>CANJKZ010000736.1:3607500-4207500 GCA_947471745.1 Closterium sp. Naga37s-1
TTACCATGCTCCTCGTCCAATGCCACTTCACCCTCATGTGCTTCGTGAGTCCATGCAACACAGGGTTCTTAGCAAGAGCAATGGCACCCTGGCTATCACAGTACAGTGGGGTAGGTCCTTGCTGCTCCTCCCCCAATTCAGCCAACAAACGCCGCTGCCACACAATCTCCCGTACGGCACGGAAGAGTGCCATGTACTCGGACTCCACCGAGCTCAAAGCTTGGTCAACCTGCTTCTTGCTCTCCCAAGCAGTTGGGCCTCCACCAACACAGCATATGAAGCCTCCCACACTTGTCATGTCCTCTGGTTCTGATGCATATGAAGCATCCGAGTAGGCGGTGAGGAACAAACGCCCGGGTTCAACACCATCCGCGCCCTTTTGGCGCCTTTGTGCCGCCGCCGAGTATTGCAGCCCAACGGTCGGTGTTTGGCCAAGATACTTGGCCACCCTCATTCCAGCTGCTACCTGCTCCTCATTAGGGCATTGCACAACCCTAGCCAGCTGCCCGGTAGCAAACGCGACGTCCGGTCGGGTGTTTACCGCCGCATACATGAGGCTGCCCATCAACGAGTGAAATCGGCGCCTCTCCTCGTCACCAACGCTCTCCTCCTCTGGTCCCTTCACACACTTGAACCCAGAGGGAAAGGGTGTAGCCACATGGCCTTCACTCTGCCCAAAGTTGGCAGCCAATGCCTCCAGGTACTTTCGTTGATGCACCCGCATGCACCGCTTCTCCACATCTCGTTCGATGTGGAGCCCAAGGTAGAAGCTCACGTCACCAAGGGCCTTGCACTTGAACTTGTCTTAAAGCTTCAGCATCACCTCCTTCACAAGGTCAGAAGAGGGTGAGAAAATGAGGATGTCATCCACATAAACCACCATGAAACTCCTCTGCTCCCCCTCGCCAAGCATGAACAAGGAGTGATCGGCCGTTGAGGGAGTGAAGCCGATCCCCTCCAACACTTCGCGCAGCTTCATGTACCATTGCCTAGGGGCCTGCTTCAGCCCATAGAGGGCCTTCTTCAGCTTCCACACTCTGCCACTACCATCATCAAACCCCTCTGGCTGCGCCATCAAAATCTCCTCCTCAAGGATGCCGTTAAGGAATGCCGTTACGATGTCCATTTGCTTTACTACCCATCCTTTGATGGCGGCTCCCGCGAATAGGGTTCGCAGCGTCGTCGGCTTCACCACAGGGGCAAACAGCTCCTTGAAGTCCACCTTCTCCTTCTGCTGGTACCCCTTGGCTACAAGCCTAGACTTGTAGCGCTCGATCTTGCCGTCGGCATCCGACTTGATTTTGAAGAGCCACTTGGACGTTATCGCCGTACGCCCCTCCGGTAGCTCCACCAATTCAAACGTGTCATTCTCCTCGATGCTCTTCAGCTCACTCTCCATGGCCTTCTTCCACTCCTCAGCATCACTACTCTCCAAAGCCTCCTTGAGAGTTGCTGGTTCTCCCGGCATCTCCACCGGAGAGAAGAACGCGAAGGCACACTCCTCGTAGTCACTCTCCTCGTCGTCTCCGACCATCATTGCCGCTCCGGCCAGGGCTGTCTTGCCCTGCTTTCCCGGCGCATCATAGGTCAGCCTATTAGGGGGTTGAACTCTCCTCTTCCCCCTTCCTTCCTCCTCAGCTGCAGGGACTTGAAGGCCTTGGCGTTGCTGCGGTGTGGCTCGAATCCGTGGAGCACTCGTAGTACGGGAAGGGAGTGACGGTGCACGCTCGCTCACTTGCTGCACCTCCTCCTCTTCTTCCTCTGCATCATTGGCCTCCTCTCCCCCATTCACAAGGGAGGATTGCCTTGTGGTTGTACTGCCGCTGCTCAGCTCCAAAGGCAGCTCCACATGCTCCAAACCGGAACTCTTCACCTCCCCAAACCGCACGCCTATCTTCGCCTCATTCTCCGCCTTCCAATCCTTGTACATGAAGTTCTCCATGAACTTGCAGTCCCTGCTCACCAAGAACTTCTTGGTGAATGGGTCCCAAAGAAGCCATCCCTTGCTGTTTTGAGCCATGCCCAAGTGCACGGCCCACACCGCCTTGGCACCAAGCATGTTGTGCCGAAGATGCTTAGGCACGAGCGCCATGCACATGCACCCAAACACCCGAAGCATATCCACCTTTGGCTTCCTTCCTAGCCACTCCACATAGGGCACCCATTTGTCTGCTCCCACATGAGTCAAGGCTCTGTTCTTGGCCACACACGCGCTCCGCACCGCATCAGGCCAGAAATAGTCGGGTAGCCCGGCTTCAATGAGCAACCCGCGTGCCGCCTCCGTGATTGTGCGGTTCGCTCGCTCGGCGATGCCGTTCATTGCAGGGGAGTATGGCATGGTGAGGGAGTGCCGAATACCATTCTTCTTCAGCCACAACCCAAACTCCTTGCTCAGGAACTCTCCCCCTCGATCGGTGCGGATTGACTTGACTAGACGGTCTTGTTGCCGCTCCACCATCGGGAACCAATCCGTCTTCAACGTTTCAGCCACGTCGCTCTTCTTGGCCAGCACGTACACCCAAGTCATGCGGGTGTAGACGTCGACAATGGTGAGAAAATACTCAGCTCCAGCAGCTCCAAGCTTCAGGGGGCCCACCACGTCCATCACCACCTCATCAAGCGGTGCCTTTGCCGTTGCCTCCGAACTAGGGAACGGAAACCGGGTGAACTTGGCTTGAATGCACGTCGGGCAGCCAAGCACCTCATCGGGCTCCCCCTTCACACGTATGCCAGCAACCATCTCATTCTTCACTAGCTGCTGCAAGATGGGCAGGGCCACATGCCCCATGCGCCGATGCAAGGTGAGCCAATCACACTCCCCCGTAGCCGAAGTTGGATTGGAGAATGCCGCGCTCGCAATAGCGCCCCACATACTCTCTCCGTAGTCCTCCTCCGCTGCTGCCTCTGGGTTCTCCTCACCCTTTTGCTGCTCCTTGGTTGCTGCACCACTCTCCTTAGGTTCACTGAACTTGCTGGTCCCTCCAGGTTTGCTCTTCTTGAGCTCATTCTCCTTAGCGCGACCGTTCGCGCCATCGTCGCTACCGACCGCTCCATCCTTGGTGCTGATGCTTGCTGCCACTTGCCTCTCCTTAGGCATAGGGACCACTGGGATCTGCCACATCTCGTTGTAGACATCCCTGTCCTCATGAAGGTCCCAAAGAATTCGATCGCCAAGCCTTGCGGTGTAGGTCTTGGCTCCCTTCGAGTTCGTGTCCATGCCGGCCTTTGCCAACCGCCGCACGGAAATCAGGTTTGCAGCAAGGCTGGGCACCCAAAGCACGTTCTTGAGGCCCACCATCTTCCCATCAGCACCCTTGAACATGGCCTTGCCCATGCCTTTCACCTCTGCTCGCTGCCCCAAAGCCGATGTGACATGCTTCACCGGTGACGGCTCGAGTTCGGTGAGCAAGTCCGGGCGAGGTGTCATGCTATAGGTAGCGCCACTATCAATCACCCAATAGTCCAGGGGGTGTAGGGTCACCTTCCCCACAGCTGCTGGCTCCTCAAAGCCTTCATCCTTCTCTGGACCAGCCGGTACTTGCGTCGACACGAAGTAGAATAGACCCGGGTATCGATCGTCGCTCGGGTCCTTGTCGTTGTCTCCGCTCTTCATGTTTGCAGCTCCGCCACCGTGACCGCCACGGCCTCCACGGCCTCGTCCTCTCCCTCCTCCTGCTCCTCTACCCTCTTGGCCTTGAGCAGGGGTCCAACCATCAGGGAGTTTGTAGCAGTCGCGCCACATGTGTCCGCTCTTGTGGCAATAGTGACACTCGCCGTCGAATCGGCCGCGACCGCGTCCGTAGCTCTTGTCGTCGCTGCCGTAACCGCCACTCCTGCGGCCTCCGCCGAAGTTGCTGCCACCAAACCTTCCTCCCCCTCGTCCTCTGCCTCTTCCTCGACCATATCCACGGCCGATGCTCGCTGCCCCAGCGCCATCCGCACTCGCCAACTCACGGCGGCGGAAATCCTCTTGAAGGATAGCTCGCTTCACGTCTTCAAGCGAGAGGCGGGGCAAGTCGCGATTAAGGTTGATGATGAGCGAGGACCATGACTCTGGGAGTAAGGCCAGCAACTTGGTCTTCTTTTGGAGCTCACTGTAGTTCAAATCAGCTCCCTCAAGCCGCGTCAACAAGTCGAAGAATTTCTGCACCCCTTCTTCAACCGCTTCGTCTTCTTCAATTCGTAGTGCCGCCATTTGCCGTTCCAACACCACCGCTACCGCCGCTGTTGCAGGAGCATGTACACCCTTGAGAGAAGCCCATGCCTTTGGTCCTTTCTCTGGTTCACGCTGGAATGGCTTGATGTGACGGATCTGACTGCTCCCCAACGCTTGCCCAAGTAAGAGATAGCCTTGTGCGCTCTTCCGCACCCACGGGCTCTTCTCCGGGTCGTTCTCGGGGCGCTTCTCCGTTCCTTCCATCACCTCCAGCAGGTCATAGTGGTCAAAGATGTTCTCCATCTTGAAGGACCATTCAGCAAAGTTGTCACCGTTGAACTTGTCAAGCCCAAACACCCTAGGCTCATCCCTAGGTGGGCCAAGACTTGGTTGCATGGGCGCCATGGCTGAATCACGGGGTTGGCCTTGAGCTTGAGCTTCTCCACTGCCACCAGCACCTCTGCCACCCCTTTCCTCAGGTCCAGACATTGTCGAAACTGCTCCAAGGGCTCTGATACCACTTGTTATAGTCACAATAGGCTTGAATGTGCCTAAAACGAAAGATAGAGAGCACAGACGGATTTCTGCACAGCGGCTTCAAACGTTGATAGCGTTCTGCTCACAGCTGCAAATGACTTGATTCAAATTGGATCTGGAGCGTCTTCACGTCGTCTACAATTAGTTTTATATTTCACGATTTGATAAAGAATTGACGACACAGCGTCGGTTTGAACGAACGGTACTATGGCAGCCACTATAGTCTTAGAACACAAGATAGGAAGAGTTACGAGTTGGGAATGACTCCCAGCTCCTACAAACCCCAAGAGCCGAGGTACAGTGATGTGGAACAGTGCCACACTGTCCCCAACCACGAAGGGTCTCGAAACTACCCTTCACTAGGGCCTACACCAAGTGAAATGTTACACTACACAAAGTAATGTAACTATCTTCAATATCTTGAGGTGTACCCTTTTGGCAAGCTTCGAAATCACTTGAGGCTTGACACCAAGGCTCGGGCTCTTCATCACAAACTCATCCTTGAGTTCTTGATGGGACTGCTGCACACACCTGCGACACGCCGAACGTTCGACATTCTGTTCGGCGTGTCGCAGGTGTGTGCAGCAGACCCATCAAGAACTCAAGGATGAGTTTGTGATGAAGAGCCCGAGCCTTGGTGTCAAGCCTCAAGTGATTTCGAAGCTTGCCAAAAGGGTACACCTCAAGATATTGAAGATGGTTACATTACTTTGTGTAGTGTAACATTTCACTTGGTGTAGGCCCTAGTGAAGGGTAGTTTCGAGACCCTTCGTGGTTGGGGACAGTGTGGCACTGTTCCACATCACTGTACCTCGGCTCTTGGGGTTTGTAGGAGCTGGGAGTCATTCCCAACTCGTAACTCTTCCTATCTTGTGTTCTAAGACTATAGTGGCTGCCATAGTACCGTTCGTTCAAACCGACGCTGTGTCGTCACTTCTTTATCAAATCGTGCAATCTAAATTGCTAATTGTAGACGACGTGAAGACGCTCCAGATCCAATTTGAATCAAGTCATTTGCAGCTGTGAGCAGAACGCTATCAACGTTTGAAGCCGCTGTGCAGAAATCCGTCTGTGCTCTCTATCTTTCGTTTTAGGCACATTCAAGCCTATAGTGACTATAACAGCAAGGACTTGGGAAGGCCAGAGACAAGGAGACGGGAGTGCATGCTGCGAAGACGTGGCAGAGAGGGGTGACCGAGTCGGTGGTGCCAGAGAAGAGTCTGGTAGGAGAGTACCCGACACAAGCACGATGCAGCAAACTGACCAGACGCAGACACCTGACTCGATGCAGCCACCTGACCTGATGCAGCCACCTGTGCATACGCAGTGGTCAGGGTGTACAGACTGGACCCAGACTGCAGAGTGAACGTAGCAAGGTGACGTCCAGTCCGGGAGCACGTAGAGATCGCCACACGCTGCCCTCGAGGGATAAAGGTATCAACCCAGACATCCTGAAGGACTGCGTTGCTCACCAAGTTCGTCGAGAGCGAGGGGAGGTGGAGGCCTGAAAGAGAGCCTGAGGGGACTGCCAGACACGGGAGGACAGTGGAGGCTCGTGCTACGACTGGGCCCCCAGTGGGGTCTGTCAGAACCCTCCCTCCTTTCCTTTGCTCTCAGGTGCCTTGCTCTTCCGCTCGTCACTTCCTTACTCTTCCTGTTTGTTGCTCTCTTGACTAATTCCCACAGATACCTTCCCTTCCTTCTCCTGTCTCCCTTCCCTCCTTACTTGTCTCCCTGATGGGCTCCCTCTTGGATGAGCTCCGGCTCCCTCACATAACAACGTTACCTAGCTTCTCCTAACGCATCTTAGCTTGTCTTATCTCCCTAGGACTACTACTTGCGCACTCTTATTGCAATAATCTCGTATTGAAAGGAAACATACAAGCACTGAGGATAGCAACGACAAGGATCCACCTATACTACCAACTCTGCCACCACCGCTCTAGTCATGTCCTTCCCGAGTCTGTTCGCCAGTAGCTAACGCTGCCTTTGAGCAAAATTGCATCCAAGCTACTTTAATCCTCTCTTCCCCGCCTCTAGCTACTTTGCCTCCAGCTGACACTGCTCACATCCAGCTGGCTCCTTGGAGCACACCTGCTCACACACGAAAACAAACACACATGCATGCCAACACCCATCCGAGCATTGGTGGTAATCTCCCTCCTGCCCTTTGCCACTGCCTAGCGCTGTATTTCCTGCCCACTCCCACTCTCCTTTTACGTAAGTGCCACCCACCCTTCTAGCCATGCAACTGCTCAGCCCTTCGCTTCGGCAAACGTCAAACACTTTCCCACCTTCTCATGTTCCCTGTCTTCCCCAACCGACATCCGCCCCTTCGCCTCCCATTCTCAACACTGCTCTGCTCGCTATATACAATATGTACAGTTTGTACAACCTCCCATACCTTCTCCGCTATCCCCTTCTCATTCATGCAAATGTGACATGTCAGCCAGTGAGACTAGGACAGGTGCTGCGAGCGGTGTGACAGTGGTGCAATCACGAAAGAAGCAACGTGACGCTCCTGAGTCCAGTGTGAAAGTGTGCAAGGCCTCAATTGAGGCAGCAGACTCACTAGCACCTTTGGCAGCAGACGCACTTGTCAAACTTATATGACGCTGTAGTAGCGCGCTACTCCTCCCCTGCCACTGCTGCCCTCAGCCGCCTCATGCTGCCGTACCTGTTCCCTGACCTTGCCGCCTTTGCCACAGTTGCTGACCTCATTACTCACCTCCGCACTAGTGACGCCCGCTACCGCTCTGCGCTTCCCACTGAGTTCTGTGCCAAGAACCCTCCCCCCATGTACATCACCCTTTACTACCTAGTCACCCGCCTCCCTGACTCCCTTGCTTCAGTCACGGACCACTTTCTCTCCCTTTGCCCCACCGAGCTCACCGTCGACCTGCTAGAGGAGCGCCTCACTGCAGCTGAGAAGAGTATCGTTGCTGTAGGTGCTTCTCGCGGCGACCCTCGCGCCCCTTTCTTTGAGGGGTGTTCCCCTGTCCCCCTTCTCCCCTCTGTTGCTTCTGCTGCTGCTGTCGACCTCGTTCGCACTGAGGAGGTCGGGGCTGCGTCTGCTCCTAGTGGGAGGCGCCGCAACAGCAAGGGCAAGGGGGGCAAGGGTGGTGGAGGGGACGGTGGGGGCGGCGGTGGAGGCGGTGGAGGAGGCGGAGGGGGTGGCGGTGGAGGTGGGGGTGGTGGCGGGACTGGGTGCTTCGGTGGCGGCGGTGGGGGTGGTGGAGGCAGCGGCAGCGGCGGTGGAGGCAGCGGCAGCGGTGGTGGAGGTGGCGGCGGCGGTGGTGCTGGTCGAGGTGGAGCCGCGCAGCGTGGAGGCCTTGGTGGTAGCCAGCGCCAGCAGCAGCCGCGTTCCCGTGAGACCCCGTCGGCCCAGCAGCTTCGTGAGTGGTACGCTGGGCGTGGGAGATCTGGGGGTGTTGGTCCCTGCACTTACGTTCTTCGCACCGGCGGGCGCCGCGGGGAGACGTGCGGGCTGCCACACACTGCGCAGCGCTGCTTGGGTTGCCTGACTGACACCTGGCGCGCCCAGTTTCCTGACGCTGTTGAGCTCCCTCGCTGGGGTGATCTGCTTAAGCAGAATGTTGCTATCTTTGATCTTGATTTCGATGCTATCCTTGCTGCCATGTATGCTGTGACTGATAGTGCTGAGGGTGACAGTTACCTATGTGTTCCGCCTGGCCCGGGCATTGAGGCTGCTGCTCTAGGTGCTAGTGAGTCTGCTGCTCCAGGTACTAGTGAGTCTGCTGCTCCAGGTACTAGTGAGTCTACTTCTCCAGGTGCTGGTGAGTCTGCTCTCTCTGGTACTGCACCTACTGAGGCTTTGCACACTTTCACACTTGACTCTGGTGCTTCGCGCTCCTTCTTTCGCGACAGCACCACTCTCACGCCACTCGTCAGCCTGTCGCAGTCTCCCTGGCTGACCCCTCTGGGGGCCCAGTCCTTGCGCACTCTTCCACGGTTCTACCATGTCCTGCGGCCCCGTCGGGCTTGCTGTCGGGACTCCACCTCCCCTTGTTCTCTACGAACTTGGTGAGTGAAGCTGACCTTCGGGACTTGTGGGTTGACCAGTTCACCCCTGGAGGTCAGCGTGTGACCCACTGCACTTGCTCTCTGACGGGCCGCCACCTGGCCACGTTCACCCGTCGGCCTGGGTCGAGTCTGTACACACTGACTACTGCGTCTCCTCCGGTTACTGCGTCTGGTCATGTAGCCGCGTCTGGTCAGATGTTTGCTGCCGCGTCCAGGTCTAGTCCAGCGTCTGCCCCCTGCTCATGTCGTCCTCTGTCACACGAGACTCTCCTTTGGCACCACCGCCTTGGTCACCCCTCCCTGCCTCGTCTTCGAGGTATGGCCTCCCGTACCCTTGTCTCTGGTCTCCCCAGGTCCCTCCCTCCCCTTCCTCCGGGGCCTGCCCCTACCTGTGTTCCTTGTGTCGAGGGCCGGCAGCGCGCCGCTCCTCACTCCTCCGAGTTCCCTCCGACAGAGGCTCCCCTGCAGACTCTCCACATGGACGTGTGGGGCCCAGCCCGCGTCAGTGGATAGGGTCACGAGCGTTACTTCCTGCTGGTCATTGACGACTACTCGCGTTACACCACAGTCGTCCCCTTGCGCCGCAAGGGTGAGGTCACTGAGGTGTTGATCGACTGGATCCGCGGTGCCCGTCGCCAACTCAGTGAGAGTTTCGGCTCGGACCTTCCTGTTCTGCGTCTGCACTCAGACAGAGGTGGTGAGTTTTCCTCCGACCTTCTGAGGGCTTTCTGTCGTACGGAGGGCATCCGCCAGACGTTCACGCTTCCGGCCTCCCCACAACAAAATGGGATTGCTGAGCGCCGCATTGGCATGGTCATGGACGTCGCTCGTACGTCCATGATCCATGCGGCTGCTCCCCATTTTCTGTGGCCGTTCGCGGTTCAATACGCTGCGCATCAGATCAACCTTCAGCCTCGTGTCTCCTTGCCGGAGACCACACCTACTCTGCGGTGGACAGGGAAGGTTGGCGATGCGTCCGTGTTCCGTGTCTGGGGATCTCGAGCTTTTGTCCGCGATACTTCCGCGGACAAGCTGTCCTCCCGTGCCGTTCCCTGCGTCTTCCTTGGCTTCCCTCCTGACGCACCCGGGTGGCAGTTTTACCACCCCACCTCACGTCGTATTCTGTTCTCTCAGGACGTCACGTTTGACGAGTCGGTGTCTTACTACCGTCTCTTTCCCTACCGCACTGCCCCTCTCCCCCCCCCGCCACTCTTCCTAGCACCAGGTGCTCCTCCGATAGACCCCCTCCCCCCTCAGGGTCCTGCCCCCTCAGGTGTGTCCCAGGTAGACCCTGTCGAGCCTATCGTGGTAGCTGTCGACTCTGGTGCTGCTAGGGGTGCTGAGCATCGGGGTGCTGAGTCTGGGGGTGCTGAGTCTGGGGGTGCTGAGCCTGAGGGTGTGGAGCCTGGGGGTGCTGAGCCTGGGGGTGCTGAGCCTGGGGGTGCTGAGCCTGAGCGTGCTGAATCTGGAGGTCCTCCGGGTGTCCCGTCACGGCGGGAGCCCCTCTCTCTGCAGTGGCTACGTGAGTGGTACGCTCGTCGCTGTAGCCGTGCTGCTGGAGCTACGGGGCCTGCTGCTGGAGGTGCTTCTGGAGCTGGAGCTGCTGGAGGTGCTGCTGGTGCTGCAGCTGCTGGAGCCGCTGGTCCAGGAGGTGCTGGTGCTAGAGGTACTGGCGCTGTTGGAGGTCCTGCTGGTGTTGGAGCTGCTGGAGGTGCTGGAGCAGGTGGTCCCAGAGGTGCTCTTACTGGAGGTACTGGAACTGCTGGGGCTGGTGGTGCTGCAGGAGTTGGAGCTGTAGGTGCTGGAGCTATTGCTACTGGAGGTGCTGCTGGAGCTGGAGCTGCTGGAGGTACTGGAGCTGGTGGTGCTGCGGGAGTTGTAGCTGGAGACCCTGGAGCTGAGGGTACTGGTGTTGTCTCTGCTGTTTCTGGAGGTGCTGCGCGGCCGCGGCCGTACTACGTTCCGCTCCTTCAGCAGGTTCTTGGTCTCCCGCCTTCTACTGGTCCTACTCCTCCCTTACTGAGTCCACCGCATGTCCGGTCACAGTCGCAGTTACAGCCAGCCTCTCCACTACCTGGTCCTTCTCCCTACTCTGGACCGACTAGAGGTCTTACGGAGCATCGTGAGCCTGAGTCTCGTCCTGCGTCGCCTGAGTCTCGTCCTGCGTCTCCTGATTCTCGTCCTGGGTCGCCTGTTTGCACTGTTCGCACTCGTCGACGTGTTCCGCGTCAGCGTCCTGCTCCTCTCCCCGGCACTCACTCTATGACTTTGCGTCCTTCCACTGCTCCACAGTGTGTCCCTCTGCCGTCTCCTCCTGCGTCCTCTCTTCCTGACGGTCCGGACCTGGAGTCTGACTCCCTTCGTGCTACTAGTCCTACTGTCATGCATTTTCTGGCCACTGCTGTCACTGACCCTTCGTTTGAGTCCACTGCTGCGTCTGCTCTAGTTGCTGAGCTTGTTGAATTTGCTACCGCCTGTCGTCTAGACTACGCCGCTAGTCTTGTTGCTGAGTCTGCCTACCAGTCACTCGCTCGCCACAGTCCACTCCTCTGCCTACCGGTCACTCGCTCTCAGCTCCACCTTCGGACGAGTCCGTAGAGCCGAGTGGCTCGTATCCAGAGCTTGTGGGCTGCCTCATATACCTGATGACCTGCACTCGACCTGACCTTGCCTACCCTCTTAGCATTCTAGCACGCTATGTCGCTCCTAGCAGACACAGGAAGGAGCACATGGATGCAGCTAAGAGGGTGTTGCGCTACTTGTGCAGTACGTCGGGCATGGGGCTCGTACTTGGAGGACGGGCTCGAGTTGTCCTCACTGGTCACGCAGACGATTCTTGGGTTGACGACTTGGCTACGCAGCGGTCGTCACAGGGTTACACCTTCAGCCTTGGCTCCGGCTCTGTCTCTTGGCAGTCTACCCGCTCGTCTTCTATTCTCAGCTCCAGTTGTGAGGCTGAGATCTACGCTGGGGCCATGGCTGCACAGGAGTTACGCTGGCTCACCTACCTGCTGACCGACTTGGTAGAGCCGCCTTGTTCTCCTCCAGTTCTGTTCGTCGACAACAAGGCCATGCTTGCCTTGTGTCAGGAGCACAGACTGGAGCACAGAACGAAGCATATTGCTCTGCGCTACTTCCTTGCCCGAGAGTTGCAGCAGCGTGGTCAGCTCCGTCTTGCTTACGTGGCCTCTTGGGCCAACACTGCTGATATCTTTACCAAGGCACTTCAGCCTTGTGATCATCAGCGTTTTTATACTATGTTAGGTCTTGTGCCTACTTGGCCTCACTTGCTCACTTCTTGACTCTGCTTGTACTGTGATCTCTATACATATACCTGCATGCTTACACTTGCTAGGTTGTGTTCACTATATTGCTTGTTCTCGTTTATATAACTCTGCATGTGAACTGGCCTTGTGGCCATTTGCTTGTGCTCAGACTGTGTGGTGACGTCGTGATCCACCCTGAGCTTGCTTTGCCTTTCTTGACCGGTCTTGTGACCTCTTGTTCTCCCCCACTTTGCCTATGGGGGTGTGTCAAACTTATATGCTATAGTCTATCTAGGCTGTAGTGGGGTAGTTCATATAGGGTACAACACTTTTATGTTTCCTACTTGTACCCACCTGCTTGCTAGTTCAGTCATTCCTTCCTTCACTATTCTGACAGCACTAGCTCCTAGAGCGGAAGCAAACTCACTAGCACCTAGAGCAGCAGCACCGACATTACTAGAGACGCGTCGCTGCTATCCAGTACTGCCCACACGCATGTAATCCCAAGCTCCAGGATCAGAGCGGCCTCGCTGAATAACCCACTCACGAAGCTGCTGTGGCGATAGAGTGTCCGGGTGAGGCAGTGGCTGCTGTTGTCCACCCCTAGACACTGCTACGACCGTGATAGTGGCCATGGTAGGCAGTGTTAGTCAGTAGTAGCGGCGCAAGGGCGGTAGTAGTGACTGCTGTAGCTGCAGCTGTAGCAGTAGCGGTGGTCGCTGTGAGCGACTGTTGGAGTGGCTGTGGAGGCCAGTAAGGTGCGTAGGCAGGAGGGCACGGGCTAGCGCAGTAATAGCAGGAATGGCTGTGAAACTGTTAAAATGCTTATATTATGTAGGCTGCAGTGGGGTAACCCATAAAGGGTACAACCCAATTAGGGTTAGCACTTGTACTCAGTTTCTTCTCAATGCATTCATTCTCGTTCAGTTTCTTGACATGGTTTCAAAGCAGGTCCTGTTCCAGGACCGTTTTTTTTTAAGGGCCCACCGTATAGTTCCTTGCCTGTAGCGCTGCCCCACTAGTCGCGCTGCCCTGCCCTGCCCGTCGCGCCGCCCTGCTGGCCGAACGCTGCCCTGCCAGCCATGCGCCGCCCTGCCCTGCCTGTCGCGCCGCCCTGCTGGCCGCGTGCTGCCCTGCCCTGCCCGTCGCGCCGCCCTGCTGGTAGCGCACCGCCCTCCCCTGCCCGTCGCATCGCCCTGCTGGCCGCCGCGTCAACCTGCCCTGCCCGCGCGCCGCCCTGCTGGCCGCCGCGCTGCCCTGCCCTGCCCACGCGCCGCCTTGCTGGCCGCCGCGCCGCCCTGCCCTGTTCGTGCGCCACCCTGCTGGCCGCCGCACCGTCCTGCCCTGCCCGCACGCCGCCCTGCTGGCCGCCGCGCCGCCCTGCCCTGCCCGCGCGCCGCTCTGCTGGCCGCCGCACCGCCCTGCCCTGCCCGCGCACCGCCCTGCTGGCCGCCGCCCTGCCCTGCCAGTTGCGCCCCCCTGCCCTGGCTGCGCGCCACTCTTCCCTAGCCGTGCGCTGCCCCGCCCTGCCCTGCACGCTTCCCTAGAGCTCGCACGCCGCCCTGCTCGTCGCGCCGTCCTTGCCTGCGTGCTGCCCTGCTGGTCGCGCGCCACCCTGCTCTGCCCGCTATGGCTTCTCTCAGTGTTCTCACCTTCGATCCTGAGGGCCGTCCAATCCAGTTTGAGGCCGGGCTAGACGACTTACAGCTGTACCTACAGAGCAAGTCTAAGGACGGCGTCTCCTTGTTTGACCACACGTCTGGGACCTCTTTCGCTCCTCCTGATACAGCTGACAGTGCGACTCGCTCACAGTGGCTTACCCGTGACGCTACTGCTCGCCTAGCCATTCGCAACCACCTGCCGTTAGCTGAACGCGCGCATTTTGGCCAGCACAAGACTGCCAAAGCACTGTTCGACGTTGTAGTCACTCGTTACTCCTCCCCTGCCATTGCTGCTCTTGGCCGTCTTATACTGCCCTACCTTTTTCCCGAGCTGTCAGCCTTAGCCACAGTCGATGACCTCATCACCCACCTTCACACTAGGGACACTCGCTACCGTGCCGCTCTTCCAGCCAAGTTTCTAGACAAGAACCCCCCACCCATGTATATCACTCTCTAATTTATCATCACCCGCCTCCCTGACTCTCTTCGCGCAGTCAGGGACTTCCTTCTCGCCCTTGACCCCTCATACCTCACTGTCCACCTGCTCGAGAAGCACCTCCTTGCAGCTGAGACCAGTATAGTCGCTATAGGCGCTTCTCGTGGCACTCCTCGCACTCCCTTCTTTGATAGGTGTTCCCCCTCCCCCCTTGTCCCCTCTGTCGCTTCTGCTGCTGGTATTGACCTCCTAGTGGGAGGCGCGGCATCGGTAAGGGCAAGGGAGGCAAGGGTGGTGGGGGTGGCGGCGGTGGAGGCGGTGGAGGTGGCGGCGATGGCGGTGGGAGTGGTGGTGAGAGTGGGGGCGTCGGTGGTAGCGGTGGGAGTGGTGGCGGCGGCGGTGGTGGCGGTCAGGGTGGAGCCAGTCAGAGGGGATGTTCTGGCGGTGGCCAGAGGCAGCAGCAGCAGTGTTGGCGCGAGACCCTTATGCCTCAGCAGCTTCGTGAGTGGTTTTCTCAGCGTGGGGCGTCTGGGGGGAGTGTTCGCTGCACGTACGTCATTCGCACAGGTGATCGCGCTGGTAAGACTTGCGGGAAGGTTGGTCACATACAGTCCCGTTGCTTCTCCTGCCTTGACGACGAGGCAGAGCTCCCCCGCTGGCTAGAGCTGCTTAGGAAGGATGTGGATGTATTTTCTCTTGAAAATAACACTATCCTTGCTGGCATGTATGCTTTGACTGTTAGTGCTGAGGGTGACTGGTACCTGTGTGTGCCGCCTGACCCATGTATAGAGGCTGATGCTGTAGGTGCTAGTGAGTCTGCTCTCTCTGGTACTACGCCAGCTGCGGCCTTGCACACCTTCACTCTTGACTCAGGTGCTTCCCACTGTTTCTTTCGTGAAAGTACCACAGACACACCGCTCACTGCACCGGTTGTAGTCTCTCTAGCTGAACCCTCAAGGGGACCGGTTTTTCCACGTTCCTCCACTGTTCTCCCGTGTCCGGCGATTCTGTCTGGCTCACTGTCGGATCTTCACCTCCCCTCCTTCTCTACGAACATGGTGAGTACCGCTGCCCTCCAGGATGCGATGGTCACTACCACCACTCCTGGGGGTCAGCGTGTGATGACCTGCACGTCTACACGGACGGGCCGACACCTGGCCACATTCACCCGTCGGCCTGGGTCGAGTCTGTACACACTGACTACTGCGTCTCCTCAGGTAGCTGCATCTGGTCAGGTGTCCGCGTCAGGTCAGGTAGCAGCCCCCTGTTCGTGTCGCCACTTCTCGCACCAGACTCTCCTTTGGCACCACCGCCTTGGTAACCCCTCCCTGCCACGCCTCCGTGGCATGCACTCCCGCCTCCTTGTCTCTAGTCTTTCCATGTCTCTACCTCCCCTCCCGCCCTCGCCTGCCCCGCCCTGCCTTCCTTGCGTCGAGGGGCGGCAGCGCGCCGCTCCTCACTCCTCCTAGCCCGCGTCAGTGGATAGGGCCGCGAGCACTACTTTCTGCTGGTTGTTGACGACTACTCGCGTTACACCACGGTTCCCCTTGCGCTGCAAGGGGGAGGTCCCTGATATCTTGATCCCTTGGATCCGTGCAGTCCATCTCCAGCTCCGCGAGCGGTTCCGCCAGGACCTTCCTGTCCTGCGTCTGCACTCTGACAGAGGTGGTGAGTTCTCCTCCGACCTCTTGCGGGACTTTTGTCGTGGGGAGGGCATCCGCCAGTCGTTCACGCTTCCGGCCTCTCCGCACCAGAATGGGGTTGCTAAGCGCTGCATTTGCTTGGTCATGGAGGTGGCTTGTACCTCCATGATCCATGTGGCCGCTCCCCATTTTCTGTGGCCGTTTGCGGTCTAGTATGCTGCGCATCAGCTCAACCTCTGGCCCCGTGTCTCTTTGCCGGAGACCTCGCCTACACTGCGTTGGACGGGGGAGGTTGGCGATGCGTCGGTGTTCCGGGTCTGGGGCTCTCGTGCCTTTGTCCGCGATACTTCCGCAGACAAGCTCTCCTCCCGCGCCATTCCCTGTGTCTTCCTTGGCTTTCCCCCTGACGCGCCTAGCTGGCAGTTTTACCACCCCACCTCGCGCCGTGTCCTGCCCTCTCTGGACGTCACGTTTGACGAGTCGGTTCCCTTTTACCGTCTCTTCCCCTACCGCACTGCCCCTCTCCCCTCCCCCCCCCGCCGCTCACTCCAGGTCCCCCTCCGGTAGACCCCCTCCCCCCTCAGGATCCTGCTCGCTCAGGTGTGTCTCAGGTAGACCCACTCCCCTTGGCTGAGCCTGTCGAGGTCACTGTAGACTTTAGTGCTGCTGGGGGTGGTACTGCTAGGGGTGCTGCGTCTGGGGTGCTGAGCCTGCGGGTGCGGAGCCTGGGGGTGCTGAGCCTGAGAGTGCGGAGCCTGGGGGTGCTGAGCCTAAGGGTGTGGAGTCTGGGGGTGCTGAGCCTGAGGGTGCGAAGCCTGGGGGTGCTGAGCCAGGGGGTACTGAGTCTCGGGATGCTGAGCCTAGGGGTACTGCGTCTGCCGGAGGTCCTGGGGGTGCCTCGCCACGGCAGTCTCTCCAGAGGGAGCCTCTCTCACTGTAGCAGCTGCGCGAGTGGTTTGCTCGACGCACACGCCATAGGAGTGGCACTGCTGGAGCTGGAGGCCCTGCCGCTGGAGGCACTGGAGCTGGAGACACAGGAGCTGGAGGCGCTGGAGCTGGAGGCGATGGCACTGGGGTTGCTGGAGGTACTGCTGGAGCTAGAGACCCTAGAGCTGGAGGCTCTGAAGCTGGAGACCCTGGAGCTGGAGGCGCTGGAGCTGGAGGCGCCTGAGCTGGAGAAGCTAGAGTTGGAGGCACTGGAGCAGGTGAGAAAAGTAGAACGAGAATGAATGAACTATGAATGAAGTGAGTACATATAGGAAACCCTAATTGGGTTGTACCCCCTATGGGATACCCCACTATAGCCTACACAACAGCATAAGCTATATATATGTTCTGACACACCCCCATAGGCAAAGTGGGGGAGAACAAGGGGTCACAAGACCAGTCAAGCAAAGCAGAGCAAGCTCAGGGTGGATCACAAAGTCACCACACAGTCCGAGCACAACGACAGGGCAACAGGGCCAGTTCACATGCAGGAGTACACATATATATATAGAGCTAGACAAGCAAGAGCAGGAATATATATGTGACAGTACAAGCAAGGTCAAGAAGAGAGCAAGTGAGGCAAGACAGGTACAAGACCCAGCTGGGTGCAGAAGCGCTGATGGTCACAAGGCGCAAGTGCCTTGGTGAACACATCAGCAGTGTTGGCCTCAGAGGCCACGTACGCAAGTCGCAACTGACCACGCTGCTGCAGCTCACGAGCAAGAAAGTAACGGAGAGCAATGTGCTTCGTTCTGTGCTCCAAGCGCTGCTCTCGACACAAGGCCAGCATGGCCTTGTTGTCTACGTACAACACTGGAGGAGAACGAGGCGGCTCTCCAAGGTCAGTCAGCAGGTAGGTGAGCCAACGAAGCTCCTGTGCAGCCATGGCCCCGGCGTAGATCTCAGCCTCACAACTGGAGCTGAGAACAGAGGACGAGCGAGTAGCCCGCCACGAGACAGAGCCGGAACCAAGACTGAAGGTGTAACCCTGCGACGACCGCTGTGTAGCCTGGTCGTCTGCCCAAGAAGCGTCCGCGTGCCCAGTGAGGACCACTGGACTCCGCCCTCCAAGCACTAGCCCCATGCCCGACGTACTGCACAAGTAGCGCAACACCCTCTTCGCTGCAGCCATGTGCTCTGGTCGGTGTCTCCCAGGAGCAACATAGCGTGAAAGAATGCTAAGAGGGTATGCAAGGTCAGGTCGTGTGCAGGTCATCAGGTACATGAGGCAGCCAACAAGCTCTGGGTACGGGCCACTCGACTCTACGGACTCATCCGAAGGCAGAGCTGAGAGCGAGTGGCGAGTAGACAGAGGAGTGGCCTGAGGCGAGGAGTACGTGAAGCCGAAGCGTTGAAGGACCTGCTGCACCATGTGTGACTGAGTCAAGGTAATGGTGCGGCGTGCTCTGTCCCGAGTGATCTGCAAGCCAAGGTAGCTGCGCAGTTCACCGAGGTCTGTGCACGTGTGTCTCTTCTGCAGCTCGGACTTCACGTAGGCTAGTCCAGCAGTGTCAGCTGTGGCAAAGACCAAGTCGTCGACGTACACGAGGACGTAGAACGGCGGCAAAGAAGTGTCGGTGCGCAGAAACAACGACGGGTCAGCAGTAGAGGGAGCAAACCCAAGAGCCGCAAGCGTAGTCCTCAGTGTGTCGTGCCACTCACGCGGTGCCTGGCGGAGACCGTAGACTGGCCGTCGGAGGCTCCACTGGGTGCCAGGAGGAAAAGTCCCAGTGAAGCCAGGTGGACGGCGCAGCCAGATCTCCTCGTGCAGGCTACCCTGCAAGAAAGCAGTACTGAAGTCAAGAGAGTGGAGCTCGTAGTCGCGCTGAGCGGCTATGTGCAGCAGCACCCGAAGAGTGGTCATCTTCGGGGTGGGAGAGAAGGTCTGAAAGTAGTCAACTCCCTGCCGCTGACTGAAGCCACGAGCGACGTACCGCGCCTTGAAGACAGGTGGAGAGCCCGGCGGCCGCTTCACCCTGAAGATCCACATGCCACTGACGATGTTCGCCCCAGGAGGGGGAACCGCGTCAACGTAGGTGCCTGTGGACTTCCAGGACGCCATCTCTGCATCCATAGCTGCCTGCCACTGAGAGGAGTAGGGACCCTCTACGGCCTCCGCGTAAGAGCGCGGAGTCGGGATGTCTAGTGCATCCGGGTCTCCCTCAGGGGCAAGTAGTACGGACGCGAGATGAGGTGAAGCAGCAGCCAGACACCTGAACTCCTCCTGCCTGTCCTCAAGGACGTCCGTGCCAAGAGCACACTCACCCCCGACGGACGGAGGACAGACAGACGCAGACTCAGCAACAAGACCGGCAGCGTAGTCTAGACGACAGCGAGCAGCAAAGTCGACGAGCTCAGCAACAAGCGCAGACGCAGCAGTGGACTCAAAAGAGGGGTCAGTGACGACAGTAGCAAGGAGACGTGTGACAGCAGGACTGGCAGCACGAAGAGAGTCCGACTCCGGGTCAGGAAGAGCAGGAAGAGAGGACTCAGGAGGAGAAGGCAAAGGGGCACGCAGAGGAGCAGTGGACGGACGCAGAGACATCCGGTGCGTGCCAGGGACAGGAGGAGGACGCTGACGCGAACCACGACCACTAGTGCGAGCAGCACGGACAGGCGACGCAGGGCGAGACGCAGGCTCACGACGCTCAGCAAGACCTCCAGTAGGACCAGTGTAGGGAGAAGGAGCGGGCAGTGGGGAGGCCGGCTGTAACTGTAACTGTGACAGAACAGGCTGTGGACACTCTAAGGGAGGAGGAGGACCAGTAGAAGGCGGGAGACCAAGAACCTGCTGAAGGAGCGGAACGAAGTACGGTCTAGGCCGCGCGACGACTCCAGACACAGCAGGGACAGCACCAGTACCCCCAGCGGCAGCACCAGCGCCAGTAGCACCTCCAGCTCCAGGACCTCCAGCAGCACCAGTAGCACCCCCAGCAGGACCGCCTCCAGGACCGACAGCAGTAGCCTCAGCACCAACGCCCTCAGCAGCTCCAGCTCCAGCACCTCCGGGACCCGCGGCACCAGCACCCTCAGTAGCCGAAGAACCTCCAGCTCCAGCAGTACGCCTCCAGCGCCGGGCAAACCACTCGCGCAGCTCCTGTGGAGAGAGGGGCTCCCGCCGAGGCGAAGCACCCGGAGAACCGCCAGGTCCCGCACCGCCAGACGCCACAAGGGGAGGTCCAGTGGCCGCAGGCTCCGCAGCTCCAGGCTCAGCACCTCCAGACGCAGCACCCCCTGGCTCAGCACCCCCAGTAGCAGCACCCCACGGCTCAGCACCCCCAGACTCCGCACCCCCAGGCTCAGCACCCCCAGTCGCAGCACCCCCAGGCTCAGCACTCCCAGACTCCGCACCCCCAGGCTCAGCACCCCCAGTCGCAGTACCCCCAGGCTCAGCACCCCCAGACTCAGCACCCCCAGGCTCAGCACCCGCAGCAGGACCAGAGTCACCAGCAACCTCGACCGGCTCGACTGCGTCTACCTGGGACACACCTGAAGGGGCAGGACCCTGAGGGGGAAGGGGGTCTACCGGGGGGGGACCTGGCACAAGGAAGTGCGGTGGCGGGGGGAGGGAAGGAGTGCGGTAGGGGAAGAGGCGGTAGAAGGGGACTGACTCGTCGAACGTGACGTCCTGGGAGGACAGAACACGACGAGAGGAGGGGTGGTAGAACTGCCACCCTGGAGCGTCAGGGGGGAAGCCGAGGAAGACACAGGGAGCAGCACGAGGGGACAGCTTGTCCGCAGACAAGTCGCGGACAAACGCCCGAGATCCCCAGACACGGAACGCAGACGCATCGCCGACCTTCCCCGTCCACAGCAGAGCTGGGGAGGTCTCCGGCCGGGAGACCCTGGGGTGAAGGTTGATCTGATGCGCCGCGTACCGAACCGCAAACGGCCACAGAAAATGGGGGGCAGCCGCATGCATCATGGACGTACGAGCGACGTCCATGACCATGCCAATGCGGCGCTCAGCAATCCCATTTTGCTGTGGAGAGTCCGGAAGCGTAAAGGTCTGGCGGATGCCTCGTGCACGACAGTAGGCTCGCAGAAGGCCAGAGGAGAACTCTCCACCTCGGTCAGAGTGCAGACGCAGAACAGGAAAGTCCGAGCCGAAGCTCCCCCTGAGCTGGAGACGAGCTGCGCGGATCCAGTCGATCAACACCGCAGTGACATCACCCTTGCTGCGCAAGGGGAAGACTGTGGTGTAACGCGAGTAATCGTCAACCACCAGCAGGAAGTAGCGCTCGTGACCCTGCCCACGGACGCGGGCGGGGCCCCACACGTCCATGTGAAGCGTCTGCAGAGGAGCCTCTGTCGGGGGAAACTGAGAGGAGTGAGGGGCAGCCCGAAGCCGCCCCTCGACACAGGGGACACAAGAAGGTCCGGGTCCCGAAGGGAGGGGAGGGAGAGACCGGGGAAGACCAGAGACAAGGACACGGGAAGCCATGCCCCGAAGACGAAGCAAGGAGGGGTGGCCAAGGCGGTGGTGCCACAGGAGAGTCTCGTGAGACAGGCGGCGACACGAGCAGGGGGCAGACTCAGGACCAGACCTGGACGCAGCAGCAAACACCTGACCCGACGCAGCTACCTGGCCAGACGCAGGGACAGGAGGAGACGCAGTGGTCAGTGTGTAGAGACTCGACCCTGGCCGACGCGAGAACGTGGCCAGGTGTCGGCCTGTGCGGGCATCCGAGCAGTGGGTCACCCGCTGACTCGCAGGAGTAAACTGGTGAACCCCCGCATCCTGCAAGTCAGCACCACTCACCAAGTTCGTCGAGAACGAGGGGAGGTACAGACCAGACAAGGTGCCCGAGGGGGCAGCCGGACACGGGAGGACAGTGGAGAAGTGAGAGAGGACAGGACCCCCAGAGGGGTCAGCCAGGGAGACTGCAACCGGCCGGCCAAGCGGCGTGAGTGTGGTGCGGTCTCGAAAGAAGGAGCGAGAAGCCCCTGAGTCAAGTGTGAAGGTGAGGGAGGCCGAAGCCGACGCAGTACCTGAGAGCGCAGCCTCACCAGTACCTGAGAGTGCAGACGCACTGGCACCTAGAGCAGCAGCCGCAGAAGTACCTGGCGCAGCAGTACTAATGCCCGGGTCGGGCGGGAAACACTGGTAACAGTCACCCTCCTCACTAATAGTCACAGCATACATGGCAGCAAGGATAGCATCAAAGTCAAGATCAAAGACAGCTACGCCAGCCCTAGACAGCTCTCCCCAACGGGGAATCTCACTGGCCTCGGGGAACTGCTGACGCCAAGCGTCCGTCAGGCGGGCAAAGCAGCGCTGAGTGGGGTGCGCACCCCCACACTGCTCACCCGCTCGGTCACCGGAACGAAGGACGTAGGTGCATGGACCAAAACCCCCACCCCGCTGACGCTGCGTGTACCACTCACGGAGCTGGTGGGGCGGGGGGATGTCCCGCGAACGCTGCTGCTGCTGCTGCTGCTGCTGACGCTGGCCACCACCAGGGCCGCTACGCTGCGGGGCACCACCCCGACCAGCTCCACCCCCTCCGCCACCGCTGCCTCCACCTCCACCACCACCGCTGCCTCCGCTCCCACCGCTGCCGCCACCGACGCCTCCTCCTCCGCTGCTGCCACCTCCACCACCGCCCCCGCCACCACTCCCACCGCCACCCCCACTCCCTCCTCCGCCTCCACCGCCTCCTCCACCGCCCCCGCCAGCTCCACCCGCGCCCTTGCCCCCCTTGCCCCTGCCAGGGCGGCGTCTCCCGCTAGGGGCAGACGCCGCGCAGACCGACTCAAGACCAAGCAGGTCGGCAGCAGCAGCAGAGGCAACAGAGGGCAGCAGGGGGGAAGGAGAACACCCCTCAAAGATGGGGGTGCGAGGGTCACCACGAGAGGCTCCTACAGCGACGATGCTCTTCTCCGCCGCCAGGAGGGACTTCTCGAGGAGGTCGACAGTGAGAGTGGTGGGACAGACCGAGAGGTAGTGGTCCCTGACTACGCGAAGGGAGTCAGGGAGGCGTGTGACGATGTAATAGAGAGTGATGTACATGGGGGGGGGGTTCTTGGCGCAGAACTCAGCAGGAAGGGCGGCGCGGTAGCGAGTGTCACTAGTGCGGAGGTGCGTAATGAGGTCTGCGACGGTGGGAAAGGCAGCAAGGTCAGGAAAGAGGTACGGTAGCATGAGGCGGCTCAGGGCAGCAGTGGCAGGGGAAGAGTAGCGCGCAACTACAGCGTCGTACAAGGTCTGAGCACTCTTGTACTGACTAAAGTGCGCGCGCTCAGTGGTAGGCAGGTGGCGACGCACAGCAAGACGTGCAGCAGCATCGCGGGTGGCCCACTGAGAGCGAACAGTGGGGTCAGCATCAGTAGCAGGGGCAGGAGAGGCGCCAGAGGTGAGGTCAAAGAGGGAAAGACCGTCCGCCCTATCGCACTGTAAGAACAGCTGCAGGTCGTCGACCCAGACCTCAAAGTCAATGGCTCGACCCTCAGCGTCAAAAGCGAGGACGCTAGGGGTAGCCATGACGACGACAGACGAGCAGTGCAAGCAGTAGGGGAAGGGCACGCAGTGACAGTGGGGCTGTGCTCACCGGACAGGGCAGGTCGGGCGGCCCGGCAGTAGGGCGGCTCGGCTGCTCAGCGGCTCGGCGGCAGTGCAGCTCGGCGCCCGGGCGGCTCGGCGGCAGGGCGGCTCGGCTCCCGGGCGGTTCGGCGGCAGGGCGGCTCGGCTCCCGGGCGAATCGGCGGCAGGGCGGCTCGGCTCCCGGGCGGCTCGGCGGCAGGGCGGCTCGGCTCCCGGCGGTTCTGCTGCTAGGCGGCTCCCGCAGGTAGGGCGGCGGTTGGGCCGCAGGTAGGGCGGCGGTCGGGCCGTAGGTAGGGGGGGCGGTAGGGCCGCAAGTGGGGCGGCGGGCAGGCCGCAGTTAGGGCGGCGGGCGAGCCGCAGGTAGGGCGGTGAGTGGGCCGCAGGTAGGGCGGCGTGGGGCCGGGACGGGCGGCGCGCGGGCGTCGAGGGGACGGGACGGGCGGCGCGCGGGCGTCGAGGGGCCGGGACGGGCGGCGCGCGGGCGTCTAGGGGTCGGTCCGGGTGGCGCGCGGGCGTCTAGGGGCCGGGACGGGCGGCGCGTGGGCGTCGAGGGGCCGGGACGGGCGGCGCGCGGGCGTCTAGGGGCCGGGACGGGCGGCGCGCGGGCGTCTAGGGGCCGGGACGGGCGGCTCACGGGCGTCGAGGGGCCGGGACGGGCGGCGCGCGGGCGTCGAGGGGCCGGGACTGGCGGCGCGCGGGCGTCTAGGGGCCGGGACGGGCGGCGCGCGGGCGTCTAGGGGCCGGGACGGGCGGCGCGCGGGCGTCTAGGGGCCGGGCCGGGCGGCGTACTGGCGTCTAGGGGCCGGGACGGGCGGCGCGCGGGCGTCTAAGGGGCCGGGACGGGCGGCGCGCGGGCGGCTAAGGGCCGTGACGGGCGGCTAAAGGGGCCACTAGGGGCCAAGAGAGAGGGGAGCGCGACCCGGGTAGGGGCAGAGTGCGCTCCGGGCAGGAAAAAAAACGGTGGGCCCTAGGAACAGTTCCCACGAGGGAACCTGCTCGATACCATGAGAAAAGTAGAACGAGAATGAATGAACTATGAATGAAGTGAGTACATATAGGAAACCCTAATTGGGTTGTACCCCCTATGGGATACCCCACTATAGCCTACACAACAGCATAAGCTATATATATGTTCTGACAGCAGGAGGCGCTGGAGCTGGAGACACCGGAGCTTGAGGCACTGGAGCTGGAGACCCTGGAGCTGGAGGCGCTGGAGCTGGAGGCGCTGGAGCTGGAGGAGCGGGAGCTGGAGGCACTGGAGCTGGAGGTGCTGGCACTGTGGGTGCTGGAGTTGGAGGTACTGGTTCTAGAGGCACTGTGCAGCGGTGACCATTTTTCGTTCCGCCGCTGCCGTCGTCTCTGCCGCCACCTGGCTCGGTACTTCGCCAGGTACTTAGTCTTCCGTCTTCTACCGGCCTTACTCCTCCCTTACTGTGTCCACCGCTTGACCAGTCGCAGCCACAGTTACAGACAGACTCCCCACTGCCTGCTCCTTCTCCTTACACTGAGGAGACAGACTCTCTTACAGAGCGTCATGAGCCTGCGTCTCGTCCTGCCTCGCCTGTTCGTGCTGTTTGCACTGGTCGTTGTGTTCCTCGTCCGCGTCCTCCTCCTGTCCCCGGCACTCACATTATGGCACTTTGTCCTGCGAGTTCCCCTGCCGTCTCCTCCTGCGTCCTCTCTTGCTGACGGTCCGAACCCTGAGTCTGACTTAGTTCGTGCTACCAGTCCTACTGTCACACGTCTTCTAGCCACTTTTGTCACTAACCCTTCGTTTGAGTCCATTGTTGCGTCTGCCCTAGTTGCTTAGCTTGTTGACTTTGCTGCTGCGTGTCATCTCGACTACGCCGCTAGTCTGTTGCTGAGTCTGCGTCTGACTGTCCTCCGTCCGTCGGGGGTGAGTGTGCTCTTGGCACGGACGTCTTCTAGGACAAGGAAGAGGACTTTGAGTGTCTTGCAGCTGCTGTACCTCATCTCGTGGCCATGCTGCTTGCACCTGAGGGAGACACGGATGCACTAGACATCCCGACCCCGCGCTCTTACGCAGAGGCGATTACGAGTCCCTACTCCTCTCAGTGGCAAACAGCCATGGACGCAGAGATGGCATCTTGGAAGTCCACAGGCACTTACGTCGACGCAGTTCCGCCTACTGGGGCAAACATAGTCGATGGCATGTGGATTTTCAGGGTGAAGCGGCCGCTGGGTTACGTTGTCGAGGCTTTAGTCAGCGACAAGGAGTTGACTTCTTCCAGACCTTCTCCCCTACCCCGAAGATGACCACTCTTCGGGTGCTGCTACACGTCGCCGCTCAGCGTGACTACGAGCTTCACTCTCTTGACTTCGGCACAGCTTTCTTACAGGGCAGCCTGCACGAGGAGATCTGGCTGCGCCGCCCACCTGGCTTCACTGGGTCGTTTCCTGCAGGTACCCAGTAGAGCCTCCGGCGGCCAGTGTACGGTCTCCGCCAGGTGCCTCGCGAGTGGCACGACACACTAAGGACGACACTTGCGGCTCTTGGGTTTGCTCCTTCGACTGCTAACCCGTCACTGTTTTTGCGCACCGACACTTCGCTGCCGCCGTTCTACATCCTCGTGTACCTCGAAGACTTGGTTTTGGCCACTGCTAACACTAAGGCACTGGCCCTTGTGAAGTCAGAGCTGCAGAAGAGAGATACCTGCACTGACCTGGGTGAGCTGCGCAGCTATCTTGGCTTGCAGATCACCCGGGATAGAGCACTGCGCACCATCACCCTGACTCAGCCACACATGGTGCACCAGGTCCTTCAGCCCTTCGGCTTCCGGTACTCCTCGCCACAGTCCACTCCTCTATCTACTAGTCACTCGCTCTCAGCTCCACCTTCGGACGAGTCCGTAGAGCCGAGTGGCCCGTATCCAGAGCTTGTGGGCTGCCTCATGTACCTGATGGCCTGCACTCGACCTGACCTTGCGTACCCTTTTAGCATCCTGGCACGCTACGTTGCGCCTGGGAGACACCGACCAGAGCACTGGGAGGCCGTTAAAAGGGTGTTGCGCTACTTGTGCAGTACATCGGGCATGGGGCTAGTGCTTGGAGGACGGGGTCCAGTTGTCCTCACTGGACACGCAGACACGTCTTGGGTTGACGACTTGGCTATGCAGCGGTCGTCACAGGGTTACACCTTCAGCCTTGGTTCCGGCTCTGTTTCCTGGCGGTCTACCCGCTCGTCTTTTGTTCTCAGTTCCAGTTGTGAGGCTGAGATCTACGCAGGGGCCATGGCTGCACAGGAGTTACGCTGGCTCACCTACCTGCTGACCGACTTGGGAGAGCCGCCGCGTTCTCCTCTAGTTTTGTACGTAGACAACAAGGTCATGATTGCCTTGTGTCAGGAGCACAGACTGGAGTACAGGACGAAGCACATCGCTCTGCGTTACTTCCTTGCTCGAGAGTTGCAACTGCGTGGTCAGCTTCGTCTTGCTTACGTGGCCACTCGGGCCAACACTGCTGATATATTCACCAATGCACTTCAGCCTGTTGATCATCAGCGTTTCTGTACTGTTTTAGGCCTTGTGCCTGTTGTGTCTCACTTGCTCACTGCGTGACTTTGCTTGTACTGTGATCTATATACATATACGTGCATGTTTACCACTGCTAGGTTATGATAACTGTACTGTTTGTTCTCGTTTATATAACTCTGCATGTGGACTGGCCTTGTGGCCATTTGCTTGTGCTCAGAGTGTGTGGTGACTTTATGATCCACCCTGAGCTTGCTTTGCTTTTTCTTGACTGGTCTTGTGACCTCCTGTTCTCCTCCAGTTTGCCTATGGGGGTGTGTCAAACTGTTATAATGCTTATATTGTGTAGGCTGTAGTGGGGTAGCCCATAAAGGGTACAACCCAATTAGGGTTAGCACTTGTACTCCATTTCTTCTCAATGCATTCCTTCTCGTTCAGTTTCTTGAGAGTGGCAGCAGTAGCAGCAGTAGCGCCAGCAGCTGCAGCAAGGGCGGCTCGGCAGGGCAGCAGAAGCGCAGGCGGCAGCAGTAGCTCAGCAACAGCAGCAGCTGAGCAGTAGCAGCAGCAGCAGCAGCAGGGCGGCTCGGTGGGCTGGGCAATGCTGCAGGGCGGCGCGGCTCGGGTTGGGCGGCGGGGCTCGGCAGGTCTGGGCGGAGCGGGGGCCTAAGGGCAGGGCGGCCCGCGGGCCTAAGGGCAGGGCAGCGCGGCTCGCGGGCTGCAGGGCAGGGCAGCGCGGCTCTAAGGGGCAGGGCGGCGCGCAGGCCTCAGGGCAGCAGAAGAGCAGCAGCAGCGCGGTTGGCAGCAGCTGCGTAGCAGCAGCAGCGCACGGCAGCGCGGTTGGCAGGGCACAGCGCAGCAGCGCGTACGGCAGCAGCAGCTCAGGTGCAGCAGTGCGCAGGGCCTCAGAAGTCAGGATTTTTACCCTGAATTCCTGAAGTTTGACCCTCGTTTTTTATCGTGACCCTGATGTATCAGCCTTTTTTTTTTAACGACCCTGATGTTTCAGTGTTTTTTTATGTGTAACTCTGTTTCTTCAGTGTTTTGTGTTTGAGGACACTGACGAGTCAGTGTTGCATCGAGTTCGACCCTGAAACTAGAAACGGCGCAATCTGATTGGCCCAAGTGTTGTAGGGAGTTCATCCTGTGATTTGCGCCATGACCTGCTACTTCGGCTGTCAAGCTCCTACAGTACCGCCAGCTGTTTTGCTGCACATGGCATCCTTCGTGCCAGGTGGTAAACTTCTCAAGTTCTGATTGGTTGCCACTAATAACCTGTACCCTCTTGACTGTTTTGGCCTCGCAGCACACAAAGCCAGAGGTACGTGTTTCCCTCCAATGCTGGCATCGTGGTGCTGGTGTGGTGTGCTGAGCAAACCATACTCGATGCTATCATAATTCCCCATACTAGCAAAGAAAATCAGTGTTTATGTTATTTAGAACACTGATTGATCAGTGTAATTCTTTTGTGAACACTGAAAAATCAGTGTTTTTTAGATGATGACACTGAAAATCAGTGTTAGTCCTCAAAGAACACTGAGTGATCAGGGTGCCCCAAAACCAATCTGAGGCCCTGGCAGTGCGCTAGCAGTTCGCGGGCAGGGCGAGCAGCGCGCGGGCAGCAAATGCAGCGCGCGAGCATTAGGGGCAGCGCGAGAGCAGCGGGCGCAGAGTGCAGGCAGGGCAGCGCGCGGGCTGCAGGGCAGGGCGTCGCGCGGGCTGGGCAGCGGGGCACGTGCGCTGGGCAGCGGGGCGCGCAGCCTGGGCAGTGGGCGGCACGTGGCTAGGCAGGAGAAATCGACGCGCCTAGGGCGCGTTTTGGGCAGGATAAAAAAAAACGATTCGGGCAGGAAATTGAAGACTTAACGGTGGGCCCTTTTAAAAATCTGGTCCTAAGGACCTAATGGCTCTTTATACCATGTTGAACTAAGAGGAGAGGAATGATGGACTAGGTCAAAGGGTGGGGTACAAGAGAGTGTCGAGGGAATTGATGTACCCCCTAACATGCAAATCACTATAGGCTAGATAACTAAAGTGAATATAACTTTGACACAATATCCGATCGAAAACTGCACCCTACCCCCCCCCCCCCCCCCCCGGCCATCTGAGAGTTTTCTATTTTCACTTCACAGGGAATTGGTGGTAAATTCAGGGAATTACAGGGCCATAGTTTGTAGTACTGATACAAAGTATCACGCGAGGTACAGCTTTCCTCAAGAGCATGACTAGGCTTCAAAGCTCACCCCACAGAAGCAGTACCAGGCAGAAAGTCACTACTCACCACTACGAGGGGAGAGCGGAAGGGGGTAGGGGGAGGTCGGGAGGGTGTGGGCATCAGGGCGGGAGGGAGTGGGGGGAAGGGAAGCGCGGGAGGAGGTGGGGGGAAGGGAGGGAGGGGGTGGGGGGGAGGGCGGGAGGGATGGGGGGCAAGGCGGGAGGGAGTGGGGGGGGGGGGGGCGGGAGGGAGTGGGGCGGGGGGGGGAGGGGGAGGAGTGGTTGGGAGAGCGGGAGGAAGAGGGAGGAGGGTGGGAGGGAGTTGGAGGGATGGCGGGAGGGGAAGGGGAGAGCGGGAATGGGGGTGGAGGAGCAGGAGACAGAGGAAGGGGAAGGGGCAGGAGACGAAAGGAGCAGGAGAACGAGCATCATAGAAAGAGACGAGAGGCGCAAATAGGGCAAAGGGCTATGACGCCAGAAGCAGGGGAGAAGCGTGAATGAAGCGGAAGAAAGGACTGAGAGTCCAACAGGCCGAAGAAGGCATGTGAAGGTAAGAGGAGCCTCTCATGATAGGACTAGCTTCCGTCGAGAGAGGGGATAGGAGGGGAGGGGACCAGGAAGAGGGGGGGGGGATGCTTAAGGGCAGCAGGGCGAGACATAAATGTTCAGCAATGAACAGAGAGGGGGGGAAAAGGACAAGAGAGCTGATGAGAGAGTTCCACAGAGGAACGGCTGGCGGCATGGAGTGGACGGCAGGACGGTCAAAACAGATACGCATTCCGTACAATCAGGGAAGCAGCATGACGCATCTGGAAGCCTGGTGGACGGGAGTGTAGGGAGTGTAAGGAGAGTCCGGGAGTGGGAGCATCATCATACCTGGAATGCCGAGTGGCAGCAGCGAACTGACAGCTGCGAGCGAGGCGCTTTCGCCGGAGGGCGACGATTTGAGGGACCGACGAAGGCGAGGGAGGGGCGAGCGACAAGAGCACAAGGCAGAAGGGAATCGGCCGGGAAGAGACCAGGAGGGAAATGAATAACCGTGCAGTTGGAAGCCGCTGGGGTTAAAGGAGACGGGCGGGGGAGACACGAAGGGCCTGGGGAAGGGATGAGGTAGTGCGATGCGTGCGTTTCGGCTCCCACTCGTCGCACGGAGCGGCATCTCTCGCTCTTCACGCACGGCCGCCGCGGCATCGTTTCCTATCCCATCTCGCACGCAGGCTCGAGTCGCCTACGACTCGACCACTACCACTGTTTATGGCATCGTCAGAACAAATCTTCTCGAGGAGGGGATGAAAAGGCACGATACTACGTGCATCGTGGCGCCAACTCGCTGCACCCATCTCTCGCACACCGCCGCGCCCTTCTCTCACGGCGGCATCGTTTGCTGTTGTTTTGGTTATCATCTCCCACGTGCCGGCAAATGATGGCATGTTGGCGGGGGTCTACGGTATACTGATCGCAAAGAACGGCACTTGCAGGTCGCCGCCACTTGGCGGGAGAACGCCGCCTTAGAAGAAGACACATCCCCATCTCCCCCTCTCTCTCCCTTTCCGCCCCTATCTTTCTCTCTTCCCGCCTCCCCAGATGAGCAATATTAACCATTCGCCCCGTGCCGTGCTCGCACTGCCGTCGCGATTCGTCTACGATTCGGCCTAGAATCTTCAGAACAAATCTCCCCCGCGGCCACGTGCCAATGCCTTGTTGACGGTGCTCGCTCCCACAAGCGCAGCGAGCAAAACTGGCGGTGCTGACCCTCCACACTACGAAAAAAACAATGTGTGTTTGAAAGGCGTTCGCGGCTAAAACCAGCCCGATTTGCCAGGCGGCGCGGTTTTCTGGCACGCAGCACCATGTGCAATGTGGCTTTTAGGGATGAGATTGGGAGGCTTCATTTGGCGTGATAACTCCTCGAGGTGATGATGAATTTTCCCTTTGCTCCACAGGGAGGTGAGGTTCAGGGTTTTACATTGTGCCTCACAGAAGCAGCACTCTCTTTGGGTGCGCTGCTTCGATAGTGAGTAAAGAGTGCTTCGTTAGACAAGGAAAATTAGTTTGTTCAACTACAACAAATTTACTATGAGCTGTATAGGGGAAGGATGGGAAGGGGGGAGGGGGAAAGGAGGTCACTAAAGCATGACTGTCTTGCCTTGGTGGAAGAAAACGATATTTTGTGGGCAAACTTGGATTACAATACAGATGACTAACATACATCCTAATATATATGATATACCGTCCATCCCCCAGGCAATGCACACCTTCCCCATGAAACACAAAACACGTCTTTGGCTTTCTAATAGATGCAAGGTACGAATTGACTGCACACTTCAACTACGGAAATCAAACAACTCCCAACGAGCCCACCATCGCCGCCACCAACAATCCCTGCACAGGAGCTGTTACACTTACGAGGGCTGACAGATCTCAACAACTGGCCTGCCATAGCTGCCCCCAACAGTCCCCGCACTTGAGTCGACTCAAAAGCAAATGCAAGCCAGACATTGGCTGCAAGCTTCAATCACGAGGGCAGGCAGATCTCAACAACAGGGTCGCCACTGCTGCCACCGAGAGTCCCCGCACACGGGTCGTTGTACTTCTCATACAGCAACGTTTTTCTTTTGAAATACCTGTTGATGATACCGCTACAAGGTGCCGCTGCTTTGAACTTCCTTGGTACTCCCAGGTCGCATTGACCATAAAGACCAACAGGCAGGGCCTCGGTACATATCTTGGGCCAAAGAGCCTGCACATTTGTGGATGCCCGCATGTTAGAAAGAAGTGTGACTCACTCAGAACACTTGAAACGGACAACAAATATGTATGCAAAACGGAAGGATTGTAAGGCATGTATCAGGCTGTGATTGAGATGCGGAGAGACGGCAGTGCATGGTCAACAACAAAATAGGAAGCAATTTTCGATAACAAACGGGCAATGCTCAGCCTCCTCTGACTCACCCCCAGACTGGCAGTTTGTGAGCTGTAGCACACGAGCCCTGGGTTCAGCCGGTAGAGCTCAATCAAGGAAGAGAACTCAAAGTCCTTCCCCACCTGCGCACAGCTGCTCGTGCCGCTGACCGAGTAAGCTGTATTGCAGAACTCTCCGCTTCCGTCATCCGCCCCATCTTCCCGCTCAATGCAGAGGGAGCGCGACGGGGGCAGGGGTGAGGAGCAGTCAACGCCGGGGTTGAGGTTCTCAAGGGACAGAGAGGAGATGGCGAGTGAGGCCGCCACTGACTCGCATGTGTCGCCCTGCATTGGATCGGGTGGGGGGCGGGTGGGGGGGGTTGTAGGTGGAGGAGGGACGAAAGCAAGTCAGCCTATAGGGATGATGCCAGGGAGGAGATGCCTAGAGGGGCTGCGAGGGGATTCGCGTGTTTGGATTTTGGGGGAAAGGGGGAGGGGGAGGAGTGTGTGGGTGGAGCAGCAGGGAGGTGCAATGGGCGAAAAAGGTCAGCCCAAAAATAGCATGTGATGCAGAAGAGAAGCAGGTCAGTGGAGAGCCTGAAGCAGGTGAAAACAACAGCAAGTGAGATTAAGCAACAACAGCAAGTGAGATTAAGCAACAACAGTAAGTGAGATTAAGCAACAAGAGCATGACACAGCAAGCAGGGGTCAAAGAGAGACAGCAGCTACAACAGCTAGCACAGAGCACATGACAGGACAGGGTGCAAAATAGGCGACTTACCGGTTGAATGAAGTAGAAGACAGAGCAAGGGGTCAAGTCTTCCCTCTCAGTCACTTTGAGTGTTTGACCTCGGGTGAGGGCAGCAGAGCAGTCCACGCCCTGCCAGCCAGCACACACGCACACAGCAAGGTGAACGACTGGTCTTGACAGTCACGAGTACCTCTCATTGCAAAAGAAGATGCATCCACAGGATATCTTGGGATGTACTTTGGTGACTTTTGAGTCGACTCAAAAGTCACCTCGACGGTTATGAGTACCTCTCATTGCAAAGGAATTGGGATGTACTTGGGATGCATGCATGCATGCAGGATATCTTGGGATGTACTTTCGAACAGGCCCTCACATTGTTCTGTGCAGTGAACTCGTCAAGAGTGAGTCCATAAAGAGGATAAACGTCTTCACACCGCCAGTTGTCTCCTTGCACCTTGAGCGTTGGAGACGAAGATCCTGTGCACGCGCAAGGCCGGCGAGAAAGACCAAAGACACGGAGACTATCATGCGCACGCGCACTGCCACTGACAAAAGACCACACATAGTCTTGCATTCAGGAAGCTGTGCAGTTTGGAAGAAAAATCTAACTCTCACTTGCTCTGGTGCACCATTTTGGTCAGAAAACAGCAAAACAGATTGCAATTGTTTTTCTTAGATCCAATGTGCCTCACATATGGTGAGAACTGCTGTCAGACCAAAGCCACGGCAGACCAAAGCCAAGGCAGACCAAAGCCAAGGCAGACCAAAGCCACGGCAGACCAAAGCCACGGCAGACCAAAGCCATGGCAGACCAAAGCCACGGCAGACCAAAGCCAAGGCAGACCAAAGCCAAGGCAGACCAAAGCCAAGGCAGACCAAAGTTAAGGCAGATCAAAGCCAAGGCAGACCAAAGCCAAGGCAGACCAAAGCCACGGCAGACCAAAGCCAGGGCAGACCAAAGCCAAGGCAGACCAAAGTTAAGGCAGATCAAAGCCACGGCAGACCAAAGCCAAGGCAGACCAAAGCCACGGCAGACCATAGCCAAGGCAGACCAAAGCCACGGCAGACCAAAGCCAAGGCAGACCAAAGCCACGGCAGACCAAAGCCACGGCAGACCAAAGCCAAGGCAGACCAAAGCCATTGCAGACCAAAGCCAAGGCAGACCAAAGCCAAGGCAGACCAAAGCCAAGGCAGACCAAAGCCACGGCAGACCAAAGTTAAGGCAGATCAAAGCCAAGGCAGACCAAAGCCAAGGCAGACCAAAGCCACGGCAGACCAAAGCCACGGCATATCGTGCCAAGCATGTGAATAGAGAGGGGCAGAGAGCATACCCGTATTGACAGGTGCCGCAGAGAGCATACCGTAATCACAGGTGGGGTATCCGTTGCTTTTGGATGGGACGCGATTGGGCGGGCAGACACAGGAGTAGGAGCCGGGGCCACCGCTGATGCAGGAGCCATACTTGCAGGGGTTGCGAGTGCTGTTACCACACACATCCGCTGGTGGGGTGGCGGGAGGGGGAGGAACAATGTATGCCTATGAGGTGCCTTAGGAATACAGCAATGCTTGCAGGGGTTGCGAGTGCTGTTACCACACACATCCGCTGATGGGGGTGGCAGAGGGAGGGAAGGGGAGGGGGGGCGGGAGAGGGGGGGGGGGGAACAGTTTCTTTCTGTAGGCGCCTCAAGAAGAGAGCCCCACCTTGCATGGGATACAGGTATGCAGCTGTGTGAGAGGGGATGCCTCTTTAATCCGGAGGGGAAGGTGACAGCTGCAAAGGAATGTGGAAGAGGCAGAGGGCTAGGTGGAATAGACGCACCGAGACCGTTTATAATACATGCAGGGTTGCAAAACACAAGGATTGCTCATGAATCGACTAAAAAAATAGATGCACAGAGACCGTTTATAGTCTCCAGGGTTGCAAGACACAAGGACAGTAAGCAATGTCAGGCGGAAATGCTCACGATCTGTTGGGGAGGGCGCAGGAGGTGGGTCTTCCGACGTATCAATGGGCTCAAGCAAAGAGTCGTCGTCGAGCTCCGAGGTTGCAGCGCACCTGCATTCCGCAGGGCACGCCTGGCAGATGTCCTCTGGAGCACCGCCAGTGAGGGGTTGGTAGGGGGAGGGAAGAGAGGGAGGGGAGGAGTGTGGAACACAGCACACTGGGGAGTTGAGAGCTGAGGATGGGAGTGGAAGAGATGAAAGGAGAGACGAGAGGAGAGCAGAAGAGCACAGAAGAGAGGAGGGTAGCAGATGAGAAAGAGAAGGAAAGATGAGAAGAGAGAAGGGGGACGAAAGGACTGCTGGGAGGCGGAAGGGATAGAGACCAGCACGGCACACACCAGCGATGCAGGGGAGCATGGAAGCATGGAAGCATGGAAGCATGGAAGCATGGAAGCAGGGAAGCAGGGAAGCAGGGAAGCATGGAAGCATGGAAGCAGGGAAGCAGGGAAGCAGGGGAGCAGGGAAGTAGGGGAGCAGGGAAGCAGGGATGAGACCTCATTGCTGACTGCTCTGCATCAGAGTGTCCACTGGAGCTCCTTGCATTGCAGTGATACATAATGGACTACTAACGCTTGTGCAGCACAAGGAGTACCAGTCTCGAATGTACTATGCAGCGACAAGGCTCTTGCATTGGCGCGTGCTTACCGTCTTCCCTGCTTCCCTGCTTCCGTGCTTCCGTGCTTCCGTGCTTGAATCGAATGTAATATGCAGCGACAAGGCTCTTGCATTTGAGGCACATGCTCACCGTCTGTTGGCAAGGTTTCGGATGGAAAATTAGCCGGAAGGTCGTCCTCCATAAAATACAATGAGCCACCCAGTGAATCGATGGACTCAGGTGGAGGGTCGATGCCGTCTGATCTTTTAGAATTCTCAGAAATCGCTCTTGCACTTGCACATGCTTACCGTCTGCTGGCAAGGGTTCGGATGGAGTGTCGTCCTCTATAAAATCCAATGAACCATCTGGTGAATCAATGGGCTCAGGTGGAGGGTCGATGCCTTCTGCGGCTGCATTGCACCTGCATTCCGTGGGGCACGCCTGGCAGATGTCCGCTGTAGCACCGGCAGTGAGGGTTTTAGAGGGGGAGGGGAGAGATGGAGGGGAGGAGTAAGGCAGACAGTGGGGAGAAGAGAGCTGAGGATGGGAGTGGAAGAGAGGAGAGGAGAGATGAGAGGAGAGCAGAGGAGAACAGACGAGAGAATGGAGGCAGACGACAGAGAGAAGAGAGAAGACAAGAGAGCAGGGGGACGAAAGGAGTGTTCTAGGCGGAAGGGAGAGAGACCAGCACGGCATGCACCAATGATGTAGTTGAGCAGGGCAGCAGGGGAGCAGGGGAGCAGGGCTCTTGCTCTTGCACATGCACATGCACATGCTTACGGTTTGTTGGCGCGGTTTTGGGTTGAGCTGGAGGGTTTGTTGGCGCGAGTTCGGGTTGAGCTGGAGGGTTTGTTGACGAGGGTGAGGAGAGGAGAGGAGAGGAGAGAGGAGAGGAGAGGAGAGGAGAGGAGAGGAGAAGAGAGGAGAGGAGAGGAGAGGAGAGGAGAGGAGAGGAGAGGAGAATGGGAAAGAAGAGAAGAGGGGAGGAGACGAGCTGAGTGTTGAATCTCGTATAGGCTACTAGAGAAACGGAATGTGCAAGAGAGAAAGGAGAGTGCAAGGACTTGTAAAGAACGGCAGAGTAGAAGAGAGAAAGGAGAAGAGGCAAGGCAAGGGAAGGGAAGGGAAGGGAAGGGAAGGGAAGGGAAGGGAAGGGAAGGGAGGGGAGGGGAAGGGAAGGGAAGGGAAGGGAAGGGAAGGGAAGGGAAGGGAAGGGAAGGGAGGGGAAGGGAGGGGAAGGGAAGGGAGGGGAGGGGAGGGGAAGGGAAGGGAAGGGAAGGGAGGGGAGGGGAAGGGAAGGGAAGGGAAGGGAAGGGAGGGGAAGGGAATGGAAGGGAAGGGAAGGGAAGAGACGGGAAGAGTTGAAACGAGACGACATGGAGAAGAGGGAACAGAGGAACCGAAGGAGTGCAGCAGGAGGGAGATGGAGAGGGAGAGCAGCAGTGGACTCACCAATGATGCAGCGAGCGGACTTCAGTGGCTTGGCAATCTTCCTCGCCCTGTTTCACGGGCACAAAAAGATCAAGGGAGGATCATTGAGAACAGAAAATTGTGGTCCCTATCATGTGCTGAAGTTGCAGGAGAAGCAGGAGGAGCAGGAGAAGCAGCGATCCAGGGAAGCAGGGGTGCAGGGCTGTGAGGTGCAGGCGCGGCGAGCTCACCGCTGCCTGCCGTGCATCAGAGTGCCCACGGGCGTTCCTTTGCACCCGGGCTTGGAGAAGAATCGAATCTCGCGGCAAGCAGCAGGTGCGCCCGCCTGCGTCCACGCCACCTGCACCTGCTTGCCGCCGCCGCGGCGGGCGCTCTTGGCCGCCTTGGCCGGGATGTTGATGTTGACGCAGCGCAGCGAGTTGAAGGTGATCGCGCGGCCGTTGATGCTCACCCGCGTGCCCACGGTGTTGATTGCCGCGCCACTGGCTGCTCCTGTATTAGTTAAGGGTATGGGGGAGTTTGGGAGAGGGGGAGCATGGGAGCAATGGAGCATGGGAATGCGCATGGGTGCAATGGAGCATGGGAATGCGCATGGGTGCAATGGAGCATGGGAATGCGCATGGGTGCATGCACGAATGGGATCATGAAGCACATGGGGGTGACATCATGGGCGCATGAAGCACATGGGGGTGACATCATGGGCGCATGAAGCACATGGGGGTGACATCATGGGCGCATGAAGCACATGGGGGTGACATCATGGGCGCATGAAGCACATGGGGGTGACATCATGGGCGCATGAAGCACATGGGGGTGACATCATGGGCGCATGAAGCACATGGGGGTGACATCATGGGCGCATGAAGCACATGGGGGTGACATCATGGGCGCATGAAGCACATGGGGGTGACATCATGGGCGCATGTACGTGCATCGGTTTATGTAGGCAAGAATTATGGGAGCATGAGAGCATGGGGGACTAGGAGAATGGGAGCAAGAGAGCATAAGAGCATGGGAGAATGGGAGCATGGGCGCATGTGAGCATGGGGGAGCATGTAAGAGCATGGAGTCAGTGAGAGTTGAGCATGAGAGCACGAGAGCACGAGAGAAGACACGGGAGCAAGGAGCATGGGGTAAAGCGAGAATGGGAGCAGGAAGCAGAGGCGCACCAGCGGCGATGACGAGAGTGAGGAGCAGCGCAATCAGCGTAATCACGCCATTTACACTTCCGACGCACCGCATCGTGCAATCAGCTGGCGGTCACGCGCGCACGGAAGGAAGATACGGCGGGCGATGTTACGAGTGGCGATACTCGCACGGGTGATATGCGATTTTGAGGAGTAGAGATGGTTGCGGAGCAGCCTACGATGGACTGTTGAGCATGTGGAATAGCGGACGGTTTCAGAAGCTCGAGAGAGCACGGGGGCTATAATCATATGCGGTAGGGGAAAAGAGGACGAGATACTGGCGCTGTAGTGACAACATGTAAGATTAGCACTCGTGGCGCCGTAGTGGTGAGGGAGAAGGAACTGAGTGCGGATTAGACTACAACACGTAAGATTATCACCACTCGTAAACGAGTGTGAGAGCCTGCTGCTACCAGTGTCCTAACGACTGCAGAATCCGTCGATTTCCAGTTCAACAACGTTGCAACTCCGATTTGCGAGAAATGGCTTTGGCTCCTGCCATGGATCTCCGTGATTGCTCAACTCGCCTTCCCTGACACGCCCATCCACCCCGACCAGAGGCGAAATGCCTACTGGTACTGCGACTACTGCTAGTTCAAGCACAAGCGGGAACGCGGTCAGCGGCGTCGCCATCGCCGCCGCAAGGAGCGGAGAGTAAGCGTTCTTGCGACTTGCGACTTGCGCTGAGCGATGGCCTCGGCGCCGAGCGAGGCGGGCGATGGGAACGCGTTCTGAGCTTGCCAAGTCCCATCAATTACTACTTGTAGTAATGGGTTGGAATTCGGGATGCGAATACCATGTAGTGAATTATTTGAGGCACCACCGCAAGAAGCGGAGTCAAACAGGGGAAGAATGGGATGGCTGGCAACGGTGGAATGATTTTGCGCTGAAACTGAACCAATTAACTGGCTGGTGCTTTCAATCGCGTCGCGTTCTGCTTCAGCCAATCAATCAGGCCGCAGTTCTTCAATGGCGGGAGAGTGGCCACAAACGAGTCCGTCGTGCTGAACGCGTTCTGGGCAATGAAGGAGAAGCAGGCGGATACTCACAAACAACGGCTTCGTTAATGAGTTTTGTTTTTTTAATTGAAAGCTTACACAACAGGTGTACAAGAAAAACACTTCAGTCGTAACTGATTCTGCGGGCTCAAGCCAGGTGGTTTACCCGGCCCTCCCTGCGATCCTACGGCGGTTTCACAAACGTCCTTGGGTTTGACCAGATCGACTGGAAGTCCCCGTGCCACTTCAAACCCACTACCATGCTGTCGCAGATTCTCCGCATGACACGTGCCTTATCCTTCCGAGCCTGCTTACTTGGCCTGCTACAGTACACCCGCGCGTGTTTGTTGAACTCCACGTTTATCCTCCTAAGCACCTTCCGAGCCTGGATCTTCTTGAGCGACACGTCACACCTCCCCAGCCAAATCTGGTGCACCGCTATCGCCGCCATAGTCGCCTCCGGAAAAACCAGAGTTCGTCTCCTCCGTCCTGAGCAACAGGTCCGCCAGCTCATCCACGTGTCTCCCCGGCTGCATCATGCACAGCGCCGACTTGACCGCAGCCACCACCGGCAGGATGTGGGGACATTCCAGCAAACAGTGCTCCAGCGTCTCTGTCCCGCCACAGTGCGGACACGTCACTCCGCCTCCCAAGAAATAGACCCTCTCCCCCACCTGAAGGTTGAGGTTCTGCACCCGTAGTAAAACATCTCTCGCCCTTGCCGGAACAGCGAGGGAGTCCCTTACCCTCCTCCCCCGTTCCCAATCAATGCTCCTTCCCGCCCGTGCTTCCCATTTCGCCCGCTTTTCCGCCACAGCTTCCGCCCCTTTGCTCGGCTCCATGAGTTTCCTCAATGAAGCCACCTCCCTTCCATCAAACAAGCCCGTCTCCAGCAGCCTTACCCTGGGGTCACCTGCATCCCCGCCACTCGCCCCTGGTAGAGCCTCACAGGAGTAACGCTCTCACAGCGCAATTCCAATCTGACGTTCCACGCAACATGTTCACCGCTTCCGTTCAGGGCCTGTAGCACGACCTTCCTGCCGTTGATTCCGCACACCTCCCAGAGGCACCTTTTTGGGCTCGGCAGCGTGGTGCTTACCACCGACGATATACACTTAAACTCCTCCACCGTTAACGGAGCCAGCAGCCACTCCCTCCACCGCGCTGGGGCCGCATAGAAGGCTTTGAGCGCCATCTCCGCTCCCTTCTTGTCGCCCAGCTCCCGAGTTAGCACATCCTATGACTTTACGCTTACTGTGCCATCCCACTTGTGCACTATCATGTCCTGCATCCGCCACTTCCGTATCAGCTCCGTCCCTTTCTGGCCTCCGAATGGGGCCTTCCCTCGGTGTGGAATATTGCTGTTGAAACACAGGTATTCCCCTGCCACGTCCCACCGTGAGGCGGCATCAGGTATTTTCACTGCTGATGACTTCAACAGTGTCTTGCAGAGCTTGGCCCATCTCCTGCTCCAAAACAGACCTCCCCTTAACACCGCCTTGTGCGCGTACAGTGTAGCCCACCCCAATGGCAGGTCTGCTATACTCTCCGTCACACCTCTTATGAGCGGGCACTCCTGAAGCAATGCCAGACCCACACACCGTAAGGCAACGCTGTCCATTCTTCCTCTCGGGTCAACCACTCCCAATCCGCCCTGCTCCCTTGGCGCATAAATCAAGTCACAGCTCCAGAGCCTTAAATGTCTCTCCGTATCCGCATGATTTCCTGACGCGAAATTCTCTACCAGTGCCTCCACCCTCTTCCACAGCAGGTCCTCCGGCGGGTACACATGGGCTTGGAAAATAAACACCGGCAGCACATAGCTGTTGATCATCGTCACCCGCGCACCTGTCGTAAGGTACTTGCATTGCCACTTGCTCAGCTCACCCTCCGCCCTGTCAAATGATTTTTCCCACGTGATCTCCGCACACCCGCCTGGCGTTATCCAAACACCCAACAGTCTTTCCGCCGCGTTTTTTCCTACCCACTTAAACTCCAGTCCGTCTGGCGCGGCTTTCTCCACATTGCACCCCAGTGGCAGGAGTGCAGACTTCCCCTTGTTCACCTTCAAGCCTGACACCTCCGCGAACTCCTTCAGCACTTGCTCCGCCATCTTCAGCTGATGTTCCCCATCCAGCATCAGCGTTGTATCATCTGCATAGCCGACGTACGCCAGTCTCTCACAGCCGTCCTCCCCTATGCCAAACTTTCGCTCTTCCACCAAACGGCTCAGTGGCTCCACCGCGCACAAGAACAGGTAAGGAGCCAGCGGGCACCCCTGCCTCACCCCCTTACGCATTTATATCTTCTCACCCACCCAGCCGTTGACGCAAAGTCTTGTGTGGACGTCCCTGTGCAGTGCCTCGATCCAGCCCACAAACCGCGAGGGAAACCCCAGCTTCACTATCGTCTCCAGCATGAAATTCCGGCGCACCGAGTCATACGCCTTCTCGAAGTCAATCAATAGGAGGTACCAGTCGTTGTTCTTATTCTTGGCCGCGTCGATTAAATCCGCCACCAGCGACACCGCGTCCGTAAGCCTTTTCCTTGGCAAAAACCCATATTGTGTGAGAATAATTGAGAATGAATGATTGAACTAGAAACGAGATGGGTACAAGTAGAGAACACAAAAGTGTTGTACCCTCTAAGAACTACCCCACTACAGCCTAAACAGACTATAGCAGATATAAGTTTGACACACCCCCATAGGCAAAGTGGGGGAGAACAAGAGGTCACAAGACCAGTCAAGAAAGACAAAGCAAGCTCAGGGTGGATCACAAAGTCACCACGCAGTCTGAGCACAAGTAAATGGCCACAAGGCCAGTTCATATGCAGAGTCATATAAAAGAAAACAAACAATAAACAGAACAAAACCTAGCAAGAGTAAGCATGCAGGTATATGTATAAAGAGTACAGTACAGGCAGAGTCAGGCAGAAAGCAAGTGAGGCACAGTAGGTACAAGGCCTAACACAGTGCAGAAACGCTGATGATCACAAGGCTGAAGTGCCTTGGTGAAAACATCAGCAGTGTTGGCCTGAGAGGCCACGTACGCAAGACGAAGCTGGCCACGCTGCTGCAACTCTCGAGCAAGGAAGTAGCGCAGAGCAATGTGCTTCGTTCTGTGCTCCAGTCTGTGCTCCTGACACAAGGCCAGCATGTCCTTGTTGTCGACGTACAGAACTGGAGGAGAACGAGGCGCCTCTCCCAAGTCGGTCAGCAGGTAGGTAAGCCAGCGTAGCTCCTGTGCAGCCATGGCCCCAGCGTAGATCTCAGCCTCACAACTGGAGCTGAGAACAGAAGAAGAGCGGGTAGACCGCCAAGAGACAGAACCGGAGCCAAGGCTGAAGGTGTAACCCTGTGACGACCGCTGCGTAGCCAAGTCGTCAAACCAGGAGGCGTCAGCGTGACCAGTGAGAACAACTCGAGCCCGTCCTCCAAGCACGAGCCCCATGCCCGATGTACTGCACAAGTATCGCAACACCCTCTTCGCAGCATCCCAGTGCACCTTTTGGTGCCTGCCGGGAGCCACGTAGCGAGCTAGAAGGCTAAGAGGGTATGCGAGGTCAGGTCGTGTGCAAGTCATCAGGTACATGAGGCAGCCCACAAGCTCTGGATACGGGCCACTCGGCTCTACGGACTCGTCCGAAGGTGGAGCTGAGAGCGAGTGACCGGTAGGCAGAGGAGTGGACTGTGGCGAGGAGTACGTGAAGCCGAAGCGCTGAAGGACCTGCTGCACCATGTGTGACTGAGTCAAGGTAATGGTGCGCTGTGCTCTGTCCCGGGTGATCCGCAAGCCAAGATAGCTTCTCAGCTCACCCAGGTCTGTGCACGTGTGTCTCTTCTACAGCTCGGACTTCACGTGGGCGAGTGCCTCAGTGTCAGCAGTAGCAAAGACGAGGTCGTCTACGTACACGAGAACGTAGAACGGCGGCAGAGTGGTGTCAGTGCGTAAAAACAGAGAAGGGTCAGCAGTGGAAGGAGCAAAACCAAGAGCAGCAAGAGTCGTCCTCAGTGTGTCGTGCCACTCACGAGGTGCCTGGCGGAGACCGTAGACTGGCCGCCGGAGGCTCTACTGGGTACCAGCAGGAAACGACCCAGTGAAGCCAGGTGGGCGGCGCAGCCAGATCTCCTCGTGCAGGCTGCCCTGTAGGAAGGCTGTGCTGAAGTCGAGCAAGTGGAGCTCGTAGTCACGCTGAGCGGCAACGTGCAGCAGTACCCGAAGAGTGGTCATCTTCGGGGTAGGGGAGAAGGTCTGGAAGAATTCAACTCCCTGTCGCTGACTGAAGCCACGTGCAACGTAACGCGCCTTGAAGACAGGCGGAGAACCCGGCGGCCGCTTCACCCTGAAGATCCACATGCCACTGACGATGTTCGCCCCAGGCGGGGGAACCTCGTCGACGTAGCTGCCTGTGGACTTCCAGGAAGCCATCGCGGCGTCCATGGCTGCCTGCCACTGAGAGGAGTAGGGACCCTCTATCGCCTCTGCGTAAGAGCGCGGGGTCGGGATGTCTGGTGCATCCGGGTCTCCCTCAGGGGCAAGAAGCATGGACACGAGAGGAGGTTCAGCAGCAGCAAAGCAGAGGGTCAGTGATAGCAGTGGCCAGAAAGCGCGTGACAGCTGGACTAGCAGCACGAAGGGAGTCAGACTCCGGGTCCGGACTGGCAGGAAGAGAGGACGCAGGAGGAGACGGCAGAGGGACACGCTGTGGAGCAGTAGAAGGACGCAGAGTCATAGAGTGAGTGCCTGGGACAGGAGGGTGACGCAAACGCGAAACACGACCAGCGCAAACAGTACGGACAGGCGACGCAGCACGAGACGCAGGCGACACAGGACGAGACTCAGGCTCACGACGCTCCGTAAGACCTCCAGTCGGTCCAGAGTAAGCACCGGGCAGCGGAGAGGCCGGCTGCAACTGTGACTGGGACCGTACAGGCGGCGGACTCAAGAAAGGAGGACTAGGAGAGGGCGGTGAGCTAAGAACCTGCTGAAGGAGCGGAACGTAGTACGGCCTCGGCCGCGCAGCGCCTCCAGAAACAGCAGAAACAGGACCGGTACCCTCAGCCCCAGGGTCTCCAGTCCCAGCAGCACCTCCAGCACCTCCAGCAGCTCCAGCAGCAGCAGTACCTCCAGTAGCACCAGCACCAGCAGCACCTCCAGAAGCCCCAGCAGCACCAGCAGCACCTCCAGCACCACCAGCACCAGCAGCACCTCCAAAAGCTCCAGCAGCACCTCCAGCACCAGCAGCACCTCCAGTTGCACCAGCACCAGCTGCACCTCCAGAAGCCCCAGCAGCACCAGCAGCACCTCCAGAAGCCCCAGCAGCACCTCCAGCAGCACCTCCAGAAGCCCCAGCAGTACCCTGACAGAGCCGAGAGTACCACTCACGAAGCCGCTGTGGAGAGAGAGGCTCCCGCCGCGGCGGGACACCGAGAGCACCTCCAGACGCAGCACGCGCAGGCTCAACACCCCAAGGCTCAGCACGCCCAGACTCAGCACCCCCAGACTCAGCACCCCCAGTCTCAGCACCCCCAGACTCAGCACCTGAGTCGACAGCTACCTCGACCGGCTCGGCAGGGTCTACCTGGGACACACCTGAGGGGGCAGGACCCTGGGAGGGGAGGGGGTCTACCGGGGGAGTACCTGGGGCAAGGAAGAGCGGCGGGGGAGGGGGAGAGGCAGTGCGGTAGGGAAAGAGACGGTAGTACGACACCGACTCGTCAAACGTGACGTCCTGAGAGGACAGAACACGACGCGAGGTGGGGTGGTAGAACTGCCACCCGGGTGCGTCAGGAGGGAAGCCAAGGAAGATACAGGGAACGGCACGGGAGGACAGCTTGTCCGCAGTAGTATCGCGGACAAAAGCTCGAGATCCCCAGACACGAAACGCGGACGCATCGCCAACCTTCCCCGTCCACCGCAGAGTAGGTGTGGTCTCCGGCAAGGAGACACGAGGCTGAAGGTTGATCTGATGCGCAGCGTACTGAACCGCGAACGGCCACAGAAAATGGGGAGCAGCCGCATGGATCATGGACGTACGAGCGACGTCCATGACCATGCCAATGCGGCGCTCAGCAATCCCATTTTGCTGCGGGGAGGCCGGAAGCGTGAACGTCTGGCGGATGCCCTCAGAGCGACAGAAGGCTCTCAGGAGGTCGGAGGAAAACTCCCCGCCTCTGTCTGAGTGCAGACGCAGAACAGGAAGGTCTGAGCCGAAACTCTCACTAAGCTGGCGACGAGCACCGCGGATCCAGTTGATCAACACCTCAGGGACCTCACCCTTGCTGCGCAAGGGGAAGACTGTGGTGTAACGCGAGTAGTCGTCAACGACCAGCAGGAAGTAACGCTCGTGACCCTGTCCACGGACGCGGGCTGGGCCCCACACGTCCATGTGAAGAGTCTGCAGAGGAGCCTCAGTCGGAGGAAACGAGGAGGAGTGAGGGGCGGCGCGCTGCCGGCCCTCGACACAAGGAACACAGGTGGGGGCAGGCCCCGGAGGAAGGGGAGGGAGGGACCTGGGGAGACCAGAGACAAGGGCACGGGAGGCCATACCTCGAAGACGAGGCAGGGAGGGGTGACCAAGGCGGTGGTGCCAAAGGAGAGTCTCGTGCGACAGAGGACGACACGAGCAGGGGGTAGACGCAGGACTAGACCTGGACGCGGCAGCAAACACCTGACTAGACGCAGCTACCTGACCAGACGCAGAGACCGGAGGAGGCGCAGTAGTCAGTGTGTACAGACTCGACCCTGGCTGACGGGTGAACGTGGCCAGGTGGCGACCCGTCCAAGAGCAAGTGCAGTGGGTCACACGCTGACCTCCAGGGGTGAACTGGTCAACCCACGCGTCCTGGAGGTCAGCTCCACTCACCAAATTCGTAGAGAACGAGGGGAGGTGGAGTCCCGACAGCAAGCCCGACGGAGCCGCAGGACACGGTAAAACTGTAGAGGAGCGTGCAAGGATTGGGCCCCCTGAGGGGTCAGCAAGGGAGACCGCAACAGGCCGGCTGAGCGGCGTGAGCGTGATGCTGTCTCTAAAGAAAGAGCGCGAAGCACCAGAGTCAAGTGTAAAAGTGTGCAAGGCCTCAGTAGGTGCAGTACCAGAGAGAGGAGACGTACCAGCACCTGGAGCAGCAGACGCACTAGCACCTAGGGCAGCAGCCGCACTAGCACCTAGAGCAGCAGCCGCAGTGCCTGGGTCGGGCGGGACACTCAGGAAACAGTCACCCTCAGTAATATCAGCAAGAGCATACATGGCAGCAAGGATAGCATCAAAATCTAGATCAAAGATAGGCACATTCTGCAGAAGCAGATCATGCCAGCGAGGGAGCTCAGCAGAGTCAGGAAACCGGGTACGCCAAGCGTCAGTCAAGCGACCAAAGCAGCGCTGCGTGGTGTGTGGGAGCCCACACACCTCACCACTACGAGGGCCGGTGCGAAGAACGTAGGCACAGGGACCCGCACCCCCAGACCTCCCACGCCCAGCGTACCACTCACGAAGCTGCTGAACTGACGGGGTCTCACTGGAGCGCGACTGCTGCTAACGCTGGCTACCACCAGCGCCTCCACGCTGCGCGGCTGTACCTCGACCAGCACCACTGCCGCCGCCACCTCCACCACCGCTGCCGCTGCCTCCACCACCTCCGCCGCTGCCTCCACCACCTCCACTGCCGCCACTGAAGCCCCCACTCCCGGTGCCACCTCCACCTCCACCGCCACCCCCTCCTCCTCCGCCACCACCCCCCCCGCCGCCCCCTCCACCACCTCTGCTCCCCTTGCCCTTGCTGTTGCGGCGTCTCCCACTCGGAGCAGACGCAGCCCCGACCTCCTCAGTGCCAACGAGGTCGACAGCAGCAGCAGAAGCAACAGAGGGGAGAAGGGGGACAGGGGAACACCCCTCAAAGAAACGGGTGCGACGGTCGCCGCGAGGAGCACCTACAGCTAAGATACTCTTCTCAGCTGCAGTAAGGCGCTCCTCTAGCAGGTCGACAGTCAGCTCGGTGGGGCAAAGGGAGAGGAAGTGATCCCTGACTGAGGAAAGTGAGTCAGGGAGGCGGGTGACTAGGTAGTAAAGGGTGATGTACATGCGGGGGGGGTTCTTGGCACAAAACTCAGTGGGAAGGGCAGCACGGTAGCGGGCGTCACTAGTGCGAAGGTGAGCAACTATGTCAGCGACTGTGGTAAAGGCGGCAAGGTCAGGGAAAAGGTACGGCAGCATGAGGCGGCTGAGGGCAGCAGTGGAAGGGGAGGAGTAGCGTGCAACTACAGCGTCGTACAAAGACTGAGCAGTCTTGTACTGGCCAAAGTGTGCGCGCTCAGCAGGCGGCAGGTGATTACGAATAGCAAGACGAGCAACAGCGTCACGAGTGGTCCACTGAGAGCGAACAGTACTGTCAGCAGTGGCAGCAGGAGCAGTGGAAGCACCGGACGTGTGATCGAAAAGAGATACCCCATCCCTAGAATCACACTGAAGAAACAGCTGTAGATCGTCAACCCACACGTCAAAGCCAACTGCACGTCCCTCAGCATCAAAGGTGAGAACGGTAGGACTAGCCATAGTAGCAGTAGGAGCAGTAGCAGTGCAAAGCAGTAGCAGCAGTCGAAGCAGTAGCAGCAGTGCTGCTCGACAGAGCAGTGCGGCTCGGTGGGGGCGGCGCGGCTCGGCTGAGCGGCGCGGCTCGGCTGGGCGGCGCGGCTCGGCTGGGCGGCGCGTCTCGGCTACTGGCGGTGCGGCAGCAGGGGGGGGGGGGAGGGGGGAGCACGAGTGCTTACCAGGGGCCGCTGTTGGGGCGGCAGTAGGGCAGGGCCAGGCCGACGGGCAGCAGGTCGGCGACTGGTGGCTGGTCAGGGACGGGCGGCTGGTCAGCGACGGGCGGCTGGTCAGGGACGGGCGGCAGGTCGGCGACGGGCTGCTGGTCAGGGACGGGCGGCTGGTCAGGCGACGGGCGGCTGGTCAGGGACGGGCGGCTGGTCAGGCACTGGCGGCTGGTCAGGTGACGGGCGGCTGGTCAGGGACGGGCGGCCGGAAAGGGGGGCCGTTACGGGCTGGAAGGGGGGGGGGCCGCAACTGGCTGCGAAGGGGCCGCGATGGGCCGCGAAGGGGCCGCGACGGGCCGTGAAGGGGCCGCGACGGGCCGTGAAGGGGCCGCAACTGGCCGTTAAGGGGCCGCGAAGGGCCGCAAAGGGGCCGCTACGGGCCGCAAAGGGGCCGCGACAGGCCGCGAAGGGGCCGCGACGGGCCGAGAAGGGGCCGCGACGGGCCGTGATAGGGTCGCGACGGGCCGCAAAGGGGCCGCTACGGGTCGCGAAGGGGCCGCGACGGGCCGTAAGGGGGGTCGCTACGGGCCGAGAAGGGGCCGATACGGGCCGCAAGGGGGGCCGCTACGGGCCGCAAAGGGGCCGCGAAGGATCGCCAAGGGGCCTCTACGGGCCGTGAGTGGGCCGCTACGGGCCGCGAAGGGGCCGCGAAGGGCAGGCGCGACGCGCGCGTCGGGCAGGTAAGGAAAAAAAAAATCGTTTTAGTGGTGGGCCCTTAGGAAAAAGTCGAACTAGCTCTATACCATGTGAGAATAATTGAGAATGAATGATTGAACTAGAAACGAGATGGGTACAAGTAGAGAACACAAAAGTGTTGTACCCTCTAAGAACTACCCCACTACAGCCTAAACAGACTATAGCAGATATAAGTTTGACATATTGCTCCCCTGAAATCACTTGGCAAAGGACTTTTTTCATCCTTGAAGCCACCACTTTCGCCAGGATCTTGTATGCGCTTGTCAGCAAAGTTATCGGCCTGTAGTTCCTGACGTCCGTCTCGTCGCCTTTTTTGTATAACAGGACCGTGACCGCCTCATTTGCGACCTCCGGCAGGTTCCCAGACACCATGAAATCTTTGACCATCTTCAACACGGGACCCTTCAACGACTCCCAGTGAACCTGATATAGCTCTTTAGGCAAGCCGTCCTTCCCAGGAGACTTGTCATTCGCTAATTCCTTTATCGCTTGCCTGACCTCCCTCTCTATCCAATCCCGTGTCAACTCTTCTGCCGATGCGTCCTCCAGCACTCTCCGCGGCGTCCACTGCAGCAGACGCTCCTCATCACCTTCTGCTGAGGCGACATCAAACGCCTCCCTGAAGTGCCTTGTGGCTTCATCCAGGACCGATTTCGCGTCGGAGTAGCTGACCCCGCCTCGCACCAGCTCCTTAATTCCCGTCTTTGCTTTCATGCTCTTTACCAGGGTTGAGAGCAGACCAGTCGGCGCTTCACTGTCAAGCTGCACCTTTAACCCCGTCCGTAAGTGCAGCAGATTCCTCCGGCCATCCCAGTACCTCTTCAACATTGCCTCACAAGTGGTCAATAAAGCCTGCAGCTCATCATCCCCCGGATCCGCCATGACCCTTTGCTGCAACGTATCCACCTGCACTTCTAACGCCTTCCGTGTCTGTCTAACCCTCTTCCTCCCTTCCTTATCATACTTCCGCAGGCGAGCGCTTAAACACCTCGACAGCTTGTCAAAGTCCACACAACTCCCTTCCCCCTGCTTCCGGACCACGTCGTCTATCGCCGCCTTTACCCCCGGTTTCTTGGCGAGCCTCGCCGGAAACCTCCACACACCAGGGCCAGTCTCCTGCGGTCCTCTCCACACGAGCCTCACCCGGACAGCGTACTTGTGATCCGTCATCCCCATCGGCAGCCACTGATGGGACGCCCTGGCCACCAAATGCATCAGCGATTGCGACACCAGCACCTTGTCGATCCTCGAGCTGACCTTCGCCGACCTGCAGTAGAAGGTAAATTGTCTCTCATCCGGATAGAACTCCCGGAAGACGTCCTTGACATGGAAATCGGACAGCGCTTCGTTAAAACCCGTGGGTCAAGAAGGCCAAATTTGGTTCATCCTTCCTAGTGTTGGTTGGATGTCCCAAAAACGCCTGTGATTTTCCCGAGTTTATAACAACTCATCTAGCAACTCCCAACCAACCTTCCTAAGGTTGAATATCTTGGCCTGCGGGTTTTAATGAGTAGAGAGTGTGAAAGGATGATTCTATTGAGCCAACGTTACAAAGCAGCATATTCTCTGATTTTTGTGGCAGCTCGCAGCCAACTTTCGCTTTATCAAAAGGACTGAACTGAGCACATTTGTTTCGCCTGCCTCGCCACCTTCGCCACGGGCCACTGGACCACAAGAAACGGAAAGTGTTTGCCAGATCCCCACTCAGGCAGGGGGGGCTCCTATCGGTCTTGTGTGATCAAGTGCTATGGAGTACGTTAAATAGTTTTTTCGCGACTACCAGTCAGGACAAAGGTTGGGTCGAATGTTTGTGTGTTGTTTGGGTCTCGTTGCTCCGCGTTCCACGGGTTTCGCGAAGTCGCTATTGAAGCTGATCCGCATTTCGAAAATGGTTACCAATGATACGAGTTTTGGAAATTCAGCAGATTTTGCGATTCGAGGAACGCGTTCGGCAATGGCGTCAATCAAATCCTCTTGGCTTCTGTTTCGGAAATATCTGTCATGAAATCTCTCCATATTGGCAGCTCATCCTGCGGAACTTGTTCTGAGACCACGTAGTCTCCTACCGATTCATCTACGTCATTAGTCCTTCTCTCAGCCACTTGAATAGGGAAAATTGCACATTCCAATTGCCAAACTTCCGCGCATCGAATAAACTCTCATTTCTCCCAGTCCTCCAAGCACCAGTAACGCGGGCCATTCGCCCCGTCCTCCTGCGTGGATCATTAAGGAAACCGCAAACCTCGACATTGCAGAAGAAATAGCAGTCACGACCAGGCACAACGCTCTTTTAGAATTCGAGAACGACCCCTTGAAGCCATTCTTGATCAAGACGGAGAGCCGTTGATTCCAGTACACTCCTTTCGCTGCATCATGTCGGGAGCGCAGCGCCAGATGTCAATACCACCAGCAACTACTATGCACGAGGCGCCTCTAAATCCGCACCGCCAAAAGTCGATGACCGCGATCGCGACGGTAGCGAGGCGGCGACGCGGATCGTCAAGCGCTTCGTCGTCTCCTTCTGCGACCGCCGGTAATGCTTGGGGGGGGGGGGCTGCTGCCACCACGGTGACGCGTGGAGGTGGCATGAGTCAGGCTGTGGGCTGGTAGCTCCGATGGTACGATGATTCTAGGCCAATGTGTGGTGGTGGTAAAATGGTTCAGGTGGTGGGCTGTGAGGACGTGGTCGAAATGACAGATACTATCTCCACCTGGGTGGTGTGCACCTTTTGCGAAGGCGTTATGGTGAGCCTTGAGCGCTGAGACCTATTCTGATGATATGGTAGGAAAAGACGAATTTGCTTGAACATTACATCCCCACACCCACGGGCGGCCCGCATGTCCCCCATCACTCCCACCGCACGTCGCCCGCATCTCACCCACGCGCCCCACCAACTCAATCGCCTATCTGGTTCCCCCATACGCCCCCAATCGCCATCCCACCCCCGTGCCTACCGCCATGCGCGCGGCAGCATGGCGATGGGGGCAGCAGGGCGCGCTTACAGCGGCGCTGCTGGCGGCGGTGGCTGTGGCGGTCTGCGTGGCCTTCCTGCACCTCGCCTGGCACCGACGCATGGACGCATTGCTGCAGGTATGGCCCCTCCCTTCCACCTCCCCTGCTGCAAGTATGACCCCTCCTTTCCTCCTCCCTGCTGCAGGTATGGCCCTTCCTTTCCTCCTCCCTGCTGCAGGTATGGCCCCTCCTTTCCTCCTCCCTGCTGCAGGTATGGCCCCTCCTTTCCTCCTCCCTGCTGCAGATATGGCCCCTCCTTTCCTCCTCCTTGCTGCAAGTAACTTACTTGAAGGCCTCTCCCCTCACACACACTCTTCTCACGTGTCTTTCCCCACCTCGCCTCGCATCGCCGCATGGACGCTCTTCTGCGGGTACGACGCCTTGCATTGCCTGAATCGCCTGAATCTCTCCTTCTACACACTACTTTCAAGTGGCCTTTCTGCACCTCGCCTCGCACCGCCGCATGGACGCGCTGCTCCAAGTAAGGGCCCTCTTTTCCTCCCTGCTCCTAGTAAGGCTCCCCCTTTCACACACGCTCCTCCCACGTGGCCTTCCTCCACCGCTGCATGTTCGCCCTGCTGGAGGTATGGCCCCTCCCTTGCACCTCAGGTATGGCGCCTAGCGGATACGCATTCGCACCTCCTTGCACTCTTCCCCACCTCGCCTCACACCGCCGCATGGATGCGGTGCTGCAGGTGTGGCTCCTCTCTTCCACTGCCCCTGCTGCAGAGCACACATGCATGCATAAACCCCGACAGCAGAGCACACATGCATGCATAAATCCCGACAGCAGAGCACACATGCATGCATAAACCCCGACAGCAGAGCACACATGCATGCATAAATCCCGACAGCAGAGCACACATGCATGCATAAACCCCGACAGCAGAGCACACATGCATGCATAAACCCCGACAGCAGAGCACACATGCATGCATAAACCCCAACAGACCACCACACATGGACGCATAAACCCCAACAGACCACCACACATGGACGCATAAACCCCAACAGCAGACCGCACGTTTATGTGTGAACCGCAACCTGTTTCTCCCTTCTCTCCTTTCTTTGTTCAAGCGGTGTTACAGTGACCGGCACCACATTCTCCCATCACCTCATCCCCCCTCATGTGCTCCCAACCCCTTAACCCTCCCCACCTGTCCCCATCCCTCCCCACCCGTGCCCATCCGTCCCTCGCCACCTGTGCATCAGCAACTGCAAGCCCTGCAGCCGTTTGGGCTGGCGGGTGCCTCCCTGGCAAGTGCTGCACTGACAGGCGGGATTCAGGCCGGTGCTGCTGCCCTGACAAGTGCTGCCATGGCAGGCGACATGCAGACGGGATTCCTGCAGGCATCTGCCATCCAAGGAGCAGCGCTGCAGAGCTTCCGGAGTGGCAGCAAAGGGGAGGGAGACAGCAGCAGTAGCACCAACAGCGACAACATCAGCTCCACACACACACGGCAGATGATTGTGAGTCTCACAATTGACATTCGCGAAATTGTGAGACTCACAACATTCAGCTCCACACACACACGGCAGGTGTTGGGGGGGTCAAAATTTCGCGAAATTGACATTCGCGACGAAAGCGCGAATGTCAGTTTCGCGCTGGGCAATTTTTTTTCCCGGTCAGCCCGAAAAAAAAAACGGCGAGCGTCCTGCGTCCCTGCGTCTTTTGCAATGTGAGAGTCTTCATTTCCTTTCATGCACATAAAAGGATATTGTTCTTCCGTTTGATGATTCGACCCATGTGAAACGTGCCGTTCAAAGGATCTGGTACTTGCCATGCCACGTCATGTTGTATTCCAATCGTGGAACATCCAGCCCCTTCCTCTTCTCTCTACCACTCCCAACTTCCCTATGCGTCCTCCTTCCTGCTCTCGCCACTCCCATCCCTACTCTAACCGCTCCCTTTGAGCTCCTCTTCCCGGCTGGCAGGGCAAAAGGGGCGGCCAGGCGGAGGGCGTGGGGGAGCAGGGTTGGCCGGTGATGGGGGGAGTGAGGTGGAGGGGGTGTGCGGGGGACGGGGACGCATGCCACACTGCCTCGGGTGGGTTCCCTGTGGTGCGTGGGTGCTGGCTGCGTGGGTGCGTAGATGCGTGGGTGCTGGGTGTTGCGTGCTGGGTGGGGTGACTGCACACAATTGGCGAGGTGACTATTGAGTTGACTCACGAGTCACCACACTAACACAGCGCACTCCTCCGCGGTTGCTGAGAGTGAAGACCACTCTCACACATCACACCCCTGAGCCCTCAAATTCCCAACCACTGTGTTTTTGCACCCATCCTCACACCATCACACCCCTGAGCCCTCTCTCCCCAACCTGTCCATCTGAACTGCGGAAATGCACTCTCGCATCCCCATCCCTCCCTTCCCCACCCCCTCCTGTCTAACGGTATACATCTGTGCCGTGCATGCATCCAGCTAGTCCAGCAGGCACAGAGGACCGGGGCAAGGGGGAGGCGGAGGGGGAATATCTGATGGTGCAGCTCCGAGGGGGGCTTAACCAGATGCGCGCAGGGGTGAGTGGGTGCAGGGGTGAGTGGGCTCAGGGGTGAGTGTGCTCAGGGGTGAGTGGGGCAGCAGAGACAGCCCCCACTGGCCTATCTGCTTCCCCCCACTGGCCTATCTGCTTCCCCCCACTGCCCTATCTGCTTCCCCCCACTGCCCTATCTGCTTCCCCCCACTGCCCTATCTGCTTCCCCCCACTGCCCTATCTGCTTCCCCCCACTGCCCTATCTGCTTCCCCCCACTGCCCTATCTGCTTCCCCCCAATGCCCTATCTGCTTCCCCCGACTGCCTGTTTACGAGTGACCTTTTTTCGAATTTTTACGTTTCCAGTGGCCTCTCTTCCAACGAAGCTGCTGCAGCCGCCATCGTTTATCTCCCCACCCCGTCCTCCTCCCTGTCCTTCCCCCTCTCTTCATCTCCCCCGTGGTGGTGGCGAGGATGCTGGCGCCATCCCCCCTTCATCTTCCCACCCCGTCCTACCCCCCTGCCTTCCCCACCCCCCATCCTCACCTGTATGCTGGCAGATCTGCGATGCAGTGGTGGTGGCGAAGATGCTAGGGGCGACCCTGGTGCTGCCGCTGCTTGATAACTCCTCCTGGTGGGCTGACGGCAGGTGAGGAACTCGCTGGGGGGTGATGGCACGATGGTAGGTGAGGCACTTACTGGGGAAAGAAGGCATGATGGCATGCTGTCTGTTTGGTTACTCCTCATGGTTAGCTGATGCCAGGTGAGGCTAATGGCAGGTGGGGCTAATGGCAGGTGGGGCTAATGGCAGGTGGGGCTAATGGCAGGTGGGGCTAATAACAATCACTGGGGTGAGAGCGTGTGTTTTTTTAGAATTCTAAAAAAGCACACGTTTTTGAGAATTCTAAAAAAACTAATGGCAGGTGGGGCTAATGACACTCACGGGGGTGAGACACTCACCGGGGTGAGACACTCACTGGGGTGAGACACTCACCGGGGTGAGACACTCACCGGGGGTGAGACACTCACCGGGGGTGAGACACTCACCGGGGGTGAGACACTCACCGGGGTGAGACACTCACGGGGGTGAGACACTCACCGGGGTGAGACACTCACGGGGGTGAGACACTCACCGGGGTGAGACACTCACTGGGGTGAGACACTCACCGGGGGTGAGACACTCACCGGGGGTGAGACACTCACCGGGGGTGAGACACTCACCGGGGTGAGACACTCACGGGGGTGAGACACTCACCGGGGTGAGACACTCACGGGGGTGAGACACTCACCGGGGTGAGACACTCACGGACCTGCCCCCTGCCGTGCTTACTGTGCCCAAAGCCTGCCTCCGGATCCCCACCCCCCCCCCCCTCTTCCCTCCAAGCAGCACCTTCTCCGATGTGTTTGACGCGCCTCACTTCATCCGCACCCTCGCCCCCTCAGTGCGGGTGGTGCCACGTCTACCTGCCACGCTGAGGGACCTGCCCCCTGTGGTGCGCACCGTGCCCAAAGCCTCCTCGCCGGACTACTACCTCAAGCATGTGCGCCCCCTCCTCAGGTAGGTGGGGTGGGGAACTGTTGGTTTTTCCCTCAGTCCGTGTGGTGACGCGCCTACCCAGTGCGCTCAGGGACTTGCCTCCAGTGGTGCGCATGGTCCCCAAAGCCTCCTCTCCTCGCCCCACTACTATAACAAGCACGTGCACCCACTCATCAGGTGGGCGCAGGTCTGCTGGGTCGCCATCCATTCTCAGAATGCTTCGCCCACTCTTAAAGGCGTGCACTTCATTTGTACTAGTACATCCATTTGTACTATTACTTTCATCCATCCTCCTCCAGTGGTGCGCACGGTGCCCAAAGCCTCCTCACCAGACTATTATCTGAAGCACGTGCGCTCCCTTATCACGTGGGTTGGGGGCTGCTGGGCCGTGTGATTTCCGCTCACCATTTTCTCTTTATGGACTCTTCCAATCCCTTTCACTGCACATTACTCCCCTCCACTCCCCTTCCTCCTTCCTGTCCCTCTCTCCCCTTCTCTCCCTGCCCAGTTCTTCTTCCTCCAACCCCTCACCTTCTCCCCCAACACCATCGCATCACAGGAGGGCGCAGGTGCTGAAGCTGAACCATTTCATTTCAAGCTCAACTATAGCCTCCCTGCAACAGCTCTCCTCTGTTTGAGCCCACTCAAACTATTTCCCCCCTCTCTTCTTCCCCCCCTCTACCTACGTCACAGGATAGCGCAGGTGCTGAAGCTGAACCACTCCAAGTTGAAGCTCAACTATAGCCTCTCAGCAACAGCCTCTCAGCAACAGCCTCTCTGCAACAGCTCCTCTCTGCAGCAGTCTCTCAGCAACAGATTCTCTTCAATTACACTTCCAATCCCATTAGCTTTATTCCTCATCGTGGCCCCACTTCTCGCCTCCCCTCCCTCTTCTCCTCCCCATGCGAGATCACACCACAGGAGGGCGCAGGTGCTGAAGCTGAACCATTTCAAGTTCAAGCTAAATTACAGTCTCCCTGCACCCCTGCAAAAGGTAAGAGGAGCATCAAACGTAACCAGGGGCTCGCAGACACCCATACACCGCAAGGCACATGCCGTTCTAAGTTCCTTTTGAGTTCGCACACTCTTTAACTTCACACAATTTTTGACTTCACACACTCTTTTACTTCACACACTCTTTGACTTCACACCCCTCTTTGACATCACACAACATTTATTTTCATGCAATTTGTAGTTCACACATTTTTACTTCACACAATGTCACAGAAACCGGCTGAGCTGTCGACTTTGGTGCGTTCAAGGTTTAGTGTAGAGTATACCCGTGTCGGGTCTCCTCTCTTATCGGCCTCTTCGGGCCCCACAATAGCTGTGGGGGGGCCTCTTAGGGGTTTAGTGTAGAGTATACCCGTGTCGGGTATCCTCTCTCATCGGCCTTGTCAGGCCCCCACAGTAGCTGCACTGTTGAGGAAACCGCAAGCTGCTCTTGGTGTTGACTTTCAGCATTCTCAAAAGCAACACCTCCACAGAATCTGAAGTGTTGAGAAGACCGCAAGCTGCTTTTGAATCAAATCGGAAGCCATTTTTCTCCCCCTGCACTGCATTCCCTGCCACTTTGCATTCCCTGCCACTTTGCCTACACTTCCCCTGCCCACTCTCTGCCGCCCTCCCCTTTCTAACCAGCTGCGCTGTTGAGCCAACTACGAGGCACTGCGCTTCGTGCCACAGTAACTCGAGCCATCCCCCCTCCTCCCCTCTTCCACCCCCTTCCCCCAAACCCCCCTCCCCCACCAGCTGCGCTGTGAAGCCAACTACGAGGCACTTCACTTTGTACCGGCAGTCACTCAAGCCATCGCCCCTTTCCCCCACCCTGCCACCCCCCCGTGTACCAACCCCCCCTTCCTCCCTCTCCCCCACCCCCTCCCCACCAGCTGCGCTGTAATGCCAATTACGAGGCACTGCGCTTCGTACCAGCAGTCACTCGAGCCGTTGCCCCTTTTCCCCACCCTGCCATCCTCCCTCCCATCCACCACCCCTCCCTTACACCCTCCCACCCCCACCCCACCAACAGCTGCGCTGTAAAGCCAACTACGAGGCGCTACGCTTCGTGCCGGCAGTCACTCAAGCCGTCGCCCATCTCACCCACGCCCTCACCCACCCCTCCCCCCTCGCCGCCTACGCTTCCATTTCCCCTGGCGCTCCTGCTGCTGCTCCTTCTGTTGCTTCGTACTCTGCCTCTGCTGCCGGTGCTGGCCCTGCTGCTGCTGCGACAAGCTGCGGTGGTGAAGAGGCCGGGCATGGAGCACAAGAGCAAGCGGCACAGATGGGGCAGAGGGAGCAGAGGGAAGCGATGGGAGGGACGGGAGGGATGGCGGCAGAGGGGAGTGGGGAGGCAGTCAAGTATGTGGCGCTGCACCTGAGGTGAGATGGGCATCCACTCATCCACTCATCCACTCATTATGCTTCTATTCATAAACATCTGCGAGGTGGGATGGGCATGGCAGGTCGGTTGGGCATGCTGAGCTTTGTGACTCTTGAATATCCACGTACATTAAAAAAATTGCTGTTACCGCTGTAATTTCTGATAAATGTTGCACCATGCTGCCACCTTGTTTGACTCACGTATCCACCGCAATTCCCTAGCCATGCTACTGAACTCTTACTCGCAGAAGCAGACTCTCATGAAACAGATCACTCTCATTCAGCAGCTGACTGAAGGAGAATATGCCTTCTATATTTCTTTCGCTTAGTACACATACGAAGATTCACTTACAATAACCCCTCCATCCCATGCATTCACCTCTCTGCATGCCATCCCATGCTCTACCCGCCATGCACCCGCCACATGCCATGAGAGAGCAGGTACGAGCCTGGCATGCTGGCATTCACGGGTTGTGACTATGGCGGAGGGGGGAAGGGAGTAGGCAATACCTTAACCTCCATGATCACCCCACATCCCTGCCTTGCAGGTACGAGCCTGACATGCTCGCATTCACTGGGTGTGACTATGGCGGAGGGAGAAAAGAGAGGAGGCTGCTTGAGGGGATCAGGAAGCGATGGCCAGAGCTTCCCAGACAGAACCCCAAGCAGCAGAGAGCCAAGGGAAAGTGCCTCGTCACTCCCTCGCAGGTGTGTTTTGAGTCGACTTGAATGATGGGCGAGAGGAGGGTGTTTGAGGGGATCGGGAAGAGGTGGCTGGAACAGCCCCGATTGAACCCCAAGCTGATAAGGGCCAAGGGCAAGTGCCTTGTCACTTCACTTTTCCCCAAGCGATTGTTTCAACCATTCCTATTCCCCACCCTGCCCCTTCGTATACTCGAAACCTTCTCACCTCTCATCTCAGCTCTACATCTTGCAGGTGCCTCTCATATACCCCCCTTCCTCCCCTCCCCACCCACTTCCTCCCCTCCCCACCCACTTCCTCCCCTCAACTCCCTTGTTCTCCAGGTGGCAGTGGCCGTACAGGCAATGCATCACATGGTCCTTCATCCACCCCTCGCCCTCGCTTCTACCCCTTCTCCATGCCCCTCTACATCAACTTGAGTCACCTGCATCACATGGCCCTTTAGCCCCCCCTCTCCGTCCCTTTCATGTTCCCAGGTGGGAATGGCGCTGCAAGCCCTCGGCTTCCCCCCTCAACCCATCTCTACATCGCCTCAGATGAGCTCCACGAGGGGGGGGGGGGGGGGGGGGGGGGGGCTCTGTTCTGCGCCTGAAAAGCACTCCCTCGCTTGCTTCCTGTCTCCCTTTTCTGTCCCCCCTGTTCCCCACGTGGCAGTTTCCCTACAAGCCTTGCCCCCCCCCCCCTTCACCCGCCTCTACACTGCCTTGGGTAAGCTGCACAGGGGGGCCTCCGCACCACGGCCTCTGGTCAACGCCTTCCCCCACTCCCCCCTCCCCGTCTCCTTGTTTCCCAGGTGGCACTAGTGCTGCAAGTCCCGGGCTTCCCCCCTTCAACACACCGCTACATCGCTTCGGGTGAGCTACATCACATGCTTCTTTCTCCTGCCTCATTCTTTCCCACCTCTTTTTCTTGCCTCGTCTCATCCTACGTCAGGTGGCAGTGGCCCTACAAGCCCTTGGCTTCCCTTCGTCAACTCGCCTTTACATCGCCTCGGGCGAGCTCCACGGGGGGCCCTCCGCCCTGCTTCCCTTACTCAAGGCCTTCCCCTTTGCCACCGACAAATACTCCCTCGCTCGCTCCCTCGCTCCTGCTAGGGGGAAGGAGGGCAGGGTGGCCGACAGGGATGTGTCAAGCGGTGCAGGGGGAGAGAGTGGAGCAGCGAAGGGTGCAGCTGTAGAGTGGGGAAGAGGGGGCGATGGGGGAGGGGGAGTAGGAGGAGGGGTATTGGAGGGGCTGCAAGGGAGGAAGACGCTTCTAGCGGCGGTGGACTATGAGATGTGCCGGCGAGGGCACATGCTGGTGCTGAATAACAACGGCAACATGGCTCACCTGCTCTCCGGTCACAGAAGGTGCGGTTTAGGGTGGTGCGCAAAGGTGTTCCAGGGCTGGGACGGGTGGGAGGAGCAGGTTGTTGGCGTGATGGGGGGGGGGTGATGCTCCTAACGGAAGTGGACTATGAGATTTGCCGGTGAGGGTACATGCTGGTGCTCAGCAACAATGGCAACATGGCGCACCTGCTCTCCGGGCATAGAAGGTGCGGTTTAGAGCGGTGGGCTACGGTTTCTAGAGGTTGGGAAGGGGGGGCAGGCATATGCTGGTGCTGAACAACAACGGCAACATGGTGCACGTGCTGGCCGGGCACACAAGGTGCGGTTTAGTATGAGGGGCAATGGATGTCGAGGGGGTGGGAGAGAGCAGCAGGCAGATGCTGGTGCTGAGCAACCATGGTGCACCTGCTCGCTGGGCACAGAAGGTGCGGCGAGGGATGGGGGGGGATGGGGGGTGGCAATGGGTGTTGAGTTGAGGGGGGGAGAGGTGGGGGCAGATGCTGGTTGTGAGCAGCAATGGCAACATGGCACACCTGCTTGCTGGGCCTAGAGTGGTGGGCAATGGTATGGTGGTGAGGGGGTGGGAGACGGGGGCAGATGCTGGTGGTGAGGGGGTGGGAGACGGGGACAGATGCTGGTGCTGAGCATCAATAGCAGCATCTGCTTGCAGACCATTGCAGGCAGAGCCGTGTTGGAATCGTCAAAAGCACTTCCATCCCTTTCAGTCACCCACCTTCACCCCCCTCCCTCCTTCCTTCCCACCAGGCACAGCCGTGTTGGAAGCACAGTGCAGGTGTTTTGCTCATCAGAGGCGCGTTTGCCCCATTCAGTTACCGCCTCAGTCCCCAACCCCCTAACTCCCACCAAGTTCTAATGTTATTGGCGGCACGGTGCAGCTATTTTTTTGTCGACTAAGAAAATACCGTTTCAGTCCCTAATCCCCTACCTTCCCACCAGGTTCTATGGTATTGGCGGCACGGTGCAGCTGCTTGTGGCTCCATCATGCTCCTTTGGAAGCATCAGAGTCACTTCTTTCCTTTCCATACCCCCCCTCAAACCTTACATATCCACTCCACCTCCCCGCCTCTCCCCCCCTCCCCCTCCCACCTTCAAACCAGGTACGACGGGGTGGGCGGCATGGTGCAGCTGCTTCTGGCTCCTCCATTCTTCTTCGGAATTATCAGAAGCACTCATTGCCCATTCAATCACACCTCTTACCCTTACACCTCCGCCTTCCCCTCAGGTACGATGGGGTGGGAAACACGGTGCAGCTGTTTGGCTCCTCCATCCTCCGCCTCCTCACAGCCATCCAGCAAGGCGATGCCAAGAGCTCCCACAAGCTGCGCAACCAGACGCTCAGGGGAGACGACAGCAACGGGAAGGCCGCAGTGAGAGGAGGGTTCTACTCGTTTCCCTGGGAGTGCTTGTGTGAGAGATCGGATCATGAGCCTGCCGGTATTTATTCATGAGGCCATGTTTGTGTTGGTCAAAGCAGAGGGGAATGGTGCAAAGGCAGAATGACTGGCCAGATGCGGATGTGTATTAAAAGACCAAAGCGCTTCAGTAAAGTCCTGATTTCCTGTATATGTATGAAACCAATTGATCACTTGGATTGGAAACATGTACCGTATGTACAATAAAACACATACCTATGTACTATTATCGTTGCGGTGGCCCGAGTTGGTGGAGCTATTAATACTGGTACGGGGTGCAGATTTATATCAGTTAGGCACATATCTGGCGTGGCCAGAATCTTGGAAAACATCATTTAAGCTGAATATGTATCACAAGTGTGGTGTGGTGCAAGTGAATCGTGTACCAGTTATAAAAGATACACTGCATCAATTTCAGAAATAAACATCTCACAATAAGATCACGGGGCAGGCAGGGAGGTATGGGGCAGGCATGGAGGCAGGGAGGTATGGGAAAGGCAAGGAGGTATAGGGCAGGCAGGGAGGTATGGGGTAGGAAGAGAGGTATGGGGCAGGCAGGGAGGTATGAGGCAGGCAGGGAGGTACGGGACAGGCGTGTCAGACAGCAATCATATCAGTGGGACAAGAACATGTTGCAGCGGCCGTCACATGGATAAGCATATGCGCACAGAAAAGCCCACGCCCATGCCCAAGCACGGGGCACAGGGAGTGTGCACTCAGCTCACCCAAATCCCACGCTAATGCTCACCTCGTTTCTTTGTGTTTCTGCTGCTGTTTACACTGCCGGCTATTTCAACCTGCACTGTCCTACTGCTGCGGCTATTTTCAGCTATTGCTTAAACTTCCAGTGCTGCTGTGTGATGCTAAGGGTGGGTATGACGAGGTGCTTTGGTGGCAGTGAGTGAGACTCCATGTAAGCACGAAAGCACACACCAGCATTCCCTTCCGGCCTATGCCTCCCCTACACCAACGGCAAATGTCTGCTTGAGCAGTCACTCAAGAAATGTCTTAAGCTCAGCCTCACACACATTCCGCTCAAGTGTGCCTCACTCGCCCAGTACCACCCACATGGTGCCATCTCTGCCAAAGGCTGGCCTCCCTGGCCAACGCACTGCCGCTTCAGAAGGTCAGGAGAAAAGTGAGACTTGATTTCCGTTGACTCACCTAAACTGACCGCAATTTCTGACCAGAGAAATAAATGACCCCACACCGCGTGCTGCTCACCTCACTCTCGGAATCCAGGCCATCATTCCATTGGTTCTCCTCCATTGCGGAAAGCTCCTCCTGTATGAGCACAAAGCCAGGAATCCAAAAGGCCACACGTAAGGTTGAAGTCAAGAGCATACGTCGAAGGATTGAGCGCATTGCAATCGAGCATGGCGTTCTCACCTGCAGGCGCTCCACATCTCGCTGCAGTGCAGCGACGCCCCTCTCCGCTGTGGCTCTGCGATCGGTCTCGTCATGCGCCACCTGCGCCATATGGGCAGCCGCTTCCCGTTCCACACGGAGCTCCGCCTCCAGCTTGGCAATCTGAAAAGCAATGGGGGGGAGAGCATGGATGGCATCGGATCTGATGGACCCTCAGCCATCGCCCTCATGGACCCCCAGCCATCGCCCTCATGGGCCTCCTCTCTGTCCTGGAGGCCTGAGCCTGAACTGGGGTCACGACAGCAGCACCTCCCCCCTTGGAACCCCCCTGAGCCAGCCACTCCCGCAAAGAAACCTCCCCGACCCTTCACAAGCCCATAATACCAAGTTTGTCCTTCCTATGGCATCCTCCCTGCCCATGCGGAGAACTTGCCGTCCGATTTGAACTCAAGTAGCTAGACAACTCCCCCGCCTCCTATCTTTCCCCACCATTCCTTTACTTAGACCCACCATACCACTCACCAGGCGGGCTTAGCTCGTTGCATAGGTTGCCATACACAATATAACTTTTCCCCTTTCACCCTTACCTCTGATGTTCCTCTTTTATTCAATGACAATGACCGTTCAGGAGATAGGAAGAAGGGGGGAGAGGCAGATAGGCATTAAGATAAAGAGGCAGAGAGGAAGAGATGCAGTGTAGTAGAACGGTGGAAGGGTAACGAGGTTTTCTGCCACTCAGCGTATTCTTCTTCTCCGCAATTGCAGCTCGATGCAACTTCATGTGCCGTTCGAATTCTGAAACTTCTTCCTGAAACTGGTAAGTGCAACAATGAGGGCGGAGAGAGAGGGGTAGGTGAAAGCCGCCATCTCCCTCTCCCCCTGCAGCACCTTGATGCCCACCTGCGTCTGCCCGTCTGCTGCTGTGGAGAATACCTGATAGCAATAAGAGAGTAGACGGGAGGGAACGCAGTGACAGGGAGATTAGACGCCATCTCCCTCCCCCCCCGGAGCACCTTGATGCCCACCTAAGTCTGCCCGCCCGCCGCTGTGGAGAACACCCGATAGCAATAAATAAGAGAGTAGACAGGAGGGAACGCAGTGACAGGGAGATTAGACGCCATCTCCCTCTCCCCTTGGAGCACCTTGATGTCCACCTGAGTTTGCTCATTCGCCGCTATGGAAAACACCCGATAGCAATAAAAGAGTAGACGGGAGGGAACGCAGTGACGGAGATTAGACGCCATCTCCCTCCCCGCCCTGGAGCACCTGATGCCCTCTTGCATCTGCCCATCCGCCGCTGTGGAGAACACCTGATATCAATAAGAGAGTAGATGGGAGGGAATGTAGTGACAGGAAGATCAGACGCCATCTCCCTCTCGCCTAGGAGGACCTTGATGCCCACCTGCGTCTGCCCGTCCGTTGCTATGGAGAACACCTGATATCAATGAGAGTAGACGGGAGGGAACGCAGTAACAGGGAGATCAGACGCCATCTCCCTCTCGCCTTGGAGGACCTTGATTCCCACTTGTGTCTGGCCATCCGCTGCTATGGAAAACACCTGAAAAAAGGAGGAGATTTTGGACGGGAGGACGGGAGGAGGGGCAGAGGAGAGAAGGGGAGAGGGGAGAAATCGGGGCGGGAAACAGAGGGGAGACAGTTGAAGTGTTCACAATGAGTGACGTCGTAACAAGCAAAGAATCTGCGAGGGCAGCAACGTAGTGAGGAGCTTCAGTGAGAGAGCGAGTGATGGAGTAACCTGTGGGGAAGGGGAGAGAGAGTTGGACGAATGGGAGAAACGGAAAGGAGACAGTTGAAATGTTGACAATAAATGATGTAACAAGTAGAGAAGCCGCGAGGGCAGTGGCGTATTGAGTAGCTTTAGTGAGAGAGCGAGTCATGATGCAACCTGTGGGGGAGGCAAAGATAAATGGGGAGATAAAAAAAATCGTTGCGTGATGCAACAAGCAGAGTAGTAGCATACGGTTCTTCAAACAATTGTTAACAGGGGTAAAATGAATCATCTCGATGTTTACAGGACAGGCACTATTGTCGCGCACGGGCAACAGGGAGTGGTACCGACGATTGCACGGCGTGATCCATGGAGTAATCTCATATCGTGCTCACTGGTGGCGGGAAGGATCAAGGATGCAATTGTCAGAATGTTATAGTGCTTACTTTGTGTAGGTTGTAGTGGGGTAGCCCATAAGGGTTACAACCCAATAAGGGTTAGTACTTCTACCAAACTTTCTGCTCAATTCAATCATTCTCGTTCATTCGTTTAACATGGTTTCATAGCAGGTCCTTCGTTAGGACCGTTTTTTTTCAGGGCCCACCACAGCGCTGCCCCACTAGCCGCCCTGCTGGCTCACGCGCCGCCCTCAGCAGCCCTCGTGCTGCACCTGCTGCCCTGCGCGCCGCCCCTTTCCGGCCCGCCCGTCGACCTAGGCCCCACGCGCCCGCCCTTTGCGGCCCGCCCGTCTACCCTAGGCCCCGCGCGCCCGTAGCCCCTAGGCCCGGCCCGCCCGTCGACCCTAGGCCCCGCGCGCCTGTAGCCCCTAGGCCCGGCCCGCTCGTCGACCCTAGGCCCCGGCCCGCCCGTCGCCCCTGCTGCCCCACGCGCCCGTCGACCCTAGGCCCGGCCCGCCCGTCGACCCTAGGCCTCGGCCCGCCCGTCGCCCCTGCTGCCCCGCGCGCCCGTCGACCCTAGGCCCGGCCCGCCCGTCGACCCTAGGCCCCGGCCCGCCCGTCGCCCCTGCTGCCCCGCGCGCTCGTCGACCCTATGCCCTGGCCCGCCCGTCTCCCCTTCTTCCCCGCGCGCCCGTCGACCCTAGGCCCAGCCCGCCCGTCGACCCTACGCCCCGGGCCCCCGTCGACCCTAGGCCCCGGCCCGCCCGTCGCCCCTTCTACCCCGCGCGCCCGTCGACCCTAGGCCCGGCCCGCCCATCGACCCTAGGCCCCGGCCCCCCGTCGACCCTAGGTCCCGGCCCGCCCGTCGCCCCTTCGGCCCCGTGCGCCCGTCGACCCTAGGCCCGGCCCGCCCGTCGACCCTAGGCCCCGGCCCGTCCGTCACCCCTGCTGCCCCGCGCGCCGCCCTATACGACCCTCCCCTAGCCCCTGCAGCCCGCGAGCCGCCCTTGCAGCCCCGCGTGCCGCCCCTCGCGGCCCTCTTGCCGCCCCTGCTGCCCTGCGCGCCGCCCCTTACGGCCCTGCGCGCCGCCCCTTGCGGCCCTCTCGCAGCCCCTGCAGCCCCGCGCGCCGCCCCTTGCGATTCGCCCGCCGCCCCTAGGCCCCCGAGCCGCCCCTCTTGCAGCCTGCGCGCCGCCACTTGCAGCCCGCTTGCCCCCCCACCCTTGCTGCTGCCTGCCCTATTCCCTGCGCTGCCAGGCTCCTGCCCGCTCTGCGTGCCGCGCCGACATGGCTTCTCTCCGCGTTCTCGCGTTCGATCATGAGGGCCGCCCGATCCAGTTTGACACGTGGCTCGACGACCTGCAGCTGTACCTACTGAGCGACTCTAGAGACAGTGTTTCATTGTTTGACCACACGTTTGGAGCCGCTCCCGCCCCTCCCACCACAGCTGACAGTGCAACTCGCTCATAGTGGCTTACTCGTGACGCTGCTGCTCGCTTAGCCATTCGCAACCACTTGCCGTTGGCCGAATGCGCTCACTTCGGACAGCACAAGAGGGCTAAAGCACTCTATGACGCTGTAGTTGCCCGTTACTCCTCCCCTGCCACGGGTGCTTTCGGCCATCTGCTACTGCCCTACCTGTTTCCCGAGCTGTCCGCCTTTGCCACAGTAGAGGACCTCATTTCCCACCTTCGCACTAGCGACGCTCGCTACCGTGCTGCCCTCCCAGCAGAGTTCCTTGACAGGAACCCGCCCCCGATGTTCATCACTCTCTACTTTATAGTCACTCGCCTCCCTGACTCTCTTCGCGCTGTCAAGGACCACTTTCTCTCACTTGACCCCACAGGCCTCACTGTTGACCTACTCAAGCAGCACCTCCTTGCAGCTGAGACTACTGTAGTCGCTGTAGGTGGTGCTCGTGGCACTCCTCGCATGCCCTTCTTTGAGGGGTGTTCCCCCTCCCCCCTTGCCCACTCCTACGCCTCTGCTGCTGCTGTTGACGTCCTTGGTGCTGAGGACGTCGGAGCTGCTTCTGCTAGTGGGAAGTGCCGCATCAGCAAGGGCAAGGGTGGCAGGGGTGGGGGTGGTGGCAGCGGGGGTGGTGGTGGGGGCAGCGGTAGAGGTGGTGGAGGCAATGGAGGTGGTAGCGGTAGTGGGAGTGGTGGCAGGAGTGGGGGCTTTGGTGGCGGTGGTGGTGGCAGGGGTGGGGGTGGCGGTAGTGGCGGCAGTGGGAGTGGTTGCAGTCGGGCTGGAGCTACTCAGCGAGGAAATTCTGGAGGTGGCCAGAGGCAGCAGCAGCAGCGTCGGAGCGAGACCCCGTCGCCCCAATAGCTTCGTGAGTGGTTTTCTCAGCGTGGGGCGTCTGGGGCTAGTAGTAGCTGCCCGTATGTCATTCGCACTGGTGACCGTGCTAGTCAGACATGCGGGAAGCCTCACACTCAGCACCGCTGCTTCTCCCACCTCGACGACGCTTGGCGAGCAGAGTTTGGTGACAAGGCCAAGCGCCCCCGCTGGGCAGAGCTGCATAGGTCTTGAGTTGCTATCTTTGACCTGGACTATGATGCTATCCTTGCTGCTATGTATGCATTGTCTGTTAGTGCTGAGGGCGACTGTTACCTATGTGTGCCGCCTGCCCCAGGTATAGAGGCTGCTGCTCTAGGTGCTAGTGAGTCTGCTCTCTCTGGTACTGCACCTGCTGAGGCTTTGCACACCTTTACGCTGGACTCAGGTGCTTTGAGCTGTTTCTTTCGTGATAGCACCACCCTCACTTCTCTCTCTGCTCCTGTCCCGGTCAGACTGGCTGACCCCTCAAGGGGCCCAAACGTTGCCCGTTCCTCCACTGTTCTCCCGTGTCCGGCGGTTCCGTCCGGCTCACTGTCAGGTCTTCACCTCCCCTCGTTCTCTACGAACTTGGTGAGTACCGCTGCCCTCCAGGATGCGATGGTTACCACCACCACTCATGGGGGTTAGCGTGTGTCGATCTGCATGTGTACACGGACGGGCCGTCACCTGGCCACGTTCACTCATCGGCCAGGGTCGAGTCTGTACACACTGGCTACTGAGCCTCCTCAGATAGCTGCGTCTGCCCAGGTGTCCACATCAAGTCCGGTAGCACCCCCTTGCTTGTGTCGCCTCCTGTCGCACCAGACTCTCGTGTGGCACCACCGCCTGGGTCACCCCTCCTTGCCACGCCTTCGTGGCATGCACTTCCGCCTCCTTGTTTCCGGTCTTCCTAGGTCTCTGCCTCCCCTCCCGCCCTCGCCTGCCCCGCCCTATCTTCCTTGTGTCGAGGGGCGGAAGCGCGCCGCTCCTCACTCCTCCTCGTTTCCCCCGATGACTGCTCCCCTGCAGAATCTCCACATGGACATGTGGGGCCCAGCCCGCGTCAGTGGTCAGGGCCACGAGCGCTACTTTCGGCTGGTTGTTGACGACTACACGCAGTACACCACGGTCTTCCCCTTGCGCAGCAAGGGTGAGGTCCCTGATGTCTTGATCCCTTGGATCCACGCAGTCCGTCTCCAGCTCCGCGAGCGGTTCCACCAGGACCTTCCTGTCCTGCGTCTGCACTCTGACAGAGGTGGTGAGTTCTCCTCCAACCTCTTGCGGGACTTTTGTCGTGGGGAGGGCATTCTCCAGTCGTTCACGCTTCCGGCCTCCCCTCAGCAAAATGGGATTGCTGAGCGCCGCATTGTCTTAGTCATGGAGGTCGCTCGTACCTCCATGATCCATGCTGCTGCTCCCCATTTTCTATGGCTGTTTGCGGTCTGGTACGCTGCGCATCAGCTCAACCTCTGGCCTTGTGTCTCCTTGCCGGAGACCTCGCCCACATTGCATTGGACGACGGAGGTTGGCGATGCGTCGGTGTTTCGGGTCTGGGGCTCTCGTGCCTTTGTTTGCGATACGTCCGCGGACAAGCTCTCCGCCCGCGCTATTCCCTGCGTCTTCCTTAGCTTTCCCCCTGACGCGCCTGGCTGGCAGTTTTACCACCCCACCTCGCGCCATGTCTTCCCCTCTCAGGATGTCAAGTTTGACAAGTCGGTTCCCTTTTACCGTCTCTTCCCCTACCGCTCTGCCCCTCCCCCGCCCCCGCCGCTCTTCCTTGCTCCCGGTCCCCTTCCTGTAGACCCCCTCCCGCCCCAGGGTCTTGCTCCCTCAGGTGTGTCTAAGGTCGACCCTCTCCCTGGTACTGTGCCTGTTGAGGTAGTTGGCGACTCAGGTGCTGCTCGAGGTGCTGCGTCTGGGGGTGCTGCGTCTGGTGGTGCGGAGCCGGGGGGTGCGAAGCCTGGGAGCGCTGAGTCTGAGGGTGCCGAGTCTGGGGGTGCTGAGCCTGGGGGTGCGGAGCCTGGGGGTGCTGAGCCTGTGGGTGTGGAGCCTGGGGGTGCTGAGTCGGAGGGTGCGGAGTCTGGGGGTGCTGAGCCTCGGGGTACTGCTTCTTCTGGAGGTCCTGCGGGTGCTTCGCCACTGCTGTCTCCCCGGCAGGAGCCTCTCTCCCCGCAGCAGCTGCGCGAGTGGTTTGCTCGCTGCACACGCATTCGGAGTGGAGCTGCCCCGGCAGGAGCCTCTGCCGCTGGAGACACTGGAGTTGGAGGTGTTGGAGCTACTCGTCTTTCTGGTGCTGGAGTAACTGCTGCAGCTGGTGGTACCGGATGTACTGCAGCCGCTGGTCATGGAGGTGCTTGTACCAGGGGTACTGGAGCTGCCGGGACTGGTAGTGTTGGGGGCACTGGAGCTGGAGGAGCTGGAGGAGCTGCAGATGGAGACCCTGCAGAGCCTGGAGGTGCTGGGGTTGGAGGCAGTAGAGCTGGAGGTACTGGCACTAGTTGCGCTGGAGCTGGAGGAGCTGGAGGTGGAGGCACTGGAGCTGGAGACGCTGGGGCTGTTGACCCTGGAGCTGGAGGTGCTGTGTCTTGCGGTACTGGTGCTGGAGGCACTGTGCGGCCGCGACCGTACTTCGTTCCCCTGCTTCAACAGTGTTATATGTTATAGTCACAATAGGCTTGAATGTGCCTAAAACGAAAGATAGAGAGCACAGACGGATTTCTGCACAGCGGCTTCAAACGTTGATAGCGTTCTGCTCACAGCTGCAAATGACTTGATTCAAATTGGATCTGGAGCGTCTTCACGTCGTCTACAATTAGCAATTTAGATTGCACGATTTGATAAAGAATTGACGACACAGCGTCGGTTTGAACGAACGGTACTATGGCAGCCACTATAGTCTTAGAACACAAGATAGGAAGAGTTACGAGTTGGGAATGACTCCCAGCTCCTACAAACCCCAAGAGCCGAGGTACAGTGATGTGGAACAGTGCCACACTGTCCCCAACCACGAAGGGTCTCGAAACTACCCTTCACTAGGGCCTACACCAAGTGAAATGTTACACTACACAAAGTAATGTAACTATCTTCAATATCTTGAGGTGTACCCTTTTGGCAAGCTTCGAAATCACTTGAGGCTTGACACCAAGGCTCGGGCTCTTCATCACAAACTCATCCTTGAGTTCTTGATGGGTCTGCTGCACACACCTGCGACACGCCGAACGTTCGACACAGGACAAAATAGAAACCGCGCACGACAAAATAGAAACCGCGCGCGAGACACAAACGACCGCGTAACACGCGTCTAGCGATAACTCGCTATTGACTCGACACACACACTCGACATCATGACTCAACATTCACACACAATTATAAGCATGAAATATATATTATCCCATGCCCTCATACCATTCCATACACACACACATTCACGCACACGGACAACAAGCCGAGTGCAAACCGTAGGGTTGCACCAACATTATAGTCACAATAGGCTTGAATGTGCCTAAAACGAAAGATAGAGTGCACAGACGGATTTCTGCACTACTGCTTCAAACGTTTATAGCGTTCTGGTCACAGCTTGAAATGACCTGATTCAACTTGGATCTGGAGCGTATTCACGTCGCCTACAATAAGCAATTTAGATTGCACGATTTTATAACGAATTGACGACACAGCGTCAGTTTGAACGAACGGTACTATGGCAGCCACTATAGTCTTAGAACACAAGATAGGAAGGGTTACGATTTGGGTATGACTCCCAGCTCCTACAAACCCCAAGAGCCGAGGTACAGTGATGTGGAACAGTGCCACACTGTCCCCAACCACGAAGGGTCTCGAAACTACCCTCCACAAGGGCCTACACCAAGAGGAATGTTACACTACACAAAGTAATGTAACTATTTTCACTATCTTGAAGTTTACGCTTTTGGATAGCTTCGAAATCACTTGAATCTAGAAACCAAGGCTCTGGTTCTTCAAGATAAATTCTTCCTTGAGTTCTCGGAAGTCTGCTGCACACACCTGCGACACGCAGAACGTTCCACACAGGACAAAATAGAAAAACGCACACGACACGCAAACGACGACATGACATGCGACTAGCGAATACTCGCTATTGACTCGACACACACATTCAAATCCATGCTTCATCATTCACACACTATTGTACGCATGAAATATATATTATCTCATGCCCTCATACCATTCCATGCACACACGCATGCACGCACACGAACAACAAGCCGAATGCAAACCGTAGGGTTGCACCAACAAACAGGTTCTTGGTCTTCCGTCTTCTACTTGCCTTACTCCTCCCTTACAGTGTCCACTGCCTGACAAGTCACAGCTGCCGTTACCGCTAGCCTCCCCACTGCCTGCCCCTTCTCCTTACACTGAGCAGACCGGAGGTCTTAGAGAGCGTCGTGAGCCTGCGTCTCGTCCTGTCTCGCCTGTTCGCACTTCTCGTCGCGTTCCTCGTCCGCGTCATCCTCCTGTCCCCGGCACCCATGCTATTGCACTTCGTCCTTCCTCTGTTCTGCTGCGTGTTCCTCTGCCTGCTCCTCCAGAGTCCTCTCTTCCTGCCGTCCCTGACCCTGAGTATGACCTCGCTCGTGCTGCCAGTCCCACTGTCTCTTCTCTCCTTGCCACTGTTGTCACTGACCCTGCTTTTGAGTCCACTGCTGCGTCTGCCCTCGTTGCTGAGCTTCTTGACTTTGCTGCTACCTGTCGTCTCGACTACGCCACTTCTCTTGTTGCTGAGTCTGAGTCTGCCAGTCCTCCGTCCGTCAGGGGTGAGTGTGCTCTTGGCACGGACGTCCTTGAGGACAGGCAGGAGGACTTTGAGTGTTTTGCAGCTGCTGTACCTCGTTTCGCTTCCATGCTGCTTGCCCCTAAGGGAGGCCCGGATGCACCAGACATCCCGACCCCGCGCTCTTACGCAGAGGCGATTACGGGTCCTTACTCCTCTCAGTGGCAGACAGCCTTGGATGCCGAGATGGCATCCTGGAAGTCCACAGGCACCTACGTCGACGCAATTCCCTCGTCTAGGACGAACATAGTCGATGGCATGTGGATTTTCAGGGTGAAGCGGCCGCCGGGTTCTCCGCCTACCTTCAAGGCGCATTACGTTGCTAGAGGCTTCAGTCAGCGACAGGGGGTCGACTACTTCCAGACCTTCTCCCCCACCCCGAAGATGACTACTCTTTGAGTGTTGTTGCACGTTGCTGCTCAGCGTGACTACGAGTTGCACTCGCTGGACTTCAGTACAGCTTTCTTGCAAGGCAGCCTGCACGAGGAGATCTGGCTGCGCCGCCCACCTGGCTTCACTGGGTCATTTCCTGCAGGTACCCAGTGGAGCCTCCGGTGGCCAATCTACGATCTCCGCCAGGCACCTCGCGAGTGGCACGACACACTGAGGACTACACTTGCAACCCTGGGGCTTACTCCTTTGACTGTTGATCCGTCGCTGTTTCTACGCACTAACACGTTGCTGCCGCCATTCTACGTCCTCGTCTACGTCGACGACCTGGTCTTTGCCACTGCTGACACTGAGGCACTAACCCTTGTCAGAGCTGCAGAAGAGACAAACCTGCACTGACCTGGGTGAACTGCGCAACCATCTTGGCTTGCAGATCACCCGGGACAGAGCACGGTGCACCATCACCCTGACTCAGTCACACATGGTGCACCAGGTCCTTCAGCGCTTCGGCTTTTAGTTCTCCTCGCCACAGCCCACTCCTCTGTCTACCGGCCACTCTCTCTCAGCTCCACCTTCGGACGAGTCCGTAGAGCCGAGTGGTCCGTACCCAGAGCTTGTGGGTTGCCTCATGTACCTGATGACGTGCACACGACCTGACCTTGCGTACCGTGTCAGCCTCCTGGCTCGCTACGTGGCTCCCGGTAGGCACCGAAAGGTGCACTGGGATGCTGCGAAGAGGGTACTGCGTTACTTGTGCAGTACGTCGGGCATGGGGCTCGTGCTTGGAGGACGGGGTCCGGTTGTCCTCACTGGTCACGCAGACACGTCTTGGGTTGTCGACTCAGCTACGCAGCGGTCGTCACAGGGTTACACCTTCAGCCTCGGTTCCAGCTCTTTTTCCTGGCGGTCTACCCGCTCGTCTTCTGTTATCAGTTCCAGTTGTGAGGCTGAGATCTACGCAGGGGCCATGGCTGCACAGGAGCTACGCTGGCTCACCTACCTGCTGACTGACTTGGGAGAGCAGCCTCATTCGCCTCCAGTTCTGTACGTAGACAACAAGGCCATGATTGCCTTGTGTCAGGAGCACAGACTAGAGCACCGAACGAAGCACATCGCTCTGCGATACTTTCTTGCTTGAGAGTTGCTGCAGTGTGGCCAGCTTCGTCTTGCGTACGTGGCCTCTAGGGCCAACACTGCTGATATATTCACCAAGGCACTTCCGCCTTTGATCATCAGCGCTTCTCTACTCTTTTAGGCCTTGTTCCTACTTTGCCTCACTTGCTCACTGCGTGACTTTGCTTGTACTGTGATCTATATATATACTTGCATGCTTACTCTTGCTAGGCTATGGTCACTGTACTGTTTGTGCTCTTTTTATAACATTGCATGTGAACTCTCCTTGTGGCCCTTTGCTTGTGCTCTGACTGTGTGGTGACTTTGTGATCCACCCTGAGCTTGCTTTGCTTTTCTTGACTGGTCTTGTGACCACTTGTTCTCCCCCACTTTGCCTATGGGGGTGTGTCAAAATGTTATAGTGCTTACTTTGTGTAGGCTATAGTGGGGTAGCCCATAAGGGGTACAACCCAATTATGGTTAGTACTTGTACCCAACCTTCTGCTCAATTCAATCATTCTCGTTCATTCGTTTAATAGCAATTGCACCGAAGCCCAGGGTGTTGTTCCGTGGTGAATGGTGTTACGATATGGTTTTACGGGATCTCTCTGTACTGCACTATTCGAAGTGCAGCAGCGAAGATCTCCATCTTGAGGGTGTTGACTCAAGTATCGAGCTGCAGGGGCGCAACCACACAGAGTGGTTGCGACCCGCGTGGCAGCTGAAGAGTCGGATTCTACAGGCAGCCGCGTGTATTGTACGCGAAACCGCCCTACAAGGCGCGGCAGAATACCGCGCCCTTGTCGAAGCTGAACAGTCTCGCCATGGCGACTGTAACAGGGCAACCGAAGCGACGCAGCGCAACTGTTATACAGTTGTGCCTTGGTAACTGCCTGCCTGCTATATTCCCTATATAAATGAATATATTGCATTGTTATTAACACACAATTCTGCACCTTGTGACCGGCTTTCCCTCGGCCGCCGCAGTGGCACCACGTGCCAGGCCAGAAGTGCTAACTCTGAGTGACCATTGCCCCGCCGTAGGGACGTCGTTATTATAGCGGGCTCTAGGATAATAACAACACACCACGGCACACTATGGCCCACACAGGATGGGGGAGGGGATGGGAGAGAAGCAACAGTGGGAAGGTCGGTAGATGTAACATGGTGCGAAGGGTGACATGATGATGTGGGGCGGAATCAGAGCAGATGACGCCATGGGGGTATACAGTGAGGCATGCCTCACCAGCGCCATGCCTCTCACCAGCGCCATGCCTCTCGCCAGCGCCATGCCTCTCACCAGCACCATGCCTCTCACCAGCGCCATGCCTCTCACCAGTGCCATGCCTCTCACCAGTGCCATGCCTCTAACCAGTGCCATGCCTCTCACCAGTGCCATGCATCTCACCAGTGCCATGCCTCTCACCAGTGCCATGCCTCTCACCAGCGCCATGCCTCTCACCAGCGCCATGCCTCTCACCAGCACCATGCCTCTCACCAGCGCCATGCCTCTCACCAGCGCCATGTCTCTCACCAGCGCCATGCTTCTCACCAGTGCCATGCCTCTCACCAGCGCCATGTCTCTCACCAGCGCCATGCCTCTCACCAGTGCCATGCCTCTCACCAGTGCCATGCCTCTCACCAGCGCCATGCCTCTCACCAACACCATGCCTCTGATCAGCAACATGGCGCCTGAGACCCCCACAACCCAGACGACAGTCCACACGAGGCTGAGGCTGAGACGGTCCCAGATGACCGACGGTAGCGTGTTCATCACGTGCACCGCGTGCTTCAGAATCATGGCTGAGAACGGGATCCTGCACGCACCGAGGGGAGGAGGGAGGCACCACAACGGTCACACATGGGTTAGGCCGGCCTGGACAGCACGGGCAAATAGAGATGCTGCTGATTTGAGACGGCAGTGAGAGTGGACGAGTGGTGCATGCGCACAAGTGCGTGCATGTGAGGGGGCTAGGGAGTGAGTGAGAGAGTGGAGGAAGAAGAGCAGGTTGTGCGCCTCTGAGAGCAACGCAGTGCAAGTGATGCATGCATCCGCGAGTGCGGGGAAGGTGGCATGTGCTGCACGAGCACGGTACAGCACGGGTGGGACTGCAGGTTGCGCGAGAACGGTGCATGCCCAGGGCGTAGAGCAGGAACACCGGGTTTGGACGGAGGAGAGGGGATGGCGGAATTAGGGGGAAGCAAGGAGGGGGGGGGGGGGGGGGGGGGGGTTGGCAGCGACCATGGGGTATGACGGTGCCCGGGGGAAGCGGAGGGGGAAGGGGGGAAGCAAGAGATGGGTTAACAAAGGAAGCATGGTGGGGAGGCATGCCAAGACACCATACACATCCCATGCATGGTGTCAAGAAGGCATGCTACCTCTTCTTCCTCTCTTGTTCCCTGTAAAAACTCACACCCATCCCATGTCCAACCTCGCTCACCCATCCCTCCCCGTCCCCACCTCCCCCTCCCGATTCCCATTTCCCCTTTACCCCCGGTCTCATGTCCCCAGATCCCCACTTGCCTCCACTCACGGCCATCAGCGTCAATGGTAAGCCCACGAGTGAGTCAAAGGGGTTGCCCTTGCGGCCAACCCTTCACTCGCAGTCCCCTTACCCCCCCCCCAACCCCACTTTCATTTTACCCTCCTCTCACCCCCCCTCCAATCATGACCGTCACTGTCAGTGGCAGAATCAACGAGCAAACCCAAGCGGTAGCCCTTGCTCCTCTCTCTTTCCTCCTCGTGCCCACGCAGCCCCACCTCCCTTCTAGGCTCCCTCTAATTCCTCCTCAACCCCCCCTCCCCCCTCCCTACCTTGACGCACGGTCGTCAGCATCGGTGGTAGAGTCAACAAGCGACCCAAAGGGGTAGCCCTTGCAACCACCCCTTAACTTACATCCTCCCTTCCCCTATCCCCAGTTGGAATGAGAGGAATGGCAAGGGGTGTGAGACCAGGCCATTTGAAGCAAGCGGGGCATGATGGAGCAGAGCCAGGCTGCGTACTGCGCTGCCTCCACCAGGTTTCTCCCTGCTACTACCGGCGCGGGCAGCCCCTGGGCGCTGGTGGCGCTCCCCACCCCGTATCACACTCGCGAGCGCAACAGACCCCAGCGAGTGGCGGAACTGGGGAGAGCGGGAAAGGGTGAGAGAGGGGAACAGTGAGAGGGGGGGAGGATGAGATGGGTGAAGGGTGCAGGGAAAGAACTCTGGCAATACAAACGGACAGCCTGTGGGATGCTTGTGGGGAAGGAAGAAGGGCGGAGGGGAGCGGAGGAAGGGGAAGGCTAAGTCACACGCCCGCCCTCCCTGCACCACTGCCACTCACCCGCAACCCCCTTCCCATTGCCACTCACCCGCCCCCTGCCCCCGCAGCGCTGCCATAGTGTCACTCACCCGCCGCCGCCCCCAAAACACCGCCACTCTCCTGCCTTCCCTGCATCACTGCCATTCACCCGCCCTCCCCGCGCCATCGCCACTAACCTGCCCTCACTGCACCATCGCCCATAGCGGTCACCAGCGGCGATGCCCACCTCGCCCGTGCCCCCTACAGCACCTGCGCGCCACACCCTCCGCCTGCGGGGAGAGCGTGCTGCGCTTGGCGTGTCAGAATAATGAACGAGAATGAATGAACTAAGAAAGAGTTGGGTACAAGTACTAACCCTAATTGGGTTGTACCCCTTTCTTAGTACTATAGCCTACACAAATGTAAGCACCATAATATTCTGACACACCCCCATAGGCAAAGTGGGGGAGAACAAGTGGTCACAAGACCAGTCAAGAAAAGCAAAGCAAGCTCAGGGTGGATCACAAAGTCACCACACAGTCCGAGCACAAGCAAAGGGCCACAAGGCCAGTTCACATGTAGAGTTATATAAAGAGAACAAACAATACAGTGATCATACCCTTGCAAGTGTAAGCATGCAGGTAGATATAGATAGATCAAGTACAAGCGAGTCAATCAGTAAGCAAGTGAGGCAAAGTAGGCACAAGGCCTAACACAGTAGAGAAGCACTGATGATCACCAGGTGGAAGTGCCTTGGTGAATATATCAGCAGTGTTGGCCCAAGTGGCCACGTACGCAAGACGAAGCTGGCCACGCTGCTGCAACTCTCGAGCAAGGAAGTATCGCAGAGCGATGTGCTTCGTTCGGTGCTCCAGTCTGTGCTCCTGACACAAGGTGATCATGGCCTTGTTGTCTACGTACAGAACTGGAGGCGAGCGAGGCTGCTCTCCCAAGTCAGTCAGCAAGTAGGTGAGCCAGCGTAGCTCCTGTGCAGCCATGGCCCCGGCGTAGATCTCAGCCTCACAACTGGAGCTGAGAACCAAAGACGAGCGGGTAGGCCGCCAGGAAATAGAGCCGGAGCCAAGGCTGAAAGTGTAACCCTGTGACAACCGCTGCGTAGCTGAGTCGTCAACCCAAGAAGCGTCTGCGTGACCGGTGAGGACAACTAGACCCCGTCCTCCAAGCACGAGCCCCATGCCCGACGTACTGCAAAAGTAACACAATACCCTCTTCGCAGCATCCTAGTGCACCTTTCGGTGCCTACCAGGAGCCACGTAGCGAGCCAGGAGGCTAAGAGGGTACGCGGGGTCAGGTCGTGTGCACGTCATCAGGTACATGAGGCAACCCACAAGCTCTGGGTACGGACCACTCGGCTCTACAGACTCGTTTGAAGGTGGAGCTGAGAGCGAGTGGCTGGTAGACAGAGGAGTGGGCTGTGGCAAGGAGAACTGGAAGCCGAAGCGCTGAAAGACCTGGTGCACCATGTGTGACTGAGTCAGGGTGATGGTGCGCCGTGCTCTGTCCCGGGTGATCTGCAAGCCAAGATAGCTGCGCAGTTCACCCAAGTCAGTGCATGTGTGTCTCTTCTGCAGCTCCAATTTCACAAGGGTCAGTGCCTTAGTGCCAGCAGTGGCAAAGACCAGGTCGTCGACGTAGACGAGGACGTAGAATGGCGGCGGCGAGGTGTCGGTGCGTAGAAACAGCGACGGGTCAGTAGTAGAAGGAGCAAACCCAAGAGCCGCAAGCGTAGTCCTCAGTGTGTCGTGCCACTCGCGAGGCGCCTGGCGGAGACCGTAGATTGGCCGCCGGAGGCTCCACTAGGTACCTGCAGGAAACGACCCAGTGAAGCCAGGTGGGCTGTGCAGCCAGATCTCCTCGTGCAGGCTGCTCAAGAGAAAACCTGTGCTGAAGTCCAGGGAATGCAGCTCGTAGTCACGCTGTGCTGCGACGTGCAGCAACACCCGATGAGTGGTCATCTTCGGGGTAGGGGAGAAGGTCTGGAAGAAGTCAACTCCCTGTCGCTGGCTGAAGCCTCGTGCAACGTAACGAGCCTTGAAGGCAGGCAGAGAACCCGGTGACCGCATCACTCTGAAAATCCACATGCTATCGACTATGTTCGCCCGAGACGGGGGAACTGCGTTGACGTAGGTGCCTGTAGACTTCCAGGATGCCATATCGGCATCCATAGCTGCCTGCCACTGAGAGGAGTAAGGATCTGTAATCGCCTCTGCGTAAGAGCGCGGGGTCGGGATGTCTGGTGCATCCGGGTCTCCCTCAGGGGCAAGCAGCATGGAAGCGGAACGAGGTACAGCAGCTGCAAGACACTCAAAGTCCTCCTGCCTGTCCTCAAGGACGTCCGTGCCAAGAGCACACTCACCCCCGACGGATGGAGGACTGGCAGACTCAAACTCAGCAACAAGAGCAGTGGCGTAGTCGAGACGACAGGCAGCAGCAAAGTCAAGTAGCTCAGCAACCAGGGAAGACGCAGCAGCAGACTCAAAAGAAGGGTCAGTGACAACAGTGGCGAGGAGACGAGAGACAGTGGGACTGGCAGCACGCACACGGTCCAACTCCGGGTCAGGGACGGCACGAAGAGAGGACTCAAGAGGCGGCGGCAAAGGAACACGCAGTGGAACAGAGGAAGGACGAATTGCCATAGCATGCGTGCCGGGGACAGGAGGAGGACGCGAACGAGGAACGCGACGGGCAGTGCGAACAAGCGAGACAGGACGAGACGCAGACTTACGACGCTCGGTAAGACCACCGGTCTGCTCAGTGTAAGGAGAGGGTGCAGACAGTGGGGAAGCTAGCTGTAACAATGGCTGAGACTGGTCAGGCGGTGGACACAGTAGGGGAGGAGTAAGGCCGGTAGAAGACGGGACACCAAGAACCTGCTGAAGCAGGGGAACGAAGTAAGGTGACGGCTGCACAGTGCCTCCAGCACCAGTACCACCAGCTCCAGGGTCAACAGCTCCAGCTCCTCCAGCTCCAGCGCCACAAGCACCAGTGCCTCCAGCTCCAGCTCCTCCAGCTCCACTGCCTCCCGCGCTAGTGCCACAAGCTCTAGCCCCTCCAGCTACAGCAGCTCCAGGCTCCGTAGGGTCTCCAGCTCCAGCGCCCCCAACACCACCAGTCCCGGCAGCTCCAGTACCACTGGTACGAGCACCTCCAGGACCAGCAGCCGCAATACCACCAGCTCCAGCAGTAACTCCAGCACCTCGAGCTCTAGTGTCTCCAGTGCCTCCAGCTCTGGTAGCTCCACTCCAAAGGCGTTCGCGCCAAACAAGCCACTCACGCAGCTGCTGCAGGGAGAGATTCTCCAGCCGCAGAGAAAGTCTCGGCAAAGAACCAGTAGGACCTCCAGACAAAGCAGCACCCCCAGGCTCAGTACCCCCAGACTCCGCACCCTCAGACTAAGCACCCCCAGGCTCTACACCCTCAGGCTCAGCACCCCCAGGCTCCAGACCCACAAGCTCAGCACCCCCACGCTCCGCACCCCCAGGCTCAGCACCCCCAGACCCAGCACCCTTAGACTCAGCGCCCCCAGGCTCCGCACCCCCAGGCTCTGCACCCCCACACGCAGCACCTTGAGCAGCACCTGAGTCGCCAGCTACCTCAACAGGCACAGTACAAGAGAGAGGGTCTACCTGAGACACACCTGAAGAAGCAGGACCCTAGGGCGGGATGGGGTCTACCGGAGGGGGACCAGGAGCAAGAAAGAGCGGCGGGGGCAGGGGAGGGGCAGAGCGGTAGGGGAAGAGACGGTAAAAGGGAACCGACTCGTCAATCGTGACGTCCTAAGAGGGGAAGACACGGCGCGAGGTGTTATAGTCACAATAGGCTTGAATGTGCCTAAAACGAAAGATAGAGAGCACAGACGGATTTCTGCACAGCGGCGTCAAGCGTTGATAGCGTTCTGGTCACAGCTGCAAGTGACTTGATTCAAATTGGATCTGGAGCGTCTTCACGTCGTCTACAATTAGCAATTTAGATTGCACGATTTGATAAAGAATTGACGACACAGCGTCGGTTTGAACGAACGGTACTATGGCAGCCACTATAGTCTTAGAACACAAGATAGGAAGAGTTACGAGTTGGGAATGACTCCCAGCTCCTAAAAACCCCAAGAGCCGAGGTACAGTGATGTGGAACAGTGCCACACTGTCCCCAACCACGAAGGGTCTCGAAACTACCCTTCACTAGGGCCTATACCAAGTGAAATGTTACACTACACAAAGTAATGTAACTATCTTCAATATCTTGAGGTGTACCCTTTTGGCGAGCTTCGAAATCACTTGAGGCTTGACACCAAGGCTCGGTCTCTTCATCACAAACTCATCCTTGAGTTCTTGATGGGTCTGCTGCACACACCTGCGACACGCCAAACGTTCGACACAGGACAAAATAGAAACCGCGCACGACAAAATAGAAACCGCGCGCGAGACACAAACGACCGCGTAACACGCGTCTAGCGATAACTCGCTATTGACTCGACACACACACTCGACATCATGACTCAACATTCACACACAATTATAAGCATGAAATATATATTATCCCATGCCCTCATACCATTCCATACACACACACATTCACGCACACGGACAACAAGCCGAGTGCAAACCGTAGGGTTGCACCAACAAACTCCCCCTCGGATTGTTGGCCTTAGGATATGTTGCTCTCTCAGTTCAGAGCCATCCCAGCCAGCTTGCAACACTTCCAATGCTGCTGCTCCACCAGCCTCTTGGTCATCATGTCAGCCGGCTGCCCCGTGGTCTTCACGTAGCGCAACTCAACTTCACCCGCGGTTACCATGCTCCTCGTCCAATGCCACTTCACCCTCATGTGCTTCGTGAGTCCATGCAACACAGGGTTCTTAGCAAGAGCAATGGCACCCTGGCTGTCACAGTACAGTGGGGTAGGTCCTTGCTGCTCCTCCCCCAATTCAGCCAACAAACGCCGCTGCCACACAATCTCCCGTACGGCACGGAAGAGTGCCATGTACTCGGACTCCACCGAGCTCAAAGCTTGGTCAACCTGCTTCTTGCTCTCCCAAGCAGTTGGGCCTCCACCAACACAGCATATGAAGCCTCCCACACTTGTCATGTCCTCTGGTTCTGATGCATATGAAGCATCCGAGTAGGCGGTGAGGAACAAACGCCCGGGTTCAACACCATCCGCGCCCTTTTGGCGCCTTTGTGCCGCCGCCGAGTATTGCAGCCCAACGGTCGGTGTTTGGCCAAGATACTTGGCCACCCTCATTCCAGCTGCTACCTGCTCCTCATTAGGGCATTGCACAACCCTAGCCAGCTGCCCGGTAGCAAACGCGACGTCCGGTCGGGTGTTTACCGCCGCATACATGAGGCTGCCCACCAACGAGTGAAATCGGCGCCTCTCCTCTTCACCAACGCTCTCCTCCTCTGGTCCCTTCACACACTTGAACCCAGAGGGAAAGGGTGTAGCCACATGGCCTTCACTCTGCCCAAAGTTGGCAGCCAATGCCTCCAGGTACTTTCGTTGATGCACCCGCATGCACCGCTTCTCCACATCTCGTTCGATGTGGAGCCCAAGGTAGAAGCTCACGTCACCAAGGGCCTTGCACTTGAACTTGTCTTGAAGCTTCAGCATCACCTCCTTCACAAGGTCAGAAGAGGGTGAGAAAATGAGGATGTCATCCACATAAACCACCATGAAACTCCTCTGCTCCCCCTCGCCAAGCATGAACAAGGAGTGATCGGCCGTTGAGGGAGTGAAGCCGATCCCCTCCAACACTTCGCGCAGCTTCATGTACCATTGCCTAGGGGCCTGCTTCAGCCCATAGAGGGCCTTCTTCAGCTTCCACACTCTGCCACTACCATCATCAAACCCCTCTGGCTGCGCCATAAAAATCTCCTCCTCAAGCAAGAAGCAGGTTGACCAAGCTTTGAGCTCGGTGGAGTCCGAGTACATGGCACTCTTCCGTGCCGTACGGGAGATTGTGTGGCAGCGGCGTTTGTTGGCTGAATTGGGGGAGGAGCAGCAAGGACCTACCCCACTGTACTGTGACAGCCAGGGTGCCATTGCTCTTGCTAAGAACCCTGTGTTGCATGGACTCACGAAGCACATGAGGGTGAAGTGGCATTGGACGAGGAGCATGGTAACCGCGGGTGAAGTTGAGTTGCGCTACGTGAAGACCACGGGGCAGCCGGCTGACATGATGACCAAGAGGCTGGTGGAGCAGCAGCATTGGAAGTGTTGCAAGCTGGCTGGGATGGCTCTGAACTGAGAGAGCAACATATCCTAAGGCCAACAATCCGAGGGGGAGTTTGTTGGTGCAACCCTACGGTTTGCACTCGGCTTGTTGTCCGTGTGCGTGAATGTGTGTGTGTATGGAATGGTATGAGGGCATGGGATAATATATATTTCATGCTTATAATTGTGTGTGAATGTTGAGTCATGATGTCGAGTGTGTGTGTCGAGTCAACAGCGAGTTATCGCTAGACACGTGTTACGCGGTCGTTTGTGTCTCGCGCGCGGTTTCTATTTTGTCGTGCGCGGTTTCTATTTTGTCCTGTGTTGAACGTTCGGCGTGTCGCAGGTGTGTGCAGCAGACCCATCAAGAACTCAAGGATGAGTTTGTGATGAAGAGCCCGAGCCTTGGTGTCAAGCCTCAAGTGATTTGCGAATGACATACGGACAGCTCACACTACCCCCAGATGCCCCACGCCGAAACCACCACTCACGAAGCTGCTGGGGCGACGGGGTCTCGCTCCGACGCTGCTGCCGTTGCCGCTGGCCTCCTCCAGAACCTCCACAAGGAGCTCCAGTCCTACCTCCACCACTCCCACCGCTGCCACTACCGCCACTCCCACCGTTGCCTCCACTGCTACCACCAACTCCCCCACTCCCGCCACCACTCCCATCGCTGCCACCTCCTCCACTGCCTCCACTACCTCCACTACTGCCCCCACCACCACCTCCGCTGCCCCCTCCACCACCCCTGCCACCCTTGCCCTTGCTGTTGCGGCGTTTCGCACTAGCAGAAGCAGCCCCGACATCCTCAGCACCAAGGACGTCAACAATAGCAGCAGAGGCGTAGGAGGGGGCAAGGGGGGAGGGGGAGCACCCCTCAAAGAAGGGTGTGCGTGGAGTGCCACGAGCAGCACCTACAGCGACTACACTAGTCTCAGCTGCAAAGAGGTGTTGCTCGAGTAGGTCAACAGTGAGGACTGTGGGGTCAAGGGAGAGAAAGTGGTCCCTGACAGAGTGGAGAGAGTCAGGGAGGCGGGTGACTATAAAGATGAGAGTGATGGACATCGAGGGCTGGTTCCTGTCAAGGAACTCAACAGGGGCGGCAGCTCGGTAGCGAGCGTTGCTAGCGTGAAGTTGGGTAACCAGGTCCTCGACTGTGGCAAAGGCGGACAGCTTGGGGAACAGGTAGGGCAGTAGCAGGCGGCCTAGGGCAGCAGTGGCAGTTGAGGAGTAGCAAGCTACAACATCGTCGTACAGTGCCTGTGCTCTCCTGTGCTGTCCGAAGTGAGCGCAGTCAGCTAGCGGCAGGTGGTTGCGAATGGCTAAGCGAGCAGCAGCGTCACGAGTAAGCCACTGTGAGCGGGTCGCACTGTCAGCTGTGGTGGGAAGGGCGGGAGCGGCGCTAGACGTGTGGTCAAACAAAGAAACACTGTCCCTAGAGTCGCTCAGTAGGTACAGCTGCAGGTCGTCGAGCCACGTGTCAGACTGGATCGAGCGTCCCTCATGATCGAACGCTAGCACGCGTAGAGAAGCCATAGTGGCGCAGCATGTAGGGCGGGCAGAGGCCGGGCAGCGCTAGGAATAGGGTAGGCAGCAGGCTGTAGGAGGAGTGGCTCGAGGGCCTAGGGGCGACGGGCCGGGGCCTAGGGGCGGAAGGGCCGCGGGGCAAGGAGCGACGGGCCGTGGGGCCGGGAGCGATGGGCCGGGGGCCTAAGGGCAATGGGCCGCTGGGCTTAGGGGCGACGGGCCGCAGGGCAAGGAGCGACGTGCTGAGGGGCCGGGGGCCTAGGGGCGACGGGCCGCGGGGCCAGGAGCGACGGGTCGGGGCCTAGGGGCTACGGGCCGCAGGGCCAAGAGCGACGGGCTGCAGGGCCGGGAGTGACGGGTTGGGGGCCTAGGGGCGGCAGGCCACGGGGCCTAGGGGCGACGGGCCCGGGGCTTAGGGGCTATGGGCCGCGGGGCCAGGAGCGAAGGGCCGTGGGGCCAGGAGAGAAGGGCCGCGGGGCCAGGAGCGACGGGTCCGGGGGCCTAGGGGCTACGGGCCGCGGGGCCAGGAGCGAAGGGCCGGAGGCCTAGGGGCTACGGGCTGCGGGGCCAGGAGCGAAGGGCCGCGGGGCCAGGAGCGACGGGCCCGGGGCCTAGGGGCTACGGGCCGCGGGGCCAGGAGAGAGGGGCCGCGGGGCTAGGGGCGACGGGCCGCGGGGCCAGGAGCGAGGGGCCGCGGGGCTAGGGGCGACGAGCCACGGGGCCTAGGGGCGACGGGCGATGGTCGACGGATTGGGCCTAAGGGCGATGAGCCGCTGGGGCCTAAGGGCGATGAGCCGCGGGGGCCTAAGGGCAACGGGCTGCGGGGCCTAGGGGCGACGGGCCGCGGGGCAAGGAGCGACGGGCCGCGGAGCCGGGAGCCTAGGGGCAATGGGCCGCGGGGCTAGGGGAGACGGGCCGCGGGGCCAGGGGCGACAGGCTACGGGCCAGGTCGACGGGCTAGTGGCGACGGGCTAGTGGCGACGGGCCTAGGGGCCTACGGGTCGCGACAGGCAGTAGGGGCAGCTCGAGGGCTGCAGAGGGCGGCTTGCGGGGTATTGCTGTGGTGGGCGCAAGGAAAAAAAACGGTCCTAGCAGAGGACCTGCTCTGAAACCATGTCAGAATAATGAACGAGAATGAATGAACTATGAAAGAGTTGGGTACAAGTACTAACCCTAATTAGGTTGTACCCCTTATGGGCTACCCCACTATAGCCTACACAAATGTAAGCACTATAATTTTCTAACATGGTAGAGTGGCGCAGCAGACGGCGCTGAGCGGGGACGCGGCGGAGGAAAGAAGACACGCATGGGGCAAGGGGCGCACGGAAAGGCCCGCGCGGAGTTGTGAAGCTGGGTAGTGACAGAAGTGGTGGCACGTGGACAAAGGTATTCTGGAAATAAAAGGGAGGGGGGGCGAAGGAGGGAAAAGAAAGGGAACACGGAGTTGAGGGGGATGGAAGAGGATATAGGGAGAGGGAGGGAGGGAGAGAGGCGGGCGAGAGAATGGAGCGAATGGTGTGGGACCGAGCGAACGGGAGGAAATGAGGAACTAGAGTCAAGGGGAAAAGGAATGAGGACGGAAGGACAAGTGTGGGTGATTTGGGAAATGCAGGAGGGGTGTAACCGCTTTAGCGCTAGGATCTCGTTCTTAAAGCAGCAGCTTATAGCGAAGCGAGGAACGGCATTTGTGAACTATTGTGTGCTACAAAGCGCATATTGCTTGCTAGTATCACACTCGCCAAGGGGCTATTTACTGGGAGCAAGGCAAGGTTGACGCAGAGGGCCATTGGATGGACTCGTGTGGAACGGGGGACGTTGAGCAAACGAAAAGGATTACTCAGGAGGTGTGACAGGGGGGCATAAAAAAAGGTGAAAGAGTTTTTTTTTAGAACCATTTGTTGTCAATCGCCGCCAATCATTAATGACCAAAGGTGTTAAATCAACGACCAAAATCGTGTAAACACGCAACAGTGCTTATCTTTCACATTTGTTGGCAAGTGAAATGTTACAGAAGCCCTTGAGCCCTATTTTCTCGAAGTAAAGGGTCGGATCTTTTTAGTTCGTTTGAATGCGGCTCAAGATGTTTCACGTTGTACAATGGTAAAATATTTCATGTCAGGATGGGTATTGAGAATTTTTTATAAGAATGACGTGCCCTTTGGGTACCCGACCAGCAAAGATGTTTCGGTGTCCGCAGTGATAGGTCTTTATGGCTCCACCGACTGCCTTGAATCCACTTTCTGCGGTGACGCAAGTTCCACTTGGTCCCGCCTACTGCCACCCCACAGCCGCTGTGTACTCCCGCAACCTCCCCGCTGTTGACTCCGCTCGCCCCCTTTCGTCACCACACTCAAACTCGTACGTTTCCGCTCTTCCTCCCAACTTGGTGTCGACCCTCATTACAGCGGCTTCTGCAGCCAGCATTGGGAAGGGCATCCATTGTCCGCGACCCACCTACGGCCGCTCTCGGCAACATCGGGGACTCCACCCGCCCCCTTTCATCACCACACTCAAACTCGTACGTTTCCGCTCTTCCTCATGACTTGGTGTCGACCCTCATTACAGCGGCTTCTGCAGCCAGCATTGGGAAGGGCATCCCTCGTCCGCAACCCGCCTACGGCCGCTCTCAGCAACATCGGGGACTCCACCCGCCCCATCCCAAACAAATGGGCTTCCGAAAGCTACGACAAAGCAACTTTGCGGTAGCTCTGTGGTTGGTTTGGAGCGGCATACCCTGGGGTTGCTGGTAAGGTTGATTGAAGCTGCTGTTGGGCTTGCAACAAAACTGTCAAAATGTTATAGCGCTTACTTTGTGTAGGCTATAGTGGGGTAGCCCATAAGGGGTACAACCAAATTAGGGTTAGTTCTTGTACCCAACTCTTTCATAGTTCATTCATTCTCGTTCAGTATTCTGACATGGTTTCAGAGCAGGTCCTGTCCTAGGACCGTTTTGTTTTTAGGGCCCACCACAGAGCTGCCCCACTAGCTGCCCTGCCGCCCTTACGACTGACGCGCTGCCCTGCTGGCAGTGGCACTGCCCCTAGCAGCCCGTCGAGCCGCCCCTAGCAGCCCGTCGAGCCGCCCCTAGCAGCCCACGAGCCGCCCTTAGCAGCCCACGAGCCGCCCCTACAGTCACGCGCGCTGCCTCTGCAGCTCACGCGCCGCCCGCTTGCGGCCCGATCGCCGCCCCTGCAGCTTGCGCGCCATCTGCTTGCGGCCCGCCCGCCGCCTTTGCAGCCCGCGCGCCGCCCGCCCGCCACCCCAGCAGCCCGCGCGCCGCCCGCTTGCGGCCCGCCCGCCGCCAATGCAACTCGCGCGCCGCCTGCTTGCGGCCCGCCCGCCGCCTCTACAGCCCGGGCGCCGCCTGCTTGCGGCCCGCCTGCCACCCCAGAAGCCCACGCGCCGCCCGCTTGCGGCCCGCCCGCCGGCCCTGCAGCCCGCGCGCCGCCCGCTTGCGGCCCGCCCACAGCCTTTGCCGCCCGCATGTCGCCCGCTTGCGGCCCGCCCGCCGCCTTTGCGGCCCGTGCGCCGCCCACCTGCGGCCCTCCCGCCGCACCTGCAGCCCGCGCGCCGCCCGCTTGCGGCCCGTCCGCCGCCCCTGCAGCCCAATCGCCGCCCGCTTGCGGCCCGCCTGCCGCCCCTGCAGCCCGCTCGCTGCCTGCGTGCGGCCAGCTCGCCGCCCCTGCAGCTCGCTCGCCGCACACCTGCAGCTCGCTTGCCACCCTTTGCAGCCTGCGAGCCGCCCCTCCTGTAGCCTGCGCGCCGTCACTTGCAGCCCGCAAGCCGCCCCTTGCGGACCGCTTGCCGCCTCCTGTGCAGCTCGTGCACTGCCTTGCTGCTGCCCGCCCTGCTGTGCACCGCCATGCCCTGCCCTGCGTGCTGCTATGCTATGGCTTCTCTTCGTGTTCTCACGTTCGATCATGAGGGCCGTGCGATCCAGTTCGACACGTGGCTCGACGACTTACAGCTGTACCTACTGAGCGACTCTAGAGATAGCGTTTCGTTGTTTGACCACACGTCTGGAGCCTCTCTCGCCCCTCCCGCCACAGCTGACAGTGCGACTCGCTCACAATGGCTTACCCATGACGCTGCTGCTCGCTTAGCCATTTGCAACCACTTGCCGTTAGCCGAATGCGCTCACTTCGGATAGCACAAGACGGCTAAAGCACTGTACGACGCTGTAGTCGCCCGTTACTCCTCCCCTGCCACTGCTGCTCTCGGCCGTCTCATACTGCCCTACCTGTTTCCCGAGCAATCCGCCTTTGCCACAGTGGAGGACCTCGTTACCCACCTTTGCACTAGCGACGCTCGCTACTGCGCTACCCTTCCAGCCGAGTTCCTTGACAGGAACCCCCCCCCCCCCCCCCCCCCCATGGACATCACTCTCTACTTCATAGTCACCAGCCTCCCTGACTCTCTTCGCGCAGTCAGGGACCACATTCTCGCACTTGACCCCACATACCTCACTGTTGCCCTGCTCGAGCAGCACCTCCTTGCAGCTGAGACTAGTGCAGTCGCTGTAGGTGCCGCTCGTGGCACTCCTCGCACGCCCTTCTTTGAGGGGTGTTCCCCCTCCCCCCTTGCCCCCTACGCCTCTTCTGCTGCTGCTAACGTCCTTGATGCTGAGGATGTCGGGGCTGCTTCTGCTAGTGGGAAGCGCCGCAGCAGCAAGGGCAAGGGTGACAGGAGTAGTGGAGGTGGCAGCGGGGGTGGTAGTGGGGGCGGCAGTGGAGGTGGTGGAGATGGAGGAGGTGGTGGCAGCAGTGGGAGTGGTGGCGGGAGTGGGGGCTTTGGTGGCGGCGGTGGTGGCAGCGGTGGGAGTGGCGGTAGTGGCGGTAGTGGGAGTGGTGGCAGTCAGGGTGGAGCTGTCCAGAGGGGAGATTCTGGCGGTGGCCAGCGGCAGCAACAGCAGCGTCGGAGCGAGACCCTTTCGCCCCAGCAGCTTCGTGAGTGGTTTTCTCAGCGTGGGTTGTCTGGGGGTAGTGTTAGCTGCCCGTATGTCATTCGCACGGGTGACCGTGCTGGTCAGACATGCAGGAAGCCTCACACACAGCACCGCTGTGGGAGTTTGGTGATGAGGCCGAGCGCCCCTGCTGGGCAGAGCTGCTTAGGTCTGATCTTGAATATGATGCTATCCTTGCTGCTATGTATGCCTTGTCTGTTAGTGCTAAGGGTGACTGTTACCTGTGTGTGCCGCCTGACCTAGGTATAGAGTTTGCTGCTCTAGGTGCTAGTGAGTCTGCTCTCCCTGGTACTGCGCCTGCTGAGGCCTTGCACACCTTTACGCTTGACTCAGGTGCTTCCCGCTGTTTCTTTTGCGACAGCACCACCCTCACTCCTCTCTCTGCACTTGTACCGATCAAACTGGCGGACCCCGTAGGGGGCCCAGTTCTTGCCCGTTCCTCCACTGTTCTCCCGTGTCCGACGGTTCCGTCCGGCTCACTGTCAGGTCTTCACCTCCCCTCGTTCTCTACGAACTTGGTGAGTACCGCTGCCTTCCAGGATGCGATGGTCACTACCACCACTCCTGGGGATCAGCGTGTGTCGATCTGCACATGTACACGGACGGGCCGTCACCTGGCCACGTTCACCTGTCGGCCTGGATCGAGTCTGTATACCCTGGCTACCGAGCCTCCTCAGGTAGCTGCGTCTGCCCAGGTGTCCGTGTCAGGTCCGGTAGCCGGTAGCACCCCTCTGCTCGTGTCGCCTCCTGTCGCACCAGACTCTCCTCCGGCACCACCACCTTGGTCACCCCTCCCTGCCACGACTTCGTGGCATGCACTCCCGCCTCCTTGTTTCTAGTCTTCCCAGGTCTCTGCCTCCCCTAACCCCCTCGCCTGCCCCGCCCTGCCTTCCTTGCGTCGAGGGGCGGCAGCGCGCCGCTCCTCACTCCTCCTCCTTTCCCCCGGTGACTGCTCCCCTGCACACTCTCCATATGGACGTGTGGGGCCCAGCCCGCGTCAGTGGACAGGGCCACGAGCGCTACTTTCTGCTGGTTGTTGACGATTACACGCATTACACCACGGTCTTCCCCTTGGGCAGCAAGGCTGGGGTGCCTGATGTCTTGATCCCTTGGGTCCGCGCAGTCCGTCTCCAGCTCCGCGAGCGGTTCCGTGAGGACCTTCCTTTCCTGCGTCTGCACTCTGACAGGAGTGGTGAGTTCTCATCCAACCTCTTGCGGGGATTTTGTCGTGGGGAGGGCATTTTCAAGTCGTTCATGCTTTCGACCTCCCCACAACAAAATGAGATTGCTGAGCGCCGCATTTTCTTATTCATGGAGGTCGCTCGTACCTCCATGATCTAAGCGGCCGCTCCCCATTTTCTGTGGCTGTTTGCGGTCCGCTACGCTACGCATCAGCTCAACCTCTGGCCCCGTGTCTCCTTGCCGGAGACCTCGCCCACGCTGCGTTGGACGGGGAAGGTTGGCGATGTGTCGGTGTTCCGGGACTGGGGTTCTCGTGCCTTTGTCCGCGATACGTTCGCAGACAAGCTCTCCGCCCGCGTTGTTCCCTGCGTCTTCCTTGGCTTTCCCCCTGACGCGCCTGGCTGGCAGTTTTACCACCCCACCTTGCGCCGTGTCCTCCCCTATCAGAACGTCACGTTTGACGAGTCGGTTCCCTTTTACCGTCTCTTCCCCTACCGCTCTGCCCCTCTCCCACCCCCGCCGCTCTTCCTCGCTCCAGGTCCTCCTCCGGTAGACCCCTTCCCCCCTCAGGGTCCTGCTCCCTCAGGTGTGTCTCAGGTAGACCCCCTCCCCCCTCAGGGTCCTGCTCCCTCAGGTGTGTCTCAGGTAGACCCCCTCCCCCCTCAGGGTCCTGCTCCCTCAAGTGTGTATCAGGTAGACCCCCTCCCTGGTACTGTGCCTGTTGAGGTCGCTGTAGACCAAGGTGCTGCTAGAGGTGCTGCGTCTGAGGGTGTTGAGCCTGCGCGTGTGGAGCCTGGGGTTGCTGAGCCTGCGGGTGCGGAGCCTGGGGTTGCTGGGTCTGGGGGTGCTGAGCATGGGGGTGCGGAGCCTGGGGGTGCTGAGCCAGCGGGTGCGGGGGCTGGGGGTGCTGAGTATGAGGGTGCGGAGTCTGGGGGTGCTGAGCCTCGGGGTACTGCTTCTTCTGGAGGTCCTGCGGGTGTCTCGCCACGACTGTCTCCCCGGCCGGAGCCTCTCTCTCCGCAGCAGCTGCGCGAGTGGTTTGCTCCTCACACACGCCTTCGGAGTGGAGCTGCCGGAGTTGGAGACTCTGCCGCTGGAGGCACTGGAGCTGGAGGTGCTGGAGCTACTCGTCTTGGAGGTGCTGGAGTTAATGCTGGAGCTGGAGGTCCCGGAGGTGCTGGATCTGCAGGAGGTACTGGAGCCGCTGGTCCCAGAGGTGCTCGTAGTGGAGGTACTGGAGCTGCTGGAGCTGGTGGTGCCGCAGGAGTTGGAGCAGGAGGCACTGGAGCTGGAGCTACCGGAGGTACTGGAGACAATGGTCCCGGAGGTGCTCGTACTGGAGGTACTGGAGCTGCTGGAGCTGGTGGTGCTGCAAGCATTGGAGCTGGAGACCCTGGAGCTGGAGACACCAGAGCTGGAGGCACTGGCCCTGGGGGTGCTGGTGCTGTTGGTGCTGGTTCTGGAGACACTGGAGGGCCGCGACCATACTTCGTTCCCCTGCTTCAGCAGGTTCTTGGTCTCCCGTCTTCTACTGTCCTTACTCCTCCCTTACTGTGCCCACCGCCTAACCAGTCGCAGCCGCCACTACAGCCAGCCTCCCCAGTGCGTGCTTCTTCTCCTTACACTGAGCAGACTGGAGGTCTTACAGAGCGTCGTGAGCTTGTGTCTCGTCCTGCCTCGCCTCTTCGCGCTGTTTGCACTGGTCATCATGTTCCTCGTCAACGTTCTCCTCCTGTCCCCAGCACGCACCATATGGCACTTCGTCCTTCCTCTGTTCCACTGCGTGTCCCCCTGCCGTCTCCTCCTGCTTCCTCTCTTGCTGACGGTCCGGACTCGGAGTCTGACTTAGCTCGTCCTGCCAGTCCTACTGTCCCTCGTCTTCTAGCCACTGTTGTCATTGACCCATCTTTTGAGTCTACTGCTGCGTCTGCCCTCGTTGCTGAGCTTGTTGACTTTGCTACCGCCTGTCGTCTCGACTACGCCGCTAGTCTTATTGCTGAGTCTGAGTCTATCTGTCCTCCGTCTGTCGGGGGTGAGTGTGCTCTTAGCACGGACGTCCTTGAGGACAGGCAGGAGGACTTTGAGTGTTTTGCAGCTATTGTTCCTCGTCTCGTGTCCATGCTGTAGGCACCTAAGGGAGACCCGGATGCACCAGACATCCCGACCCTGCGCTCTTACGTAGAGGCGATTACGGGTCCCTACTCCTCTGAGTGGCAGACAGCCATGGACGAAGAGATGGCATCCTGGAAGTCCGCAGGCACCTACGTCGACAAAGTTCCCCCTCCTGGGGCGAACATAGTTGATGGCATGTGGATTTTCAGGGTGAAGCGGCCACCGGGTTCTCCGCCTTCCTTCAAGGCTCGTTACGTTGCACGAGGCTTCAGTCAGCGACAAGGAGTTGACTTCTTTCAGACCTTCTCCCCTCCCCCAAAGACGACCACTCTTCGGGTGTTGCTGCACGTCGCAGCTCAGCATGATTACGAGCTGCACTCTCTCTTCTGTTCTCAGTTCCAGTTATGAGGCTGAGATCTACGCAGGGGGCATGGCTGCACAGGATTTACGCTGGCTCACCTACCTGCTGACAGACTTGGGAGAGCAGCCTCGTTCGCCTCCAGTGCTGTACGTAGACAACAAGGCCATGATTGCCTTGTGTCAGGAGCACAGACTGGAGCACAGAACGAAGCACATCGCTCTGCGTTACTTCCTTGCTCGAGAGTTGCAACAGCGTGGTCAGCTTCGTCTTGCGTACGTGGCCACTAGGGCCAACACTGCTGATATATTCACGAAGGCACTTCAGTCTGGATATCATCAACGTTTCTTTATTGTTTTAGGCCTTGTGCCTACTTTGCCTCACTTGCTCACTGCGTGACTTTGCTCGTACTGTGATCCATAGGCAAAGTGGGGGAGAACAAGTGGTCACAAGACCAGTCAAGAAAAGCAAAGCAAGCTCAGGGTGGATCACAAAGTCACCACACATTCAAAGCACAAGCAAGGGCCACAAGGCCAGCTCACATGCAGAGTTATATAAAAGAGAACAAAAAGTATAGTGATCATACCCTAGCAAGTGCAAGCATGCAGGTATAAATATATACATCACAAAAACCCTATGCCAAGTTTGGACGAATTTTGATTTCGATTGTCTTCGCGTAAAAAAATCTGGATTCAATTTGGACCGACGGTTGGAGTCATTTGATAGGAGCTCCGAGACACATCTCGCGACAACGTTTGGCTCGGTTCAAGTTCCAATTTGGCACGCGTGGTTTTCCGGATGACATTCGGGCACAATCCGTTTTGTTGCAAATTCGTGACCAAATTATTCAAAACTAAATTCTGTTTTGTTTATTTTGGATATTGAGGATTTTTGAAATTGCATTTATTATTGCGGTTTACAACAACCATTATTCAGCATTCTACTAGCTACAATCAGTCTTAGCACCAGGTCAAATAGCCTACGCACTGCCGGGCCTTGAAAGGGACGACATCTCCAAGGTCGCCATCGTCGATGAGGAACTTGTTCGGAAAGACGAACGCACCCCTCGCCGGATCGTGGGGGATCCTCCGCTCCACGACAGCAAAGTGGATCATCTGTTTGACCTTTTCACACCACTTTTGGTAGTCTGGCCTGTTCTGTTCCGGCTGGCTACTGATACGCTTGCGACGCTTATCCTGCAGAAGGGGCCATTCGATCTGCAATGTGGTGTAGGGTTGGGTGGATGGTTTATGAGGAGGGTGGGTTGCGGGTAAATGAGCCAACTGAAAGCGGTGATTCAGTCGTCACTATCTACGTAACTCCAAAGGCTTAATTGACCAGGGATTTAGCTGAAGTACAGGCAAGGGGTGAAGGGGATGAGGCATGGGGGTACAAACACATATCTATATCCTTACCGAAAACAGGCCCCATGCCACCATGCGGCTCTTGAACTTTATGAACACTGCCCCGCCCCTCTTGAAGGAGAGCTTGAAAGCATAAGCGAACAAGGGGTTGCTGAAGGGCGTCCCGGTGGCCTTGTCAAAGTGCCAGTTGAGGGCCCACTGTTCTGCATTTTGGCAGGGAGGGTAAGGGTTGGAAAGGGTTTTGTAGAGAAATCAAGTGGGGGGATGAGAGTCAGGGTGAGCCACATCGCACGGTGATATGTAGCTGCCAACTGGCATATGGTGTTTTCCAGTTGCACATACCATCTCTGTACTCGGCTAGGAGTTGATCGTCGTCGAACCAGGTCGTTGGGTGTAGCTCAGTGGGCAGGCTTTCAACGAGATGGTGGCAATCGGCAAGGCCCATGCCGGTGTATGCTGCTGGCCTGAGGGTGGAGTTGATAGTTGACCTTGTTGAGGACAGCTGGTGGTTGAAGACTCCCATGGTTGACTTGTCATTGTGCAACCACACCAGCTTCATTGCCTCGAGCCCTTCTGCAGACAAGTGGACAGAGAACGCGTCGAATACTTCCTCCGGGGTAGGGTAGTACTGTATTTTCTCCGGCGGGTTCAGAAACATGAGCTGAGAGCACACTAAGTAGCCTTTGTTCTGTGCAGAGGTGTAGGGTATACAACACGACATGAGAGAGAAACCAGCAGTTATGAGGGTGGCCGCGTGACCAGGGGATGGTGACTAGCAACACTGTGTGAACTTGCCACGTCACACCCTACGCCATCCGCCATGTCCACCAACAACCCGCCCCACTTGCCACGTCACACCCCCCTACCACAAGCCACGTCACCCCCCACCCACCTGACACACCTCGCTTCGTCATGCGCCGCTCACGTGTACCCTTTCAAACCGCCACGTCATCCCCAACCCTCACCTTCCGCCACGTCACACCCTCCTGCATCCGCCACGTCCACCAACAACCCGCCCCATTTGCCACGTCACACCCCCCCACCCCAAGCCACGTCATCCCCAACCCTCACCTTAAATGCCTCATCTCGTCATGCGCCGCTCCCTTGTACCCATCCCAACCGCCACGTCATCCCCAACCCTCACCTTCCGCCACATCACACCCTCCTGCATCCGCCACGTCCACCAACAACCCGCCCCACTTGCCACATCACACCCCCCTACCACAAGCCACGTCACCCCCCACCCACCTGACATGCCTCGCTTCGTCATGCGCCGCTCACGTGTACCCTTTCAAACCGCCACGCCATCCCCAACCCTCACCTTCCGCCACGTCACACCCTCCTGCATCCGCCACGTCCACCAACAACCCGCCCCATTTGCCACGTCACACCCCCCCACCCCAAGCCACGTCATCCCCAACCCTCACCTTAAACGCCTCGTCTCGTCATGCGCCGCTCCCTTGTACCCATCCCAACCGCCACGTCATCCCCAACCCTCACCTTCCGCCACGTCACACCCTCTCGCATCCGCCACGTCCACCAACAACCCGCCCCACTTGCCACATCACACCCCCCTACCACAAGCCACGTCACCCCCCACCCACCTGACATGCCTCGCTTCGTCATGCGCCGCTCACGTGTACCCTTTCAAACCGCCACGCCATCCCCAACCCTCACCTTCCGCCACGTCACACCCTCCTGCATCCGCCACGTCCACCAACAACCCGCCCCATTTGCCACGTCACACCCCCCCACCCCAAGCCACGTCATCCCCAACCCTCACCTTAAACGCCTCGTCTCGTCATGCGCCGCTCCCTTGTACCCATCCCAACCGCCACGTCATCCCCAACCCTCACCTTCCGCCACGTCACACCCTCTCGCATCCGCCACGTCCACCAACAACCCGCCCCACTTGCCACATCACACCCCCCTACCACAAGCCACGTCACCCCCCCACCCACCTGACACGCCTCGCTTCGTCATGCGCCGCTCACGTGCGCCCATTCAAACCGCCACGTCATCCCCAACCCTCACCTTCCGCCACGTCACACCCTCCTGCATCGGCCACGTCCACCAACAACCCACCCCACTTCCCACGTCACACCCCCCCACCCCAAGCCACGTCATCCCCAACCCTCACCTTAAACGCCTCGTCTCGTCATGCGCCGCTCCGTTGTACCCATCCCATCCGTCACGTCATCCCCAACCCTCACCTTCCGCCACGTCACCCTCCCCCACCCCAAGCCACGTCACCCCCCACCCACCTAAAACGCCTCGCCTCGTCATGCGCCGCTCCCTTATACCCTCCAAAACCGCCACGTCATCCCCAACCCCGCCCTGGTTGCCACGTCAACCCCAACCCGCCCCATTTGGCCCGCCACATACCGGGAATGGGTTTGTCTCCTGCAACACTAGCACTCGTGCCTTCTCCACGGCACTCATCGGCGGCGGGATACCTTTCATAGGCACCACTGCGGACCCCCCGGCATAACTGGCAGGTGCTCCACGACGCTGGCCGAGCTGAGCAAACATGGCGTACATCTCAGACCGTAGCGCCTGGAACTCCTCCCATGTAACAAACTGCTCGTGCTCCGCACTTTCACCTAGGGCACCCAAGAGCGGGGGAAAAGGGTGTGAAGAATCCCCCTTCTGGCCAAGGGGATCAACATCTTCTGCAGCAGTCCCGTGTGCCCTCACACTATCATGCTGGCGGGAAAAGGGCAGCTCAGGGAAGGGATTGGCAGAAGTGCTTGGCCCTTGCCCGCGCGATGGACCGGCGAGGGGGGAGACGGCCCTGCCCCAGACAGGAGAAGCATGGAGCTGCCGAAATGGGTATGTGGGTGAGGCGAGTGGGGAGTGCGTGACGTGGCCTGGTGGAGGGGATTCGGATTCCTCTCCTCTTGGTGCGCCGGGTGCCCTGGCAGCGACTTTAGACGGGCCGGAGTATGGCGTGTAGAACCTTGGGGCTCATGTGGATAGCGGGGTAACACTCGCTCTTCCGGCCCCCTTCGTTAGCTGCATCCGTTGCACGCTTACCGGTGGCCCAATGCCTGTAACACGAGGGGTTGAGATTTATAGGGAGCAGGAGCACAAAATTAGAGTCGATTAGTTTCAATACAGGGGCACACATGCTTGCGTACGATCAGCGTTTTGAATCTAAATCGGGTTAAAACGGTTACTGTTTTGTAACAAGAGGCCTTACCTTGCTTTGCAGATTCGTCGACCATCTCCTTCCCTGCAGAGGAGAAACAATGTGAAGAAATGTGTTAATTGGCACGGTTGAGCAGAGAGTTCAGCAGCCACGCCATGTGTATGGGCCACAGTGCTTACCTTTCAGCTGTCCCTTCGGTTTTCTTGCTGCCTGCGCCTTCTCGTTGCCACCTTTCCGCGGGGTGCTTTGGCGGCCGCTGCGACGTTTACCGGCTGGTTCTTTGTTGCCGGAACCCACTGGAACCCCTTTGGCGCGGCCGCCCTTTCCTTCACCATCCCCTTTTGATCCCTGGCTCCCTTGCTTCTTACCAACTTTTTCGCTTTCGACCTTCACTTTACGCGTCTTCGGTTTGCCCGCTGCTTCGCCACGCGGGGCGTCACCCGCCCCGCATTTTCGGGAATGGCGAGTCCGCCCTCCCACCTTCCCTGTACCACTTCCCCGTCTGCCTCGCCCGCCCCGTCCTTTCACTGCCGCCACATCCTCCTCCTCCTCCTCCTCTTCCTCCTCCTCCTCCTCCTCCTCCTCCTCCTCCTCCTCCTCCTCCTCCTCCTCCTCCTCATCCTTGTCGTCCCTCTCCTCCTCCTCCTCCTCCTCCTCCTCCTCCTCCTCCTCCTCCTCCTCCTCCTCCTCCTCCTCCTCCTCCTGCGCCTCCTCCTCATCCTCGTCGCCCCCCTCCTCGTCCTCCTCCTCGTCCTCCTCCTCTTCGTCCTCCTCTTCCTCCCCCTCCTCCTCCTCCTCATCCCCCGCATCCCCCGCTTTCTTGCCCCTCCTTCCGCCGGATGTTCTCCTCGCTGCGGGTCGGCCCTTCTTGCGCAATGCATGACCCGTCGCCTTGCCACTTGCTTCCCTGGCGCCTCGCGTTGTCCCAACTTCCGCACCACCGGGGTCGTCAGCACCGCCTGTTTTCTGCCGCCTCTTCGACCGCGTATTGATGTCCCCGGGCACGGCGGTGTCATACTCTTCCTCCCCATCGCTCTTCCTCTACCTACGCCTCCCACGTCCACCAGAAGGAGGAGAGCCACCTACGTCCGCGATGCTGTGTTGGAGATCCTCCATCGAATCGTGCTCCCCCGCCTTGGCCTTATCCACCACGGCAGCAGAAATCTCGACCACGGTCGGCTGGAGTAGCGTCAGTCCGAGTTGGTATGCCTCCGCCTCGGACTCCTGGGTTGCGGCATGTTTGGCGCGGGGAGCGTCGCCGTGGTTTCACCCTGTCGCCGAGCCCTCTCTCTCCGCCAACGGGACTGCAAGACTCACGCTCCCTCGCCCCGGATCTTCTTTGCCGCCGATGGTGCCGTCGTTAGTCGGACCGGGCTCGGTTCCACCAGAGGCAACATCCGCATCTTTTTTCACGGTAGAAACACGCTTGCGTGGCGTTGGTTGCTTCCCCTTGTCTTCCGCCTTATTCCTAGACTTCTTCTGTCCTTGCGCGGCCTTTTTTCCCGCCACTTTTTTCTGTTGAATGCCAGTCGCGGCGGACGCATTAGTAGCTTTAGATCCGCCACCACGCTCCCGATCGGTCTGAAGAGACAACCTCCTTGTCGCGCGTCGTCCGGCCTGTTCCTCCTCCTTTTGTTTTTGCCGAGTTGCATGTGTCATGGTTGTAGTACGAATGCTAATTTCTAACGTGCGGAACGGTGGAGGCGGTTTACTAGGGGAACCGCAAAGGAATGTAACGAAGGGAGACTCGACGGTTTATTCAATCATCTATCTCTGAAAACCTCCGCTTTAATTAACACTGAAATAGTAGTCACTAAGCACAGAGCTACGGCCCACTACCTTAGTCAGCTGGTGAGTCACGGGCGATCTGGAAACGCCAGCGTCAAACAGCGAGCAGCGTCAAAGTTGTGGGCCAGAGGGTGACGGAAGCAGGTGGGTGGGGCACGAGGGTGGTTGGGGTGGCTTGCGCGACTAGAGAGATTACTGTAATCAGATCAGGCTAGATCGGACGGTGTGCGTGTAGCCACCCGATCATAAACCCACCCACCGCTCGATCACAGCCGCTCAATGGCGGAAGTACCGCTTGGCGGGTGCTTGTGTTGCGGGAGGGGTCGTTTGAGATGCGTCGGCCAATCAGTGTTGCCAACGCATCAATCACTTGTCATGCTAGAACATTTTTGGAACCAATTGAGCGAATGCAACCTAAACTCTGCAAAGTACAGTGATGTCGCGAACGAACAATGTTGCACATACGAGCTAAATAACATTTAAAACTACAATAAATACAATCAACAACAAATTGGTAGCTAATGTAATAGTTTGGGGTTATGGCAAGGTAGTGGGTTTGTATCATGTCACACATACAAAGAGCGTCCAGAATTATTACTTCATACAATTGAACTAAGCACTATTAGGCTATGCCACAACGGTTACGCGTTGCTGTACGAAATCTAATACGACGATCACTAGTGCCAAACGAGAAACAATTGTGGTATGGTGTTGGATTGTGCTCAACACTTGCGTGGACCTTATAAAAGGAGCATAAAGGGTGTGGTATGAAGCACAGGGCTAACGCGCAAGCGGTGATGCATTATCGACAGCCATGTTTAGACAGGGCGACGCTGCATCGTTCAGGCCCATGTTTTGCGCGACATGGTGAAACTGTTATGGTATGGTGTTGGATTGGTCTCAATTCTTGCATGGACCTTGTAAAAGGTGCATAAAGGGTTTGGTTTGAAGCACAAGGCTAACGTGCAAGCGCTGATGCATTATCGACAGCCTTGTTTAGACCGGGCGACGCTGCATCGTTCAGGCCCATGTTTTGCGCGACATGGTGAAACCGTTGTGGTATGGTGTTGGATTGGTCTCAATTCTTGCATGGACCTTGTAAAAGGTGCATAAAGGGTTTGGTTTGAAGCACAGGGCTAACGCGCAAGCGGTGATGCATTATCGACAGCCATGTTTAGACCGGGCGACGTTGCATCGTTCAGGCCCATGTTTTGCGCGACATGGTGAAACCGTTGTGGTATGGTGTTGGATTGGTCTCAATTCTTGCATGGACCTTGTAAAAGGTGCATAAAGGGTTTGGTTTGAAGCACAGGGCTAACGCGCAAGCGGTGATGCATTATCGACAGCCATGTTTAGACAGGGCGACGCTGCATCGTTCAGGCCCATGTTTTGCGCGACATGGTGAAACCGTTGTGGTATGGTGTTGGATTGGGCTCAATTCTTACATGGACCTCGTAAAAGGTGCATAAAGGGTTTGGTTTGAAGCACAGGGCTAACGCGCAAGCGGTGATGCATTATCGACAGCCATGTTTAGACAGGGCGACGCTGCATCGTTCAGGCCCATGTTTTGCGCGACATGGTGAAACCGTTGTGGTATGGTGTTGGATTGGGCTCAATTCTTGCATGGACCTTGTAAAAGGTGCATAAAGGGTTTGGTTTGAAGCACAGGGCTAACACGCAAGCGGTGATGCATTATCGACAGCCATGTTTAGACAGGGCGACGCTGCATCGTTCAGGCCCATGTTTTGCGCGACATGGTGAAACCGTTGTGGTATGGTGTTTGATTGGTCTCAATTCTTGCATGGACCTTGTAAAAGGTGCATAAAGGGTTTCGTTTGAAGCACAGGGCTAACGCGCAAGCGGTGATGCATTATCGACAGCCATGTTTAGACCGGGCGACGCTGCATCGTTCAGGCCCATCTTTTGCGCGACATGGTGAAACCGTTGTGGTATGGTGTTGGATTGTGCTCAATAATTGCATGGACCTTATACAAGGTGCATAAAGGGAGTGGTATGAAGCAGAGGGCTAACGCATAAGCAGTGATGCATTATCGATAGCCATGCTTATACAGGGCGACGCTGCATTGTTCACTCCCATGTGTTGCATGTCATGGTGAAACCGTTGTGGTATTGCATCCGATGACGAAACCGTTGTATTATTGTATTAGATTGGGCTCCATTCTTGCATGTTAATGCAGCACGGTGCTTTGAGGTCCCCAAAACCTCTTGTGAAGTGACGATATACATATTCGGTACATGCAACAATCTTGCGGAAACACACTGAGTTCATGGGTAAAACCCGTATGTTTCCATACCACACTAGAGAACTAGGAGGGTTTACAAACACTACCGTTGTCAATTAGGGGTTGTTTTTGTGCAGGCCCATAAGTATGTTTGTATAATACTAATTATAATTGAATCGAGTGTCTATGTAAAATGTAACTGTACATTGTCATTACCTGGTTTGGATTAATGTCAAACTTATATCTGCTATGGTCTATTTAGGCTGTAGTGGGGTAGCTCTTAGAGGGTACAACACTTATATGTTTTCTATTTGTACCCATCTCATTCCTAGTTCATTCATTCTTTCGTCTATCATTCTCACATGGTATAGAGCTAGTTTCGAGATTTTTTAAAAAGGGCCCACCACTGAAATTCTTCACTGCCTACTTGACGCGCGCGTCGCGCCTTCCCTTCGAGGCCCGTCGCGGCCCCTGCGCCTGCCCTCAGAGCCAGCGCCCGCCACGTAAGGCCCCGTAAGGCCCCGTTAGGCCCCTTAAGGCCCCGTTTAGGGCCCCGTTTAAGGCCCCATAAGGCCCGTCAGGCCCCGTTAGAGGCCCCGTAAGGCTCCTTCAGGCCCCGTTAGAGGCCCCGTACGGCCCCGTCAGGCCCCATTTGGCCCCGTTTAAGGCCCCGTAAGGCTCGTCAGGCCCCGTTAGAGGCCCCGTACGGCCCCGTCAGGCCCCGTTAGAGGCCCCGTACGGCCCCGTCAGGCCCCGTTTGAGGCCCCGTAAGGCCCCGTCAGGCCCCGTTTGGCCCCGTTTAAGGCCCCGTAAGGCCCCGTCAGGCCCCGTTAGAGGCCCCGTACGGCCCCGTCAGGCCCCGTTATAGGCCCAGTACGGCCCTGTCAGGCCCCATTTGGCCCCGTTTAAGGCCCCGTAAGGCCCGTCAGGCCCCGTTAGAGGCCCCGTAAGGCTCCTTCAGGCCCCGTTAGAGGCCCCGTACGGCCCCGTCAGGCCCCATTTGGCCCCGTTTAAGGCCCCGTAAGGCTCGTCAGGCCCCGTTAGAGGCCCTGTACGGCCCCGTCAGGCCCCGTTAGAGGCCCCTTCAGGCCCAGCCGGCCCTCCTGCGGCCCTGTCGCAGCTCTGCCCCGGCCCTGCCCCGGTCCTGCTCCTGAACTGCCCTGGCCCTGCTTCTGCACTGCCCCGGCCCAGCTCCTGAACTGCCCCGGCCCTGCCCCGGCCCTGCCCCTGAACTGCCCCGGCCCTGGCCCGGCTCTGCCCCGGTCCTGCCCCGGCCCTGCCCCGGCTCTGCCCCGGCCCTGCCCCGGCCCTGCCCCGGCCCTGCCCCGGCCCTGCTCCTGAACTGCCCCGGCACTGCTCCTGCACTGCCCCGGCCCTGCCCCTGAACTGCCCCGGCCCTGGCCCGGCTCTACCCCGGCCCTGCCCCGGCCCTGCTCCTGAACTGCCCGGCTCTGCCCCGGCCCTGCCCCGGCCCTGCCCTGCCCTGCCCCGGCCCTGCTCCTGAACTGCCCCGGCCCTGCCCCGGCCCTGCTCCTGAATTGCCCCGGCCCTACCCCGGCCCTGCCCCAGCCTCTCCCCTGGTAAGAGCGCCGCGCTACCGAGCGTCGCTGCCCTGCCGAGCTGCGCCGCCCTGCCTAGCCTGCCTAGCCGAGTTTCACTGCTGCTGCTGCTAGCCTGCTGCTTCTCCTGTCATGGCTAGTCTCAATGTTCTTACCTTTGATGCTGAGGGTCGGGCTGTTGACTTTGAGATCTGGCTAGATGATCTGCAGCTTTTCCTACAGTGCGATAGCAAGGATGGCGCCTCTACTGCCCCTACTGCTGATGCTGACAGTACTGTTCGCTCGCAGTGGCTCACGCGCGATGCTGCTGCTCGTCTTGCTGTGCGCAATCACCTGCCGTCTACTGAGCGCGCGCACTTTAGTCAGTACAAGAGTGCTAGGGCTCTGTACGACGCTGTAGTTGCACGCTACTCCTCCCCTACCACTGCTGCCCTCAGCCGCCTCATGCTGCCGTACCTTTTTCCTGACCTTGCCGCCTTTTCCACAGTTACTGACCTAGTTGCTCACCTCCGCACTAGTGACGCTCGCTACCGCGCTGCCCTTCCCACTGAGTTTCTTCCCACGAACTCCCCCCCCATGTACATCACCCTTTACTACCTAGTCACCCGCCTCCCTGACTCTCTCTCCTCAGTCAGAGATCACTTTCTCTCCCTTTGCCCTACCGAGCTGACTGTCGACTTGCTAGAGGAGCGCCTTGCTGCAGCTGAGAAGAGTATCTTAGCTGTTGGGGCTTCTCGCGGCGACCGTCGCACCCCCTTCTTTGAGGGGTGTTCCCCTGTCCCCCTTCTCCCCTCTGTTGCCTCTGCTGCTGCTGTCGACCTCATTGGCACTGAGGAGGTCGGCGCTGCGTCTGCCCCTAGTGGGCGACGCCGCACTGGCAAGGGCAAGGGAAGAAAGGGTGGTGGAGGGGGCGGTGGAGGAAGCGGTGGAGGAGGTGGAGGTGGTGGTGGGGGTGGTCCCGGGGGTGGGGGCGTCGGTGGCGGCGGTGGAGGCCGTGGAGGCGGTGGCGGAGGCGGTGGAGGCGGCGGCAGCGGTGGTGGAGGTAGCGGAGGAGGTGGTGCTGGTCGCGGTGCAGCCACGCAGCGTGGAGGCCTTGGTGGCGGCCAGCGTCAGCAGCAGCTGCGCACCCGTGAGACCCCGTCTGTTCAGCAGCTTCGTGAGTGGTACGCTGGGCGTGGGAGGTCTGGGGGTGCAGGTCCCTGCACGTACGTTCTTCGCACAGGCACTCGTAGTGGGGAGGTGTGTGGTCTCCCACACACCTCGCCGCGCTGCTTCGGCCGCCTGACTGACGCCTGGCGTACCCAGTTTCCTGACGCTGTTGATCTTCCTCGTTGGCATGATCTGCTTCTGCAGAATGTGCCTATCTTTGATCTAGACTTTGATGCTATCCTTGCTGCCATGTATGCTCTTGCTGATATTACTGAGGGTGACTGTTACCTGCGTGTCCCGCCCGACCCGGGCACTGTGGCTGCTGCTCTAGGTGCTAGTGCGGCTGCTGCTCTAGGTGCTAGTGCGTCTGCTGCTCCAGGTGCTGGTACGTCTCCTCTCTCAGGTACTGCACCTACTGAGTCCCTGCACACCTTCACACTTGACTCTGGTGCTTCGCGCTCCTTCTTTAGAGACAGCACCACGCTCACGCCGCTCCGTCGGCCTGTTGCGGTCTCCCTTGATGACCCCTCAGGGGGCCCAGTACTTGCACACTCCTCCACTGTCCTACCGTGTCCTGCGGCCCCGTCGGGCTTGCTGTCGGGACTCCACCTCCCCTCGTTCTCTACGAACCTGGTGAGTGGAGCTGACCTCCAGGACGCGTGGGTTGACCAGTTCACCCCTGGAGGTCAGCGTGTGACCCACTGCACTTGCTCTCGGACGGGCCGTCACCTGGCCACGTTCACCCGTCGGCCAGGGTCGAGTCTGTACACACTGACTACTGCGCCTCCTCCGGTAGCTGCGTCCAGTCAGGTGTTTGCTGCCGCGTCCAGGTCTAGTCCTGCGTCTGCCCCCTGCTCGTGTCGCCCTTTGGCACACGAGACTCTCCTTTGGCACCACCGCCTTGGTCACCCCTCCCTGCCTCGTCTTCGAGGTATGGCCTCCCGTGCCCTTGTCTCGGGTCTACCCAGGTCCCTCCCTCCCCTTCCTCCAGGGCCTGCCCCCACCTGTGTTCCTTGTGTCGAGGGCCGACAGCGCGCCGCCCCTCACTCCTCCTCGTTTCCTCCGACTGAGGCTCCTCTGCAGACTCTTCACATGGACGTGTGGGGCCCAGCCCGCGTCCGTGGACAGGGTCACGAGTGCTACTTCCTCCTGGTAGTTGACGACTACTCGCGTTACACCACAGTCTTCCCCTTGCGCAGCAAGGGTGAGGTCCCTGGGGTGTTGATCGACTGGATCCGCGGTACTCGTTGCCAGCTCAGTGAGAGTTTCGGCTCAGACCTTCCTGTTCTGCGTCTGCACTTGGACAGAGGCGGGGAGTTTTCCTCCGACCTCCTGAGAGCCTTCTGTCGTTTGGAGGGCATCCGCCAGACGTTCACGCTTCCGGCCTCCCCGCAGCAAAATGGGATTGCTGAGCGCCGCATTGGCATGGTCATGGACGTCGCTCGTACGTCCATGATCCATGCGGCTGCTCCCCATTTTCTGTGGCCGTTCGCGGTTCAGTACGCTGCGCATCAGATCAACCTTCAGCCTCGTGTCTCCTTGCCGGAGACCACACCTACTCTGCGGTGGACGGGGAAGGTTGGCGATGCGTCCGCGTTTCGTGTCTGGGGATCTCGAGCTTTTGTCCGCGATACTACTGCGGACAAGCTGTCCTCCCGTGCCGTTCCCTGTGTCTTCCTTGGCTTCCCTCCTGACGCACCCGGGTGGCAGTTCTACCACCCCACCTCGCGTCGTGTTCTGTCCTCTCAGGACGTCACGTTCGACGAGTCGGTGTCGTACTACCGTCTCTTTCCCTACCGCACTGCGTCTCCCCCCCCCCCGCCGCTCTTCCTAGCCCCAGGTACTCCCCCGGTACACCCCCTCCCCCCCCAGGGTCCTGCCCCCTTAGGTGTGTCTCAGGTAGACCCTGCCGAGCCGGTCGAGGTAGCTGTCGACTCAGGTGCTGAGTCTAGGGGTGCTGCGCCTGCGGGTGCTGAGTCTGGGGGTGCTGAGTCTGGACGTGCTGAGCCTGGGGGTGCTGAGCCTGCGCGTGCTGCGTCTGGAGGTGCTTTCGGTGTCCCGCCGCGGAGGGAGCCTCTCTCTCCACAGCGGCTTCGTGAGTGGTACTCTCGACTATGTCGGGGTACTGCTGGGGCTTCTGGAGGTGCGGCTGGTGCTGGTGCTGCTGGAGGTGCTGCTGGTGCTAGAGGTGCTGCTGGGGCTTCTGGGGGTGCTGCTGGTGCTGGTGCTGCTGGAGTTGCTGCTGGTACTGGAGGTACTGCTGGTGCTGGAGGTGCTGCTGGAGCTGCTGGAGTTGCTGCTGGTGCTGGTGCTACTGGAGGTACTGCTGCTGCTGGAGCTGCTGGAGCTGCTGGAGGTGCTGCTGGGACTGGAGACCCTGGGGCTGAGGGTACCGGTCCTGTTTCTGCTTTTTCTGGAGGCGCTGCGCGGCCGCGGCCGTACTACGTTCCGCTCCTTCAGCAGGTTCTTAGCTCACCGCCTTCTCCTGGTCCTCCTTTCCTGAGTCCGCCGCCTGTCCGGTCCCAGTCACAGTTGCAGCCGGCCTCTCCACTGCCCGGTCCTTACTCTGGACCGACTGGAGGTCTTACGGAGCGTCGTGAGCCTGAGTCTCGTCCTGTGTCGCCTGCGTCTCGTGCTGCGTCGCCTGTCCGTACTGTTCGCGCTGGTCGTGTTTCGCGTCCGCGTCTCCCTCCTGTTCCAGGCACTCACTCTATGACACTGCGTCCTTCTACTGCTCCACAGCGTGTCCCTCTGCCGTCTCCTCCTGCGTCCTCTCTTCCTGCCAGTCCGGACCCGGAGTCTGACTCCCTTCGTGCTGCTAGTCCAGCTGTCCCGCGCTTTCTGGCCACTGCTGTCACTGACCCTCTGTTTGAGTCCTTTGCTGCGTCTGCTCTTGTTGCTGAGCTTGTTGACTTTGCTGCAGCCTGTCGCCTAGACTACGCCGCTAGTCTTGTTGCTGAGTCTGTGTCTGCATCTGTCTGTCCTCCGTCCGTCGGGGGTGAGAGTACTCTTGGCACGGACGTCCTTGAGGACAGACAGGAGGAACTTGAGTGTTTTGCTGCTGCTTCACCTCATCTCGTGTCCATGCTGCTTGCCCCTGAGGGAGACCCGGATGCACTAGACATCCCGACCCTGCGCTCTTACGCGGAGGCGATAGAGGGTCCCTACTCCTCTCAGTGGCAGGCAGCCATGGACGCAGAGATGGCTTCCTGGAAGTCCACAGGCACCTACGTAGACGAGGTTCGCCCACCTGGGGCGAACATCGTCAGTGGCATGTGGATCTTCAAAGTGAAGCGGCCGCCGGGTTCTCCGCCTGCCTTCAAGGCGCGTTACGTTGCACGTGGCTTCAGTCAGCGACAGGGAGTTGACTTCTTTCAGACCTTCTCCCCTACCCCGAAGATGACCACTCTTCGGGTACTGCTACACGTTGCTGCTCAGCGTGACTACGAGCTCCACTCGCTTGACTTCAGCACAGCCTTCCTACAGGGCAGCCTGCACGAGGAGATCTGGCTGCGCCGCCCACCAGGCTTCACTGGGTCGTTTCCTACTGGTACCCAGTGGAGCCTCCGGCGGCCAGTCTACGGTCTCCGCCAGGCGCCCCGTGAGTGGCACGACACGCTCAGGACGACTCTTGCTTCTCTTGGTTTTACTCCTTCCACTGCTGACCCTTCTCTGTTTCTACGCACTGACGCTACTCTGCCGCCGTTCTACGTTCTCGTGTACGTAGACGACCTCATCTTTGCTACTGCTGACACGGAGGCACTCGCCCACGTGAAGTCCGAGCTGCAGAAGAGACACGCGTGCACAGACCTGGGTGAGCTGACAAGCTATCTTGGCTTGCGGATCACCCGGGACAGAGCACAGCGCACCATTACCTTGACTCAGTCACACATGGTGCAGCAGGTCCTTCAGCGCTTCGGTTTCACGTACTCCTCGCAACAGTCTACTCCTCTGCCTACCGGTCACTCGCTCTCAGCTCCACCTTCGGACGAGTCCGTAGAGCCGAGTGGCCCGTATCCAGAGCTTGTGGGCTGCCTCATGTACCTGATGACTTGCACACGACCTGACCTCGCATACCCTCTCAGCCTTCTGGCTCGCTACGTGGCTCCCGGCAGGCACCGAAAGGTGCACTGGGATGCTGCGAAGAGGGTGTTGCGATACTTGTGCAGTACATCGGGCATGGGGCTCGTGCTTGGAGGACGGGCTCGAGTTGTCCTCACTGGTCACGCTGACGCCTCCTGGGTTGACGACTTGGCTACGCAGCGGTCGTCACAGGGTTACACCTTCAGCCTTGGCTCCGGTTCTGTCTCCTGGCGGTCTACCCGCTCTTCTTCTGTTCTCAGCTCCAGTTGTGAGGCTGAGATCTACGCTGGGGCCATGGCTGCACAGGAGCTTTGCTGGCTGACCTACCTGCTGGCCGACTTGGGAGAGGCGCCTCGTTCTCCTCCAGTTCTGTACGTCGACAACAAGGCCATGCTGGCCTTGTGTCAAGAGCACAGACTGGAGCACAGAACGAAGCACATTGCTCTGCGCTACTTCCTTGCTCGAGAGTTGCAGCAGCGTGGCCAGCTTCGTCTTGCGTACGTGGCCTCTCAGGCCAACACTGCTGATGTTTTCACCAAGGCACTTCAGCCTTGTGATCATCAGCGTTTCTGTACTGTGTTAGGCCTTGTCCCTACTGTGCCTCACTTGTTGACTTCTTGACTCTGCTTGTACTGTACTGTATATACTTATACTTGCATGCTTACACTTGCTAGGTTGTGTTCACTGTACTGTTTGCTTTCCTTTATATAACTCTGCATGTGAACTGGCCTTATGGCCCTTTGCTTGTGCTCAGACTGTGTGGTGACTTTGTGATCCACCCTGAGCTTGCTTTGCTTTTCTTGACTGGTCTTGTGACCTCTTGTTCTCCCCCACTTTGCCTATGGGGGTGTGTCAAACTTATATCTGCTATGGTCTATTTAGGCTGTAGTGGGGTAGCTCTTAGAGGGTACAACACTTATGTGTTTTCTTTTTGTACCCATCTCATTCCTAGTTCATTCATTCTTTCGTCTATCATTCTCACAATTAAGTCTCTAGAGGTGCGCACCACTTTGGGCTCACCTACGTGATTGTGATTTCCCCCCTATAGCACTCGAGAAAGAATCACAGCACCAAACGGATCTCGTCCCTCTCTTCCTCACCCCCCTCGACTCTCACGCACGATTCAAAAACCCAAGTTTTGAATCAAGAGGCACGTACTTCTCACCGTGCTTGCGACGCACACTCACGACCAAGCGTGCTAAACTCCAGTGCATATGGCCCTGCTCACGTCGTGGTCGCTCTAAGAGGGGGCGAAACGCCTTGTAGGAAAGGGAAATGCCGTGCTGTTGGCGGTCTGTATCGTGCCTTTTCACGGCCGCGCTGCTCGACCATCGTTAGCCAGTCCCTAACCATCGCGCCACGCTCAAGTCCCAGTCGTGCAGAGATACAAGCCGCCATGGAGAGTTCGTGCTTTGGCGATGACCGTGTTGCAGTCACAGCCTTCGTTGACGGTGTATATGATGCGTTCACAAACTTCAAACAGGCTATTTGCTTCATAGGCCATTACTCCACTCTAAGACGGATCCGTAATACATGGGCTCTTTGCCAGGCGTTGTCTGCGAGTTCTGCAACAGATGGTTCCCCAACGCCCAAGTTTATGGCGGTCATAAGTCACGGCGGACCCCTTGTCACGACATTCTCTCGGACGCTCCCGCTGCTCCCGCTTCACCTACCGCGTCTAACGCATCCAACACCGTCAGTGTGAGCGGTCCTCCTCGCGTGCCTGAAGCTGACGAGGACGAAACACCCTCGGACGTTAACGAGGGGGCTCCAGAAGATGAACATCAACCGCCACCAGGAACACCTGCAGCTGACACGAGTGAGCATCCTGAGAGCCAGCCTGAAGGGAGTCAAGCCTCGCCACCTACAACCATCTCCGGACAGAGCGATGCCACGCCCCTCAATCCGCTCGCGTTGAAGCTACTTCGTTTTGTTCGGCGTGTGAATGGCGGAATGGGAATGGCAGAGGTTGACATCACTGGCTTGCTTCAGCTCGTGGTAGAGCCCGGCCTTGCGCCTCTTGTGACCTCGGAGCTCCGGAACTGCAAGGATCTGGAGCGGTTCGAGATGGAGCGCTTGGCAGGGCTCAATCGCGGATGGTCGGTGGCGACATTCGAGATTGACGGTCATCCGCCTTAGTGCCTGCTATTCCAAAACTCAGCTCAGGTAAGCCGACTCTGAATCCTTGGCAGTGAAATGATGATGTGGCAACCTTGTGCTGATTGTATGAAGTTATATTCGTTCTCCTTGTATGATATCGGACCCACCAATCAACGCATCTAACCATGCCCCTCTTCTCTACTGCCTTCGCCACCGTAAACCAAGCATTCGCTGAACTATTTGGGCATACCAACAACGCGCCCGGCTTCAAGCTCAAGGCGCGGGTCGATGAGGACCCTGACACAGGCGACCGTTGCTATACCACGCCGGAAACAGGAACGTGGTGGAATGATGCTCAGGTATGGATATACCCCGTTGCCACCCAAAACCGGATCCGTGCTCATGCCTCCGTTGTTGCGCTGATGTGTCTGGTGCTTGATGAGTGTGTCATGTTCAATGAACATGCTATGAAGGTCGTTTAACCCACCTGGCGACCAGTTACCTTGGCGGTGTTTGACCATGTGTCCGTTGCCGCCTTGTCGTGCATTGCAGGAACACTTTGGATGGATCCAAGTCGTGGGGGGAATCATCCTATATTCGGATGTGACGCACATGAGCAACAACGGCCGGAAGAAGGCATGGCCGCTCATGATGACGCTTGCCAACATCTCCCAGGCCAAACGATGGGGGAAAGCCAGCCACACGCTACTTGCCCTCCTTCCTATCCCCCCTTCTGCAATGTCTGCCGTGGAGAAGGTGATGCTCTTCCAGCGATGCGTCACCACTGTGCTGCAGCTGCTTCTCGATGGCATGGAAAGGTCCGTACCCGGTGTTGCATCTTGCTATGTCGTCACCCAATCACCTGCATAGTATGCAGGGCGTCACGATATGTAGCAGTCCCCTTTGCCCCTCTTCGTACATGCACAAATCATGTCCTCCCAATTCCTGATGCCACTCTACCTGTTCCTTGCAGCGGGTTCCGTCTTAGGGACCCTTTCGGTGATTGGCAAACCGTGCGGCCCCTGCTGTACGCCTGGGTGTGCGACTACCCCGAGAGCGGCAAGATCAGTTGCACACTCTCGCATGTATTGCGGATGCCGTGCAGCATCTGCTATGCTGCAAAGGTGAGCTTTCATGCCAAAGACATTGTCGTTTGAATGTCGCCTTATACAACCCATGAACTCACCACCCTTACCTTTGTATCCCATCCCACACCCCTGTGCGACAACAGGAGCATCAAGTTGCTGTCAAGGCACGGAACACGCTGCGCACGCCTGAACAGCAGCAATGGATCGTTAACGAGGCGGCTGGGATGACAACTAACCAGGACAACCCCTGCAAGACCTACTCGACCTACCCTGTTGAGGTAAGCGACATGTTGCCCGGCCTACTGTGCAGTCTATGCACTCCTAAACCCCGAGGAATGGTCAGATGTGCTGTGCCCCATTCAAATCACCAGGCATTTTGTTTACGTTGGCTGCCCGGGTCTCACAAGTACAGATCTCCTCCATTCCCCACCACATCCCCGGTTTCCAGTGTGTGCTCTGGAAGTGGGATGTCCTAGGGACCGCGTGGGGCAATCCCTACCTCGTTGTCATGCCTGACATCATGCACCAAGCGGACCTGGGCATCATGAGCCACATTGTGGCTGTCGTGCGCAAGATGAAGAAGTGGCGCGTGAAGCAGATGGACAGAGGTCAGTATTTTGGGGGATTGGATTCGTTGCTCTTGGTCACAAAAACTCAAAGCAAAACTACTGTGCTCTTACGGACATGTTTCTGGATTTGTGCCGCCGTTAAACTGATGTGTATGGACATGCGCTTGTCACTCATTCGCGACCGCACGCGACTGAATCACATGCGCATGCCAGAGAGCGCCTACTTCGAGACCGGAGGATGTGTCGCGGCCTATGAGCACAGGGCCGTCATGCAGGTATGAAAGCCTTGATTGTTATCATCGTGTGCGATAGGCTGCACCCTAACCACACAGCATGTTGCTGCCTGCCCCCTCCTCCATTCCCTGTTGCTTGTCCCCACCGCTCCTCAACCAGTCTGCTCATGCTGCCACTCCTTGTCCCTACGCCTCACACCATCTGTGCTAACCCTCCCCTTTGATGCTATCCCCGAATTCTGCAGGTCATGGTGTTTGTTTTTGCCGGCCTGCTTCGCCAGCCCCAGATGGATGCAGTTCGTGCCTATCTTGGATGGTACCTCCTGTGCTCCCAGCCATAGGGGCACACTGAGCGGTCCCTCCGGGAGCTGAAGAAGATGACGTCCCAGTACTAATATCATGCATGTAAACCCCTGTGCATGGGATGAATGCTTGGCTACTGTAAATGTGCTCTTGTAGTAGGCAATCTGGTGAGGATGTTGCTGCTAAACTTTTATAGGAAAGAATATAGAATAGGAAAGCCATATGAATATGTAGACTCTGATGTGTTTGCACGTGTTGTCATTTCCCACTCCCATCAGGCTGGTTGAGCAGTTGCAGGCTGCCTTTCCAAAGCAGCCATCCTCTTGGTGCCTTGTGAAAACCCATCTCGTGTCGCATTACGTCGACTCCATTCGTCGAGCGGGTCATGTGACCGAATTCAGCACCAACATGTTTGAGCACTTGCACGGACCGTTGGTAAAGAGGATCTACCGTCGGTCCAACAAGCGCAATGTAGATGGGCAGATCATGAAGTTCCATGCTAGGCGCATTCCGGATGTGGTGCCGGTGGACGATCCTGCTGGCCGGGACACAGCCATGCGGCAGGTAAACATGTTTAGTACCTGATTGCATGGATATGAATGCAGAATGTAATAAAATCCTTATCATATGCTGGCAGGCAATTGAGACCGACACACGGACTCTTATTAAGGAGTCATACTTCCTCCCTGTGGAGTTACCAGAAGAACCCACCTCCACCAACTGGTTTGCAAGGAAGTGGGCCAAGCAACACCTTGGTGCCCAAGCTGCCCTTAAGGATGCGTTAATACGTTATGCCGGATGCGTCACCAAGATTCGAGTAAGTACTTGAATGTTTGTGCAATCAACCATCATTTGACTGGCCAGTATCAGTGATGACTACCACCAATTGTTATGCAGGCCCATGCATCACTGGCAATCCCTGCGGCAGACGACGCCAGCTTCTCAAGAGTTTCTCACTTTGTTCGAGCGACTCCTGATTATTTTGAGAGGCCATGGTACTCGGATGTTGCAGTGGAGGGTATAAGGTATGGTCGGAGAGAGGAGTGGTATGCAAGGTTGCTTCTGTTGTTCCATACAAAAATACGTGGAGAGAGGGAGGAGCTGGCGTACATTAGATATTGGAATGCAAGCGGAGAGGATGCTGCAACAGGATGCCTTCGCCTCAAGTGGACGACAAGAATGTATGCGTACTCCGTGATTCCAATTGAAGCGCTGCTCCGCCACGTCCATGTGGTGAAGGCATTCCATCTGGACAGTACCTATCTCCTTAATAAGTATCCAATGTGATGCATGTATCTTGTAATAAAATGGTCAGCATATTTTCCAGCAGTCACCTTTTACAGAAGTCAAAGCCAAGAAAACCATTTACAAATTTACAACTAATTTGGCACGCTCCAAATAAACGACAATGTACCAGAGTCGCGAATTCGATTTCGACTCTGACAAACAAACGCGTTCCGATTTCATCCCGTGATTGGTCGCGTTTTTGTTTCGGAACTTCGCCAACCAAAACACATGAACTGTATCCCCCTTCGAACCCCTTCAAAAACACTGGTTTTTTGTGATGTGGGGGTGTGTCAAAATGTTATAGTGCTTACTTTGTGTAGGCTATAGTACTTTGTTTATATAACCCAATTATGGTTAGTACTTGTGCCCAACTCTTTCATAGTTCATTCATTCTCGTTCAGTATTCTGACAAAAACATGAAACAAATCGCGACGAATCTGAGCTGCTCATCTTGAAGGATTTGAAGCTGCTTTAGTGTAACTCTCATTGTGGTCTCGCTTATACAGAACATAGAATTTGAATCTGGACCGCATAGTGCCAGGTTCCCGAAGCTACTCTCGCGTAGCTATGAACATGAGAAAAACTATCCATGACAGGTGTCTTGCATCGATTCCCGACTTTTTGATCGTAAAAACAGTCGCAAGCCAATTGGATTCGTCCAACAAACTAGAACAAAACTGAAATCTAGCTTGCTCGAAACCCATGCCAACTGTTTTGTTTCTTAGTTGCGAAACTGGTTATGACCTGGTTCAGTGATTCAATAGTTTTGATAAATAGAACGGTAGAATGTTACCCAAACTTGTGTTACCAAGATACCCTTATAGTAGTAACAAATACGCAAAGTATGTAGAAAATAGTGCAATGGGCATGTATAAAATCGACAATAGCCGCACACCATCGACAATTGGCAATTTCAGTAAACAACGTATTTAATTGATTCAACACCCATGCTATTAATGCTTTTCATTACGTTTTTGAATAGCACAACGAAAACATTGAAAATGTGCACGATCCAAATCATCACTATCATAATGAAAAGATGTGCACAACACTTGATTTACATTACAACACAGACATAGTAAATAAGCATCAAGGAACTAGCTTCCTGTTACAACCATGACACCTATGGGAAGTACAGAACTAAGAGTGTTGCACAATTAGAGCAACGTCAGAGAGCAAAAAAAAAAAAACACATAAAAGAAAGGGTTCGCTTACAGCTTTAACCCTTACACCAAACTCTTCACAACCCTGGATTATAAGCTACCTGCGAATCATCCAAGAAAACAAAAATTGCCAAACCAGTATGAAGTAATTGACTGGACTGAGCCACATGTAGAGGAAGAGGGTGGGGATGACCTCATCATGAACCCTGATAGAATCCCTATATCCGACACACAGCGTCCCGTGATACTTGCAGACGACATGTACAATGCAAGGAAAAAAAAAATACAAACCTCGTGGACACGGGAAAGGTTAAAAATGACAATCGTGTGGAAGTCCGTAAGAATAAAGACCTACCAACGCGTACAGGCCGGAGAAAAAGGAACAAAAGCGGAAGATAGTTGGAAAGCAGAAATTAACTATAAAACCACGTGATCACACATGTGCGGACCTGCGTCTGAATGCACGTACGTGCTTACGAATTTAGGTATGCGCGTGAAGGTGCAGGCGATCGACGGGATGCAAATGACAGTTGCGTGCACGCATGTATCAGCACACACATACATCGGAGCAGAAAATCTGCGCGCGTTTGGGGAACAGGCAGAGGGATGGGCGCAGGTCCTTCACCTGCACATGCAAAAACGAGCAGAGAGAGTAACAGTGAGCGCAGAACCGCGCAGAAAGAGAAAACGAGAATGCTGAAGCGCGCAAAAGAAAAACGAGAGCGTTGAACGGGAGCATCGTCGCTCGGTTCGTTGGCTAGTCAATGGAAATACCTGCGAGAAGGGGTGAAGTGGCACTAGTTCTACAGTCGACGGTACTAGAGAATATAACAAGCCAAGGAACGCGGGGTGGAATGCCAAACGAGTGGAGCAGAAACATCCACGGAGCACTAACAATTGACTGGCAAACAGTCTGCTGAAAAGAACAGGCACACGATGAAAACTTCAAACAAAAAATTGCAAACAACCACCACCTCATGCAGACCACTTGGTGTCAGAATAACAAACACGAATGAATGAACTATGAAAGAGTTGGGTACAAGTACTAACCCTAATTGGGTTGTACCCCTTATGGGCTACCCCACTATAGCCTACACAAATGTAAGCACTATAATATTTTGACACACCCCCATAGGCAAAGTGGGGGAGAACAAGTGGTCACAAGACCAGTCAAGAAAAGCAAAGCAAGCTCAGGGTGGATAAAAAAGTCACCACACTGTCCGAGCACAAGCAGAGGGCCACAAGGCCAGCCCACATGCAGAGTTATATAAAAGAGAACCAACAATACAGTGATCATACACTAGCAAGTGTAAGCATGCAAGTATATATATAGATCACAGTACAAACAAAGTCACGCAGTGAGCAAGTGAGCCAAAGTAGGCACAAGGCTTAGAACAGTACAGAAGCGCTGATGATCACCAGGCAGAAGTGCCTTGGTGAATATATCAGCAGTGTTGGCCCTAGTGGCCACGTACGCAAGACGAAGCTGGCCATGCTGCTGCAACTCTCGAGCAAGGAAGTATCGCAGAGCGATGTGCTTCGTTCTGTGCTCCAGTCTGTGCTCCTGACACAAGGCAATCACGGCCTTGTTGTCTACGTACAGAACTGGAGGCAAACGAGGCTGCTCGCCCAAGTAAGTCAGCAGGTAGGTGAGCCAGCGTAGCTCCTGTGCAGCCATGGCCCTGGCGTAGATCTCAGCCTCACAACTGGAGATGAGAACCGAAGACGAGCGGGTAGACCGCCAAGAAACAGAGCCGGAACCGAGGCTGAAGGTATAACCCTGTGACGACCGCTGCGTAGCTGAGTCCTCAACCCACGAAGTGTCTGCGTGACTAGTGAGGACAACTGGACCCCGTCCTCCAAGCACGAGCCCCATGCCCGACGTACAGCACAAGTAACGCAGTACCCTCTTCGCAGCATCCTAGTGCACCTTTCGGTGCCTACTGAGAGCCACGTAGCGAGCCAGGAGGCTGAGAGGGTACACGATGTCAGGTCGTGTACACGTTATCAGATACATGAGGCAACCCACAAGCTCTGGGAACGGACCACTCGGCTCTACGGACTCGTCCGAAGGTGGAGCTGAGAGCGAGTGGCCGGTAGCCAGAGGAGTGGGTTGTGGCGAGGAGAACTGGAAGCCGAAGCGCTGAAGGACCTGGTGCACCATGTGTGACTAAGTCAGGGTGATGGTGCACCGTGCTCTGTCCCAGGTGATCTGCAAGCCAAGATAACTGCGCAACTCACCCAGGTCAGTGCAGGTGTGTCTCTTCTGCAGCTCCGACTTCACAAGGGTCAGTGCATCAGTGTAAGCAGTGGCAAAGACGAGGTCATCGACGTACACGAGGACGTAGAATGGCGGCAGCGATGTGTCGGTGCGTAGGAATAGCGACGGGTCCGTAGTAGAAGGAGTAAACCCTAGAGCCGCAAGTATAGTCCTCAGTGTGTTGTGACGCTCACGAGGCGCCTGGCGGAGACTGTAGACTGGCCGCCGGAGGCTCCACTGGGTACCTGCAGGAAACGACCCAGTGAAGCCAGGTGGGCGGCGCATCCAGATCTCCTCGTGGAGGCTGCCCTGCAAGAAAGCTGTATTGTGTTCAGCGAGTGCAACTCGTAGTCACGCTGAGCAGCAACGTGCAGCAACACCCGAAGAGTGGTCATCTTTGGGGTGGGGGAGAAGGTCTGGAAGTAGTCGACCCGCTGTCGCCGACTAAAGCCTCGAGCAACGAAACGCGCCTTGAAGGCAGGCGGAGAGCCCGGCGGCCGCTTCACCCTGAAAATCCACATGCCATTGACTATGTTCGCCTGAGACGGGGGAACTGCGTCGACGTAGGTGCCTGTGGACTTCCAGGATGCCATCTCGACATCCATGGCTGCCTCCCACTGAGAGTAGTAAGGACCCGTAATCGCCTCTGCGTAAGAGCGCGGGGTCGGGATGTCTGGTGCATCCGGGTCTCCCTCAGGGGCAAGCAGGATGGAAGCAAAACGAGGTACAGCAGCTGCAAGACACTCAAAGTCCGATGCATCGCCAACCTCCCCCGTCCAACGCAGTGTGGGCGAGGTCTCCGGCAAGGAGACACGGGGCCAGAGGTTGAGCTGTTGCGCAGCGTACCGGACCACAAATGGCCACAAAAAATGGGGAGCATCCGCATGGATCATGGAGGTACGAGCGACCTCCATGACTAAGCCAATGCGGCGCTCAGCAATTCCATTTTGCTGAGGGGAGTCCGGAAGCGTGAACGACTGGAGAATGCCCTCCCCACGATATATGTCCCGCAAGAGGTCGGAGGAGAACTCACCACCTCTGTCAGAGTGCAGACGCAGGACAGTAAGGTCCTGGTGGAACCGCTCTCGGAGCTGGACACAGACTGCGCGGATCCAAGGGATCAAGACATCAATGACCTGACCCTTGCTGTGCAAGGGGAAGACCGTGGTGTACCGCGTGTAATCAACAACCAGCAGAAAGTAGCGTTCGCGGCCCTGTTCACTGACGCGGGCTGGGCCCTGTTATAGTCACAATAGGCTTGAATGTGCCTAAAACGAAAGATAGAGAGCACAGACGGATTTCTGCACAGCGGCTTCAAACGTTGATAGCGTTCTGCTCACAGCTGCAAATGACTTGATTCAAATTGGATCTGGAGCGTTTTCACGTCGTCTACAATTAGCAATTTAGATTGCACGATTTGACAAAGAATTGACGACACAGCGTCGGTTTGAACGAACGGTACTATGGCAGCCACTATAGTCTTAGAACACAAGATAGGAAGAGTTACGAGTTGGGAATGACTCCCAGCTCCTACAAACCCCAAGAGCCGAGGTACAGTGATGTGGAACAGTGCCACACTGTCCCCAACCACGAAGGGTCTCGAAACTACCCTTCATTAGGGCCTACACCAAGTGAAATGTTACACTACACAAAGTAATGTAACTATCTTCAATATCTTGAGGTGTACCCTTTTGGCAAGCTTCGAAATCACTTGAGGCTTGACACCAAGGCTCGGGCTCTTCATCACAAACTCATCCTTGAGTTCTTGATGGGTCTGCTGCACACACCTGCGACACGCCGAACGTTCGACACAGGACAAAATAGAAACCGCGCACGACAAAATAGAAACCGCGCGCGAGACACAAACGACCGCGTAACACGCGTCTAGCGATAACTCGCTATTGACTCGACACACATACTCGACATCATGACTCAACATTCACACACAATTATAAGCATGAAATATATTATCCCATGCCCTCATACCATTCCATACACACACACATTCACGCACACGGACAACAAGCGGAGTGCAAACCGTAGGGTTGCACCAACAAACTCCCCCTCGGATTGTTGGCCTTAGGATATGTTGCTCTCTCAGTTCAGAGCCATCCCAGCCAGCTTGCAACACTTCCAATGCTGCTGCTCCACCAGCCTCTTGGTCATCATGTCAGCCGGCTGCCCCGTGGTCTTCACGTAGCGCAACTCAACTTCACCCGCGGTTACCATGCTCCTCGTCCAATGCCACTTCACCCTCATGTGCTTCGTGAGTCCATGCAACACAGGGTTCTTAGCAAGAGCAATGGCACCCTGGCTGTCACAGTACAGTGGGGTAGGTCCTTGCTGCTCCTCCCCCAATTCAGCCAACAAATGCCGCTGCCACACAATCTCCCGTACGGCACGGAAGAGTGCCATGTACTCGGACTCCACCGAGCTCAAAGCTTGGTCAACCTGCTTCTTGCTCTCCCAAGCAGTTGGGCCTCCACCAACACAGCATATGAAGCCTCCCACACTTGTCATGTCCTCTGGTTCTGATGCATATGAAGCATCCGAGTAGGCGGTGAGGAACAAACGCCCGGGTTCAACACCATCCGCGCCCTTTTGGCGCCTTTGTGCCGCCGCCGAGTATTGCAGCCCAACGGTCGGTGTTTGGCCAAGATACTTGGCCACCCTCATTCCAGCTGCTACCTGCTCCTCATTAGGGCATTGCACAACCCTAGCCAGCTGCCCGGTAGCAAACGCGACGTCCGGTCGGGTGTTTACCGCCGCATACATGAGGCTGCCCACCAACGAGTGAAATCGGCGCCTCTCCTCTTCACCAACGCTCTCCTCCTCTGGTCCCTTCACACACTTGAACCCAGAGGGAAAGGGTGTAGCCACATGGCCTTCACTCTGCCCAAAGTTGGCAGCCAATGCCTCCAGGTACTTTCGTTGATGCACCCGCATGCACCGCTTCTCCACATCTCGTTCGATGTGGAGCCCAAGGTAGAAGCTCACGTCACCAAGGGCCTTGCACTTGAACTTGTCTTGAAGCTTCAGCATCACCTCCTTCACAAGGTCAGAAGAGGGTGAGAAAATGAGGATGTCATCCACATAAACCACCATGAAACTCCTCTGCTCCCCCTCGCCAAGCATGAACAAGGAGTGATCGGCCGTTGAGGGAGTGAAGCCGATCCCCTCCAACACTTCGCGCAGCTTCATGTACCATTGCCTAGGGGCCTGCTTCAGCCCATAGAGGGCCTTCTTCAGCTTCCACACTCTGCCACTACCATCATCAAACCCCTCTGGCTGCGCCATAAAAATCTCCTCCTCAAGGATGCCGTTAAGGAATGCCGTTACGATGTCCATTTGCTTTACTACCCATCCTTTGATGGCGGCTCCCGCGAATAGGGTTCGCAGCGTCGTCGGCTTCACCACAGGGGCAAACAGCTCCTTGAAGTCCACCTTCTCCTTCTGCTGGTACCCCTTGGCTACAAGCCTAGACTTGTAGCGCTCGATCTTGCCGTCGACATCCGACTTGATTTTGAAGAGCCACTTGGACGTTATCGCCGTACGCCCCTCCGGTAGCTCCACCAATTCAAACGTGTCATTCTCCTCGATGCTCTTCAGCTCACTCTCCATGGCCTTCTTCCACTCCTCAGCATCACTACTCTCCAAAGCCTCCTTGAGAGTTGCTGGTTCTCCCGGCATCTCCACCGGAGAGAAGAACGCGAAGGCACACTCCTCGTAGTCACTCTCCTCGTCGTCTCCGACCATCATTGCCGCTCCGGCCAGGGCTGTCTTGCCCTGCTTTCCCGGCGCATCATAGGTCAGCCTATTAGGGGGTTGAACTCTCCTCTTCCCCCTTCCTTCCTCCTCAGCTGCAGGGACTTGAAGGCCTTGGCGTTGCTGCGGTGTGGCTCGAATCCGTGGAGCACTCGTAGTACGGGAAGGGAGTGACGGTGCACGCTCGCTCACTTGCTGCACCTCCTCCTCTTCTTCCTCTGCATCATTGGCCTCCTCTCCCCCATTCACAAGGGAGGATTGCCTTGTGGTTGTACTGCCGCTGCTCAGCTCCAAAGGCAGCTCCACATGCTCCAAACCGGAACTCTTCACCTCCCCAAACCGCACGCCTATCTTCGCCTCATTCTCCGCCTTCCAATCCTTGTACATGAAGTTCTCCATGAACTTGCAGTCCCTGCTCACCAAGAACTTCTTGGTGAATGGGTCCCAAAGAAGCCATCCCTTGCTGTTTTGAGCCATGCCCAAGTGCACGGCCCACACCGCCTTGGCACCAAGCTTGTTGTGCCGAAGATGCTTAGGCACGAGCGCCATGCACATGCACCCGAACACCCGAAGCATATCCACCTTTGGCTTCCTTCCTAGCCACTCCACATAGGGCACCCATTTGTCTGCTCCCACATGAGTCAAGGCTCTGTTCTTGGCCACACACGCGCTCCGCACCGCATCAGGCCATAAATAGTCGGGTAGCCCGGCTTCAATGAGCAACCCGCGTGCCGCCTCCGTGATTGTGCGGTTCGCTCGCTCGGCGATGCCGTTCATTGCAGGGGAGTATGGCATGGTGAGGGAGTGCCGAATACCATTCTTCTTCAGCCACAACCCAAACTCCTTGCTCAGGAACTCTCCCCCTCGATCGCTGCGGATTGACTTGACTAGACGGTCTTGTTGCCGCTCCACCATCGGGAACCAATCCGTCTTCAACGTTTCAGCCACGTCGCTCTTCTTGGCCAGCACGTACACCCAAGTCATGCGGGTGTAGACGTCGACAATGGTGAGAAAATACTCAGCTCCAGCAGCTCCAAGCTTCAGGGGGCCCACCACGTCCATCACCACCTCATCAAGCGGTGCCTTTGCCATTGCCTCCGAACTAGGGAACGGAAACCGGGTGAACTTGGCTTGAATGCACGTCGGGCAGCCAAGCACCTCATCGGGCTCCCCCTTCACACGTATGCCAGCAACCATCTCATTCTTCACTAGCTGCTGCAAGATGGGCAGGGCCACATGCCCCATGCGCCGATGCAAGGTGAGCCAATCACACTCCCCCGTAGCCGAAGTTGGATTGGAGAATGCCGCGCTCGCAATAGCGCCCCACATACTCTCTCCGTAGTCCTCCTCCGCTGCTGCCTCTGGGTTCTCCTCACCCTTTTGCTGCTCCTTGGTTGCTGCACCACTCTCCTTAGGTTCACTGAACTTGCTGGTCCCTCCAGGTTTGCTCTTCTTGAGCTCATTCTCCTTAGCGCGACCGTTCGCGCCATCGTCGCTACCGACCGCTCCATCCTTGGTGCTGATGCTTGCTGCCGCTTGCCTCTCCTTAGGAATAGGGACCACTGGGATCTGCCACATCTCGTTGTAGACATCCCTGTCCTCATGAAGGTCCCAAAGAATTCGATCGCCAAGCCTTGCGGTGTAGGTCTTGGCTCCCTTCGAGTTCGTGTCCATGCCGGCCTTTGCCAACCGCCGCACGGAAATCAGGTTTGCAGCAAGGCTGGGCACCCAAAGCACGTTCTTGAGGCCCACCATCTTCCCATCAGCACCCTTGAACATGGCCTTGCCCATGCCTTTCACCTCTGCTCGCTGCCCCAAAGCCGATGTGACATGCTTCACCGGTGACGGCTCGAGTTCGGTGAGCAAGTCCGGGCGAAGTGTCATGCTATAGGTAGCGCCACTATCAATCACCCAATAGTCCAGGGGGTGTAGGGTCACCTTCCCCACAGCTGCTGGCTCCTCAAAGCCTTCATCCTTCTCTGGACCAGCCGGTACTTGCGTCGACACGAAGTAGAATAGACCCGGGTATCGATCGTCGCTCGGGTCCTTGTCGTTGTCTCCACTCTTCATGTTTGCAGCTCCGCCACCGCGACCGCCACGGCCTCCACGGCCTCGTCCTCTCCCTCCTCCTGCTCCTCTACCCTCTTGGCCTTGAGTAGGGGTCCAACCATCAGGGAGTTTGTAGCAGTCGCGCCACATGTGTCCGCTCTTGTGGCAATAGTGACACTCGCCGTCGAATCGGCCGCGACCGCGTCCGTAGCTCTTGTCGTCGCTGCCGTAACCGCCACTCCTGCGGCCTCCGCCGAAGTTGCTGCCACCAAACCTTCCTCCCCCTCGTCCTCTGCCTCTTCCTCGACCATATCCACGGCCGATGCTCGCTGCCCCAGCGCCATCCGCACTCGCCAACTCACGGCGGCGGAAATCCTCTTGAAGGATAGCTCGCTTCACGTCTTCAAGCGAGAGGTGGGGCAAGTCGCGATTAAGGTTGATGATGAGCGAGGACCATGACTCTGGGAGTAAGGCCAGCAACCTGGTCTTCTTTTGGAGCTCACTGTAGTTCAAATCAGCTCCCTCAAGCCGCGTCAACAAGTCGAAGAATTTCTGCACCCCTTCTTCAACCGCTTCGTCTTCTTCAATTCGTAGTGCCGCCATTTGCCGTTCCAACACCACCGCTACCGCCGCTGTTGCAGGAGCATGTACACCCTTGAGAGCAGCCCATGCCTTTGGTCCTTTCTCTGGTTCACGCTGGAATGGCTTGATGTGACGGATCTGACTGCTCCCCAACGCTTGCCCAAGCAAGAGATAGCCTTGTGCGCTCTTCCGCACCCACGGGCTCTTCTCCGGGTCGTTCTCGGGGCGCTTCTCCGTTCCTTCCATCACCTCCAGCAGGTCATAGTGGTCAAAGATGTTCTCCATCTTGAAGGACCATTCAGCAAAGTTGTCACCGTTGAACTTGTCAAGCCCAAACACCCTAGGCTCATCCCTAGGTGGGCCAAGACTTGGTTGCATGGGCGCCATGGCTGAATCACGGGGTTGGCCTTGAGCTTGAGCTTCTCCACTGCCACCAGCACCTCTGCCACCCCTTTCCTCAGGTCCAGACATTGTCGAAACTGCTCCAAGGGGCTCTGATACCACTTGTTATAGTCACAATAGGCTTGAATGTGCCTAAAACGAAACATAGAGAGCATAGACGGATTTCTGCACAGCGGCTTCAAACGTTGATAGCGTTCTGCTCACAGCTGCAAATGACTTGATTCAAATTGGATCTGGAGCGTCTTTACGTCGTCTACAATTAGCAATTTAGATTGCACGATTTGATAAAGAATTGACGACACAGCGTCGGTTTGAACGAACGGTACTATGGCAGCCACTATAGTCTTAGAACACAAGATAGGAAGAGTTACGAGTTGGGAATGACTCCCAGCTCCTACAAACCCCAAGAGCCGAGGTACAGTGATGTGGAACAGTGCCACACTGTCCCCAACCACGAAGGGTCTCGAAACTACCCTTCATTAGGGCCTACACCAAGTGAAATGTTACACTACACAAAGTAATGTAACTATCTTCAATATCTTGAGGTGTATCCTTTTGGCAAGCTTCGAAATCACTTGAGGCTTGACACCAAGGCTCGGGCTCTTCATCACAAACTCATCCTTGAGTTCTTGATGGGTCTGCTGCACACACCTGCGACACGCCGAACGTTCGACACAGGACAAAATAGAAACCGCGCACGACAAAATAGAAACCGCGCGCGAGACACAAACGACCGCGTAACACGCGTCTAGCGATAACTCGCTATTGACTCGACACACACACTCGACATCATGACTCAACATTCACACACAATTATAAGCACGAAATATATATTATCCCATGCCCTCATACCATTCCATACACACACACATTCACGCACACGGACAACAAGCCGAGTGCAAACCGTAGGGTTGCACCAACAGGCCCCACATGTCCATGTGGAGAGTCTGCAGGGGAGCAGTCGTCAGGGGAAACGAGGAGGAGTGAGGAGCGGCGCGTTGCCGCCCCTCGACGCAAGGAAGGCAGGGCGATTCAGGCGAGGGCGGGACGGGAGGCAGAGACCTGGGAAGACCAGAGACAAGGAGGCGAGAGTGCATGCCACGAAGGCGTGGCAGGGTGGGGTGACCCAGGCGGTGGTGCCACAGGAGAGTTTGGTGCGACAGGAGGCGACACGAGCAAAGGGGTGCTACTTGACCTGATGCGGACACCTGCGTAGACGCAGCTACCTGAGGAGGCTCGGTAGCGAGTGTGTACAGACTCGACCCTGGCCGACAGGTGAACGTGGCCAGGTGACGGCCCGTCCGTGTACACGTGCAGATCGACACACGCTGACCCCCAGGAGTGGTGGTAGTGACCATCACATCCTGGAGGGCATCTGTACTCACCAAGTTCGTAGAGAATGAGGGGAGTTGAAGACCTGACGGTGAGCCGGACGGAACCGCCGGACACGGGAGAACAGTGGAGGAACGGGCAACGACTGAGCCCCCTCAGGGGTCAGCCAGTCTGACCGATACAGGTGCAGGGAGAGGAGTGAGGGTGGTGCTGTCATGAAAGAAACAGCGTGAGGCACCTGAGTCAAGTGTAAAGGTGTGTAAGGCCTCAACAGGCGCAGTACCAGGGAGAGCAGACTCACTAGCACCTAGAGTAGTAGCCTCTATACCTGGGTCTGGCGGCACACACAGGGAACAGTCACCCTCATTACCAATAGTCAAAGCATACATGGTAGTGAGGAGAGCGTCATAGTCTAGAGCAAAGATATCCACACCCTGCCTAAGCAGCTCTAGCCAGCGGGGAAGCTCAGCCGTGTCGCCAAACTCTGCACGCCAGGTGTCGTTCAGACAGGAGAAGCAGCGGGACTGTGTGTGACCAACTGTCCCGCAAGTCTGACCAGCCCGATCACCTGTGCGAATGACGTACGGGCAGCGATCACTACTCCGAGACGCCCCACGCTGAGCGTACCACTCACGGAGTTGCTGAGGCGTAAGGGTCTCGCGCGGACGCCGCTGCAGCTGCACCATGCCACCGCCAGAAACTCCCAACCGAACAGCTGCACAGCGACTGCCACTTCTGCCGCCGCCACCACTCCTACGAGCGTACCACTCACGCAGCTGCTGGGGTGAAAGGGTCTTGTGCTGACGCCGCTGCAGATGCAGTTGGTCACCACCAGAAACTCCCCACCGAACAGCTCCACATCGACTACTACTACGGCCGCCACCACTCCCATTGCTGCCACCACCGCCGTCACCACTCCCACCGCTACTACGAAGAAAAGTCATAGCGGGCAAGCACGGAGGCGCGCGACCAGCAGGGCAGCAAGGGGCGGCGAGTGGGCCGTGAGCAGGCGGCGAGCAGGCGGTAGGGGGGGCGGCGCGCGGGGCCTAGGGACGACGGGGGGGGTGCAAGGGGCGGTGCACGAGGCAGCAGGGGCAGCGGGCGGGCCCCAAAGGGCGGCGCGCGGGGTTGCAGGGGCAGCTGGCGGGCTGCAGGGGCGGGCCGCAAGCGGCGGCGAGCGGGGCTTGGGGTCGACGGGCTGGCCGGGGCCTAGGGGCGACGGGCGACGGGCCGGGGCCTAGGGGCGACGGGCGACGGGCCAGGGCTAGGGGCGACGGGCCGGGGCCTAGGGGGGCGACGGGCCTAAGTTAGGGGCGACGAGCTGGGGCCGAGGGGGGGGGGGGGGCGACGGGCGACGGGCCTAGGGGCTAGGGGCGACGGGCCGGGGCCGGGGACTAGGGGCGACGGGCGACGGGCCGGGGCAACGAGCCTAGGGGCGACGGGCCGGGGCGACGGGCCTAGGGGCGACGGGCCTAGGGGCAACGGGACGGGGCGACGGGCGTAGGGGCGACGGGCCGGGGCGACGGACCTAGGGGCGACGGGCCGGGGCTAGGGTCGACGGGCCTACGGTCGACGGGCCGGGGCGACGGGCGACGGGCCGGGGCGACGGGCCGGGGCGACGGGCCTAGGGGCAACGGGACGGGGCGATGGGCGTAGGGGCGACGGGACGGGGCGACTGGCCTAGGGGCGATGGGCGACGGGCCGGGGCGACGAGCCTAGGGGCAACGGGCCGGGGCGACGGGCCTAGGGGCGACGGGCCGGGGCTAGGGGCGTAGGTGCGACGGGCCGGGGCGACGGGCCTAGGGTCGACGGGCCGGGGGTAGGGGCGACGGGCCTACGGTCGACGGGCCAGGGCGACGGGCCGGGGCAACGGGCCTCGGGGCGACAGGCCTAGGGGCGACAGGCCTAGGGGCGACCGGCCGGGGCGACGGGCCTAGGGCGACGGGCCAGGGCTAGGGGCGACGGGCCGGGGCTAGGGGCGACAGGCCTACGGTCGACGGGCAGGCCGCACGAGGGCGGCGCGCTGGGCAGCAGGTGCGGCACGAGGGTCGCTAGGGGCGGATAGTGGAACAGCGTTGTGGTGGGCCAAAAAAAAAAAATCGGTCCTAACGAAGGACCTGCTCAGAAACCATGTCAGAATAACGAACAAGAATGAATGAACTATGAAAGAGTTGGGTACAAGTACTAACCTTAATTGGGTTGTACCCCTTATGGGCTACCCCACTATAGCCTACACAAATGTAAGCACTATAACATTCTAACAGTTGGATGAGAGCGTTTTGGTGAAGCTGCCACCAGCGCATCACACAGACTAGTTGGATGTGGGCGTTTTGGTGAAGTGGCGACGGTAAACTCGCGTGGCAAGAAATGTGCTGGCGCACATGATACAGACGAATTCCATTCATTGGGAGAAATCGAATGGAATCGTGCTGGAGTTCAGATCTGCGCTGGCGACATTGGTGAAGCATATAGCACCTGGTACGACGCGATGTTAGCGATGATAAGTGACAGCGTTACTGTTGAGTCGTAACAGTGTCACGACGTTCACATCGTACACACATGTTCAAACAAATTACTACCCATTTATATCACATATTAATCCCGTGTATCAATCTGGTAAAGAGACAAAAACAACACAAATAGTCACTAATAAATACAATTTCGGACCACAAACACCAAACAACCGAATCAGTGTGGGGTCCATCAATGTTTTGAATCCAAATTTTCAACTATACATATCCTTCATACTAAAAAATGGAATTTCCTCTTGTAATATGTGTTGTATCTATAGGTGTTAATCAAATACAATGATAATTAAACTATGTGCATATGTGTACATATAAATATGTACAAAATATATACATGGGCATGCGTACATAAATACGTATATTTTGTGAGAATCAACGAGAGGAATGGATGAACTAGAAAGAAGGTGGGTACAAGTAGCAAACACAAAAGTGTTGTACCCTCTAAGGACTACCCCACTACAGCCTAAAGAGACTATAGCATATATAAGTTTGACACACCCCCATAGGCAAAGTGAGGGAGTGTTGGTGCAACCCTACAGTTTGCATTCGGCTTATTGTCCGTATGCGTGCATGCGTGTGTGCATGGAATGGTATGAGGGCATGAAATAATATATATTTTATGCTTACAATAGTGTGTGAATGATGAGGCATGTTTTTGAATGTGTGTGTCGAGTCAATAGCGAGTTATCGCTAGTCGCGTGTCACGCCGTCGTTTGCGTGTCGTGTGCGGTTTTCTATTTTGTCGTGTGTGGAACGTTCGGCGTGTCGCAGGTGTGCGCAAAAGACTTCCAAGAACTCAAGGAAGAATTTATCTTGAAGAACCAGAGCCTTGGTTTCAAGAATCAAGTGATTTCGAAGCTCTCAAAAAGGGTAAACTTTAAGATAGTGAGAATAGTTGCATTACTTTGTGTAGTGTAACATTTCTCTTGGTGTAGGCCCTTGTGGAGGGTAGTTTCGAGACCCTTCGTGGTTGGGGACAGTGTGGCACTGTTCCACATCAGTGTACCTCGGCTCTTGGGGTTTGTAGGAGCTGGGAGTCATTCCCAACTCGTAACTCTTCCTATCTTGTGTTCTAAGACTATAGTGGCTGCCATAGTACCGTTCGTTCAAACCAACGCTGTGTCGTCAATTCTTTGTGAAATCGTGCAATCTAAATTGCTTATTGTAGGCGACGTGAAGACGCTCCAGATCCAATTTGAATCAAGTCATTTGCACTGTGAGCAGAACGCTATCAACGTTTGAAGCCGCTGTGCAGAAATCCGTCTGTGCTCTCTATCTTTCGTTTTAGGCACATTCAAGCCTATTGTGACTATAACAAGTGGTATCAGAGCCCCTTGGAGCAGTTTCGACAATGGCTGGACCTGAGGAAAGGGGTGGCAGAGGTTCTGGTGGCAGTGGAGAAGCTCAAGCTCAAGGCCAACCCCGTGATTCAGCCATGGCGCCCATGCAACCAAGTCTTGGCCCACCTAGGGATGAGCCTAGGGTGTTTGGGCTTGACAAGTTCAACGGTGACAACTTTGCTGAATGGTCCTTCAAGATGGAGAACATCTTTGACCACTATGACCTGCTGGAGGTGATGGAAGGAACGGAGAAGCGCCCCGAGAACGACCCGGAGAAGAGCCCGTGGGTGCGGAAGAGCGCACAAGGCTATCTCCTACTTGGGCAAGCGTTGGGGAGCAGCCAGATCCGTCACATCAAGCCATTCCAGCGTGAACCAGAGAAGGGACCAAAGGCATGGGCTGCTCTCAAGGGTGTACATGCTCCTGCAACAGCGGCGGTAGCGGTGGTGTTGGAACGGCAAATGGCGGCACTACGAATTGAAGAAGACGAAGCGGTTGAATAAGGGGTGCAGAAATTCTTCGACTTGTTGACGCGGCTTGAGGGAGCTGATTTGAACTACAGTGAGCTCCAAAAGAAGACCAAGTTGCTGGCCTTACTCCCAGAGTCATGGTCCTCGCTCATCATCAACCTCAATCGTGACTTGCCCCGCCTCTCACTCGAAGACGTGAAGCGAGCGATCCTTCAAGAGGATTTCCGTCGCCGTGAGTTGGCGAGTGCGGATGGCGCCGGGGCAGCAATCATCGGCCGTGGATATGGCCGTGGAAGGGGCAGAGGACGAGGAGGAGGAAGGTTTGGAGGCAGCAACTTCAACGGAGGCCGCGGGAGTAGCGGATACGGCAATGACAACAAGAACAACGGACGCGGTCGCGGACGGTTCGACGGCGAGTGTCATTTTTGCCACAAGAGCGGACACATGTGGCGCGATTGCTACAAACTCCCTGATGGATGGACTCCTGCTCAAGGCCAAGAGGGTAGAGGAGCAGGAGGAGGGAGAGGAAGAGGCCGTGGAGGCCGTGGCGGTCGCGGAGGTGGTGCTGCAAGTATGAAGAGTGCCGGCAACGAGAGCGAGTCGAGGGACGATCGCTTCCCGGGTCAATTCTTCTTCGTGTCCACGCAAGCACCGGCTGGTCCAGAGAATGATGAAAGCTTTGAGGAGCCAGCAGCTGTGGGAAAGGTCACCCTACACTCCCTGGACTATTGGGTGATCGATAGCGGCGCTACCTATAGCATGACACCTCGTGCGGACTTGCTCACCGAACTTGAGCCGTCACCGGTGAAGCATGTGACATCGGCTTTGGGGCAGCGAGCAGAGGTGAAAGGCATGGGCAAGGCCATGTTCAAGGGTGCTGATGGGAAGATGGTGGGCCTCAAGAACGTGCTTTGGGTGCCCAACCTTGCTGCCAACCTGATTTCCGTGCGGCGGTTGCAAAAGGCCGGCATAGACACGAGCTCGAAGGGAGCTAAGACCTACACCGCGAGGCTTGGCGAGCGGATTCTTTGGGACCTTCACGAGGATAGGGATGTCTACAACGAGATGTGGCAGATCCCTGTGGTACCCATGCTTAAGGAAAGGCAAGTGGCAGCAAGCATCAGCACCAAGGGTGAAGCGGTTGGTAGCGGTGATGGCGCGAACGGTCGCACTAAGGAGATTGAGTCCAAGAAGTGCAATCTTGGAGGGACCAGCAAGCTTGGTGAACATGAGGAGAGTGGTGCAGCAGCCAAGGAGCAGCACAAGGGTTAGGAGAACCCCAAGGCAGTAGTGGAGGAGGAGTACGGAGAGAACATGTGGGGCACTATTGCGAGTGCGGCATTCTCCAATCCGACTTCGGCTACGGGGGAGTGTGATTGGCTCACCTTGCATCGGCGAATGGGGCATCTGGCCCTGCCCATCTTGCAGCAGCTAGTGAAGAATGAGATGGATGCTGGCATACGTGTGAAGGGGGAGCCCGATGAGGTACTTGGCTGCCCGACGTGCATGCAAGCCAAGTTCACCCGTTACCCGTTCTCTAGTTCGGAGGCAATGGCTAAGGCACCACTTGATGAGGTGGTGATGGACGTGGTGGGCCCCCTGAAGCTTGGAGCTGCTGGAGCTGAGTACTTTCTCACCATTGTGGACGTCTACACTCGCATGACTTGGGTGTACGTGCTGTCCAAGAAGAGTGACGTGGCTGAAACGGTGAAGACCGATTGGTTGCCGATGGTGGAGCGGCAACAAGACCGGCTAGTCAAGGCAATTCGCACCGATCGAGGGGGAGAGTTCCTGAGCAAGGAGTTCTCATTGTGGCTGAAGAAGAATGGCATAAGGCACTCCCTTACCATGCCATACTCCCCTGCAATGAACGGCATCGCCGAGCGAGCGAACCGGACAATCACGGAGACGGCGCGTGGGTTGCTCATTGAAGCCGGGCTACCCGACTATTTCTGGCCTGATGCGGTGCGGAGTGCGTGTGTGGCCAAAAACAGAGCTTTGACTCATGTGGGAGCAGACAAATGGGTGCCCTATGTGGAGTGGATTGGAAGGAAGCCAAAGGTGGATATGCTTCGGGTGTTCGGGTGCATGTGCATGGCGCTCGTGCCTAAGCATCTTCGGCACAACAAGCTCAGTGCCAAGGCGATATGGGCTGTGCACTTGGGCATGGCTCAAAACAGCAAGGGGTGGCTTCTTTGGGACCCATTCACCAAGAAATTCTTGGTGAGCAGGGACTGTAAATTCATGGAGAATCTGATGTACAAGGATTGGAAGGCGGAGAATGAGGCGAAGATAGGCATGCGGTTTGGGGAGGTGAAGAGTTCCGGTTTGGAGCATGTGGAGCTGCCCTTGGAGCTGAGCAGCGGCAGCACCACCACAAGGCAATCTTCCCTTGTGAATGGGGGAGAGGAGGCCAAGGATGCAGAGGAAGAAGAGGAGGAGGTGCAGCAAGTGAGCGAGCGTGCACCGACACTTCCTTCTCGCACTATGAGTGCTCCACGGATCCGAGTCACCCCGCAGCAACGCCAAGGCCTTCATGTCCCTGCAGCTGAGGAGGAAGGAAGGGGCAAGAGGAGAATCCAAGCCCCTAATAGGCTGACCTATGATGCATTGGGAAAGCCAGCCAAGTCAGCTCTGGCCGGAGCGGCACTTATAGTTGGAGATGACAAGGAGAGTGACTACGAGGAGTGTGCCTTCGCGTTCTTCTCTCCGGTGGAGATGCCGGGGGAACCAGCAACTCTCAAGGAGGCCTTGGAGAGTAGTGACGCTGAGGAGTGGAAGAAGGCAATGGAGAGTGAGCTGAAGAGCATTGAGGAGAACGGCACGTGGGAATTGGTGGAGCTACCGGTGGGGCGTAAGGCGATTACGTCCAAGTGGCTCTTCAAGATCAAGTCCGACGCCGACGGCAAGATCGAGCGCTACAAGTCTAGGCTTGTGGCGAAGGGGTACCAGCAGAAGGAGAAGGTGGACTATAAGGAGTTGTTTGCTCCTGTGGTGAAGCCGACAACGCTGAGAACCCTACTCGCGGGAGCTGCCATCAAAGGATGGGTGGTGAAACAAATGGATGTCACAACGGCATTCCTCAATGGCGTCCTTGAGGAAGAGATTTTTATGGCGCAGCCAGAGGGGTTTGATGATGGTAGTGGCAGAGTTCTGAGGCTGAAGAAGGCCCTTTATGGACTGAAGCAGGCCCCTAGGCAGTGGTACTTGAAGCTGCGAGGAGTGTTGGAGGAGATAGGCTTCACTCCTTCATCCGCCGATCATTCCTTGTTCATGCTTGGCGAGGGGGAGCAGAGGAGTTTCATGGTGGTTTATGTGGATGACATTCTCATTTTCTCGCCCTCTTCTGACCTTGTGAAGGAGGTGATGCTGAAGCTTCAAGACAAGTTCAAGTGCAAGGCCCTTGGTGACGTGAGCTTCTACCTTGGGCTCCACATCGAACAAGATGTGGAGAAGCGGTGCATGCGGGTGCATCAACGAAAGTACCTGGAGGCATTGGCTGCCAACTTTGGGCAGAGTGAAGGCCATGTGGCTACACCCTTTCCCTCTGGGTTCAAGTGTGTGAAGGGACCAGAGGAGGAGAGCGTTGGTGAAGAGGAGAGGCGCCGTTTTCACTCGTTGGTGGGCAGCCTCATGTACGCGGCGGTAAACACCCGACCGGACGTCGCGTTTGCTACCGGACAGTTGGCTAGGGTTGTTCAATGCCCTAACGAGGAGCAGGTAGCAGCTGGAATGAGGGTGGCCAAGTATCTTGGCCAAACACCGACCGTTGGGCTGCAATACTCGGCGGCGGCGCAAAGGCGCCAAAAGGGCGCGGATGGTGTTGAACCCGGGCGTTTGCTCCTCACCGCATTCTCGGATGCTTCTTTTGCATCAGAACCAGAGGATATGACAAGTGTTGGAGGGTTCATTTGCTGTGTTGGTGGAGGCCCAACAGCTTGGGAGAGCAAGAAGCAGGTGGATCAAGCATTGAGCTCGGTGGAGTCCGAGTACATGGCACTCTTCCGTGCCGTACGGGAGATTGTGTGGCAGCGGCGTTTGTTGGCTGAATTGGGGGAGGAGCAGCAAGGACCTACCCCACTCTACTGTGACAGCCAGGGTGCCATTTCTCTTGCTAAGAACCCTGTGTTGCATGGCCTCACCAAGCACATGAGGGAGAAGTGGCACTGGACGAGGAGCATGGTGGCCGCGGGTGAAGTTGAGTTGCACTACGTGAAGACGACAAGGCAGCCAGCTGACATGATGACCAAGAGGCTAGTGGAGCAGCAGCATTGGAAGTGTTGCAAGCTGGCTGGGATGGCTCTGAACTGAGAGAGCAAGATCCTAAGGCCAACAATCCGAGGGGGAGTTTGTTGGTGCAACCCTACGGTTTGCATTCGGCTTGTTGTCCGTGTGCGTGCATGCGTGTGTGCATGGAATGGTATGAGGGCATGAAATAATATATATTTCATGCTTACAATAGTGTGTGAATGATGAGGCATGATTTTGAATGTGTGTGTCGAGTCAATAGCGAGTTATCGCTAGTCGCGTGTCACGTCGTCGTTTGCGTGTCGTGTGCGGTTTTCTATTTTGTCGTGTGTGGAACGTTCGGCGTGTCGCAGGTGTGCGCAGCAGACTTCCAAGAACTCAAGGAAGAATTTACCTTGAAGAACCAGAGCCTTGGTTTCAAGAATCAAGTGATTTCGAAGCTCTCAAAAAGGGTAAACTTTAAGATAGTGAGAATAGTTGCATTACTTTGTGTAGTGTAACATTTCTCTTGGTGTAGGCATTGTGGAGGGTAGTTTCGAGACCCTTCGTGGTTGGGGACAGTGTGGCACTGTTCCACATCACTGTAACTCGGCTCTTGGGGTTTGTAGGAGCTGGGAGTCATTCCCAACTCGTAACTCTTCCTATCTTGTGTTCTAAGACTATAGTGGCTGCCATAGTACCGTTCGTTCACACCGACGCTGTGTCGTCAATTCTTTGTGAAATCGTGCAATCTAAATTGCTTATTGTAGACGACGTGAAGACGCTCCAGATCCAATTTGAATCAAGTCATTTGCAGCTGTGAGCAGAACGCTATCAACGTTTGAAGCCGCTGTGCAGAAATCCGTCTGTGCTCTCTATCTTTCGTTTTAGGCACATTCAAGCCTATTGTACTATAACAGGGAGAACAAGAGGTCACAACACCAGTCAAGAAAGGCAAAGCAAGCTCAGGGTGGATCACAAAGTCACCACGCAGTCTGAGCACAAGCAAATGGCCACAAGGCCAGTTCACATGCAGAGTTATATAAAGGAGAACAAACAATACAGTGAACACAACCTAGCAAGTGTAAGCATGCAGGTATATGTATTAAGAGTACAGTACAGACAGAGTCAAGAAGAAAGCAAGTGAGGCACAGTAGGTACAAGGCCTAACACATTACAGAAACGCTGATGATCACAAGGCTGAAGTGCCTTGTTGAAAACATCAGCAGTGTTGGCCTGAGAGGCCACGTAAGCAAGACGAAGCTGGCCACGCTGCTGCAACTCTCGAGCAAGGAAGTAGCGCAGAGCAATGTGTTTCGTTCTGTGCTCCAGTCTGTGCTCCTGACACAAGGCCAGCATGGCCTTGTTGTCGACGTACAGAACTGGAGGAGAACGAGGCGCCTCTCCCAAGTCGGTCAGCAGGTAGGTGAGCCAGCGTAGCTCCTGTGCAGCCATGGCCCCAGCGTAGATCTCAGCCTCACAACTGGAGCTGAGAACAGAAGAAGAGCGGGTAGACCACCAAGAGACAGAACCGGAGCCAAGACTGAAGGTGTAACCCTGTGACGACCGCTGCATAGCCAAGTCGTCAACCAAGGAGGCGTTAGTGTGACCAGTGAGGACAACTCGAGCCCGTCCTCCAAGCACGAGCCCCATGCCCGATGTACTACATAAGTATCGCAACACCCTCTTTGCAGCATTCCAGTGCACCTTTCGGTGCCTGCCGGGAGCCACGTAGCGAGCCAGAAGGCTGAGAGGGTATGCGAGGTCAGGTCGTGTGCAAGTCATCAGGTACATGAGGCAGCCCACAAGCTCTGGATACGGGCCACTCGGCTCTACGGACTCGTCCGAAGGTGGAGCTGAGAGTGAGTGACCGGTAGGCAGAGGAGTGGACTGTGGTGAGGAGTACGTGAAACCGAAGCGCTGAAGGACCTGCTGCACCATGTGTGACTGAGTCAAGGTAATGGTGCGCTGTGCTCTGTCCCGGGTGATCCGCAAGCCAAGATAGCTTGTCAGTTCACCCAGGTCTGTGCAAGTGTGTCTCTTCTGCAGCTCGGACTTCACGTGGGCGAGTGCCTCAGTGTCAGCAGTAGCAAAGACGAGGTCGTCTATGTACACGAGAACGTAGAACGGCGGCAGAGTAGTGTCAGTGCGTAAAAACAGAGAAGGGTCAGAAGTGGAAGGAGCAAAACCAAGAGCAGCAAGAGTCGTCCTGAGTGTGTCGTGCCACTCACGGGGTGCCTGGCGGAGACCGTAGACTGGCCGCCGGAGGCTCCACTGGGTACCAGCAGGAAACGACCCAGTGAAGCCAGGTGGGCGGCGCAGCCAGATCTCCTCGTGCAGGCTGCCCTGGAGGAAGGCTGTGCTGAACTCAAGCGAGTGGAGCTTGTAGTCACGCTGAGCAGCTACGTGCAGCAGTACCCAAAGAGTGGTCATCTTCGGGGTAGGGGAGAAGGTCTGAAAGAAGTCAACTCCCTGTAGCTGACTGAAACCACGTGCAACGTAACGCGCCTTGAAGGCAGGCGGAGAACCCGGCGGCCACTTCACCCTGAAGATCCACATGCCACTGACGATGTTCGCCCCAGGTGGGGGAACCTCGTCTACGTAGGTGCCAGTGGACTTCCAGGAAGCCATCTCGGCGTCCATGGCTGCCTGCCACTGAGAGGAGTAGGGATCCTCTATCGCCTCTGCGTAAGAGCGTGGGGTCGGGATGTCTGGTGCATCCGGGTCTCCCTCAGGGGCAATCAGCATGGACACGAGATGAGGTACAGAAGCAGCAAAGCACTCAAAATCCTCCTGCCTGTCCTCAAGAACGTCCATGCCAAGAGCACACTCACCCCTGACGGACGGAGGACAGACAGACGCAGACGCAGACTCAGCAACAAGACTCAGTGGCGTAGTCTAGGCGACAGGCTGCAGCGAAGTCAACAAGCTCAGTAACAAGAGCGGACGCAGCAGTGGACTCAAACAAAGGGTCAGTGACAGCAGTGGCCAGAAAACGCGTGACAGCTGGACTAGCAGCATGTAGGGAGTCAGACGCAGGGTCCAGACCGGCAGGAAGAGAGGACGCAGGAGGAGACGGCAAAGGGACACGCTGCGGAGCAGTGGAAGAACGCAGAGTCATAGAGTGGGTGCCAGGGACAGGAGGAGGACGCGGAGGGGAAACACGACCATCGCGAATAGCACGGACAGGCAACGCAGAACGAGACTCAGGCGTCACAGGACGAGACTCTGGCTCACGACGCTCCGTAAGACCTCTAGTCGGTCCAGAGTAAAGAGAAGGACCAGGCAGTGGAGAGGCCGGCTGCAACTGTGACTGGGACTGGACAGGCGGTGGACTAAGGGGAGGAGGACCAGGAGAAGGTGAGGAGCCAAGAACCTGCCGAAGGAGTGGAACGTAGTACGGCCGCGGCCGCGCAGCGCCTCCAGAAACAGCAGAGATAGAACCGGTACCCTCAGCCCCAGGGTCTCTAGTCCCAGCAGCACCTCCAGTACCAGCAACACCGCCAGGAGCTCCAGCAGGACCTCCAGCAGCGCCAGCACCAGCAGCACCTCTAGCAGCTCCAGCACCAGCAGCACCTCCAGCAGCTCCAGCACCAGCAGCACCTCCAGCAGCTCCAGCACCAGCAGCACCTCCAGCACCAGCAGCACCACCAGCAGCACCGCCAGCAGGTCTAGCAGTACCTCCAGCAGCTCCAGCAGCTCCAGCACCAGCAGCACCTCCAGCAACTCCAGCACCAGTAGCACCTCCAGCACCATCAGCACCTCCAGCAGCACCAGCACCAGCAGCACCTCCAGAAGCTCCAGCAGCACCTCCAGCAGCTCCAGCAGCACCAGCACCGCGACAGCGCCGAGAGTACCACTCACGAAGCTGCTGTGGAGAGAGAGGCTCCCGCCGCGACGGGACACCTAGAGCACCTCCAGACTCAGTACGCGCTGGCTCAGCACCTCCAGACACAGTACCCTCAGGCTCCACACGCCCAGGCTCAGCACCTCCAGACTCAGCACCCCCAGGCTCCACACGCTCGGGATCAGCACCCCTAGTCCCCTCACCCCCAGTCCCCGCACCCGCAGGCTCAGCACCCCTAGCAGCACCTGAGTCGAGAGCTACCTCGACCGGCTCGGCAGGGTCTACCTGAGACACACGTGAGGGGGCAGGACCTTGGGGGGGGAGGGGGTCTACCGGGGGAGTACCTGGTGCGAGGAAGAGCGGCGGGGGGGGTAGAGAGGCAGTGCGGTAGGGAAAGAGACGGTAGGACGACACCGACTCGTCAAACGTGACGTCCTGAGAGGACAGAACACGACGCAAGGTGGGGTGGTAGAACTGCCACCCGGGTGCATCAGGAGGGAAGCCAAGGAAGACACAGGGAACGGCATGGGAGGACAGTTTGTCTGCTGTAGTATCGCGGACAAAAGCTCGAGATCCCCAGACACGGAACGCGGACGCATCGCCAACCTTCCCCGTCCACCTCAGAGTAGGTGTGGTCTCCGGCAAGGAGACACGAGGCTGAAGGTTGATCTGATGCGCAGCGTACTGAACTGCGAACGGCCACAGAAAATGGGGAGCAGCTGCATGGATCATGGACGTACGAGCGACGTCCATGACCATGCCAATGCGGCGCTAAGCAATCCCATTTTGCTGCGGGGAGGCCGGAAGCATGAACGTCTGGCGGATGCCCTCCGAACGACAGAAGGCCCTCAGGAGGTCGGAGGAAAACTCCCCACCTCTGTCTGAGTGCAGACGCAGAACAGGAAGGTCTGAACCGAAACTCTCACAGAGCTGGTGACGAGCACCGCGGATCCAGTCGATCAACACCTCAGGAACCTCACCCTTGCTGCGCAAGGGGAAGACTGTGGTGTAACGCGAGTAGTCGTCAACGACCAGCAGGAAGTAACGCTCGTGACCCTGTCCACGGACGCGGGCTGGGCCCCACACGTCCATGTGAAGAGTCTGCAGAGGAGCCTCAGTCGGAGGGAACGAGGAGGAGTGAGGAGCGGCGCGCTGCCTGCCCTCGACACAAGGAACACAGGTGGGGGCAGGCCCCGGAGGAAGGGGAGGGAGGGACCTGGGTAGACCCGAGACAAGGGCACGGGAGGCCATACCTCGAAGACGAGGTTGGGAGGGGTGACCAAGGCGGTGGTGCCAAAGGAGAGTCTCGTGCGACAGAGGACGACACGAGCAGGGGGCAGACGCAGGACTAGACCTGGACGCGGCAGCAAACACCTGACTAGACGCAGCTACCTGACCAGACGCAGAGACCGGAGGAGGCGCAGTAGTCAGTGTGTACAGACTCGACCCTAGCCGACGGGTGAACGTGGCCAGGTGGCGGCCCGTCTGAGAGCAAGTGCAGTGGGTCACACGCTGACCTCCAGGGGTGAACTGGTCAACCCACGCGTCCTGGAGGTCAGCTCCACTCACCAAGTTCGTAGAGAACGAGGGGAGGTGGAGTCCCGACAGCAAGCCCGACGGGGCCGCAGGACACGGTAGAACCGTGGAGGAGTGTGCAAGGACTGGGCCCCCTGAGGGGTCAGCAAGGGAGACCGCAGCAGGCCGACGGAGCGGCATGAGCGTGGTGCTGTCTCTAAAGAAAGAGCGCGAAGCACCAGAGTCAAGTGTGAAAGTATGCAAGGACTCAGTAGGTGCAGTACAAGAGAGAGCAGACGCACCAGCACCTGGAGCAGCAGACGCACCAGTACATGGAGCAGCAGGCGCACTAGCACCCAGAGCAGCAGCCGCAATGCCCGGGTCAGGCGGGACACTCAGGTAACAGTCACCCTCAGCACTATCAGCAATAGCATACATGGCAGCAAGGATAGCATCAAAATCTAGATCAAAGATAGGCACATTCTGCAGAAGCAGATCATGCCAGCGAGGGAGCTCAACGGCGTTAGGAAACTGGGCACGCCAAGCGTCAGTCAAGCGACCGAAGCAGCGCTGCGTAGTGTGTGGGAGCCCACACACCTCCCCACTACGAGTGCCGGTGCGAAGAACGTAAGTGCAGGGACCTGCACCCCCAGACCTCCCACGCCCAGCGTACCACTCACGAAGCTGCTGGACCGACGGGGTCTCACGGGAGCGCAGCTGCTGCTTGCGCTGGCTGCCACCAAAGCCTCCACGCTGCGCGGCTGCACCTCGACCAGTACCACCGCCGCCGCCACCTCCACCACCACTGCCGCTGCCTCCACCACCTCCGCCACTGCCACCACCACCTCCACCGCTGCCACTGACGCCCCCACTCCCAGTACCACCCCCACCTCCACCGCCGCCTCCCCCGCCTCCTCCACCTCCTCCACTGCTTCCCCCGCCGCCCCCTCCACCACCCTTGCTCCCCTTGCCCTTGCTGTTGCGGCGTCTCCCACTAGGGGCAGACGCAGCCCCGACCTCCTCAGTGCCAACGAGGTCGACAGCAGCAGCAGAAGCAACAGAGGGGAGAAGGGGGATAGAGGAACACCCCTCAAAGAAAGGGGTGTGACGGTCGCCGCGAGAAGCACCTACAGCTAAGATACTCTTCTCAGCTACAGCAAGGCGCTCCTCTAGCAGGTCGACAGTCAGCTCGGTGGGGCAAAGTGAGAGAAAGTGGTCCCTGAATGAAGAAAGGGAGTCAGGGAGGCGGGTGACTAGGTAGTAAAGGGTGATGTACATGGGGGGGGGGGGTTCTTGGCACAGAACTCAGTGGGAAGGGCAGCACGGTAGCGGGCGTCACTAGTGCGGAGGTGAGCGACTAGGTCAGCAACTGTGGTGAACGCGGCAAGGTCAGGGAAAAGGTACGGCAGCATGAGGCGGCTGAGGTCAGCAGTGGCAGGGGAGGAGTAGCATGCAACTACAGCGTCGTACAAAGGCTGAGCAGTCTTGTACTGGCCAAAATGTGCGTGCTCAGCAGGCAGTAAGTGACTACGAACAGCAAGACGAGCAACGACGTCACGAGTGGTCCACTGCGAACGAACAGTACTGTCAGCAGTGGCAGCAGGAGCAGTGGAAACACCGGACGTGTGATCGAAAAGGGATACCCTATCCCTAGAATCACACTGAAGAAAAAGCTGTAGGTCGTCAACCCACACGTCAAAGTCAACTGCACGTCCCTCAGCATCAAAGGTGAGAACGGTAGGACTAGCCATAGCAGCAGTAGGAGCAGTAGCAAGAGTAGCAGCAGTAGCAGCAGTGCAAGGCAGCAGCAGTAGTAGCGCGACTCGGCAGGGCGGGGCGGTTCGGCTAGGCAGGGCGGCGCGGGTGCAGCAGCAAGCAGGTGTGGCGGTGCACTTACCAGTGGCGGACGAGGTGGGCCGCTACTGGTGGGGTTGGGCCGGGGCGCGTCAGGTAGGGCGGCTGCAGGTTCATCAGCAGCAGCAGGGCCGCCATGGTGGCAGCTGCTGCTGTAGCAGGGACGGCGACGGCAGCTGCTGCAGGGGTGGCGACGAGGCAAGGGGCGACGTCGCGGGCAGGGGCGACGCCGCGGGCAGGGGCGACGCCGCGGGCAGGGGCGACGCCGCGGGCAGGGGCGACGCCGCGAGCAGGGGCGACGCCGCGCGGGTCCCGCAGGGGCGTCGCGACGAGGCAGGGGCGACACCCGGGTGGCGACGGGGCGGGGCCGCGACCGGTGACGGGACGGGGCCGCTACGGGCGACGGGGCCGCTGCGGGCGACGGGGCCGCGAAGGGGCTGCTGAGGGGCTGCGAAGGGGCCGATAAGGGGCCGCGAAGGGGCCGCTAAGGGGGGCCGCGAAGGGGGGGCCGCTAAGGGGCCGCGAAGGGGCCGATAAGGGGCCGCGAAGGGGGGCCGCTAAGGGGCCGCGACGGGGCCGCTAAAGGGGCCGCGAAGGGGGCCGCTAAGGGGCCGCGAAGGGGCCGCTAAAGGGGCGGTGTAGGGGCCGCGAAGGGGCCGCGACGGGCCTCAGGAGCAGGGCAGGCCAGAGCGCGAAGCGCGCTTCGGGCAGGTTTGGAAAAAAAAAAATTTAACGTGGTGGGCCCTTAGGAAGAAACGGTCCCACTAGGGAACCCGCTCTATACCATGTGAGAATCAACGAGAGGAATGGATGAACTAGAATGAAGGTGGGTACAAGTAGCAAACACAAAAGTGTTGTACCCTCTAAGGACTACCCCACTACAACCTAAAGAGACTATAGCATATATGAGTTTGACATATTTGTGTGACCATTATACCTCCATCATCTCTGCTATATGACACTAATTATTCAACAAAAAACTACTAGGAAATGGCTATAAGGATAGGCTTAAGCGAGAATTGGTGCCCATTCAACGTCTTCATGCTTTCTTTAGAATGATTTATGTGGATTTTTTTTTTAGTAACTATATTCCAAGCATGCCATATAGAATTAGTTTCATTTGGAGCTGCGGGTGTTATGATTTGTTGCTTTGAATAATCAAGCAAGGAAAGGCATATAGGGATAGGCATAAGCGATACGTGGTCAAGTATCGGGCTTGCCTATGGACCAAAGCATCAGCTAGTTATCTCTCCTTGTTGGAATAAGCTCATTCTTTAGGCAAGGATAGGCATGTGCAACACGTGGTGTTGTTTTGACATCCGTTTGTCATTTCAAACAAGGTTTCTCTTGATCACTAACGCATTTATCATACTGCAAGCATGCTGAACAGATTTGGTGTCATTCGCAGCATCAGGCATGAAGATATGGTGTTTTAAACTATTGCGCAAGGAAAATTGTATGCAAGGATAGGCCCGTGCGACAGTCGAACAATGTTTTTCTCGATCATTCAAACATTAATTATAATGCAAGCATGCTGGACGGATTTGGTGGCATTCGAAGCATCTGGTATGAAGATTTGGTGTTTCAAACAAGTGAGCAGGGAAAACTATGCAAGGATAGACCTTTGCGACAAGTGGTGCCGAATCGTTGTGATTTTGTTGTTTTAAACAAGGTTTTCATTCATCATTCAAGCATTTACTATATTCCAAGCATGCTGAACAGATTTGGTGCCATTCGCAACATCTCTTGGGAAGATATAGTGTTGTCATGACATCCGTTTGTCATTTCAAACAAGGATTCTCTTGATCACTAACGCATTTATCATACTGCAAGCATGCTGAACAGATTTGGTGTCATTCGCAGCATCAGGCATGAAGATATGGTGTTTTAAACTATTGCGCAAGGAAAATTGTATGCAAGGATAGGCCCGTGCGACAGTCGAACAATGTTTTTCTCGATCATTCAAACATTTATTATAATGCAAGCATGCTGGATGAATTTGGTGGCATTCGAAGCATCTGGTATGAAGATTCGGTGTTTCAAACAAGTGAGCAGGGAAAACTATGCAAGGATAGGCCTTTGTGACAAGTGGTGCCAAATCGTTGTGATTTTGTTGTTTTAAACAAGGTTTTCATTCATCATTCAAGCATTTACTATATTCCAAGCATGCTGAACAGATTTGGTGCCATTCGCAACATCTCTTGGAAAGATATGGTGTTTCCAACAAGTGGGCAAGGAAAAGTATGCAAAGATAGGCATGTGCGCCACGTGGTTTAGGGTTTAGGGACTGTTTTCTTAATTTAAAAAATGTTTTTTGTAATCTTTCAAGCATTTGTCAAACTCATATCTAGCTTACATTGTCTAGGCTGTAGTGGGGTAGCCCATAAGGGGTACAACCCAATTAGGGTTACTACTTGTACCCAACTCTTTGCTAGTTCATTCATTCTCATTCAGTATTATAACATGGTTTTAGAGCAGGTCCTTCCCTAGGACCGTTTTTTTAGGACCCACCACAGAGCTGCCCCACTAGCTGCCCTGCCCTACCACCGCGACGTCCTGCTAGCTCACCCGCCGCCCCTAGCAGCCCGCGAGCCGCCCCTGCAGACCCGCGCGCCGCCCATACTGCCCGCGCGCCGCCCCTTGCGGCCCGCCCGTCGCCCTTGCAGCCCGCGCGCCGCCCCTGCAGCCCGCGCGCCGCCCCTGCTGCCCTGCGCGCCGCCCCTGCAGCCCCGCGCGCCACCCCTTGCGGCCCTCTCGCCGGCCCTGCAGCCCCGCGTGCCGCCTCTTGCGGCCCGCCCGCCGACCCTGTTGCCCCGCTTGCCGCCCCTTGCCGCCCGCCCGTCGCCCCTAGGCCCCGCACGCCGCCCCTTGCGGCCCACCCTTCGCCCCTACAGTGTTATAGTCACAATAGGCTTGAATGTGCCTAAAACGAAAGATAGAGAGCACAGACGGATTTCTGCACAGCGGCTTCAAACGTTAATAGCGTTCTGCTCACAGCTGCAAATGACTTGATTCAAATTGGATCTAGAGCGTCTTTACGTCGCCTACAATAAGCAATTTAGATTGCACGATTTCATAAAGAATTGACGACACAGCGTCGGTTTGAACGAACGGTACTATGGCAGCCACTATAGTCTTAGAACACAAGATAGGAAGAGTTACGAGTTGGGAATGACTCCCAGCTCCTACAAACCCCAAGAGCCAAGGTACAGTGATGTGGAACAGTGCCACACTGTCCCCAACCACGAAGGGTCTCGAAACTATCCTCCACAAGGGCCTACACCAAGAGAAATGTTACACTACACAAAGTAATGCAACTATTCTCACTATCTTAAAGTTTACCCTTTTTGAGAGCTTCGAAATCACTTGATTCTTGAAACCAAGGCTCTGGTTCTTCAAGGTAAATTCTTCCTTGAGTTCTTGAAAGTCTGCTGCGCACACCTGCGACACGCCGAATGTTCCACACACGACAAAATAGAACACCGCACACGACACGCAAACGACGACGTGACACGCGACTAGCGATAACTCGCTATTGACTCGACACACACATTCAAAATCATGCCTCATCATTCACACACTATTGTAAGCATGAAATATATATTATTTCATGCCCTCATACCATTCCATGCACACACGCATGCACGCACACGGACAACAAGCCGAATGCAAACCGTAGGGTTGCACCAACAAACTCCCCCTCGGATTGTTGGCCTTAGGATCTTGCTCTCTCAGTTCAGAGCCATCCCAGCCAGCTTGCAACACTTCCAATGCTGCTGCTCCACTAGCCTCTTGGTCATCATGTCAGCTGGCTGCCTTGTCGTCTTCACGTAGTGCAACTCAACTTCACCCGCAGCCACCATGCTCCTCGTCCAATGCCACTTCACCCTCATGTGCTTGGTGAGGCCATGCAACACAGGGTTCTTAGCAAGAGAAATGGCACCCTGGCTGTCACAGTACAGTGGGGTAGGTCCTTGCTGCTCCTCCCCCAATTCAGCCAACAAACGCCGCTGCCACACAATCTCCCGTACGGCACGGAAGAGTGCCATGTACTCGGACTCCACCGAGCTCAATGCTTGATCCACCTGCTTCTTGCTCTCCCAAGCTGTTGGGCCTCCACCAACACAGCAAATGAACCCTCCAACACTTGTCATGTCCTCTGGTTCTGATGCAAAAGAAGCATCCGAGAATGCGGTGAGGAGCAAACGCCCGGGTTCAACACCATCCGCGCCCTTTTGGCGCCTTTGCGCCGCCGCCGAGTATTGCAGCCCAACGGTCGGTGTTTGGCCAAGATACTTGGCCACCCTCATTCCAGCTGCTACCTGCTCCTCGTTAGGGCATTGAACAACCCTAGCCAACTGTCCGGTAGCAAACGCGACGTCCGGTCGGGTGTTTACCGCCGCGTACATGAGGCTGCCCACCAACGAGTGAAAACGGCGCCTCTCCTCTTCACCAACGCTCTCCTCCTCTGGTCCCTTCACACACTTGAACCCAGAGGGAAAGGGTGTAGCCACATGGCCTTCACTCTGCCCAAAGTTGGCAGCCAATGCCTCCAGGTACTTTCGTTGATGCACCCGCATGCACCGCTTCTCCACATCTCGTTCGATGTGGAGCCCAAGGTAGAAGCTCACGTCACCAAGGGCCTTGCACTTGAACTTGTCTTGAAGCTTCAGCATCACCTCCTTCACAAGGTCAGAAGAGGGCGAGAAAATGAGAATGTCATCCACATAAACCACCATGAAACTCCTCTGCTCCCCCTCGCCAAGCATGAACAAGGAATGATCGGCGGATGAAGGAGTGAAGCCTATCTCCTCCAACACTCCTCGCAGCTTCAAGTACCACTGCCTAGGGGCCTGCTTCAGTCCATAAAGGGCCTTCTTCAGCCTCAGAACTCTGCCACTACCATCATCAAACCCCTCTGGCTGCGCCATAAAAATCTCTTCCTCAAGGACGCCATTGAGGAATGCCGTTGTGACATCCATTTGTTTCACCACCCATCCTTTGATGGCAGCTCCCGGGAGTAGGGTTCTCAGCGTTGTCGTCTTCACCACAGGAGCAAACAACTCCTTATAGTCCACCTTCTCCTTCTGCTGGTACCCCTTCGCCACAAGCCTAGACTTGTAGCGCTCGATCTTGCCGTCGGCGTCGGACTTGATCTTGAAGAGCCACTTGGACGTAATCGCCTTACGCCCCACCGGTAGCTCCACCAATTCCCACGTGCCGTTCTCCTCAATGCTCTTCAGCTCACTCTCCATTGCCTTCTTCCACTCCTCAGCGTCACTACTCTCCAAGGCCTCCTTGAGAGTTGCTGGTTCCCCCGGCATCTCCACCGGAGAGAAGAACGCGAAGGCACACTCCTCGTAGTCACTCTCCTTGTCATCTCCAACTATAAGTGCCGCTCCGGCCAGAGCTGACTTGGCTGGCTTTCCCAATGCATCATAGGTCAGCCTATTAGGGGCTTGGATTCTCCTCTTGCCCCTTCCTTCCTCCTCAGCTGCAGGGACATGAAGGCCTTGGCGTTGCTGCGGGGTGACTCGGATCCGTGGAGCACTCGTAGTGCGAGAAGGAAGTGTCGGTGCACGTTCGCTCACTTGCTGCACCTCCTCCTCTTCTTCCTCTGCATCCTTGGCCTCCTCTCCCCCATTCACAAGGGAAGATTGCCTTGTGGTGGTGCTGCCGCTGCTCAGCTCCAAGGGCAGCTCCACATGCTCCAAACCGGAACTCTTCACCTCCCCAAACCGCATGCCTATCTTCGCCTCATTCTCCGCCTTCCAATCCTTGTACATCAGATTCTCCATGAATTTACAGTCCCTGCTCACCAAGAATTTCTTGGTGAATGGGTCCCAAAGAAGCCACCCCTTGCTGTTTTGAGCCATGCCCAAGTGCACAGCCCATATCGCCTTGGCACTGAGCTTGTTGTGCCGAAGATGCTTAGGCACGAGCGCCATGCACATGCACCCGAACACCCGAAGCATATCCACCTTTGGCTTCCTTCCAATCCACTCCACATAGGGCACCCATTTGTCTGCTCCCACATGAGTCAAAGCTCTGTTCTTTGCCACACACGCACTCCGCACCGCATCAGGCCAGAAATAGTCGGGTAGCCCGGCTTCAATGAGCAACCCACGCGCCGTCTCCGTGATTGTCCGGTTCGCTCGCTCGGCGATGCCGTTCATTGCAGGGGAGCATGGCATGGTAAGGGAGTGCCTTATGCCATTCTTCTTCAGCCACAATGAGAACTCCTTGCTCAGGAACTCTCCCCCTCGATCGGTGCGAATTGCCTTGACTAGCCGGTCTTGTTGCCGCTCCACCATCGGCAACCAATCGGTCTTCACCGTTTCAGCCACGTCACTCTTCTTGGACAGCACGTACACCCAAGTCATGCGAGTGTAGACGTCCACAATGGTGAGAAAGTACTCAGCTCCAGCAGCTCCAAGTTTCAGGGGGCCCACCACGTCCATCACCACCTCATCAAGTGGTGCCTTAGCCGTTGCCTCCGAACTAGAGAACGGGTAACGGGTGAACTTGGCTTGCATGCACGTCGGGCAGCCAAGTACCTCATCGGGCTCCCCCTTCACACGTATGCCAGCAACCATCTCATTCTTCACTAGCTGCTGCAAGATGGGCAGGGCCACATGCCCCATTCGCCGATGCAAGGTGAGCCAATCACACTCCCCCGTAGCCGAAGTCGGATTGGAGAATGCCGCACTCGCAATAGTGCCCCACATGTTCTCTCCGTACTCCTCCTCCACTACTGCCTTGGGGTTCTCCTCACCCTTGTGCTGCTCCTTGGCTGCTGCACCAATCTCCTCATGTTCACCAAGCTTGCTGGTCCCTCCAAGATTGCACTTCTTGGACTCAATCTCCTTAGTGCGACCGTTCGCGCCATCACCGCTACCAACCGCTTCACCCTTGGTGCTGATGCTTGCTGCCACTTGCCTTTCCTTAGGCATGGGGACCACAGGGATCTGCCACATCTAGTTGTAGACATCCCTATCCTCATGAAGGTCCCAAAGAATCCGCTCGCCAAGCCTCGCGGTGTAGGTCTTAGCTCCCTTCGAGCTCGTGTCCATGCAGGCCTTTTGCAACCGCCGCACGGAAATCAGGTTGGCAGCAAGGTTGGGCACCCAAAGCACATTCTTGAGGCCTACCATCTTCCCATCAGCACCCTTGAACATGGCCTTGCCCATGCCTTTCACCTCTGCTCGCTGCCCCAAAGCCGATGTCACATGCTTCACCGGTGACGGCTCAAGTTCGGTGAGCAAGTCCGCACGAGGTGTCATGCTATAGGTAGCGCCGCTATCGATCACCCAATAGTCCAGGGAGTGTAGGGTGACCTTTCCCACAGCTGCTGGCTCCTCAAAGCTTTCATCATTCTCTGGACCAGCCGGTGCTTGCGTGGACACGAAGAAGAATTGACCCGGGAAGCGATCGTCCCTCGACTCGCTCTCGTTGCCGGCACTCTTCATACTTGCAGCACCACCTCCGCGACTGCCACGGCCTCCACGGCCTCTTCCTCTCCCTCCTCCTGCTCCTCCACCCTCTTGGCCTTGAGCTGGAGTCCATCCATCAGGGAGTTTGTAGCAATCGCGCCACATGTGTCCTCTCTTGTGGCAAAAATGACACTCGCCGTCGAACCGTCCGCGACCGCGACCGCGTCCGTTGTTCTTGTTGTCATTGCCGTATCCGCTACTCCCGCGGCCTCCGTTGAAGTTGCTGCCTCCAAACCTTCCTCCTCCTCGTCCTCTGCCCCTTCCACAGCCATATCCACGGCCGATGCTTGCTGCCCCGGCGCTATCCGCACTCGCCAACTCACGGCGACGGAAATCCTCTTGAAGGATCGCTCGCTTCACGTCTTCGAGCGAGAGGCGGGGCAAGTCACGATTGAGGTTGATGATGAGAGAGGACCATGACTCTGGGAGTAAGGCCAGCAACTTGGTCTTCTTTTGGAGCTCACTGTAGTTCAAATCAGCTCCCTCAAGCCGCGTCAACAAGTCGAAGAATTTCTGCACCCCTTCTTCAACCGCTTCGTCTTTTTCAATTCGTAGTGCCGCCATTTGCCGTTCCAACACCACCGCTACCGCCACTGTTGCAGGAGCATGTACACCCTTGAGAGTGTTATAGTCACAATAGGCTTGAATGTGCCTAAAACGAAAGATAGAGAGCACAGACGGATTTCTGCACAGCGGCTTCAAACGTTGATAGCGTTCTGCTCACAGCTGCAAATGACTTGATTCAAATTGGATCTGGAGCGTCTTCACGTCGTCTACAATTAGCAATTTTGATTGCACGATTTGATAAAGAATTGACGACACAGCGTCGGTTTGAACGAACGGTACTATGGCAGCCACTATAGTCTTAGAACACAAGATAGGAAGAGTTACGAGTTGGGAATGACTCCCAGCTCCTACAAACCCCAAGAGCCGAGGTACAGTGTTGTGGAACAGTGCCACACTGTCCCCAACCACGAAGGGTCTCGAAACTACCCTTCACTAGGGCCTACACCAAGTGAAATGTAACACTACACAAAGTAATGTAACTATCTTCAATATCTTGAGGTGTACCCTTTTGGCAAGCTTCGAAATCACTTGAGGCTTGACACCAAGGCTCGGGCTCTTCATCACAAACTCATCCTTGAGTTCTTGATGGGTCTGCTGGACACACCTGCGACACGCCGAACGTTCGACACAGGACAAAATAGAAACCGCGCACGACAAAATAGAAACCGCGCGCGAGACACAAACGACCGCGTAACACGCGTCTAGCGATAACTCGCTATTGACTCGACACACACACTCGACATCATGACTCAACATTCACACACAATTATAAGCATGAAATATATATTATCCCATGCCCTCATACCATTCCATACACACACACATTCACGCACACGGACAACAAGCCGAGTGCAAACCGTAGGGTTGCACCAACAGAGAGCAGCCCATGCCTTTGGTCCCTTCTCTGGTTCATGCTGGAATGGCTTGATGTGACGGATCTGGCTGCTCCCCAACGCTTGCCCAAGTAGGAGATAGCCTTGTGCGCTCTTCCGCACCCACGGGCTCTTCTCCGGGTCGTTCTCGGGGCGCTTCTCCGTTCCTTCCATCACCTCCAGCAGGTCATAGTGGTCAAAGATGTTCTCCATCTTGAAGGACCATTCAGCAAAGTTGTCACCGTTGAACTTGTCAAGCCCAAACACCCTAGGCTCATCCCTAGGTGGGCCAAGACTTGGTTGCATGGGCGCCATGGCTGAATCACGGGGTTGGCCTTGAGCTTGAGCTTCTCCACTGCCACCAGCACCTCTGCCACCCCTTTCCTCAGGTCCAGCCATTGTCGAAACTGCTCCAAGGGGCTCTGATACCACTTGTTATAGTCACAATAGGCTTGAATGTGCCTAAAACGAAAGATAGAGAGCACAGACGGATTTCTGCACAGCGGATTCAAACGTTAATAGCGTTCTGCTCACAGCTGCAAATGGCTTGAATCAAATTGGATCTAGAGCGTCTTTACGTCGCCTACAATAAGCAATTTAGATTGCACGATTTCATAAAGAATTGACGACACAGCGTCGGTTTGAACGAACGGTACTATGGCAGCCACTATAGTCTTAGAACACAAGATAGGAAGAGTTACGAGTTGGGAATGACTCCCAGCTCCTACAAACCCCAAGAGCCGAGGTACAGTGATGTGGAACAGTGCCACACTGTCCCCAACCACGAAGGGTCTCGAAACTACCCTCCACAAGGGCCTAAACCAAGAGAAATGTTACACTACACAAAGTAATGCAACTATTCTCACTATCTTAAAGTTTACCCTTTTTGAGAGCTTCCAAATCACTTGATTCTTGAAACCAAGGCTCTGGTTCTTCAAGGTAAATTCTTCCTTGAGTTCTTGGAAGTCTGCTGCGCACACCTGCGACACGCCGAACGTTCCACACACGACAAAATAGAAAACCGCACACGACACGCAAACGACGACGTGACACGCGACTAGCGATAACTCGCTATTGACTCGACACACACATTCAAAATCGTGCCTCATCATTCACACACTATTGTAAGCATGAAATATATATTATTTCATGCCCTCATACCATTCCATGCACACACGCATGCACGCACATGGACAACAAGCCGAATGCAAACCGTAGGGTTGCACCAACATGCAGCCCGCGAGCCGCCCCTGCCACCCCGCGCGCCGCCCCTTGCGGCTCTCTTGCCGCCCCTGCAGCCCCGCGCGCCGCCCCTTGCGGCCCGCCCGCCGCCCCTAGGCCCGCCAGCCGCCCCTAGGCCCACGAGCCACCCCTCTTGCAGCCTGCGCGCCGCCACTTGCAGCCCCTTGCTGCTGCCAGCCATGTTCCTTGCGCTGCCCGGCTCCTGCCCGCCCTGCGTGCTGCGCTGCTATAGCTTCTCTTCGCGTTCTCACGTTCGATCATGAGGGCCGTCCGATCCAGTTCGACACGTGGCTTGACGACTTAAAGCTGTACCTACTGAGCGACTCTAGGGACAGCGTTTCGTTGTTTGACCACACGTCTGGAGCCTCTCTTGCCCCTCCTGCCACAGCTGACAGTGCGACTCACTCACAGTGACGCTGCTGCTCGCTTAGCCATTCGCAACCAACTGCCGTTAGCCGAATGCGCTCACTTCGTATACCACAAGACGGCCAAAGCACTGTACAACGCTGTAGTCGCCCGTTACTCCTCCCCTGCCACTGCTGCTCTAGGCCGTCTTCTCCTGCCCTACTTGTTTCCCGAGCTGTCCGCTTTTGCCACGGTAGAGGACCTCGTTACCCACCTTCGCACTAGCGACGCTCGCTACCGCGCTGCCCTCCCAACCGAGTTCCTAGACAAGAACCCCCCATCCGATGTACATCACCCTCTACTTCATAATCACCCGCCTCCCTGACTCTTTTCGTGTAGTCAGGGACCACTTTCTTGCACTTGACCCCACTGACCTCACTGTTGACCTGCTCGAGCAGCACCTCCTTGCACCTGAGACTAGTGTAGTCACTGTAGGTGCCGCTCGTGGCACTCCTCGCACGCCCTTCTTTGAGGGGTGCTCCCCCTCCCCCCTTGCCCCCTCCTACGCTTATGCTGCTGGTGTTGACGTCCTTGGTGCCGAGGATGTCGGGGCTGCTTTTGCTAGTGCGAAGTGCCGCAGCGGCAAGGGCAAGGGTGGCAAGGGTAGTGGAGGTGGCAGCGAGGGTGGTAGTGGAGGTGGCAATGGAGGCGGTGGAGGTAGTGGAGGTGGTGGCAATGGTGGAAGTGGTGGCAGGAGTGGGAACTTTGGTGGCGGCGGTGGTGGCAGCGGTGGGAGTGGAGGTAGTGGCGGTAGTGGGAGTGGTGGCAGTCGGGGTGGAGCTGTTCAGAGGGGAGGTTTTGGCGGTGATCACCGGCAGCAGCAGCAGCGTTGGAGTGAGACCCCTTCGCCCCAGCAGGTTCGTGAGTGGTTTTCTCGGCGTGGGGCGTCTGGGGGTAGTGTTAGCTGCCTGTATGTCATTCGCACGGGTGACCGTGCTGGTCAGACATGCGGGAAGCCTCACACTCAGCACCGCTAATTCTCCCGCCTAGACGACACATGGCGCGCAGAGTTTGGTGACAAGGCTGAGCGCCCCCGCTGGGCAGAGCTGCTTAGGTATGGAGTTGCTATCTTTGATCTCGACTATGGTGCTATCCTTGCTACTATGTATGCCTTGTCTGTTAGTGCTGAGGGTGACTGTTACCTGTGTGTGCCGCCTAACCCAAGTATAGAGGCTGCTGCGCTAGGTGCTAGTGAGTCTGCTCTCCCTGGTAATGCGCCTGCTGATGCCTTGCACACCTTTACGCTGGACTCAGGTGCTTCCCGCTGTTTCTTTCGCGACAGCACCACCCTCACTCCTCTCTCTGCTCCTGTACCGGTCAGACTGGCTGACCCCTGAGGGGACCCAGTTCTTGCCCGTTCCTCCACTGTTCTCCCGTGTCCGGGGGTTTGTCCAGCTCACTGTCAGGTCTTCACCTCCCCTCGTTCTCTACGAACCTGGTGATTACCGCTGCCCTCCAGGGGGTCAGCGTGTGTCGATGTGCGCGTGTACACGCACGGGCCGTCATCTGGCCAAGTTCACCTGTCGGCCTGGGTCGAGTCTATACACCCTGGCTACCAAGCCTCCTCAGGTAGCTGCGTCCGCCCAGGTGTTTGCGTCAGGTCCGGTAGCACCTCCCTGCTCGTGTCGCCTCCTATCGCACCAGACTCTCCTGTGGCACCACCGCCTTGGTCACCCCTCCCTGCCACGCCTTTGTGGCATGCACTCCCGTCTCCTTGTCCCTGGTCTCCCCAGGTCTCTGCCTCCCTTACCGCCCTCGCCCGCCCCGCCCTGTCTTCCTTGCGTCGAGGGGCGGCAGCGCATCGCTCCTCACTCCTCCTCGTTCCCCCCGACGACTGCCCCCCTGCAGACTCTCCACATGGACGTGTGGGGCCCAGCCCGCGTCAGTCGACAGGGCCGCGAGCGCTACTTTCTGCTGGTTGTTGACGACTCCACGCGTTACACAAAGGTCTGGGGTTCTTGTGCCTTTGTCCACGATACGTCCGCGGACAAGCTCTCCGCCCGCGCTATTCCCTGCGTCTTTCTTAGCTTTCCCCCTGACGCGCCTGGCTGGCAGTTTTACCATCCCACCTCGCGCCGTGTCCTCCCGTCTCAGGACGTCACGTTTGATGAGTCGGTTCCCTTTTACCGTCTCTTCCTCTACCGCTCTGCCCCTCTCTCACCCCCATCGCGCTTCCTAGCTCCAGGTCCCCCTCCGGTAGACCCCCTCCCCCCTCAGGGTCCTGCTCCCTCAGGTGTGTCTCAGGTAGACCCACTCCCTGGTACTGTGCCTGTTGGGGTCGCTGTTGACTCAGGTGCTGCTAGAGGTGCTACGTCTGGGGGTGCTGCATCTGGGTGTGCTGAGCCTTCGCGTGCGGAGCCTGGGGGTGCTGAGCCTGTGGGTGCTGAGTCGGAGGGTGCGGGGTCTAGGGGTGTTGAGCCGGGGGGTTCTCTAGCCTGCGGGTGCGGAGCCTGGGGGTGCTGAACCTAAGAGTGTTGGGCCTGTGGGTGCTGATTCTGAGGGTGCCGAGTCTGGGGGTGCTGAGCTTGGGGGTTCTCTGTCCCCTGGAGGTCTTCCGGGTGCCTTGTCGCGGCGGTAGCCTCTCTCTCCACCATAGCTGCGCGAGTAGTTTGCTCGGCGCACCCGCCTTCGGAGTGGCGCTGCTGGAGCTGGGGGGTCTGCCACTGGAGGCAGTGAAGCTGCTGGAGCTGGAGGTGCTGCAGGAGTTGGAGCTGGAGGCACTGGAGCTGGAGCAGCTGGAGTCACTGGAGCCGCTGGTCCTGGAGCTGCTCGTTTTGAAGGTACTTGAGCTGCTGGAGCTGGAGGTGCTGCAGGAGTTGGAGCTGGAGGCACAAGAGCTGGAGCTGCTGGAGTTAGTGGAGCCACTAGTCCCGAAGGTGCTCGTACCTGAAGTACTGGAGCTGCTGGAGCTGGAGGTGCTGCAGGAGTTGGAGTTGGAGGCACTGGAGGTACTGGAGCTGCTAAAGCTCGAGGTGCTGTAGGAGTTGGAGCTGGAGACACCGGAGCTGGAGGCGCTGGCCCTGGGGGTGCTGGTGCTGTTGGTGCTGGTTCTAAAGACACTGGACGGCCGCGAGTGTACTTCGTTCCCCTGCTTCAGAAGGTTCTTGGTCTCCCGTCTTCTACTGCCCTTACTCCTCCCTTACTGTGTCCACCACCTGACCAGTCGCCGCCGTTACAGCCAGCCTCCCCCCTGCCTGCTCCTTCTCCTTACACTGAGCAGACCGGAGGTATTACAGAACTTCGTGAGCGTGTGTCTCGTCCTGCCTCGCCTGTTCGTGCTGTTCGCACTGGTCGTCGAGTTCCGCGTCCGCGTTCTCCTCCTGTCCCCAGCATGCACCACATGGCACTTCGTCCTTCCTTTGTTCCACATCGTATCCCCCTGCCGTCTCCTCCTGCTTCCTCTCTGGCTGACGGACCGGACCCGGAGTCTGACCTAGCTCGTGCTGCCAGTCCCACTGTCCCTCATGTTCTCGCTACTGTTTCAGGGTGGATCACAAAGTCACCACGCAGTCTGAGCACAAGCAAATGGCCACAAGGCCAGTTCACATGCAGAGGTATATAAAGGAGAACAAACAATACAGTGAACACAACCTAGCAAGTGTAAGCATGCAGGTATATGTATAGAGAGTACAGTACAAGCAGAGTCAAGAAGTAAGCAAGTGAGGCACAGTAGGTACAAGGCCTAGAACAGTACAGAAACGCTGATGATCACAAGGCTGAAGTGCCTTGGTGAAAACATCAGCAGTGTTGGCCTGAGAGGCCACGTAAGCAAGACGAAGCTGGCCACGCTGCTGCAACTCTCGAGCAAGGAAGTAGCGCAGAGCAATGTGCTTCGTTCTGTGCTCCAGTCTGTGCTCCTGACACAAGGCCAAAATGGCCTTGTTGTCGACGTACAGAACTGGAGGAGAACGAGGCGCCTCTCCCAAGTCGGTTAGCAGGTAGGTGAGCCAGCGTAGCTCCTGTGCAGCCATGGCCCCAGCGTAGATCTCAGCCTCACAACTGGAGCTGAGAACAGAAGAAGAGCGGGTAGACCGCCAAGAGACAGAACCGGAGCCAAGACTGAAGGTGTAACCTTGTGACGACCGCTGCGTAGCCAAGTTGTCAACCCAGGAGGCGTCAGCGTGACCAGTGAGGACAACTCGAGCCCGTCCTCCAAGCACGAGCCCCATGCCCGATGTACTGCACAAGTAGCGCAACACCCTCTTCGCAGCATCCCAGTGCACCTTTCGGTGCCTGCCGGGAGCCACATAGCAAGCCAGAAGGCTGAGAGGGTATGCGAGGTCAGGTCGTGTGCAAGTCATCAGGTACATGAGGCAGCCCACAAGCTCTGGATACGGGCCACTCGGCTCTACGGACTTGTCCGAAGGTGGAGCTGAGAGCGAGTGACCGGTAGGCAGAGGAGTGGACTGTGGCGAGGAGTACGTGAAGCCGAAGCGCTGAAGGACTTGCTGCACCATGTGTGACTAAGTCAAGGTAATGGTGCACTGTGCTCTGTCCCGGGTGATCCGCAAGCCAAGATAGCTTGTCAGCTCACCCAGGTATGTGCACGTGTGTCTCTTCTGCAGCTCGGACTTCATGTGGGCGAGTGCCTCAGTGTCAGCAGTAGCAAAGACAAGGTCGTCTACGTACACGAGAACGTAGAACGGCGGCAGAGTAGTGTCAGTGCGTAAAAACAAAGAAGGGTCTGAAGTGGAAGGAGCAAAACCAAGAGTAGCAAGAGTCGTCCTGAGTGTGTCGTGCCACTCACGGGGTGCCTGGCGGAGACCGTAGACTGGCCGCCGGAGGCTCCACTGGGTACCAGTAGGAAACGACCCAGTGAAGCCAGGTGGGCGGCGCAGCCAGATCTCCTCGTGCAGGCTGCCCTGCAGGAAGGCTGTGCTGAAGTCAAGCGAGTGGAGCTCGTAGTCACGCTGAGCAGCAACTCCCTGTCGCTGACTGAAGAGTGGTCATCTTCGGGGTAGGGGAGAAGGTCTGAAAGAAGTCAACTCCCTGTCGCTGAGTGAAGCCACGTGCAACGTAACGCGCCTTGAAGGCAGGTGGAGAACCCGGCGGCCGCTTCACCCTGAAGATCCACATGCCACTGACGATGTTCGCCCCAGGCGGGGGAACCTCGTCTACGTAGGTGCCTGTGGACTTCCAGGAAGCCATCTCGGCATCCATGGCTGCCTGCCACTGAGAGGAGTAGGGACCCTCTATCGCCTCTGCGTAAGAGCGCGGGGTCGGGATGTCTGATGCATCCGGGTCTCCCTCAGGGGCAAGCAGCATGGACATGAGAAGAGGTACAGTAGCGGCAAAGCACGCAAACTCCTCCTGTCTATCCTCAAGAACGTCCGTGCCAAGAGCACACTCACCCCCGAAGGACGGAGGACAGACAGACGCAGACGCAGACTCAGCAACAAGACTAGTGGCGTAGTCTAGGCGACAGGCTGCAGCAAAGTCAACAAGCTCAGTAACAAGAGCAGAGGCAGCAGTGGACTCAGACATAGGGTCAGTGACAGCAGTGGCCAGAAAGCGCGTGACAGCTGGACTAGCAGCACGTAGGGAGTCAGACGCAGGGTCCGGACTGGCAGGAAGAGAGGACGCAGGAGGAGACGGCAGAGGGACACGCTGTGGAGCAGTGGAAGGACGCAGAGTCATAGAGTGAGTGCCAGGGACAGGAGGAGGACGCGAAACACGACCAGCGCGAACAGTACGGACGAGTGACGCAGGACGAGACGCAGGCGACACAGGACACGACTCAGGCTCACGACGCTCCGTAAGACCTCTAGTCGGTCCAGAGTAAGGAGAAGGACCAGGCAGTGGAGAGGCCGGCTGTAACTGCGACTGGGACTGGACAGGCGGTGGACTAAGGAAGGGAGGAGGAGGACCAGGAGAAGGCGGGGAACCAAGAACCTGGTGAAGGAGTGGAACGTAGTACGGCCGCGGCGGCGTAGCGCCTCCAGAAACAGCAGAGACAGAACCGGTACCCTCAGCCCCACGGTCTCCAGTCCCAGCAGTACCTCCAGTAGCTCCAGCAGCTGCAGCACCTTAAGCAGCTCCAGCAGCACTTCCAGCAGCTCCAGCAGCACCAGCTCCAGCAGCACCTCCAGCAGCAGCAGCACCTCCAGCACCTCCAGCAGCACCTCCAGCAGCTCCAGCAGCACCAGCACCAGCAGCACCTCCAGTACCAGTAGCACCTCCAGCAGCTCCAGCACCAGCAGCACCCCCAGCAGCTCCAGCAGCACCTCCAGCAGCTCCAGCAGCACCAGCACCAGCAGCACCTCGACAGCGCCGAGAGTACCACTCACGAAGCTGCTGTGGAGAGAGAGGCTCCCGCCGCGACGGGACACCTAGAGTACCTCCAGACTCAGCACGCGCAGGCTTAGCAACTCCAGACGCAGTACCCACAGGCTCCACACGCTCAGGCTCAGCACCCCCAGTCCCCGCACCCCCAGTCCCAGCACCCCTAGCAGCACCTGAGTCGACAGCTACCTCGACCGGCTCGGCAGGGTCTACCTGAGACACACCTGAGGGGGCAGGACCCTGGGGGGGAGGGGGTCTACCGGGGGAGTATCTGGTGCTAGGAAGAGTGGCGGGGGGGGGAGAGAGGCAGTGCGGTAGGGAAAGAGACGGTAGTAAGACACCGACTTGTCAAACGTGACGTCCTGAGAGGACAGAACACGACGCGAGGTGGGGTGGTAGAACTGCCACCCAGGTGCGTCAGGAGGGAAGCCAAGGAAGACACAAGGAACGGCACGGGAGGACAGCTTGTCCGCTGAAGTATCGTGGACAAAAGCTCGAGATCCCCAGACACGGAATGCGGACGCATCACCAACCTTCCTCGTCCACCGCAAAGTAGGTATGGTCTCCGGCAAGGAGACACGAGGTTGAAGTTTGATCTGATGCGCAGCGTACTGAACCGCGAACGGCCACAGAAAATGGGGAGCAGCCGCATGGATCATGGACGTACGAGCGACGTCCATGACCATGCCAATGCGGCGCTCAGCAATCCCATTTTGCTGTGGAGAGGCCAGAAGCGTGAACGTCTGGCGGATGCCCTCCGCACGACAGAAGGCCCTCAGGAGGTCGGAGGAAAACTCACCACCTCTGGCTGAGTGCAGACGCAGAACAGGAAGGTCCGAGCCGAAAATCTCGCTGAGCTGGCGACGAGTACCGTGGATCCTGTCGATCAACACCTCAGGGACCTCACCCTTGCTGCGCAAGGGGAAGGCTGTGGTGTAACGCGAGTAGTCGTCAACGACCAGTAGGAAGTAACGCTCGTGACCCTGTCCACGGACGCGGGCTGGGCCCCACACGTCCATGTGAAGAGTCTGCAGAGGAGCCTCAGTCGGAGGGAACGTGGAGGAGTGAGGAGCAGCGCGCTGCCGGCCCTCGACAGAGGGAACACAGGTAGGGGCAGGCCACGGAGGAAGGGGAGGGAGGGACCGGGGTAGACCCGAGACAAGGGTACGGGAGGCCATACCTCGAAGACGAGGCAGGGAGGGGTGACCAAGGCGGTGGTGCCAAAGGAGAGTCTCGTGCGACAGAGGACGACACGAGCAGGGGGCAGACGCTGGACTAGACCTGGAAGCGGCAGCAAACACCTGACTAGACGCAGCTACCTGACTAGACGCAGAGACCGGAATAGGAGGCGCAGTAGTCAGTGTGTACAGACTCGACCCTGGCCGACGGGTGAACGTGGCCAGGTGGCGGCCCGTCCGAGATCAAGTGCAGTGGGTCACACGCTGACCTCTAGGGGCGAACTAGTCAACCCTCGCATCCTGGAGGTCAGCTCCACTCACCAAGTTCGTAGAGAACGAAGGGAGGTGGAGTCCCGACAGCAAGCCCGACGGGGCCGCAGGACACGGTAGAACCGTGGAAGAGTGTGCAAGGACTGGGCCCCCAGAGGGGTCAGCAAGGGAGACTGCGACAGGCCGACTGAGCGGCGTGATTGTGGTGCTGTCTCTAAAGAAAGAGCGCGAAGCACCAGAGTCAAGTGTGAAAGTGTGCAAGGCCTCAGTAGGTGCAGTACCAGAGAGAGCAAACTCACCAGCACCTGGAGCAGCAGACTCACCAGTACCTGGAGCAGCAGACGCACTAGCACCTAGAGCAGCAGCCGCAATGCCCGGGTCGGGCGGGACACTCAGGTAACAGTCACCCTCAGCACTATCAGTCAAAGCATACATGGCAGCAAGGATAGCATCGAAATCAAGATCAACGATAGGCACATTCTGCAGAAGCAGATCATGCCAGCGAGGGAGCTCAATAGCGTCAGGAAACTGGGCACGCCAGGCGTCAGTCAAGCGACCGAAGCAGCGCTGCGTAGTGTGTGGCAGCCCACACGCCTCCCCACGACGACTGCCGGTGCGAAGAACGTAAGTGCAGGGACCAGCACCCCCAGACCTCCCACGCCCAGCGTACCACTCACGAAGCTGCTGGGTCGACGGGGTCTCACGGGAGCGCGGCTGCTGCTGTCGCTGGCTACCACCAAAGCCTCCACGTTGCGCGGCTGCACCTCGACCAGCACCACCGCCGCCGCCACCTCCACCACCGCTGCCGCTGCCTCCACCACCTTCGCCGCTGCCTCCACCGCCTCCACCGCCGCCACTGAAGCCCCCACTCCCGGTACCACCCCCACCTCCACCGCCACCCCCTCCGCCTCCTCCACCTCCTCCACCGCCTCCCCCGCCGCCCCCTCCACCACCCTTGCTCCCCTTGCCCTTGCTGTTGCGGCGTCTCCCACTAGGGGCAGACGCATCTCCGACCTCCTCAGTGCCAACGAGGTCGACAGCAGTAGCAGAAGCAACAGAGGGGAGAAGGGGGAGAGGGGAACACCCCTCAAAGAAAGGGGTGCGACGGTCGCCGCGAGAAGCACCTACAGCTAAGATACTCTTCTCAGCTGCAGTAAGGCACTCCTCTAGCAGGTCGAAAGTCAGCTCGGTGGGGCAAAAGGAGAGAAAGTGGTCCCTGACTGAAGAAAGGGAGTCAGGGAGGCGGGTGACTAGGTAGTAAAGGGTGATGTACATGGGGGGGGGGGGTTCTTGGCACAGAACTCAGTGGGAAGGGCAGTGCGGTAGCGGGCGTCACTAGTGCGGAGGTGAGCAACTAGGTCAGCGACTGTGGCAAAGGCGGCAAGGTGAAGGAAAAGGTACGGCAGCATGAGGCGGCTGAGGGCAGCAGTGGCAGGGGAGGAGTAGCGCACAACTATAGCGTCATACAAAGACTGAGCAGTCTTGTACTGGCCAAAATGCGCGCGCTCAGCAGGCGGCAGGTGACTACGAACAGCAAGACGCGCAACAGCGTTACGAGTGGTCCACTGCGAGCAAACTGTACTGTAGCAGTGGCACCAGGAGCAGTAGAAACACCGGAAGTGTGATAGAAAAGGGATACCCCATCCCTAGAATCACACTGAAGAAAAAGCTGCAGGTCGTCAACCCACACGTCAAAGTCAACTGCACGTCCCTCAGCATCAAAGGTGAGAACAGTAGGGCTAGCCATTGCCGCAGTAGGAGCAGTAGTAGCAGCAGTAACAGCAGTGGCAGCAGTAGCAGCAGTAGCAGCAGAGGCAGTAGGGCAGTGCATGGCAGTGCGGCTCAGTAGGGCGGCGCGGCTCGGTAGGGCGGTGCGTCTCAGTGTGCGGCGCGGCTCAGTGGGCTGCGCGGCTCAGTGGGCGGCGCGGCTCGGCTGGGCGGCGTGGCTCGGCTGGGCGGCGCGGCTCGGCTGGGCGGCGCGGGTGCTTATCAGGGGCGGGTGCGGGGCTGGGCCGTGACAGCAGGGGCCGCGCGAGTAGGGGTGGCGACGGCAGGGGGGCCGCGACAGCAGGGGGCACGCCAACAGAGGGCCGCATCAGCAGGGGCCTTGCCAGCAGGGGGCCGCGTCAGCAGGGGGGACCGCGTCAGCATGGGCCGCGCCAGCAGGGCCGGGCCTTGTCAGTAGGGGGGGCCGCGACAGCAGGGGGCGCGCCAGTCGGGGGCCGCGTCAGCAGGGGCCTTGCCAGCAGGGGGCCGCGTCAGCAGGGGTCGCGTCAGCAGGGGTCGCATCAGCAGGGGCCGCGCCAGCAGGGGGCCGCGTCAGCAGGGGTCGCGCCAGCAGGGGTGGCCGCGACAGCAGGGGGCCGCGTCAGTAGTGGGGCCGCGCCAGCAGGGGCCGCGTCAGTAGTGGGGCCGCGCCAGCAGGGGCCGCGTCAGCAGTGGGGCCGCGCCAGCAGGGGCCGCGTCAGTAGTGGTGTCGCGACAGTAGGGGCCGCGTCAGCAGAGGCCGCGCCAGCAGGGGGACGCGTCAGCAGGGGCCGCGCCAGCAGGGGCCGCGACAGCAAGGGGGCGTGTCAGCAGTGGGGGCGCGCCAGTAGGGGCCGGGTCAGCAATAGGCCGCGTCAGCAGGGGCCGCGACGGGGTAGGGGCCGCGTTGGCAGGTGGGGTCGCGACGGTAGTAGGGGTCGCGTCAAGCAGTACGGGCCGTGACGGGCGACAGAGGGGCCATGACGAGCAGGGCGCGATGCGCGCTTCGGGCAGGGCAAGAAAAGAAGAGTTGTGGTAGGCCCTAAAAAAAAAACGTTCCCACTAGGGAACCTGCTCTGATACCATGTTAAAATGTGAGCGAATGAATGACTGAACTAGAAAGCAGGTGGGTAAATATGGGAAACCTAAAAGTGTTGTACCCTATAAGGACTACCCCACTACAGCCTAAACAGACTATAGCATATAAGTTTGACATTTGGTGCCATTCTCTGCATCTAGATTCGGTGTTTCAAACAAGTGAGCAGGGAAAACTATGCAAGGATAGGCCTCTGCGGCAAGTGGTGCCGCATAGTTGTGATTTTGTTATTTTAATCCAGGTTTTCTTTCATCATTCAAGCATTTTACATATTCCAAGCAAGCTGGACAGATTTGGTGCCATTCACAACATCTATTGGGAAGATATGGTGTTTCAAACCAGTGGTCAGGTAAAACTATGCAAGGATAGGCCTGTGCGCTAAGTGGTGCCGTATCGTTGTGATTTTGTTATTTAAACAAGGTTTTCTAGGATAATTCAAGCATTCACTATATTTCAAGCATGCTGGACAGATTTGGTGACGTTCGCAAAATCTAGAAGGAAAATATGTTGTTTCAGACAATTGAGCAGGGAAAATGTACAAGGATAGGCCTATGCGACACGAGGTGCCGCGTCAACATCTATTTGTTATTCTGAACAAGAGCGTTTTGCAGTAAATCAAGCGTTTACTATATTCCAAGCATGCGGAACATATTTGTTGCAGTTCGAGGCATATGGTAGGAAGATATGGTGCTTTTAACAATCGTGTATTATTAAGAATCTAATTAAATATTGCGAAGTATCTGTAGACTATGTTGCGACCAGAATTTCGATCGTCCCTAGGATCACCTCAGGAAGGTTTGCAGAGATTGAGTGCTGCAGCGTAAGATTTTTGACCTAAGATCAAGGTGAGTTTAAAATGAATGAGATGATAAAAATTCTCGGTGATCCTCTGCTAAGTCTACATTTTCCAAGATCTATAGTGCTTCCCCTTGCTTCTTCTGCATCATCTCCAGCACCCTCTTTAGGTCCCTGAAATATGCTCCCCTGCTATCCTCCATGCCCAGCCCATCTCCCGCTCAAGAGCATCCTTGGCATTCCCATCCTGCGACCACTAGGTCTACTTGCCCCCACTTCTCCAGCTACTCTTCGGTAATATATCTCACATTGTCAATAGTGGCGTTATCCTCTAAGGGCATCGCGGTGCAGGGTAGCAACTACGGCTATTCCTCTAGCAGTCTCATTGCATGTTGGTGGGTTGTTCTTCTTACTGCTGGATCCTTCTCAACGTGAATCCACTTTTGCACCCTGCACCCCGCTTTGAGCATCGCTGCCAGGCCCGTGCCAATGCCCCCATACAGCTCCACTATGCACGTCGAGCTCTCCATAGCCCACACCCTCGTGATTCGCTCCCGCAGTGTGGGTGGGTCCTCCCCTTTCCTTCTCCTTTCTGTCCTGCGTTCATACTCTGCCGTCAGAATAATAAACGATAATTAATGCATTGAGCAGAAGTTGGGTACAAGTGCTAACCCTAATTGGGTTTTACCCCTTATGGGCTACCCCACTATAGCCTACACAAATGTAAGCACTATAACATTTTGACACACCCCCGTAGGCAAAGTGGGGGAGAACAAGTGGTCACAAGACCAGTCAAGAAAGCAAAGCAAGCTCAGGGTGGATCACAAAGTCACCACACAGTCCGAGCACAAGCAAAGGGCCACAAGGCCAGTTCACATGCAGAGTTATATGAAAGAGAACAAACAATACGGTGATCATACCCTAGCAAGTGTAAGCATGCAAGTATAGATATAGATCACAGAACAGACAAATTCACGTAGTGAGCAAGTGAGGCAAAGTAGGCACAAGGCCTAACACAGTAGAGAAGCGCTGATGATCACCAGGCGGAAGTGCCTTGGTGAATACATCAGCAGTGTTGGCCCTAGTGGCCATGTACGCAAGACGAAGCTGGCCACGCTGCTGCAACTCTCAAGCAAGGAAGTATCGCAGAGTGATGTGCTTCGTTCTGTGCTCCAGTCTGTGCTCCTGACACAAGGCAATCATGGCCTTGTTGTCTACGTACAGAACTGGAGGCGAACGAGGCTGCTCTCCGAAGTCAGTCAGCAGGTAGGTGAGCCAGCATAGCACCTGTGCAGCCATGGCCCCTGCGTTGATCTCAGCCTCACAACTGGAGCTGAGAACCGAAGACGAGCGGGTAGACCACCAGGAAACGGAGCCGGAGCCAAGGCTGAAGGTGTAACCCTGTGACGACCGCTGCGTAGCTGAGTCGTCAACCCAAGAAGCGTCTGCATGACCGGTGAGGACAACTGGACCCCGTCCTCCAAGCACGAGCCCCATGCCCGACGTACTGCAAAAGTAACGCGGTACCCTCTTCGCAGCATCCCAGTGCACCTTTCGGTGCCTACCGGGAGCCACGTAGCGAGCCAGAAGGCTGAGAGGGTACGCGAGGTCAGGTCGTGTGCACGTCATCAGGTACATGAGGCAACCCACAAGCTCTGGGTATGGACCACTCGGCTCTACAGACTCGTCCGAAGGTGGAGCTGAGAGCGAGTGGCTGGTAGACAAAGGAGTGGGCTGTGGTAAGGAGAACTGGAAGCCGAAGCGCTGAAGGACCTGGTGCACCATGTGTGACTGAGTCCATGTGATGGTGCACCGTGCTCTGTCCCGGGTGATCTGCAGGCCAAGGTAGCTGCCAGTTCACCCAGGTCAGTGCAGGTGTGTCTCTTTTGCAACTCCAACTTCGTAAGGCTCAGTGCTTAAGTGTCAGCAGTGGCAAAGAACAGGTCGTCGACGTAGACGAGGACGTATAACGGCGGCAGCGAGGTGTCGGTGCGTAGAAACAGCGACGGGTCAGCGGTACAAGGAGCAAACCCAAGAGCCGCAAGTGGAGTCCTCAATGTGTTGTGCCACTCGTGAGGCGCGTGGCGGAGACCATAGACTGGCCGCCGGAGGCTCCACTGGGTACCTGCAGGAAACGACCCAGTGAAGCCAGGTGGGCGGCGCAGCCAGATCTCCTCGTGCAGGCTGCCCTGCAAGAAAGTTGTACTGAAGTCAAGAGAGTGCAGCTCGTAGTCTCGCTGAGCAGCGACGTGCAGCAACACCTGAAGAGTGGTCATCTTTAGGGTGGGGGAGAAGGTATGGAAGTAGTCAACCCCCTATCGCTGACTGAAGCCTCGAGCATCGTAACGCGCCTTGAAGGCAGGCAGAGAACCCGGCGGCCGCTTCACCCTGAAAATCCACATGCCATCGACTATGTTCGCCCGAGACGGGGGAACTGCGTCGACGTAGGTGCCTGTGGACTTCCAGGATGCCATCTCGGCATCCATGGCTGCCTGCGACTGAGAGGAGTAAGGACCCGTAATCGCCTCTGCGTAAGAGCGCGGGGTCGGGATGTCTGGTGCATCCGGGTCTCCCTCAGGGGCAAGCAGCATGGAAGCGAAACGAGGTACAGCAGCTGCAAGACACTCAAAGTCCTCCTGCCTGTCCTCAAGGACGTCCGTGCCAAGAGCACACTCACCCCCGATGGATGGAGGACTGGCATACTCGGACTCAGCAACAAGAGCAGTGGCGTAGTCTAGACGACAGGCAGCAGCAAAGTCAAGTAGCTCAACAATGAGAGCAGACGCAGCAGTGGACTCAAAAGAAGGGTCAGTGACAGCAGTGGCGAGGAGACGAGAGACAGTGGGACTGGCAGCACGCACAAGGTCCAACTCAGGGTCAGGGACTGCAGGAAGAGAGGACTCAGGAGGAGGAGGCAGAGGAACACGCAGTGGAACAGAGGAAGGACGAAGTGCCATAGCATGCGTGCCGGGGACAGGAGGAGGACGCGAACGAGGAACGCGAGGAGCAGTGCGAACAGGCAAGACAGGACGATACGCAGGCTCACGACCCTTGGTAAGACCGCCGGACTGCTTAGTGTAAGGAGAGGGAGCAGGCGGTGGGGAGGCTGGCTGTAACGGCGGCTGAGACTGGTCAGGCGGTGGACACAATAGGGGAGGAGTAAGGCCGGTAGAAGATGAGACACCAAGAACCTGCTGAAGTAGGGGAACGAAGTACAATCGCGGCCACACAGTGCCTCCAGCACTAGTACCACCAGCTCCAGGGTCAATAGCTCCAGCTCCTCCAGCTCCAGCACCTCCCGTGCCAGTGCCTCCAGCTCCAACTCCTCCAGGTCCAGCGCCACAAGCACCAGTGCATCCAGCTCCAGCTCCTCAAGCTCCAGTGCCTCCCGCGCCAGTGCCACCAGCTCCAGCCCCTCCAGCTACAGCAGCTCCAGGCTCCGTAGGGTCTCCAGCTCCAGCGCCCCCAACACCACCAGTCCCGGCAGCTCCAGTACCCCTAGTACGAGCACCTCCAGGACCAGCAGCCGCAGTACCACCAGCTCCAGCAGTAACTCCAGCACCTCGAGCTCTAGTGTCTCCAGTGCCTCCAGCTCTGGCAGCTCCACTCGGAAGGCGTGCGCACCGAAAAAAGTCACTCATGCTGCTGCTACGGGGAGAGAGTCTCTGGCCGCGGAGACAGTCTCGGCAAAGCACTAGCAGGACCTCCAGACCAAGCAGCACCCAGAGGCTCATCACCCCAGACTCCGCACCCTCAGACTCAGCACCCCCAGGCTCAACACCCTCAGGCTCAGCACCCCCAGGCTCCACACCCGCATGCTCAGCACCCCCAGGCTCCGCACCCCCAGGCTCAGCATCCCCAGACCCAGCACCCTCAGACTCAGTGCCCCTAGGCTCCGCACCCCCAAGCTCAGCACCCCCTGACGCAGCACCTTGAGCAGCACCTGAGTCGCCAGCTACCTCAACAGGCACAGTACCAGGGAGAGGGTCTACCTGAGACACACCTGAGGGAGAAGGACCCTGGGGCGGAAGGGGGTCTACCGGAGGGGGACCAGGAGCAAGGAAGAGCGCCGGGGGTGCGGGAGGGGCAGAGTGGAAGGGGAAGAGACAGTAAAAGGGAGCCGACTCATCAAACGTGACGTCCTGAGGGGGGAAGACAAGGCGCGAGATGGGGTGGTAAAACTGCCAGCCAGGCGCATCAGGGGGGAAGCCAAGGAAGACGCAGGGGATAGCGCGGGCGTAGAGCTTGTCCACGGACGTATTGTGGACAAAGGCACGAGAGCCCCAGACCCGGAACACCGACGCATCGCCAACCTCCACCGTCCAACGCAGTTTGGGCGAGGTCTCCGGCAAGGAGACACTGGGCCAGAGGTTGAGCTGATGCGCAGCGTACCGGACTGCAAACGGCCACAGAAAATGGGGAGCAGCCGCATGGATCATGGAGGTACGAGCCACCTCCATGTCTAAGCCAATGCGGCGCTCAGCAATCCCATTTTTCTAAGGGGAGGCTGGAAGCAAGAACGACTGGAGAATGCCCTCCCCACGACAAAAGTCCCACAAGAGGACGGAGGAGAACTCACCACCCCTGTCAGAGAGCAGACGCAGGACAGGAAGGTCCTGGCCGAAACGCGTGCAGAGCTGGAGATGGACAGCGCGGATCCAAGGGATCAAGACATCAACGACCTGACCCTTGGTGCGCAAGGGGAAGACCGTGGTGTACCGCGTGTAGTCGTCAACAACCAGCAGAAAGTAGCGCTTGCGACCCTGTCCACAGATGCGGGCTGGACCCCACACGTCCATTAGGAGAGTCTGCAGGGGAGCAGACGTCGGGGGAAACGAGGAGGAGTGAGGAGCGGCGCGCTGCCACCCCTCGATGCAAGGAAGGCAGGGCAGAGCAGGTGAGGGCGGGAGGGGAGGCAGAGACCTGGGAAGACCAGAGACAAGGATGCGGGAGTGCATGCCACGCAGGCGTGGCAGGGAGGAATAACCAAGGCGGTGGTGCCAGAGGAGAGTCTGGTGCGACTGGAGACGACACAAGCAAGGGGGTGCTACCGGACCTGACGCGGACACCTGGGCAGACGCAGCTACCTGAGGAGGCTCGGTAGCCAGTGTGTACAGACTCGACCCTGGCCGACGTGTGAACGTGGCCAGGTGACGACCCGTCCGTGTACACGTGCAGATCGACACACGCTGACCCCCGGGAGTGGTGGTAGTGACCATCGAATCCTGGAGGGCCGCGGTACTCACCAAGTTCGCAGAGAACGAGGGGAGGTGAAGACCTGACAGTGAGCCGGACGGAACCGCCGGACAAGGGAGAATAGTGGAGAAACGGGCAACGACCGGGCCCCCAGAGGGGTCAGCCAGTCAGACTGGGACAGGTGCAGGGAGAGGAGTGAGGGTGTTGCTGTCACGAAAGAATCAGCGTGAGGCACCTGAGTCTAGCGTGAGGCACCTGAGTCTAGCGTGAAAGTGTGCATGGCCTCAGCAGGCGCAGTACTAGGGAGAGAAGACTCACTAGCACCTAGAGCAGTAGCCTCTATACCTGGGTCAGGCGGCACACACCGGTAACAATCACCCTCAGCACTAGCAGACAAAGCATACATAGCAGAAAGAATAGCATCATAGTCTAGGTCAAAGATCGCAACACCAGACCTAAGCAGCTCTACCCAGTGGGGGCGCTCGACCTCATCACCAAACTCAGCGCGCCAAGCGGCGTCGAGGTGGGAGAAGCTGCGGTGCTGAGTGTGAGGCCTCCCGCATGTCTGACCAGCACGGTCACCCGTGCGAATGACATACGGGCAGCTCACACTACCCCCAGACGCCCCACGCTGAAACAACCACTCACGAAGCTGCTGGGGCGACAGGGTCTTGCTCCGACGCTGCTGCCGCTGCCTCTGGCCTCCTCCAGAACCTCCATGAGGAGCTCCAGTCCTACCTCCACCACTCGCACCGCTGCCACTACCGCCACTCCCACCGCTGCCTCCACTGCTTCCACCAGCTCCCCCGCTCCCGCCACCACTCCCACCGCTGCCACCACCTCCACTGCCTCCACTACCTCCACTACTGCCCCCACCACCACCTCCGCTGCCCCCTCCACCACCCCTGCCACCCTTGCCCTTGCTGCTGCGGCGCTTCGCACTAGCAGAAGCAGCCCCGACATCCTCAGCACCAAGGACGTCAACAGCAGCAGCAGAGGCGTAGGAGGGGGCAAGGGGGGAGGGGGAGCACCCCTCAAAGAAGGGCGTGCGTGGAGTGCCACGAGCAGCACCTACAGCGACTACACTAGTCTCAGCTGCAAGGAGGTGCTGCTCGAGTAGGTCAACAGTGAGGACTGTGGGGTCAAGGGAGAGAAAGTGGTCCCTGACAGAGTGAAGAGAGTCAGGGAGGCGGGTGACTATAAAGTAGAGAGTGATGAACATCGGGGGCTGGTTCCTGTCAAGGAACTCAGCAGGGGCGGGAGCTCGGTAGCGAGCGACGCTAGCGCGAAGGTGGGAAACCAGGTCCTCGACTGTGGCAAAGGCGGACAGCTCGGGGAACAGGTAGGGCAGTAGCAGGCAGCCTAGGGCAGCAGTGGCAGGCGAGGAGTAGCGAGCTGCAACAGCGTCGTACACTGCCTGTGCTGTCATGTGCTGTCCGAAGTGAGCGCATTCAGCTAGCGGCAGGTGGTTGCAAATGGCTATCTCTGGGCGCAGAACTATCTCTATGGGCCTCTACGTCCTTGGCATCCACTTCGGCTCCCCCCCCCTCCGCGGTCATGAGTAATATGCCTCTCTCTATCAGTTAGCCCAGTAAGTCCAGCTTCAGCTGCTTTGCCAAGCCCTTCCCTATCAGTACGTGGTGCGCTCCAGTATCAATTATGGCTTGCCCCACTGGCAGCCCGCCTACCGTCATGCTGCCCTTTTCTGCTATTAGCACTGAGGCTTGGCATACCAACCTCTTATTAGGATGCCTCCTCATCTTCGTGTGCCTCTGTCCTTCCCTTTGGCTATTCCTTGGTGCTCTAGAGCTTTCTTCTTCCGCTTCCTGCGGCTGGTTTGCCCTAGGCCTCTTGTTCAGATCATCCCGCTCTCTGGGGAACACCATGCATGGGTAGTCCTTTATGTACTCATCTTCTCCCTCCTCGGCTCCCTCAATATCCTCATAAGCCAGCATTGCTCGCCCCCTTTGGTCCAGCTTGGGCGTCTTCTCTAGTTTCAGCTGCAGCTTCTTGATCTCGGCTTATACCTCCTCTCCGCTGCTTACTTCCTCGTATCTCTCCCTGCCGTAGCATTCCTCCCTCTTATGCCCCCGCCTTGTGCAGTTGTCGCACATCGGCGCCTTGGGGCAATCTCGCTTCAGGTGACCCCCTTCCCCGCATTCGTGGCAACGGCGGCTGTCCACTCGCGCGGGCGCCGCCTGCTCTGCTTCGATAATTGCTGCCGCTGCCCATGACGTTTTGGTTTTCCCTCGCACTTCTCCGTCTTCTAGGTCTAGCATCCTCTGCGCGTCCTCTGTCTGCTTTGCTAGCCCATATACCTCATTCAGCGTAATATCCGCGCTGACGCCATATACTGTGTTCCTGACCACGCCACGCAGATCCTCGTCTAGGCCTCGGACGAACTTGCGCACGAGCAACCCTTCTTCCCGGCTTTCCAGATCCTCTGCTAGTTCCCTCAACCTGCAGTAATATGCCAGCAGCGATGCTTTAGTTTGTCAGAGAAACTCCTTCTTCAGCAGTTCCAGGAATCGAGTCGTTGGATTCTTGATCTCCCCACTCACCAGCTCCTCCAACACTTCTTCGCGGACCATGCGGTAGAATGTCTCTTCCTCCCCTATTAATGTCACCACCATCCTACGGAAGAATTGGGTACAAGTACTAACCCTAATTGGGTTGTACCCCTTATGGGCTACCCCACTATAGCCTACACAATATGCATGAGCTATAATGTTCTGACACACCCCCATAGGCAAAGTGGGGGAGAACAAGGGGTCACAAGACCAGTCAAGCACAGCAAAGCAAAGCAAGCTCAGGGTGGATCACAAAGTCACCACACATTCCGAGCACAAGTTCAAGGCCACAAGGCCAGTTCACATGCAGGAGTACATATATATAAAAAGGCTAGACAAGCAAGAACAGGTATATATATATGTAACAGTACAAGCAAGGTCAAGAGGTGAGCAAGTGAGGCAAGGTAGGCACAAGGCCCAGCTGAGTACAGAAGCGCTGATGGTCACAAGGCGCAAGCGCCTTGGTGAAGATATCAGCAGTGTTGGCCTCAGAGGCCACGTACGCAAGACGCAGCTGACCACGCTGCTGCAGCTCACGAGCAAGAAAGTAGCGGAGAGCAATGTGCTTCGTTCTGTGCTCCAGTCGCTGCTCCCGACACAAGGCCAGCATGGCCTTGTTGTCTACGTACAGCACTGGAGGAGAACGAGGCGGCTCTCCGAGGTCAGTCAGCAGGTAGGTGAGCCAGCGAAGCTCCTGTGCAGCCATGGCTCCTGCGTAGATCTCAGCCTCACAACTGGAGCCGAGAACAGAAGACGAGCGGGTAGCCCGCCACGAAACAGAGCCGGAACCAAGGCTGAAGGTGTAACCCTGTGACGACCGCTGCGTAGCCTGGTCGTCAGCCCAAGAAGCGTCTGCGTGCCCAGTAAGGACCACTGGACTCTGCCCTCCAAGCACAAGCCCCATGCCCGACGTACTGCACAAGTAGCGCAACACCCTCTTCGCTGCAGCCATGTGCTCCGGTTTGTGTCTCCCAGGAGCAACATAGCGTGCAAGAATGCTAAGAGGGTATGCAAGGTCAGGTCGTGTGCAGGTCATCAGGTACATGAGGCAGCCAACAAGCTCTGGGTACGGGCCACTCGACTCTACGGACTCATCCGAAGGCAGAGCTGAAAGCGAGTGGCGAGTAGGCAGAGGAGTGGCCTGAGGCGAGGATTACGTGAAGCCGAAGCGCTGAAGGACCTGCTGCACCATGTGTGACTGAGTCAGGGTAATGGTGCGGCGTGCTCTGTCCCGAGTGATCTGCAAGCCAAGGTAGCTGCGCAGTTCACCCAGGTCAGTGCACGTGTGTCTCTTCTGCAGCTCGGACTTCACGTGGGCTAGTCCTGCAGTGTCAGCTGTGGCAAAGACCAAGTCGTCGACGTACACGAGGATGTAGAACGGCGGCAAAGAAGAGTCGGTGCGCAGAAACAGCGACGGGTCGGCAGTAGAGGGAGCAAACCCAAGAGCCGCAAGTGTAGTCCTCAGTGTGTCGTGCCACTCACGCGGTGCCTGGCGGAGACCGTAGACTGGCCGCCGTAGGCTCCACTGGGTGCCAGGAGGAAAAGACCCAGTGAAGCCAGGTGGGCGACGCAGCCAGATCTCCTCGTGCAGGCTGCCCTGCAAGAAAGCAGTACTGAAGTCAAGAGAGTGTAGCTCGTAGTCACGGTGAGCAGCTACGTGCAGCAGTACCCGAAGAGTGGTCATCTTCGGGGTGGGAGAGAAGGTCTGAAAGTAGTCAACTCCCTGCCGCTGACTGAAGCCACGAGCCACGTAACGCGCCTTGAAGACAGGCGGAGAACCCGGTGGTCGCTTCACCCTGAAAATCCACATGCCACTGACGATGTTCGCCCCAGGAGGGGGAACAGCGTCAACGTAGGTGCCTGTGGACTTCCAGGAAGCCATCTCTGCGTCCATAGCTGCCTGCCACTGAGAAGAGTAGGGACCCTCTATCGCCTCCGCGTAAGAGCGCGGAGTCGGGATGTCAAGTGCATCCGGGTCTCCCTCAGGGGTAAGCAGTACGGACACGAGATGAGGTGAAGCAGCGGCCAAGCACTGGAACTCCTCCTGCCTGTCCTCAAGGACGTCCGTGCCAAGGGCACACTCACCCCCGACGGACGGAGGACAGACAGACTCAGACTCAGCAACAAGACTGGCGACGTAGTCTAGGCGACAGCGAGCAGCAAAGTCGACGAGCTCGGCAACTAGAGCAGACGCAGCAGTGGACTCAAAGGAAGGGTCAGTGACAACAGTAGCAAGGAGACGCGTGACAGTAGGACTGGCAGCGCGAAGAGAGTCCGACTCCGGGTCGACAAGAACAGGAAGAGAAGACTCAGGAGGAGAAGGCAAAGGGGCACGCAGAGGAGCAGTGGACGGACGCAGAGACATCCGGTGCGTGCCAGGGACAGGAGGAGGACGCTGACGCGAACCGCGACCACTAGTGCGAGCAGCACGGACAGGCGACGCAGGGCGAGACGCAGGCTCACGACGCTCAGCAAGACCTCCAGTAGGACCAGTGTAGGGAGACGGAGCAGGCAGTGGGGAGGCCGGCTGTAACTGTAACTGCGACGGGACAGGCTGTGGACACTCTAAGGGAGGAGGAGGACCAGTAGAAGGCGGGAGACCAAGAACCTGCTGAAGGAGCGGAACGAAGTACGGTCGAGGCCGCGCGGCGACTCCAGACACAGGAGGGACAGCACCAGCACCCCCAGTGGCAGTACCAGCACCAGTAGCAGCTCCAGCTCCAGAACCCCCAGCAGCACCAGTAGTACCCCCAGCAGGACCGCCTCCAGGACCGACAGCAGTAGCCTCCGCGCCAACACCCGCAGCAACTCCAGCTCCAGAAGTACCCGCAGGTCTAGCAGCTCCAGTACTCCCAGTACGAGCACCTCCGGGACCCGTGGCACCAGCTCCCTCAGCAGCAACAGAACCTCCAGTACCCGCAGCACCTCCAGCTCCAGCAGCTCCAGTAGCTCGCCTCCAGCGCCGGGCAAACCACTCACGCAGCTCCTGGGGAGAGAGTGGCTCCCGGCGAGAAGGAGCACCCGGAGAACCGCCAGGCACAGTACCACCAGGCGTAGCACCCCCAGGCTCAGCACCTCCAGGCGTAGTACCCCCAGGCTCAGCACCCCCAGACGCAGCACCCCCAGGCTCAGCACCTCCAGGCGTAGTACCCCCAGGCTCAGCACCCCCAGTCGTAGTACCCCCAGACTCAGCACCCCCAGACTCAGCACCCCCAGGCTCAGCACCCCCAGGCGTAGCACCCACACGCTCAGCACCCCCAGAGTCAGCACCCCCAGGCTCAGCACCCTCAGCAGCACCAGAGTCACCAGCGACCTCGACAGGCTCAACAGCGTCTACCTGGGACACACCTGAAGGGGCAGGACCCTGAGGGGGGAGGGGGTCTACCGGGGGGGGACCTGGTACAAGGAAGAGCGGTGGCGGGGGGAGGGACGGAGTGCGGTAGGGGAAGAGGCGGTAGTAGGGGACCGACTCGTCGAACGTGACGTCCTGAGAGGACAGAACACGGCGAGAGGTGGGGTGGTAGAACTGCCACCCTGGGGCGTCAGGGGGGAAACCCAGAAAGACGCAAGGAGCAGCACGAGGGGACAGCTTGTCCGCAGACAAGTCGCGGACAAACGCCCGAGATCCCCAGACACGGAACGCAGACGCATCGCCAACCTTCCCCGTCCACAGCAACGCTGGGGAGGTCTCCGGCATGGAGACCCTGGGCTGAAGGTTGATCTGATGCGCCGCGTACCGAACCGCAAACGGCCACAGAAAATGGGGGGCAGCCGCATGCATCATGGACGTACGGGTGACGTCCATGACCATGCCAATGCGGCGCTCAGCAATCCCATTTTGCTGTGGAGAGTCCGGAAGCGTGAAGGTCTGGCGGATGCCTCGTGCACGACAGTAGGCTCGCAGAAGGCCAGAGGAGAACTCTCCGCCTCTGTTAGAGTGCAGACGCAGAACAGGAAAGTCCGAGCCGAAGCTCCGCCTGAGCTGGAGACGAGCTGCGCGGATCCAGTCGATCAACACCTCAGTGACATCACCCTTGCTGCGCAAGGGGAAGACTGTGGTGTAACGCGAGTAGTCGTCAACCACCAGCAGGAAGTAGCGCTCGTGACCCTGTCCACGGACGCGGGCCGGGCCCCACACGTCCATGTGAAGCGTCTGCAGCGGGGCCTCTGTCGGAGGAAACTGGGAGGAGTGGGGGGTAGCCCGCTGCCGTCCCTCGACACAGGGGACGCAGGTAGGGCCAGGCCCCGGAGGAAGGGGAGGGAGGGACCGGGGAAGACCAGAGACAAGGACACGGGAGGCCATGCTCCGGAGACGAAGCAGGGAGGGGTGACCAAGACGGTGGTGCCAGAGGAGAGTCTCGTGAGACAGGAGGCGACACGAGCAGGGGGCAGACTCAGGACCAGACCTGGACGCTGCAGCAAACACCTGACCCAACGCAGCTACCTGACCAGACGCAGGGACTGGAGGAGACGCAGTGGTCAGTGTGTACAGGCTCGACCCTGGCCAACGTGTAAACGTGGCCAGGTGGCGGCCTGTCCGAGCGTCCGTGCAGTGGGTCACCCGCTGACTCGCAGGAGTGAACTGGTGAACCCCCGCATCCTGTAGGTCAGCACCACTCACCAAGTTTGTAGAGAACGAGGGGAGGTAGAGACCAGACAGGGTGCCAGAGGGGGCCGCCGGACACGGGAGAACAGTGGAGAAGTGAGCAAGGACAGGACCCCCAGAGGGGTCTGCCAGAGAGACCGCAACTGGCCGGCCAAGCGGCGTGAGTGTGGTGCGGTCTCGAAAGAAGGAGCGAGAAGCCCCCGAGTCAAGGGTGAAGGTGTGGGAGGCCGAAGCCGACGCAGAACCTGAGAGAGCAGACTCACCAGCACCTGAGGGAGCAGACGCACCTAGAGCAGCAGCCTCGCTAGCACCTAGAGCAGCAGCCTCACCAGTACCTAGAGCAGCAGTCTCAATGCCCGGGTCGGGCGGAAAACACCGGTAACAGTCACCCTCATCACTAATAGTCACAGTATACACGGCAGCAAGAATAGCATCAAAGTCAAGGTCAAAGACAGCTACACCCGCCCTAGACAGCTCACCCCAGCGGGGGATCTCAGTGGCCTCAGGGAACTGGTGACGCCAAGCGTCCGTCAGGCGGCCAAAGCAGCGCTGGGTGGAGTGCGCACCCCCGCACTGCTCACCCGCGCGGTCGCCGGTGCGCAGGACGTAGGTGCACGGACCAGTACCCCCACCCCTCTGGCGTGCAGTGTACCACTCACGGAGCTGCTGAGGGGAGGGGACGTCACGAGTGCGCTGCTGCTGCTGCTGCTGCTGCTGGCGCTGACCACCACCGGAGCTGACCCTCTGCACAGCGCCACCCCGACCAGCTCCACCTCCTCCGCCGCCTCCTCCTCCACGGCCGCCACCTCCGCTCCCTCCGCCACCGCCGCTGCCTCCTGCGCCTCCACTGCCGCCACCTACACCTCCACCCCCGCCACCACCCCCACCGCCACCTCCACCTCCTCCACCGCCTCCACCGCCGCCTCCACCGCCCCCGCTAGCTCCTCCAGCGCCCCTGCCCCCCTTGCCCCTGCCAGGGCGGCGTCTCCCGCTAGGGGTAGACGCTGCCCCAACCGACTCCAAACCAGCGAGGTCGGCCGCAGCAGCAGAGGCAACAGAGGGCAAAAGAGGGGAGGGGGAACACCCCTCAAAAATAGGGGTGCGAGGGTCACCACGAGAGGCTCCTACAGCGATTATGCTCTTTTCTGCTGCTAGGAGGGCCTTCTCGAGGAGGTCAACGGTGAGAGTGGTGGGACAAACCGAGAGGAAGTGGTCCCTGACTACGCGAAGGGAGTCAGGGAGACGGGTGACTATGTAGTAGAGGGTGATGTACATGGGGGGGGGGTTCTTGGCGCAGAACTCAGCAGGAAGCGCAGCGCGGTAGCGAGTGTCACTAGTGCGGAGGTGCGTAATGAGGTCAGCGACTGTGGGAAAGGCAGCAAGGTCAGGGAAGAGGTACGGTAGCAAGAGGCGGCTCAGTGCAGCAGTGGCAGGGGAGGAGTAGCGTGCAACTACAGCGTCGTACAAGGTCTGAGCACTCTTGTACTGGCTAAAGTGCGCACGCTCAGAGGTCGGTAGGTGGCGACGCACAGCAAGACGTGCAGCAGCATCGCGCGTGGCCCACTGTGAGCGAACAGTGGCGTCAGCATCAGCAGCGGGGGCAGGAGAGGCACCAGAAGTGAGGTCAAAGAGGGAGAGGCCGTCTGCTCTGTCGCACTGTAAGAAAAGCTGCAGGTCATCTACCCAGACGTCAAAGTCAATGGCCCGACCCTCAGCGTCAAAGGCAAGGACACTAGGGGTAGCCATGACAGCAGTAGACTAGCAGCGCTAACAGTAGGGTGAGGGCAGTGCAGGGACAGAGGCGCTGCACTTACCGGACAGGGCGACTCGGGTGGCTCAGCTGCTCGGCGGCTCGGCAACTCGGCGGCTCGGGCGGCTCGGGCGGCTCGGCGGTACGGCGGCTCGGCAGCAAGCGCGGCTCGGCGACACGGCGGCTCGGGCGGCTCGGGCGGTACGGCGGCTTGGGCGGTACGGCGGCTCGGCAGGCCCGGGCGGCTCAGGAGGCGCGGCGAGGCCGCGTGGGGAGCGGCGGCGGGGCCGAGTGGAGCGGCGTCGGCGGGTGCAGTCAGCTGCGGCAGCAGCCGCGGCCCCGAGGGAGGTGGTGGCGGCTGCTGCTGGCGACGGCTACGGCTGCGACGGCAGGGACGGCGGCGGCCGCTGCGGTAGGGGCGGCGACAGTGGGCCGGAGAGGGCGGTGCGAGGGGCCGCGTCGCGAGGAGCCGCGGAGGGCTGCGACGGGCCGTGAAGAGGCGGCGCGAGGGGCCGCGGAGGGCGGCGACGGGCCGTAGGGGGCCGTAAGGGGCCGCTGAGGGCGGTGCGAGGGGCCGACGGGCGGCGCGAGGGGCCGTAAGGGGCCGTAAGAGGCCGTGCGAGGGGCCGTAAGGGGCCGTAAGGGGCCGACGGGCGGCGCGAGGGGCCGTAAGGGGCCGCGGTAGGGGCCGTAGGGGGGGGGCCGCGCGAGGGGCCGTAAGGGGCCGCGTGAGGGGCCGACGGGCGGCGCGAGGGGCCGTAAGGGGCCGTGAGGGGCCTACGGGCGGCGCGAGGGGCCGTAAGGGGCCGCGGTAGGGGCCGTAGGGGGCCGCGCGAGGGGCCGTAAGGGGCCGCGCGAGGTGCCGTAAGGGGCCGTAAGGGGCCGACGGGCGGCGCGAGGGGCCGTAAGGGGCCGCGTGAAGGGCCGTAGGGGGCCGCGCGAGGGGCCGTAAGGGGCCGTAAGGGGGGCCGACGGGCGGCACGAGGGGCCGCGCTAGGAGCCGTAAGGGGCCGTAAGGGGCCGACGGGCCGCGCTAGGGGCCGTAAGGGGCCGTAAGGGGCCGCGCTAGGGTGACGCGAGGGGCCGTGAGGGGTCGTGAGAGGGCGCGACCGTGGGAGCGAAGCGCGCTCCGGGCAGGAAAAAAAAAGTTCGTGGTGGGCCCTAGGAAGCGTTCCCACTAGGGAACCTGCTCGATACCATGACAGAAACGAGGAATGAATGAACTATGAATGAATTGGGTACAAGTACTAACCCTAATTGGGTTGTACCCCTTATGGGCTACCCCACTATAGCCTACACAATATGCATGAGCTATAATGTTCTGACACCAGTACCTCACCATTTCCAGCTGCATTAGATAGTTCTTGAGCGTAGGTCCTATTCCCGGGGTTCTGGTGAAGCGTTCCACCACTTCCGATTTCGGCTGAGTTGGGGCGGTCCATCTTGTCAAACATATATGCTATAGTCTGTCTAGGCTGTAGTGGGGTAGTTCATATAGGGTACAACACTTTTAGGTTTCCTACTTGTACCCACCTGCTTGCCAATTCAGTCATTCCGTTCTTCACTATTTTCACATGGTATTCTGAGCAGGTTCCCTAGTGGGAACGGTTTTTTTTAGGGCCCACCACGATTTTTTTTTCCTGCCCTGCCCGAACCACGCATTGCGCCTGCCTCACCTGCGCCGTCGCGCGCCCTGCCCTAGAGCCGCCCGTCGCGGCCCTACCTTCTCGGCCCGTCGCGACCTTGCCCTAACGGCCCGTCGCGACCCTACCCTAACGGCCCGTCGCCCCACCCCCCCCCTGCCTTCTCGGCCCGTCGCGGCCCCCTACCCTACCGGCCCGTCGCGGCCCCCTGGCTTCTCGGCTCGTCGCGGCCCCCTGCCATGCTGCCGCCTGTCGCGGCCCTGCACTAACGCCCCCAAGTGGCGGCCCTGCCCTGCTGCCGCCCCTGTCGTGGCCCTGCCCTGCTGCCGCCCTGTCGCGGCCCTGCCCTGCTGCCGCCCTGTCGCGGCCCTGCCCTGCTGCCGCCCTGTCGCGGCCCTGCCCTGCTGCCGCCCTGTCGCGGCCCTGCACTGACCCCGCCAAGTGGCGGCCCTGCCCTGCTGCCGCCCCAGTCGCGGCCCTGCACCCGCCCCTGGTAAGCACCCGCGCCACCCAGCAGAGCCGCGCCGCTCCTCCGAGCCACGCCGCGCCGCCAAGAGCCGAGTCTCGCCGCACTACCGAGCCGCGCCGCCCTGCCAAGCCGCGCTGCCCTACTGAGCCGCACTGCCCTGCCCGCGCTGCTCCTGCTGCTACTGCTGCTACTAACGCTATGGCTAGCCCTACTGTTCTTACCTTTGATGCTGAGGGGCGTGCGGTTGACTTTGACGTGTGGGTTGACGACCTGCAGCTCTTTCTTCCGTGTGGTTCTAAGGACAGAGTGTCCCTTTTCGATCACACGTCCGGTGTCTCTCCTGCACCTGTTGCCACTACTGACAGTACGGTTCGCTCGCACTGGACCACTCGTGACGCTGTTGCTCGCCTTGCTTTTCGTAGTCACCTGCCGTCTGCTGAGCGCGCGCACTTTGGCCAGTACAAGACTGCTAAGTCTTTGTATGACGCTGTCGTAGCGCGCTACTCCTCCCCTGCCACTGCTGCCCTCAGCCGCCTCATGCTACCGTACCTGTTCCCTGACCTTGCCGCCTTTGCCACAGTCGCTGACCTCATTACTCACCTCCGCACTAGTGACGCCCGCTACCATGCTGCGCTTCCCACTGAGTTCTGTGCCAAGAACCCTCCCCCCATGTACATCACCCTTTACTACCTAGTCACCCGACTCCCTGACTCCCTTACTTTAGTCAGGGACCACTTTCTCTCCCTTTGCCCCACCGAGCTCACCGTCGACCTGCTAGAGGAGCGCCTCACTGCAGATGAGAAGAATATCGTTGCTGTAGGTGCTTCTCGCGGCGACCTTCGCGCCCCTTTCTTTGAGGGGTGTTCCCCTGTCCCCCTTCACCCCTCTGTTGCTTCTGCTGCTGCTGTGGACCTCGTTGGCACTGAGGAGGTCGGGGCTGCGTCTGCTCCTAGTGGGAGGCGCCGCAACAGCAAGGGCAAGGGGGGAAAGGGTGGTGGAGGGGACGGTGGGGGCGGCAGTGGAGGCGGTGGGGGAGGTGGAGGCAGTGGCATTGGCTGTGGAGGCAGTGGCAGCGGTGGTGGAGGTGGCGGCGGCGGTGGAGCTGGTCGAGGTGGAGCCGCACAGCATGGAGGCTTTGATGGTAGCCAGCGCCAGCAGCAGCCGCGTTCCCGTGAGACCCCGTTGGCCCAGCAGCTTTGTGAGTGATACGCTGGGCGTGGGAGGTCTAGGGGTGTTGGTCCCTGCACTTACGTTCTTCGCACCGTCGGGCGCCGTGGGGAGACGTGCGGGCTGCCACACACTGTGCAGCGCTGCTTCGGTTGCCTGACTGACGCCTGGCGCGCCCAGTTTCCTAACGCTGTTGAGCTCCATCGTTGGGGGTGATCTGCTTAGGGAGAATGTCGCTATCTTTGATCTTGATTTCGATGCTATCCTTGTTGCCATGTATGATGTGACTGATAGTGCTGAGGGTGACTGTTACCTGTGTGTTCCGCCCGACCCGGGCATTGAGGCTGCTGCTCTAGGTGCTAGTGCGTCTGCTGCTCCAGGAACTGGTGAGTCTGCTGCTCAAGGTACTATTGAGTCTGCTGCTCCAGGTGCTGGTGAGTCTGCTCTCTCTGGTACTTCACCTACTGAGTCCTTGCACACTTTCACACTTGACTCTGGTGCTTCGCGCTCCTTCTTTTGCGACAGCACCACACTCACGCCGCTCAGTCGGCCTGTCGCAGTCTCCCTGGCTGACCCCTCTAGGGGCCCAGTCCTTGCGCACTCTTCCACGGTTCTACCATGTCCTTGGGCCCCGTCGGGCTTGCTGTCGGGTCTCCACCTCCCCTCGTTCACTACGAACTTGGTGAGTGAAGCTGACCTTCAGGACTTGTGGGTTGACCAGTTCACCCCTGGAGGTCAGCGTGTGACCCATTGCACTTGCTCTCGGACGGGCCGCCACCTGGCCACGTTCACCCGTCGGCCTGGGTCGAGTCTGTACACACTGACTACTGCGTCTCCTCCGGTTACTGCGTCTAGTCAGGTAGACTCGTCTGGTCAGGTGTGTGCTGCCGCGTCCAGGTCTAGTCCAGCGCCTGCCCCCTGCTCGTGTCGTCCTCTGTCACACGAGACTCTCCTTTGGCACCACCGCCTTGGTCACCCCTCCCTGCCTCGTCTTCGAGGTATGGCCTCCCGTACCCTTGTCTCTGGTCTCCCCAGGTCCCTCCCTCCCCTTCCTCCGGGGCCTGCCCCTACCTGTGTTCCTTGTGTCGAGGGCCGGCAGCGCGCCGCTCCTCACTCCTCCGAGTTCCCTCCGACAGAGGCTCCCCTACAGACTCTCCACATGGACGTGTGGGGCCCAGCCCGCGTCAGTGGACAGGGTCACGAGCGTTACTTCCTGCTGGTCGTTGACGACTACTCGCGTTACACCACAGTCTTCCCCTTGCGCCGCAAGGGTGAGGTCACTGAGGTGTTGATCGACTGGATCCGCGGTGCCCGTCGCCAGCTCAGCGAGAGTTTCGGCTCGGACCTTCCTGTTCTGCGTCTGCACTCAGACAGAGGTGGTGAGTTTTCCTCCGACCTTCTGAGGGCTTTCTGTCGTGCGGAGGGCATCTGCTAGACGTTCACGCTTCCGGCCTCCCCACAGCAAAATGGGATTGCTGAGCGCCGCATTGGCATGGTCATGGACGTCGATCGTACGTCCATGATCGATGTGGCTGCTCCCCATTTTCTGTGGCCGTTCGCGGTTCAGTACGCTGCGCATCAGATCAACCTTCAGCCTCGTGTCTCCTTGCCGGAGACCACACTTACTCTGCGGTGGACGGGGAAGGTTGGCGATGCGTCCGTGTTCCGTGTCTGGGGATCTCGAGCTTTGGTCCGCAATTCTTCCGCGGACAAGCTGTCCTCCCGTGTCGATTCCTGCGTCTTCCTTGGCTTCCCCCCTGACGCACCTGGGTGGCAGTTTTACCACCCCACCTCGCGTCGTGTTCTGTCTTCTCAGGACGTCACGTTTGACGAGTCGGTATCCTACTACCGTCTCTTTCCCTACCGCACTGCCTCTCTCCCCCCCCCGCCCCTCTTCCTAGCACCAGGTACTCCCTCGGTAGACCCCCTTCCCCCCCAGGGTCCTGCCTCCTCAGGTGTGTCCCAGGTAGACCCTGTCGAGCCTGTCGAGGTAGCTATAGACTCTGGTGCTTCTAGGGGTACTGCGCCTGCAAGTGTGGGACCTGGGGGTGCTGTGCCTGGGGTTGCTGTGTCTGAGGGTGCGGAGCCTGGGGTTGCTGAGCCTGAGCGTGTGGAGCCTGGGGGTGTTGAGCCTAGGGGTGTTGAGCCTGGGGGTGCTGAGCCTGGGGGTGCTGAGCCTGAGCGTGCTAAGTCTGGAGGTCCTCCGGGTGTCCCGTCACGGCAGGAGCCCCTTTCTCCGTAGCGGCTCTGTGAGTGGTACGCTCGGCGCTTTCGCCGTACTGCTGGAGCTACGGGGCCTGCTACTGGAGGTGCTTCTGGGGCTGGAGCTGCTGGAGGTGCTGCTAGTGCTGGAGCTGCTGGAGCAGCTGGTCCTGGAGGTGCTGGTGCTGGAGGTACTGGCGCTGTTGGAGGTCTTACTGGTGTTGGAGCTGCTGGAGGTTTTTCTGGAGCTGGAGCTGCTGGAGGTGCTGCTGGTGATGGCGCTGCTGGAGCCGCTGGTCATGGAGGTGCTGGTGCTGGAGGTACTGGCGCTGTTGGAGGTCCTACTGGTGTTGGAGCTGCTGGAGGTGCTGGTGCAGCTGGTCCCGGAGGTGCTCGTACTGGAGGTACTGGAGCTGCTGGGGCTGGTGGTGCTGCAGGAGTTGGAGCTGTAGGTGCTGGAGCTGTTGCTACTGGAGGTGCTGCTGGAGCTGGAGCTGCTGGAGGTACTGGAGCTGGTGGTGCTGCGGGAGTTGTAGCTGGAGACCCTGGAGCTGAGGGTACTGGTGCTGTCTCTGCTGTTTCTGGAGGCGCTGCGCGGCCGCGGCCGTACTATGTTCCGCTCATTTAGCAGGTTCTTGGTCTCCCGCCTTCTACTGGTCCTACTCCTCCCTTACTGAGTCCACCGCCTGTCCAGTCACAGTCGCAGTTACAGCCACCCTCTCCACTGCCTGGTCCTTCTCCTTACTCTGGACCGACTAGAGGTCTTACGGAGCGTCGTGAGCCTGAGTCTCGCCCTGCGTCGCCTGAGTCTCGTCCTGCGTCACCTGAGTCTCGTCCTAAGTCTCCTGTTCGCACTTGTCGTTGTGTTCCGCGTCAGCGTCCTCCCACTGTCCCCGGCACTCACTCTATGACTCTGCGTCCTTCCACTGCTCCACAGCGTGTCCCTCTGCCATCTCCTCCTGCGTCCTCTCTTCCTGACGGTCCGGACCCTGAGTCTGACTCCCTTCGTGCTGCTCGTCCAGCTGTCACGCGCTTTCTGGCCACTGTTGTCACTGACCCTTCGTTTGAGTCCACTGCTGCGTCTGTTCTTGTTGCTGAGCTTGTTGAATTTGCTGCCGCCTGTCGTCTAGACTACGCCGCTAGTCTTGTTGCTGACTCTGAGTCTGCGTTTGTCTGTCCTCCGTCCGTTGCGGGTGAGTGTGCTCTTGGCACGGACGTTCTTGAGGACAGACAGGAGGAGTTTGAGTGCTTTGCCGCTGCTTTACCTCATCTGGTATCCTTGCTGCTTGCCCCTGAGGGAGACCCGGATGCACCAGACATCCCGACCCCGCGCTCTTACGCAGAGGCGATAGAGGGTCCCTACTCCTCTCAGTGGCAGACAGCCATGGACACAGAGATGGCTTCCTGGAAGTCCACAGGCACCTACGTCGACGAGGTTCCCCCGCCTGGGGCGAACATCGTCAGTGGCATGTGGATCTTCAGGGTGAAGCGGCCGCCGGGTTCTCCGCCTGTCTTCAAGGCGCGTTACGTTGCTCGAGGCTTCAGTCAGCGACAGGGAGTTGACTTCTTCCAGACCTTCTCCCCTACCCCGAAGATGACCACTCTTCGGGTGCTGCTGCACGTCGCCGCTCAGCGTGACTACGAGCTACACTCTCTTGACTTCAGCACAGCCTTCTTACAGGGCAGCCTGCATGAGGAGATCTGGCTGCGCCGCCCACCTGGCTTCACTGGGTCGTTTCCTGCTGGTATCCAGTGGAGCCTCCGGCGGCCAGTCTATGGTCTCCGCCAGGCACCCCGTGAGTGGCACGACACACTGAGGACGACTCTTGCTGCTCTTGGGTTTGCTCCTTCCACTGCTGACCCGTCGCTGTTTCTTCACACTGACACCACTCTGCCACCGTTCTACGTTCTTGTGTATGTAGACGACTTAGTTTTTGCTACTGCTGACACTGAGGCACTCGCCCACGTGAAGTCGGAGCTACAGAAGAGACACACGTGCACAGACCTGGGTGAGCTGACAAGCTATCTTGGCTTGCGGATCACCCGGGACAGAGCACAGTGCACCATTACCTTGACTCAGTCACACATGGTGCAGCAGGTCCTTCAGCGCTTCGGCTTCACGTACTCCTCGCCACAGTCCACTCCTCTGCCTACCGGTCACTCACTCTCAGCTCTACCTTCGGACGAGTCCGTAGAGCCGAGTGGCCCGTATCCAGAGCTTGTGGGCTGCCTCATGTACCTGATGACCTGCACTCGTCCTGACCTTGCCTACCCTCTTAGCATTCTAGCACGCAATGTCGCTCCTGGTAGACACAGGAAGGAGCACATGGATGCAGCTAAGAGGGTGTTGCGCTACTTGTGCCGTACGTCGGGCATGGGGCTCGTGCTTGGAGGACGGGCTCGAGTTGTCCTCACTGGTCACGCAGATGCTTCCTGGGTTGACGACTTGGCTATGCAGCGGTCGTCACAGGGTTACACCTTCAGCCTTGGCTCCGGCTCTGTCTCTTGGCGGTCTACCCGCTCTTCTTCTGTTCTCAGCTCCAGTTGTGAGGCTGAGATCTACGCTGGGGCCATGGCTGCACAGGAGTTACGCTGGCTCACCTACCTGCTGACCGACTTGGGAGAGGCGCCTCGTTCTCCTCTAGTTCTGTACGTCGACAACAAGGCCATGCTTGCCTTGTGTCAGGAGCACAGACAGGAGCACAGAACGAAGCACATTGCTCTGCGCTACTTCCTTGCTCGAGAGTTGCAGCAGCGTGGTCAGCTTCGTCTTGCTTACGTGGCCACTGAGGCCAACACTGCTGATATCTTTACCAAGGCACTTCAGCCTTGTGATCATCAGCGTTTTTGTACTATGCTAGGTCTTGTGCCTAGTTGGCCTCACTTGCTCACTTCTTGACTCTGCTTGTACTGTGATCTCTATACATATTCTTACATGCTTACACTTGCTAGGTTATGTTCACTGTATTGTTTGTTCTCCTTTATATAACTCTGCATGTGAACTGGCCTTGTGGCCATTTGCTTGTGCTCAGAATGCGTGGTGACGTCGTGATCCATCTTGAGCTTGCTATGCCTTTCTTGACTGGTCTTGTGACCTCTTGTTCTCCCTCACTTTGCCTATGGGGGTGTGTCAAACATATATGCTATAGTCTGTCTAGGCTATAGTGGGGTAGTTCATATAGGGTACAACACTTTTAGGTTTCCTACTTGTACCCACCTGCTTGCCAATTCAGTCATTCTGTTCTTCACTATTTTGACACATCTGCGTTCTCAAAGCGCGTCCGGCATTTGCATTTCCTCTGGCTGTGCTATCAGCCTTGTTGCCACCATTTCGCGTCGGGTGGGTGTCAGCAGCTCTCTCCCCATGTTCCGGTGTAGCCATTGTTCCTTTTCCCGCTGTGCTGCGTGCTCCATTCCTTGCATCTGCCTGGGCGACACTTCCGCGTTCTGCCTCTCCCACCGTGCTCGGGTTTCCTGCGCCTATCGCAGCTCGTGCGGTGTCTCTCCGGTATCTGAGGCCGCTTGCCTTCCGCCCTCCATCGATCCTTCTGCTTCGCGCGCTCGCTGTTGAGGCGTTCGATACGCTCCCGCCTCAGGCGGGGTTTGCCGCACGTTTTGTTCCCGCTGTCCGTTTGTCGCTGTCACGCTCACTTGCGCTCTCCAGCTTGGGGCGGCTTGGATATTTTCTCTCCAATATCTATGTCCGGAACTCAAATGATACCTATCGTTCATTTCTATTCGTGATCCCTTGCTTGTTTGTTCAAAGTTCCTAGACGATCTGCTCCTACTAGCTGCTCTAGGGAACTGAATCTCGGCTGGCTCTGCAGCTCAGTTGCTCACACCCGTGGCTTGCGGGGTTGGCATCACTGGTTGCTTGGCTCTAGAAGTTCGCTAGGCTCAAATTGTGCTTAATTGTGAAAACAAACGAGCAAGCAAGCAGTTCCATCCCCGCCCCTTGGCTAAGTATCTCTGCTGGTTACCGTTGCTAGCAACGGTGGTTTCGGTATTCCCCACCTTTCAGTTCTTCCCGCTCGATCGGTTTGGTTTCCCGCTGTCCTCCCTACAGTCTAACATCTTATTACTTACTTGTCATGCATTTATATTGTCTTATCCTATACTGCAATTAGAAGCATGGCATTGCTCCTCTACCAGCCTTGGGAGCCGATCAACACGCTTGAGACCAACCCTAGAAAGTATCGACCGAAGCCAGGCTCCTTGATTCCTATCACTCTCAGCTATTTTGAGTCTTGAATTCACGACCCGTTTCAAAACCCGCACTATCGTTGCCATGCTGCTTTCCGAGTTTTTCGTCCCCGTTATTATTGCTGGCTTGGTGTATTGCGGTAATTGCGGACGAACATTTGATAACCGCACCGCGTTTGGTCTTCATACTCGACAGCAGCAGCAAGGCGAAGGCGCAGAGCCCGTGCATGCACCGAGATCGGTTGACCAGACTGCTACTCAACCTTCTCGTGTAGTGCGCCCAGGCAACGACGTGTCTGGCAACGATGGCCCTTTTCAACCCCGGGGGGACTTACCTCCACAGCCTGACAGTCGTCCAACCCCTGCGATCGATCGTCAAGAAGATGTTGCCGTCGCTGATCGACTCGTGTCTGAGTTTGACACATGTAGGGAGGTGTATAGGTTTGTCAAGTCATTCAGAAACGGTATGGAAATGACGCGTGAGGAAGCCAATGCGTTCTTCAAGCTAATAAACAATCCACAGTTCAAGGCATCGGCTGTTGCAGATTGGAAGGGAATGCGGGATGTGGACGGTTTTGCAGAGAGAGTGTTGGGGCGTCATCACGTGACCTGGAAGAAGATGCAGGTGCAGGTGGAAGGGATGTCTGAGCCTGTTGAGTTCGACAACTCTTGAGGTACGTACATTGCTAATGTGTGTATCCGGACCTTATCCATGAAGGAGATTATCTCAAGTGCTGATGATGTATGTTGCTCTGCGCAGGCGCTTCGCACAATTTTTGGGGACCACAAGAACGCGACCGAATTCCAGTTGCGACCAAACCCACGAGACAACGCTACTAGGAAGCGCATCTTCTCAAGGCCGGAAACTGTCCGCTCGTGGTCCCGCGCACAGGTGCGCCATACCAAAATTGATGTCACATCCTGACTTTTATGGTCATGGACGTTGCTCTGATCTCTCGTGATTTACCGCATTTCTGCATCTTGATGACAGCGTGACTTGCCGAACAAAGAGGGTGTCATTGATGCGCTCATTGCCAGCAGCGAAGTAACCCATCTAAGCCACAATGGTAGGCAGAAAGTATGGCCTCTGCATATCACGGTCACTAATATACCCCGTGAGCATCGTTGGAAAGAATCGTCTCGACAGTTGGTAGCGCTGTTACCACTGCCCGACGTGGATCTCCCAGCCGTGGTGAAGACACACTTGTTCAACAGGTGTCTTGAGATAGTGTTTCAGCCATTGATTGACACTTCATACCCGTGAGCTATTGTCCTTATAAGTCAATCCGTCTTGAGCAAAACATTCCAGCGTGGTTGGAATGTGCTCAGTACTTACGGGCACTAACAGGTCCGTATCATATACAGGGGGGTCCCGATGCTGGATCCACATGGGGTGAGCCGCACTGCTTACCCACTCCTATATACATACGTTTGTGATTACCCCGAGGGTTGCAAGGTGACGGCCACCATGCAACATCGAGCAGCAAATCCTTGCTCAATGTGTGAGGTACCACAAGAGTCCCTGGACGCCATGGATAGCTTGTTTGCAAGACAGACGGCGGACAGCCAGCGACGCTCGTTAGGCAACGCTAATGAGTGCAAGGCACTTGGTACACACCGAGTGGAGGTGCATATATGCTGTGAGGAAGTTTGGATGGGCGGTCAAAGAGAGTACTGACACAGGGAACGCCCTTGTGCCATGCTTCCTCTGGAAGTGGAATTTTGCATGGGAGACTTGGGGTAACCCGTATGGATGTGTGCTGCCCGACGTGCTACATGTGGTTGACATTGGAGTTTGGAAGCACATACTGGAGCAGATCCATGAGACTAACCGGGTGAGCCTTCCGCGGGGCATATGCTGATGGTTATTCCATGGCTTCCTTCTAACCTCTGAATTCCCTGGCAAATCGCGTACTGGCAGGCAACATGAAAGGCTGTACCGTTTGGCACGTGCAGCCGGCATCAAACTGCCTAAACCAGGCAAATAGTTTCGGGGTGGCGCCAACTATGCGGCTGACGAGCACCGTGCAATGATGCAGGTGTCTGTTTTCATATTTGACGGCATTCTCATGCCGGCTCAGCTAGAGGTTTTAATGTGCTTCTTAAAGTGGTATGCTGCATGCTTCCGGGTGCCCGAGCACACCAATGAATCAATAAGTGAAGTCGTGCTGTTGCAACAGAAATGAGTGTCTCAAGGCAGGTTGTGCACCATGTGTGTGTGTGTGTTATTCCATCACCTATGGCTATACCCCACTCACCTTTCCCTGTATTGTTTTGTGCCGGTCTATTTGTTCCTGACCCTGTCAAGTACAGTTTGATGGCGCTTCTGAAGCGCGAGTTCCCAATGCAAGCTTCTGGTTGGAAGCTTGTCAAGGTACATGTGCTCACACATCTCCCGTATGCCATTTAAACCCGCGGGGTTTCCGAGGAGTATTCAAACAACGTCTTTGAGCACAGCCATGTGGGTCTTGTCAAGCGCCCGTACTGGTCCTCCAACCGACGGCAGATTGCTCGGGCAATCATAAGCGCCGATGATATTCGGCGGGCCATGCCTTCCCTTCCGACAGTGATGCAGTGTAGCCACAACTAGACTAGTCCCATGGATCAGGTCAGCTTTCACCCATGCCTAGCCAGAACCATGTACGGCCCTGGCCCCTACTGTGTGTCGCATGCCCTTTACCACATGTGTGCACTCACACCAAGCTTTCCCTATGGCAGGCGATGCTGACTGGGTTGCCTGTTATGATGACCACAAGCACCACAATGAGGATTGACGAGCCCGAAGGTGAACAGCGACGACCGTTAGACCCATGGCTGGCATTTGAAAGAGCATTGCCAAGATGCATGCCTCACTTTGCATCGGCCATGAGGCAGGCCGGTTTAACAACACATGTCATACAGGTATGTTTTTGCCTTTTGGTTGATGTTGTTGTACGTGTGGCTGTATTGGGGGCCCTAGACTGAATTGTGTGTGTGGTTTTTTCCTCTGTCTCCCCTTCCTTGGTTCCAGGTGCACTCTGCAGTTGCTTTCTCTTTTGCTAGCGAGGTTGGCCCACACTCTGATGCGACAGCGTGGGTGCGGGCTGATCCAAGCTTCCACGGGAAGCTGTGCTTCTCGTATGTATTCTTCAACAGTGCTAGCCCTGCGGTTTGCTGCCCATAGGTTGTACCTAGGCCAATTGACTACTTGCGTGCTGCCTATGTTTCTGCACCTTGACAATCATGCTCTTTTCCAGGCCCTCATATATTAGCCTAAAACACGCTGATTACGGTGAAAATGCAGCTGTTTTTTTTTTTTTTTTTTCCCTGAAAAAGCAGTATGGTATGCTGTATATTTTTGCACTGTTTTTTCAGTTTAAGTTGCATGTTCACACTGATTTTTCTAGTATAGTGAAGGCAGGCCCCCAGAATTCAGAGAAATTTCTCTGATTTGCCTAAAAAACTCTGATACCGTATTCTCCCGGACATAGCACCCTAGGGTATAGCTAAAAATACAGGGAAAAATGAGGGGGGGCTCCTCATTGGAAAAAAATACATAATACCCGGGTCTTTACATATGGTATATTTTAGTGTTAGTGTTTATTTAATTAGACAATGTGGGTGTTTTGATTTTCATTTTAACATCACTGTCTGAGGCGCGAATGTGGGTTTCGGCCACGAGCTTCATCACCCCCACGAAAATGCCATGTGGCACCTCTCTTGCAACTTGCAGCGGAAGATTCGCCTGCACGTGGTCACAGCGAAATAGTGCGAGGGGGGAAATCTCGGTAGATTGTAAGTGAATGTACCGCGAAATTTCATCTAGGGAGAAATTTTCGCGATATTCTTCAATATTGCAGCTACTCGTTAACGACTATTATAACGAATTCGTAAGAAAAGGGGGGTGTTATAGAAAATCAGCAAAAAAGGGGGGTATAGTAGAAACGAGGCTCCCCATAACACCCACCCCGCACAAGCTACCCGGGGGTGTACAATTATGGGGGGGTGTTTTGTCCGGGAGTATACGGTATTTCATCCTTTTTGCTGTGAACTCTGAATATTCAGAAACATATTCTAGGCCTTGTCTGAAATTTCAGCCTTTTTCTCATAGTGTACTCAAATTCATGAGCGTTTTTGTGGGTACCTACTCTCATTATGCCTATGCGAAATCTGACCTGACAGCCGCGATTAGCGCTGGAAGTACAATACTGTCCCGTCAGTCTCGCTGAAACAGTGACAGCAGTGTTGCAACGCGGTTATCACCTTGTTTTCGGCTAATCAACCAGCTTCACTACCGATGTGAACTCTGGTATATCATACATTTTTACTCTTGAACTCTGAAATTGAAGTTTTTTTTTTTTGTACCAGGTCTGATTGATCAGACTAAAAATATGTACTAAGTTTGACAAATCAGACAACCCATAAACGAATCTGAGAGCCTGAGTGAAGGCGAAGGACTTGACTGAAACTTAGGGGGTTACATGATTCCCGTGTGTACAGCAGGGACGTTGCTAGTAAAAAACCCTGTCTGGAAATCAGATAGGATTTTTTTCCTTCGTTTGAGCGTCAGACAAAAATTTATGGCTAGTCTGTAAATTCAGACGAAAATATAACATACGTCTTAAAGTAGTGAAGCAAAAAATAATGTACAACTTCAGGTGTCCAACATATCGCATGCCTTCTTAGTGATTATCCTTAAAACTGGATATGGTGGTGCGTCTGGTGGCAGATTTGCTGGTCGAAGTCCTGACTGTGAGAGTGGAGTGGGGAATCGGCAGCAGGAAAGATTCTAACGCAAATGTGCATCTGACGCGCCAGCACCAGATTCTCGCGCAAAATTAAGGGTTACAAAAAGGCAGGGTGATTTTGGTACAATGCCCAACCTGAACCGACACACCACTGGTGCGGATGGAAGAATCCGCGAAGGCCATTTTTGGCCAAAAGTTTAGGGTTTCATAGCAGGTCCTGTTCCAGGACCGTTTTTTTTAAGGCCCACCGATTAGTTCGTTGCCCGTAGCGCCCTACCCCACCAGTAGCGTTGCCCTGCCCTGCCCTACCTGTCGCGCTGCCCTGCTGGCTGCGCGCTGCCCTGCCTTGCCCGTCGCGCCACCTAGCTTGCAGCACGTCGCCCCGCCGCCTGCCGCGCCGCCCTGCCCTGCCCGCGCGCCGCCCTGCTGGCCGCACACCGTCCTGCCCTGCCCGCGCGCCGCCCTGCTGGCCGCGCGCCATCCTGCCCTACTCGCGCGCTGCCCTGCCGCCTGCCGCACCACCCTGCCCTGCCCTCGCGCCGCCCTACTGGCCGCGCGCCGTCCTGCCCTGCTCGCGCGCCGCCCTGCCGCCTGCCGCGCCGCCCTGCCATGCCCGCACGCCGCCCTGCTGGCCCCCGTGCCGCCCTGCCCTGCCCACGGGCCGCCCTGCTGGCCGCCGCACCGCCCTGCCCTACCCGCGGGCCGCCCTGCTGGCCGCCGAGCCGCCGTGCCCTGCCCACGTGCCGCCCTGCTGGCTGTCGCGCCGCCCTGCCCTGCCCGCGCGCCACCCTGCTGGCTGCTGCGTAGCCCTGATCTGCCCACGCGTGCTTCCCTAGTGCCCGCGCGCTGCCCTGCCCGTCACGCCATCCTGTTGCCTGTGTGGCCCCCTGCTCGTCACGCGCCACCCTGCTTTGCCCGCTATGACTACTCTTAGCGTTCTAACATTCGATCATGAGGGCCATATGATCCAGTTCGATACGTGGCTCGATGACTTACAGCTGTACGTATTGAGCGATTCTAGAAACGGCGTTTCGTTGTTTGACCACACGTCTGGAGCCTCTCTTGCCCCTCCGGACACAGCTGACAGTGCGACTCGCTCACAGTGGCTTACCCGTGACGCTGCTGCTTGCTTAGCCATTCGCAATCACCTGCCGTTAGATGAGCGCGCTCACTTTGGCCAGCACAAGACTGCTAAAGCCCTGTACGACGCTGTAGTCGCTCGTTACTCTTCCCCTGCCACTGCTGCTCTCGGCCGCCTTATACTGCCCTACCTTTTTCCTGAGCAGTCAGCCTTTGCCACAGTCGAGGACCTCATCACCCACCTTCGCACTAGCGACACTCGCTACCGCGCTGCCCTCAAAGCCGAGTTCCTAGACAAGAACCTGCCCCCGATGTACATCACTCTCTACTTCATAGTCACCCGCCTCCCTGACTCTCTTCGCGTAGTCAGGGACCACTTTCTTGCACTTGACCCCACAGAACTCACTTTCGACCTGCTCGAGAAGCACCTCCTTGCAGCTGAGACTAGCATAGCCGCTCTAGGTGCTGCTCGTGGCACTCCTCGCACACCCTTCTTTGAGGGGTGTTCCCCCTCCCCCCTTGCCCCCTCCTACGCCTCTGCTGCTGCTGCTGACGTCCCTAGTGCTGAGGATGTCGGAGCTGCTTCCGCTAGTGGGAAGCGCCGCAGCAGCAAGGGCAATCTGCAAGTGCCACAGGAGAGTTTGGTGAGTACCGATGCCCTCCAGGATGCGATGGTCACTACCACCACAACTGGGGGTCAGCGTGTGGCGATCTGCACGTGTACACGGACGGGCCGTCACCTGGCCACGTTCACCCGTCGGCCTGGGTCGAGTCTGCACACACTGACTACTAAGCCTGCTCAGATAGCTGCTTTTGGTCAAGTGTCCGCGTCACGTCAGGTAGCCACCCTTTGTTCATGTCGCAACCTGACGCACCAGACTCTCCTCTGGCACCACTGTCAAACTTATATGCTATAGTCTGTTTAGGCTGTATTGGGGTAGTTCTTACAGGGTACAACACTTTTAGGTTTCCTATATGTACCCACCTGCTTTCTAGTTCAGTCATTCATTCGCTCACATTCTAACATGGTATTCTGAGAAGGTTCCCTAGTGGGAACGATTTTTTTTCCTGCCCTGGCCGAAGCGCGCATCGCGCCCTGCCCGTCGTGGCTCCTTTGTCGCCCGTCACGGCCCCTGCTGGACGCGACCCCTACTGCCTGTCGCGGCCCCTACTGCCGTCGCGACCCCACCTGCCGTCGCGGCCCCTACTGCCGACGCGGCCCCTACTGCTATCGCGGCCCCTGCTGGCGCGGCCCCTGCTGACGCGGCCCATTCTGACGCGGCCCCTGCTGAAGCGGCCCCCTGCTGACGCGGCCCCCTACTGGCGCAGACCCTGCTGACGCGGCCCCCCTGCTGACGCGGCCCCCCTGCTGACGCGGCCCCTGCTGGCGCGGCCCCTGCTGGCGTGGCACCTGCTGACGCAGCCCCACTGCTGACGCGGCCCCCTGCTGTCGCGGCCCCCTGACGTCGCCACCCCTACTGGCGCGGCCCCTGCTGTCACAGCCCGGCCCTGCTGACGCGGCCCCTGCTGACGCGGCCCCCTGCTGGCGCGGCCCCTGCTGGCGCGGCCCCTGCTGACGCGGCCCCTGCTGTCGCGCCCCCAGCTGTCGCGGCCCCTGCTGTCACGGCCCGGCCCTGCACCCGCCCCTGGTAAGCACCCGCGCCGCCCTGCTGCGCCACGCCGCCAGTTGCCGAGCCGCGCTGCCCAGCCAAGCCCCGCCGCCCAGCCGAGCCGCGCCGCCCAGCCAAGCCGCGCCGCCCACTGAGCCGCGCCGCTCTGCCGAGCCGCGCCGCCCTACTGAGCCGCGCCGCCCTACTGAGCCGCGCCGCCCTACTGAGCCGCACTGCCCTGCACTGCCCTACTGCCTCTGCTGCTACTGGTGCTACTACTGCTACTGTTGCTACTGCTGCTACTGCGGCTACTGCTCCTACTGCTGCTATGGCTATCCCTACTGTTCTCACCTTTGATGCTGAGGGGCGTGCAGTTGACTTTGACGTGTGGGTTGACGACTTGCAGCTCTTTTTTCAGTGTGACTCTAGGGATGGGTTTTCCCTTTTTGATCACACGTCCGGTGTCTCTACTGCTCCTGCTGCCACTGCTGACAGTACGGTTCGCTTGCAGTGGACCACTCGTGACGCTGTTGCTCATCTTGCTGTTCGTAGTCACCTGCCGCCTGCTGAGCGCGCGCATTTTGGCCAGTACAAGACTGCTCAGTCTTTGTACGACGCTGTAGTTGCGCGCTACTCCTCCCCTACCACTGCTGCCCTCAGCCGCCTCATGCTGCCGTACTTTTTCCCTGACCTTGCCGCCTTTGCCACAGTCGCTGACCTCGTTGCTCACCTCCGCACTAGTGACGCCCGCTACTGCGCTGCCCTTCCCACTGAGTTCTGTGCCAAGAACCCCCCCCCCCCATGTACATCACCCTTTATTACCTAGTCACCCGCCTCCCTGACTCCCTTTCTTCAGTCAAGGACCACTTTCTCTCCCTTTGCCCCACCGAGCTGACAATCGACCTGCTAGAGGAGCGCCTTGCTGCAGCTGAGAAGAGTATCTTAGCTGTAGGTGCTTCTCGCGGCGACTGTCGCACCCCTTTCTTTGAGGGGTGTTCCCCTGTCCCCCTTCTCCACTCTGTTGCTTCTGCTGCTGCTGTCGACCTTGTTGGTACTGAGGAGGTCGGAGCTGCGTCTGCCCCTAGTGGGAGGCGCCGCAACAGCAAGGGCAAGGGGAGCAAGGGTGGTGGAGGGGACGGCGGGGGCGGCTGCGGAGGCGGTGGAGGAGGCGGGAGGGGTGGCGGTGGAGGTGGGGGTGGTGCCGGGAGTGGGGGCTACAGTGGCGGCGGTGGGGGTGGTGGAGGCAGCGGCAGAGGTGGTGGAGGCAGCGGCAGCGGTGGTGGAGGTGGCGGCGGCGGTGGTGCTGGTCGAGGTGCAGCCGCGCAACGTGGAGGCTTTGGTGGTAGCCAGCGACAGCAGCAGCCGCGCTCCCGTGAGACCCCGTCGACCCAGCAGCTTCGTGAGTGGTACGCTGGGCGTGGGAGGTCTGGGGGTGCTGGTCCCTGCACTTACGTTCTTCGCACCGGCAGTCGTCGTGGGGAGGCGTGTGGGCTGCCACACACTACGCAGCGCTGCTTCGGTCGCTTGACTGACGCCTGGCGTGCCCAGTTTCCGAACGCTGTTGAGCTCCCTCGCTGGCATGATCTGCTTATGCAGAATGTGCCTATCTTTGATCTTGATTTCGATGCTATCCTTGCTGCCATGTATGCTTTGACTGATAGTGCTGAGGGTGACTGTTACCTGAGTGTCCCGCCCGACCCGGGCATTGCGGCTGCTGCGCTAGGTGCTAGTGCGTCTGCTGCTCCAGGTACTGGTGAGTCTGCTGCTCCAGGTGCTGGTGAGTCTGCTCTCTCTGGTACTGCACCTACTGAGGCTTGCACACTTTCACACTTGACTCTGGTGCTTCGCGCTCCTTCTTTCGCGACAGCACCACACTCACGCCGCTCAGTCGGCCTGTCGCCGTCTCCCTGGCTGACCCCTCTGGGGGCCCAGTCCTTGTGCACTCTTCCACGGTTCTACCGTGTCCTGCGGCCCCGTCGGGCTTGCTGTCGGGAATCCACCTCCCCTCGTTCTCTACGAACCTGGTGAGTGGAGCTGACCTCCAGGACGCGTGGGTTGACCAGTTCGCCCCTGGAGGTCAGCGTGTGACCCACTACACTTGCTCTCGGACGGGCCGCCACCTGGCCACGTTCACCCGTCGGCCAGGGTCGAGTCTGTACACACTGACTATTGCGTCTCCTCCGGTCTCTGCGTCTGGTCAGGTAGCTGCGTCTAGTCAGGTGTTTGCTGCCGCGTCCAGGTCTAGTCCTGCGTCTGCCCCCTGCTCGTGTCGTCCTCTGTCGCACGAGACTCTTCTTTGGCACCACCGCCTTGGTCACCCCTCCTTGCCTCGTCTTCGAGGTATGGCCTCCCGTACCCTTGTCTCGGGTCTACCCCGGTCCCTCCCTCCCCTTCCTCCGGGGCCTGCCCCTACCTGTGTTCCTTGTGTCGAGGGCCGGCAGCGCGCCGCTCCTCACTCCTCCACGTTCCCTCCGACTGAGGCTCCTCTGCAGACTCTTCACATGGACGTGTGGGGCCCAGCCCGCGTCCGTGGACAGGGTCACGAGCGTTACTTCCTGCTGGTCGTTGACGACTACTCGCGTTACACCACAGTCTTCCCCTTGCGCAGCAAGGGTGAGGTCCCTGAGGTGTTGATCGACTGGATCCGCAGTGCTCGTCGCCAGCCCAGCGAGAGTTTCGGCTCGGACCTTCCTGTTCTGCGTCTGCACTCCGACAAAGGTGATGAGTTTTCCTCCGACCTCCTGAGGGCCTTCGGTCGTGCGGAGGGCATCCGCCAGACGTTCATGCTTCCGGCCTCCCCACAGCAAAATGGGATTGCTGAGCGCCGCATTCGCATGGTCATGGACGTCGCTCGTACGTCCATGATCCATGCGGCTGCTCCCCTTTTTCTGTGGCCGTTCGCGGTTCAGTACGCTGCGCATCAGATCAACCTTCAGCCTCGTGTCTCCTTACTAGAGACCACACCTACTCTGAGGTGGACGGGGAAGGTTGGCGATGCGTCCGTGTTCCGTGTCTGGGGATCTCGAGCTTTTGTCCGCAATACTTCAGCGGACAAGCTGTCCTCCCGTGCCGTTCCCTGTGTCTTCCTTGGCTTCCCTCCTGACGCACCTGGGTGGCAGTTCTACCACCCCACCTCGCGTCGTGTTCTGTCCTCTCAGGACGTCACGTTTGATGAGTCGGTGTCTTACTACCGTCTCTTTCCCTACTGCACTGCCTCTCTCCCCCCCCCGCCGCTCTTCCTAGCACCAGGTACTCCCCCGGTAGACCCCCTCCCCCCCTAGGGTCCTGCCCCCACAGGTGTGTCTCAGGTAGACCCTGCCGAGCCGGTCGAGGTAGCTGTCGATTCAGGTGCTGCTAGGGGTGCTGAGCCTGCGGGTGCGAGGACTGGGGGTGCTGAGCCTGAGCGTGTGGAGCCTGGGGGTGCTGAGTCTAGGGGTGCTGAGTCTGGGCGTGCTAAGCCTGAGGGTGCTGAGCCTGGGCGTGTGGAGCCTGAGGGTACTGCGTCTGGAGGTGCTGAGCCTGCGCGTGCTGAGACTGGAGGTGCTCTAGGTGTCCCGTCGCGGCGAGAGCCCCACTCTCCACAGCAGCTTCGTGAGTGATACTCTCGGCGCTGTCAAGGTGCTGCTGGTGCTGGTGCTGCTGGAGCTGCTGGAGGTGCTGCTGGAGCTACTAGAGGTGCTGCTGGTGCTGGTGCTGCTGGAGCTGCTGGAGGTGCTGCTGGAGCTGCTGGAGGTGCTGCTGGTGCTGGAGGTGCTGCTGGTACTGGAGCTGCTGGAGCTGCTGGAAGTGCTGCTGGAGCTGCTGGCGGTGCTGCTGGTGCTGGAGGTGCTGCTGGTGCTGGAGCTGCTGGAGCTGCTGGAGGTGCTGCTGGTGCTGGAGCTGCTAGAGCTGCTGGAGGTGCTGCTAGGACTGGAGGTGCTGCTGGGACTGGAGACCTTGGGGCTGAGGGTACCGGTTCTGTCTCTGCTGTTTCTGGAGGTGCTGCGCGGCCGCGGCCGTACTACATTCCACTCCTTCAGCAGGTTCTTGATTCCCCGCCTTCTCCTGGTCCTCCTCCTCCTTTCCTGAGTCCACTGCCTGTCCAGTTCCAGTCGCAGTTACAGCCGGCCTCTCCACTGCCTGGTCCTTCTCCTTACTCTGGACCGACTAGAGGTCTTACGGAGCGTCGTGAGACTGAGTCGCGTCCTGTGTCGCCTGAGTCTCGTCCTGCGTCGCCTGTCCGTACTGTTCGCGCTAGTCGTGTTTCGCGTCCGCGTCCTCCTCCTGTCCCTGGCACTTATTCTATGACTCTGCGTCCTTCCACTGCTCCACAGCATGTCCCTCTGCCGTCTCCTCTTGCGTCCTCTCTTCCTGCAGGACCGGACCCTGCGTCTGACTCCCTACGTGCTGCTAGTCCAGCTGTCATGCGCTTTCTGGCCACTGCTGTCACTGACCCTTCGTTTAAGTCCACTGCTGTGTCTGCTCTTGTTACTGAGCTTGTTGACTTTGCTGCAGCCTGTCGCCTAGACTACGCCACTAGTCTTGTTGCTGAGTCTGCGTCTGCGTTTGTCTGTCCTCCGTCCGTCGGGGGTGAGTGTGCTCTTGGCATGGACGTTCTTGAGGATAGACAGGAGGAGTTTGAGTGCTTTGCCGCTACTGTACCTCATCTCGTGTCCATGCTGCTTGCCCCTGAGGGAGACCTAGATGCACCAGACATCCCAACCCCGCGCTCTTACGCAGAGGCGATAGAGGGTCCCTACTCCTCTCAGTGGCAGGCAGCCATGGACGCCGAGATGGCTTCCTGTAAGTCCACAGGCACCTACGTAGACGAGGTTCCCCCACCTGGGGCGAACATCGTCAGTGGCATGTGGATCTCCAGGGTGAAGCGGCCGCCGGGTTCTCCGCCTCCCTTCAAGGCGCGTTACGTTGCACGTGGCTTCAGTCACCGACAGGGAGTTGACTTCTTTCAGACCTTCTCCCCTACCACGAAGATGACCACTCTTCGGGTACTGTTGCACGTTGCTGCTCAGCGTGACTACGAGCTCCACTTGCTTGACTTCAGCACAGCCTTCCTATAGGGCAGCCTGCACGAGGAGATCTGGCTGCGCCGCCCTCCTGGCTTCACTGGGTTGTTTCCTGCTGGTACCCAGTGGAGCCTCTGGCGGCCAGTCTACGGTCTCCGCCAGGCACCCCGTGAGTGGCACGACACACTCAGGACGACTCTTGCTACTCTTGGTTTTGCTCCTTCCACTTCTGACCCTTCTCTGTTTTTACGCACTGACACTACTCTGCCGCCGTTCTACGTTCTCGTGTACGTATACGACCTCGTCTTTGCTATTGCTGACACTGAGGCACTCGCCCACGTGAAGTCCGAGCTGCAGAAGAGACACACGTGCACAGACCTGGGTGAGCTGACAAGCTATCTTGGCTTGCGGATCACCCGGGACAGAGCACAGCGCACCATTACCTTGACTCAGTCACACATGGTGCAGCAGGTCCTTCAGCGCTTCGGCTTCACGTACTCCTCGCCACAGTCCACTCCTCTGCCTACCGGTCACTCGCTCTCAGCTCCACCTTCGGACAAGTTCGTAGAGCCGAGTGGCCCGTATCTAGAGCTTGTGGGCTGCCTCATGTACCTGATGACTTGCACACGACCTGACCTCGCATACCCTCTCAGCCTTCTGGCTCGCTACATGGCTCCCGGCAGGCACCAAAAGGTGCACTGGGATGCTGCGAAGAGGGTGTTGCGATACTTGTGCAGTACATCGGGCATGGGGCTCGTGCTTGGAGGACGGGCTCGAGTTGTCCTCACTGGTCACGCTGACGCCTCCTGGGTTGACGACTTGGCTACGCAGCGGTCGTCACAGGGTTACACCTTCAGTCTTGGCTCCGGTTCTGTCTCTTGGCGGTCTACCCGCTCTTCTTCTGTTCTCAGCTCCAGTTGTGAGGCTGAGATCTACGCTGGGGCCATGGCTGCACAGGAGCTACGCTGGCTCACCTACCTGCTGACCGACTTGGGAGAGGCGCCTCGTTCTCCTCCAGTTCTGTATGTCAACAACAAGGCCATGTTGGCCTTGTGTCAGGAGCACAGACTGGAGCACAGAACGAAGCACATTGTTCTACGCTACATCCTTGCTCGAGAGTTGCAGCAGCGTGGCCAACTTCGTCTTGCTTACGTGGCCTCTTAGGCCAACACTGCTGATGTTTTCACCAAGGCACTTCAGCCTTGTGATCATCAGCGTTTCTGTACTGTGTTAGGCCTTGTACCTACTGTGCCTCACTTGCTTTCTTCTTGACTCTGCTTGTACTGTACTCTTTATACATATACATGCATGCTTACACTTACTAGGTTGTGTTCACTGTATTGTTTGTTCTCTTTATATAACTCTGCATGTGAACTGGCCTTGTGGCCATTTGCTTGTGCTCAGACTGCGTGGTGACTTTGTGATCCACTCTGAGCTTGCCTTGCCTTTCTTTACTGGTCTTGTGACCTCTTGTTCTCCCCCACTTTGCCTATGGGGGTGTGTCAAACTTATATGCTATAGTCTGTTTAGGCTGTAGTGGGGTAGTTCTTACAGGGTGCAACACTTTTAGGTTTCCTATATGTATCCACCTGCTTTCTAGTTCAGTCATTCATTCGCTCACATTCTAACAACCACCGCCCTGGTCACCCCTCCCTGCCACGCCTCCGTGGCATGCACTCCCGCCTCCTTGTCTCTGGTCTTCCCAGGTCTCTGCCTCCCCTTCCACCCTCGCCTGCCCCGCCATGCCTTCCTTGCGTCGAGGGGCGGCAGCGCGCCGCTCCTCACTCCTCGTTTCCCCCGATGACTACTCCCCTGCAGACTCTCCACATGGACGTGTGGGGCCCAGCCCGCGTTAGTGGACAGGGCCGTGAGCGCTAGTTTCTGCTGGTTGTTGACGACTACTCGCATTACACCACAGTCTTCCTGGAGACACTAGAGCTGGAGACCCTGGAGCTGGTGGCACTAGAGCTGGAGACCCTGGAGCTGGAGGCACTGGAGCTGGAGACCTTGGAGCTGGAGGTGCTGGCGTTGGGGGGGTTGGAGCTGGCGCTACAGGTGCTGGAGGCACTATGCAGCGGCGACCGCTCTTCGTTCCGCCGCCGCCGTCGTCTCTGCCGCCTCCTGGATCGGACCTTCGCCAGGTTCTTAGTCTCCCGTCTTCTATTGGCCTTACTCCTCGCTTACTGTGTCCGCCGCCTCACCAGTCGCAGCCACAGTTACAGCCAGACTCCCCAATGCCTGCTCCTTCTCCTTACGCTGAGCAGACAGACTCTCTTACAGAGCGTCGTGAGTCTGAGTCTCGTCCTGCCTCGCCTGTTCGCGCTGGTCGACGCGTTCCTCGTCCGCGTCCTCCTCCTGTCCCCAGCACTCACATTATGGCACTTCGTCCTTTCTCTGTTCCACTGCGTGTTCCCCTCCCGTCTCCTCCTGCGTCTTCTCTTGCTGACGGTCCGGACCCTGAGTCTAACTTAGTTCGTGCTGCCAGTCCTGTCAAACTTATATCTGCTATGGTCTATTTAGGCTGTAGTGGGGTAACCCTAGTGTTTCCTATTTGTACCCATCTCATTTCCTAGTTCATTCATTCTTTCGTCTATCTTTCTCACATGGTATAGAGCTAGTTTCGAGAATCTTTAAAAAGGGCCCACCACGAAAATTTTTTACTGCCTACTTGACGCGCGCGTCGCGCTTTCCCTTCGAGGCCCGTCGCGGCCCCTGCGCCTGCCCTCAGAGCCAGCGCCCGCCACGTAAGGCCCCGTAAGGCCCCGTTATGCCCCGTAAGGCCCCGTAAGGCCCCGTTAGAGGCCCCGTAAGGCCCCGTCAGGCCCCGTTAGAGGCCCCGTCAGGCCCCGTTTGGCCCCGTTTAAGGCCTCGTAAGGCCCCTTTCGGCCCCGTTAGAGGCCTCGTACGGCCCCGTCAGGCCCCGTTAGAGGCCCCGTACGGCCCCGTCAGGCCCCGTTAGAGGCCCCGTAAGGCCCTGTCAGGCCCCGTTTGGCCCCGTTTAAGGCCCCGTAAGGCCCCTTTTGGCCCCGTTAGAGGCCTCGTAAGGCCCCGTCAGGCCCCGTTAGAGGCCCCGTAAGGCCCCGTCAGGCCCCGTTTGGCCCCGTTTAAGGCCCCGTAAGGCCCCTTCCGGCCCCGTTAGAGGCCCCGTAAGGCCCCGTCAGGCCCCGTTAGAGGCCCCGTACGGCCCCGTCAGGCCCCGTTAGAGGCCCCGTGAGGCCCCGTGAGGCCCCGTTTGGCCCCGTTTAAGGCCCCGTAAGGCCCCGTCAGGCCCCGTTAGAGGCCCCGTAGGCCCCGTCAGGCCCCGTTAGAGGCCCCGTCGGCCCCGTCAGGCCCCGTTAGAGGCTCCGTACGGCCCCGTCAGGCCCCGTTACAGGCCCCCTTCAGGCCCAGCCGGCCCTACTGCGGCTCTGTCGCAGCTCTGCCCCGGCCCTCGCCCCGACCCTGTCTCCGCCCTACCCTGGCCCTGCTCCTGCACTGCCGCGGCCCGGCCCCGACCTCGCCCCGGCCCTGCCCCGGCCCTGCCCAGGCCCTGCCCCGGCCATGCCCCGGCCCTGCCCCGGCCCTGCATCCTGCCCCGGCCCTGCCCCGGCCCTGCCCCGGCCCTGCATCCTGCCTCTGCCCTGCCCCGGCCCTGCCCCGGCTCTGCCTCGGCTCTGCCCCCCTGCCCCGGCCCTGCATCCTGCCTCGGCCCTGCCCAGGCCCTGCCCCCTGCCCAGGCCCTGCCCCGGCTCTGCCTCGGCCCTGCCCCCTGCCCCGGCCCTGCATCCTGCCTCGGCCCTGCCCCGGCCCTGCCCCCTGCCCCGGCCCTGCCCCGGCTCTGCCCCGGCCCTGCCCCGGCCCTGCCCCCCTGCCCCGGCCCTGCCCCGGCTCTGCCTCGGCCCTGCCCCGGCCCTACCCCTGCCTTGTCACTGGTAAGAGCGCCGTGCTGCCGAGCCGCGCCGCCCTGCCTAGCCTGCCCTGCCGAGTTGCACTGCTGCTGCTGCTAGCCTACTGCTGCTCCTGTCATGGCTAGTCTCAATGTTCTTACCTTTGACGCTGAGGGTCGAGCTGTTGACTTTGAGGTCTGGCTAGATGATCTGCAGCTTTTCCTTCAGTGCGATAGCAAGGATGGCCTATCACTGTTTGATCTCACGTCTGGCGCCTCTACTGCCCCTGCTGCTGATGCTGACAGTACTGTTCGCTCGCAGTGGCTCACGCGCGATGCTGCTGCTCGTCTTGCTGTGCGTAATCACCTGCCGTCTACTGAGCGCGCGCACTTTAGTCAGTACAAGAGTGCTAGGGCTCTGTACGACGCTGTAGTTGCACGCTACTCCTCCCCTACCACTGCTGCCCTCAGCCGCCTCATGCTGCCGTACCTTTTTCCTGACCTTGCCGCCTTTGCCACAGTTGCTGACCTAGTTGCTCACCTCCGCACTAGTGACGCTCGCTACCGCGCTGCCCTTCCTACTGAGCTTCTTCCCACGAACTCCCCCCCCATGTACATCACCCTTTACTACCTAGTCACCCGCCTCCCTGACTCTCTCTCCTCAGTCAGGGATCACTTTCTCTCCCTTTGCCCTATCGCGCTGACTGTCGACCTGCTAGAGGAGCGCCTTGCTGCAGCTGAGAAGAGTATCTTAGCTGTTGGGGCTTCTCGCGGCGACCGTCGCACCCCCTTCTTTGAGGGGTGTTCCCCTGTCCCCCTTCTCCCCTCTGTTGCCTCTGCTGCTGCTGTCGACCTCGTTGGTACTGAGGAGGTCGGCGCTGCGTCTGCCCCTAGTGGGCGACGCCGCACTGGCAAGGGCAAGGGAAGCAAGGGTGGTGGAGGGGGCGGTGGAGGAAGCGGTGGAGGAGGTGGAGGTGGTGGTGGGGGTGGTCCCGGGGGTGGGGGCGTCGGTGGCGGCGGTGGAGGCCGTAGAGGCGGTGGCGGAGGCGGTGGCTGTTACCTGCATGTCCCGCCCGACCCGGGCACTGTGGCTGCTGCTCTAGGTGCTAGTGCGTCTGCTGCTCCAGGTGCTTGTGCGGCTGCTGCTCTAGGTGCTAGTGCGTCTGCTGCTCCAGGTGCTGGTACGTCTCCTCCCTCTGGTACTCCACCTACTGCGTCCTTTCACACTTTCACACTTGACTCTGGTGCTTCGCGCTCTTTCTTTAGAGACAGCACCACGCTCACGCCGCTCAGTCGGCCTGTTGCGGTCTCCCTTGCTGACCCCTCCGGGGGCCCAGTACTTGCACACTCCTCCACTGTCCTACCGTGTCCTGCGGCCCCGTCGGGCTTGCTGTCGGGACACCACCTCCCCTCGTTCTCTACGAACCTGGTGAGTGGAGCTGACCTCCAGGACGCGTGGGTTGACCAGTTCACACCTGGAGGTCAGCGTGTGACCCACTGCACTTGCTCTCGGACGGGCCGTCACCTGGCCACGTTCACCCGTCGGCCAGGGTCGAGTCTGTACACACTGACTACTGCGCCTCCTCCGGTCTCTGCGTCTGGTCAGGTAGCTGCGTCCAGTCAGGTGTTTGCTGCCGCGTCCAGGTCTAGTCCTGTGTCTGCCCCCTGCTCGTGTCGCCCTTTGGCACACGAGACTCTCCTTTGGCACCACCGCCTTGGTCACCCCTCCCTGCCTCGTCTTCGAGGTATGGCCTCCCGTGCCCTTGTCTCGGGTCTACCCAGGTCCCTCCCTCCCCTTCCTCCGGGGCCTGCCCCCACCTGTGTTCCTTGTGTCGAGGGCCGGCAGCGCGATGCCCCTCACTCCTCCTCGTTTCCTCCGACTGAGGCTCCTCTGCAGACTCTTCACATGGATGTGTGGGGCCCAGCCCGCGTCCGTGGACAGGGACACGAGCGCTACTTCCTCCTGGTCGTTGACGACTACTCGCGTTACACCACAGTCTTCCCCTTGCGCAGCAAGGGTGAGGTCCCTGAGGTGTTGATCGACTGGATCCGCGGTGCTCGTCGCCAGCTCAGTGAGAGTTTCGGCTCAGACCTTCCTGTTCTGCGTCTGCACTCGGACAGAGGTGGGGAGTTTTCCTCCGACCTCCTGAGAGCCTTATGTCATTTGGAGGGCATCCGCCAGACGTTCACGCTTCCGGCCTCCCCGCAGCAAAATGGGATTGCTGAGCGCCGCATTGGCATGGTCATGGACGTCGCTCGTACGTCCATGATCCATGCGGCTGATCCCATTTTCTGTGGCCGTTCGCGGTTCAGTACGCGGCGCATCAGATCAACCTTCAGCCTCGTGTCTCCTTGCCGGAGACCACACCTACTCTGCGGTGGACGGGGAAGGTTGGCGATGCGTCTGCGTTTCGTGTCTGGGGATCTCGAGCTTTTGTCCGCGATACTACCGCGGACAAGCTGTCCTCCCGTGCCGTTCCCTGTGTCTTCCTTGGCTTCCCTCCTGACGCACCTGGGTGGCGGTTCTACCACCCCGCCTCGCGTCGTGTTCTGTCCTCTCAGGACGTCACGTTCGACGAGTCGGTGTCGTACTACCGCACTGCCTCTCCCCCCCCCCCGCCGCTCTTCCTCGCATCAGGTACTCCCCTGGTAGACCCCCTCCCCCCCCAGGGTCCTGCCCCCTCAGGTGTGTCCCAGGTAGACCCTGCCGAGCCGGTCGAGGTAGCTGTCGACTCAGGTGCTGCTAGGGGTGCTTACCCTACGGGTGCGGGGCCTTGGGGTGCGGAGACTGGGGGTGCTGAGTCTGGGGGTGCTGAGCCTGGGGGTGTGGCGCCTGAGGGTACTGTGTCTGGGGGTGCTGAGCCTGCGTGTGCTGAGTCTGGAGGTGCTCTCGGTGTCCCGTCGCGGCGGGAGCCCCTCTCTCCACAGCGGCTTCGTGAGTGGTACTCTCGGCGCTGTCGAGGTGGTGCTGGTGCTGGAGCTCCTGGAGGTGCTGCTGGTGCCGGAGGTGCTGCTGGTGCTACTGGAGCTACTGGAGGTACTGGCGCTGCTGGAGGTGGTGCTGGTGCTGGAGCTGCTGGAGGTGCTGCTGGTGCTGGAGGTGGTGCTGCTGCTGGAGGTGGTGCTGGTGCTGGAGGTGGTGCTGCAGCTGGAGGTGGTGCTGGTGCTGGAGGTGGTGCTGGTGCTGCTGCTGCTGGAGGTGGTGCTGCTGCTGGAGCTGCTGGAGGTGCTGCTGGGACTGGAGACCCTGGGGCTGAGGGTACCGGTTCTGTCTCTGCTGTTTCTGGAGGCGTTACGCGGCCGCGGCCGTACTACGTTCCGCTCCTTCAGCAGGTTCTTGGCTCCCCGCCTTCTCCTGGTCCTCCTCCTCCTTTCCTGAGTCCACCGCCCGTCCAGTCCCAGTCGCAGTTGCAGCCGGCCTCTCCGCTGCCTGGTCCTTCTCCTTACTCTGGTCCGACTAGAGGTCTTACGGAGCGTCGTGAGCCTGCGTCTCGTCCTGTGTCGCCTGAGTCTCGTTCTGCGTCGCCTGTCCGTCCTGTTCGCGCTGGTCGTGTTTCGTGTCCGCGTCTTCCTCCTGTCCCAGGCACTCACTCTATGACACTGCGTCCTTCTACTGCTCCACAGCGTGTCCCTCTGCCCTCTCCTCCTACATCCTCTCTTCCTGACGGTCCGGACCCGGAGTCTGACTCCCTTCGTGCTGCTAGTCCTACTGTCACGTGCTTTCTGGCCACTGCTGTCACTGACCCTCTGTTTGAGTCCACTGCTGCGTCTGCTCTTGTTACTGAGCTCGTTGACTTTGCTGCAGCCTGTCGCCTAGACTACGCCGCTAGTCTTGTTGCTGAGTCTGCGTCTGTCTGTCCTCCGTCCGTCGGGGGTGAGTGTGCTCTTGGCACGGACGTCCTTGAGGACAGACAGGAGGACCTTGAGTGCTTTGCCGCTGCTTCACCTCATCTCGTGTCCATGCTGCTTACCCCTGAGGGAGACCCGGATGCATTAGACATCCCGACCCCGCGCTCTTACGCAGAGGCGATAGAGGGTCCCTACTCCTCTCAGTGGCAGGCAGCCATGGACGCAGAGATGGCTTCCTGGAAGTCCACAGGCACCTACGTAGACGAGGTTCCCCCACCTGGGGCGAACATCGTCAGTGGCATGTGGATCTTCAGGGTGAAGCGGCCGTCGGGTTCTCCGCCTGCCTTCAAGGCGCGTTACGTTGCACGTGGCTTCTGTCAGCGACAGGGAGTTGACTTCTTTCAGACCTTCTCCCCTACCCCGAAGATGACCACTCTTCGGGTACTGCTGCACGTTGCTGCTCAGCGTGACTACGAGCTCCACTCGCTTGACTTCAGCACAGCCTTCCTGCAGGGCAGCCTGCACGAGGAGATCTGGCTGCGCCGCCCACCTGGCTTCACTGGGTCGTTTCCTTCTGGTACCCAGTGGAGCCTCCGGCGGCTAGTCTACGGTCTCCGCCAGGCGCCCCGTGAGTGGCACGACACGCTCAGGACGACTCTTGCTGCTCTTGGTTTTGCTCCTTCCACTGCTGACCCTTCTCTGTTTCTACGCACTGACGCTACTCTGCCGCCGTTCTACGTTCTTGTATACGTAGACGACCTTGTCTTTGCTACTGCTGACACGGAGGCACTCGCCCACGTGAAGTCCGAGCTGCAGAAGAGACACACGTGCACAGACCTGGGTGAGCTGACAAGCTATCTTGGCTTGCGGATCACCCGGGACAGAGCACAGCGCACCATTACCTTGACTCAGTCACACATGGTGCAGCAGGTCCTTCAGCGCTTCGGCTTCACCTACTCCTCGCCACAGTCCACTCCTCTGCCTACCGGTCACTCGCTCTCAGCTCCACCTTCGGACGAGTCCGTAGAGCCGAGTGGCCCGTATCCAGAGCTTGTGGGCTGCCTCATGTACCTGATGACTTGCACACGACCTGACCTCGCATACCCTCTCAGCCTTCTGGCTCGCTACGTGGCTCCCGGCAGGCACCGAAAGGTGCACTGGGATGCTGCGAAGAGGGTGTTGCGATACTTGTGCAGTACATCGAGCATGGGGCTCGTGCTTGGAGGACGGGCTCGAGTTGTCCTCACTGGTCACGCTGACGCCTCCGGGGTTGACGACTTGGCTACGCAGCGGTCGTCACAGGGTTACACCTTCAGCCTTGGCTCCGGTTCTGTCTCCTGGCGGTCTACCCGCTCTTCTTCTGTTCTCAGCTCCAGTTGTGAGGCTGAGATCTACGCTGGGGCCATGGCTGCACAGGAGCTTCGCTGGCTCACCTACCTGCTGACCGACTTGGGAGAGGCGCCTCGTTCTCCTCCAGTTCTGTACGTCGACAACAAGGCCATGCTGGCCTTGTGTCAGGAGCACAGACTGGAGCACAGAACGAAGCACATTGCTCTGCGCTACTTCCTTGCTCGAGAGTTGCAGCAGCGTGGCCAGCTTCGTCTTGCTTACGTGGCCTCTCAGGCCAACACTGCTGATGTTTTCACCAAGGCACTTCAGCCTTGTGATCATCAGCGTTTCTGTACTGTGTTAGGCCTTGTCCCTACTGTGCCTCACTTGTTGACTTCTTGACTCTGCTTGTACTGTACTCTATATACTTATACTTGCATGCTTACACTTGCTAGGTTGTGTTCACTGTACTGTTTGCTTTCCTTTATATTACTCTGCATGTGAACTGGCCTTATGGCCCTTTGCTTGTGCTCAGACTGTGTGGTGACTTTGTGATCCACCCTGAGCTTGCTTTGCTTTTCTTGACAGGTCTTGTGACCTCTTGTTCTCCCCCACTTTGCCTATGGGGGTGTGTCAAACTTATATCTGCTATGGTCTGTTTAGGCTGTAATGGGGTAGCTCTTAGAGGGTACAACACTTATGTGTTTCCTATTTGTACCCATCTCATTTCCTAGTTCATTCATTCTTTCGTCTATCTTTTTCACAAGTCCTACTGTCACACGTCTTCCAACAATTGTTGTCACTGACCCTTCGTTTGACTCCGCTGCTGCATCTGCCCTAGTTGCTGAGCTTGTTGACTTTGCTGCCGCCCATCGTCTCGACTACGCCGCTAGTCTTGTTGCTGACTCTAAGTCTGATTGTCCTCCGTCCGTCGGGGGTGAGTGTGCTCTTGGCACGGACGTCCTTGAGGATTGGCAGGAGGACTTTGAGTGTCTTGTAGCTGCTATACCTCATCTCGTGGCCATGCTGCTTGCACCTGAGGGAGACCCGGATGCACCAGACATCCCGACCCCGCGCTCTTACGTACAGGCGATTACGGGTCCCTACTCCTCTCAGTGGCAGACAGCCATGGACATAGAGATGGCATCCTGGAAGTCCACAGGCACCTACGTTGACGCAGTTCCCCCTCTTGAGGCGAACATAGTCGATGGCATGTGGATTTTTAGGGTGAAGCGGCCGTCGGGTTCTCCGCCTGTCTTCAAGGCTCGTTGCGTTGCACAAGGCTTCAGACTGCGACAGGGACTTGAATTCTTCTAGACCTTCTCCCCTACCTCGAAGATGACCAACCTTCGGGTGCTGCTGCACATCGCCGCTTAGCGTCACTACGAGCTTCACTCTCTTGAATTCAGCACAGCTTTCTTACAGGGCAGCCTGCACGAGGAGATCTGGCTGCGCCGCCCACCTAGCTTCACTGGGTCGTTTCCTGCAGGTACCCAGTGGAGCCTCCGGCGGCCAGTCTACGGTCTCCGCCAGGCGCCTCGCGAGTGGCACGGCACACTAAGGACGACGCTTACGGCTCTTAGGTTTGCTCCTTCGACTGCTGACCCGTCGCTGTTTCTGCGCACCGACACTTCGCTGCCGCCATTCTACATCCTCGTATACGTCGACGACTTGGTTTTTGCCACTACTGACACTGAAGCAATGGCCTTTGTGAGGTCGGAGCTGCAGAAGAGACACACCTGCACTGACCTGGGTAAGTTGCGCAACTATCTTGGCTTGCAGATCACCCGGGACAGAGAACGTCGCACCATCACCCTGACTCAGTCACACATGGTGCACCAGGTCCTTCAGCGCTTCGGCTTCCGGTACTCCTTGCCACAGTCCACTCCTCTGCCTACCGGTCACTCGCTCTCAGCTCCACCTTCAGACGAGTCCGTTGAGCTGAGTGGCCCGTATCCAGAGCTTGTGGGCTGCCTCATGTACCTGATGACCTGCACTCGACCTGACCTTGCCTACCCTCTTAGCATCCTGGCACGCTACGTTGCGCCTGAGAGACACCAACCAGAGCACTGGGAGGCCGCTAAGAGGGTGTTGCGCTACTTGTGCAGTACATTGGGCACGGGGCTCGTGCTTGGAGGACGGGGTCCAATTGTCCTCACTGGTCACGCAGACGCGTCTTGGGTTGACGACTTGGCTACGCAGCGGTCGTCCCAGGGTTACACTTTCAGCCTTGACTCCTGCTCTGTTTCTTGACGGTCTACCCGCTCGTCTTCTATTCTCAGTTCCAGTTGTGAGGCTGAGATCTACGCAGGGGCCATGGCCGCACAGGAGTCACGCTGGCTCACCTACCTGTTGACCGACTTTGGAGAGCAGCCTCGTTCTCCATCAGTTCTGTACGTAGACAACAAGGCCATGATTGCCTTGTGTCAGGAGCACAGATTGGAGCACAGGACGAAGCACATCTCTCTGCGTTACTTCCTTGCTTGAGAGTTGCAGCAGCATGTTCAGCTTTGTCTTGCTTACGTGGCCACTCGGGCCAACACTGCAGATATATTCACCAAGGCACTTCAGCCTGGTGATCATCGGCGTTTCTGTACTGTTTTAGGCCTTGTGCCTACTTTGCCTCACTTGCTCACTACGTGAATTTGTTTGTACTGTGATCTATATACATATACCTGCATGCTTACCCCTGCTAGGTTATGATCATTGTACTGTTTGTTCTCGTTTATATAATTCTGCATGTGAATTGGTCTTGTGGCCATTTGCTTGTGCTCAGAGTGTGTGGTGACTTTGTGATCCACCCTGAGCTTGCTTTTCTTTTTCTTGAGGCTTAACTGAAACCTTGAGGCTACGCTACGATAGATATATCATGCAATGTCTCGGTAGATTGGGACTGATGTATTAGTAAGCCTACCAGCACAGCACTGAAAAAACATGGTAAATGTTTAAGGTAGTGCTGATTGATCGGCGCAAATTTTTTTTTTTCGAGGTGCAGCACTGATTGATCAGTGCGCCCTGAAACCAATCTCAGTGTCACAATCCCAACCACTAGACCATTGGGATAAAAGGGCTTGTTAAATAGCGGGTCAGTGCGCCCATAACCCCCAGGACAACGAGACTGTAACCCTTCCCTATGATCAATCGGGGATCACCAGTGGACCTCTGACATCCCCTCGCACTGGGATGCCCGAAGTGCACACACACTGGGATTCGAACCCGAGACCTTCGCTCTGATACCATGTCATAATCCCAACCACTAGACCATTGTGATAAAAGGGCTTGTTAAGTAGCGGGTCAGTGCGCCCATAACCCCCCAAGACAACGAGCCTGTAACCCTTCCCTATGATCAATCGGGGATCACCAGTGGACCTCTTATGCTAAGGGCCTGCTCTATTGTAATCTGCCATAAATGTAGGTAGTTCACTCGGTGGATGTAACCCTAATCCATAGATCAGCAAGGGAAATTGGTTGTTGCTGAGGCAGAAATACAGTGGGGACCATAATCTAGTTGTTTACAGCAGGCCCCACGATATTAGGGCAAAACTTCCTGATTACCCTGATTTCATGATGCATATTTGAATTTGCCCTGTTATTTCAGAATGGTGTTAATTTTTACCCTGTAATCTCAGGATGTTGTAAACGATATGCCTTGGAAATTCAGGATGGTTGTAGTGTTTTTCTCTGTAGCGTCAGGTTGAATGTCGAGGCTTGCCTTTGCGCGTTTTTAGAGGGGGGGGGGGGGGGGGGGGGGGAGGAGGGAGGTGGGGGAAGGAAGGAGGGGGTTCCCTTCCTGGGGATTCATTCCCCGGGAAAATTATCCCCCGCGGATTTTCTTCCCCGTGTATTTTTCCCGCCTTAGCACGATGCCTTGACACATCCGAACGTCCGCAACGCACCAACCAACCCCTTCAGGTTCCTCGCTGGTCTGGTTTGGGAGCATGTAAGGCAAGGCAACACTATCGTCCTGAGCGAGGCATTCACTGGTAGGTGCGCGTCTCTCTGATGTTGAGCCTCCAACTCTCTGTTCCAGGCCTTGCTAAAAGTGCTACCTTGAACCTCCGTTTATTTGCCCTAACCGGTCAGGATTAATTTCTGCTGAAGCCCTGAAACTACAGGATGCCTTTGAAATTGTGCCATGACAAATCAGGGCATTTTTTAAGATTTTGACGAGTTGCCCTGAGGCCTCAGGATGCCCCAAATCCTAGCATAGGCCCTGGTTTACAGTGCTGAGTGCTTGGGTTATTTGTTCTTTATCGGGACAAGAAGAAAGACAAGGGTACATTATGTTTTAGTTCACGGCGCGTTTACTATCGAGTTCGGCGTACACTGTTTACGTTTCCCAAATGTAAGGAAAAATCCTTTTCCTTACTTCGTATCCATGCTCAGCGCGTACACCACTGTTTCCCGCCAACAGCACCCCACAATAATCCGTTACCACTCGCGACATTCGCCTCGACACTATTCCCGCCACTGTTCACGACGCGACCCAACCTCACGGTTCGGTTGGTAACCCGCGCTCCGGACCTCCGCCTCGACAATCCCCAACCTCGGCGCTAGGCCTGTCGCGCACCCCATTTTCCACACATTACCGTTACCATTGTAGTTTCGCTATATATTCTTCGCTCAATCCTTCGCTCATTGTATACTTGTCTCGATATTGCAATCCTCGCTCACTCACTCCATTGCACTCGTAACACCAAAGCCTTCATGATGTTTTTCGCCGATGTTGAACTCTTGATCCCACGTCACTGTAGTGTGCAATACCTGCGTGTCCAACTCTGCAAAAGTGCTGCCCGTGACCCGTTTTTGCAAATAAGCTGAAAGGCCCTGTTATAGGACGGATTGTATCGTGAAAACATCGCACAATGTTTGATGGGTGCACATAGTTGGTTGTACGTGGGTGGATAACCCCCCAGACAATGTCTAACCCAACATTCCGAAGTAGTTGCCAACACATAGGCAGTCGTCGCGGCATTCACCCTTGTTCTTTCTCGCTACCGTGTCGCGTTATAGGCTCTGCAGGCATGGTTCAAGCAGGGTGACGCTAATATCATGTACCTTCAACATACAGACGGTACAGCCACCTACGACAAGGGTACGAAGTAACTACTCGATGTTTCTGTACCAGACCCCCCCCGCCAAATGTTTTGGGATGCTGCATGCGAGGCACTTACCCCAGCGGCCGCTTGCCAGAGGGGCTATTGCCGACCGCCTCCGGAGCGATTGCTTCGAATTTTCTCCGTGCGCGCGCACCCGCCGTTACCCTTGGCGATTCGGCGGCGAGCGCAGCCGTGTTGCTGTCGCAGCAGCGCAGTTGTCCGCAATGACGGCGGGGACAGGCGGAGCGGGGGAATCAAGGGTGGTGGAGAGCGGGGGAAGCGGGGAGAGTCGGGAGTGGGAGATGGGAGAGGGAAGAGTGCGAGGAGAGGGAGGACGCGTGAACATCGTTCCGCGGCAAGAAGCGGTGGAGGAGAAGCGGGCGGGCACGGCTGCAAGGGGAGTGAGCGTGGGGGAGGTGGTGCGGGGCAGCGGCGTGGAGGAGGGAGGGCTGGCAGCCGCGTCACACATGACCGTGCGTGAGGGCGAGCACGTGGAACGAGGCTGTGCTGCAGGGGTGGGAGCGAGGGCAGCAGCAGGGCGAGGAAACAGTGCGGCAGCAGAGAAGCGGGGCACAGCAGGCCCGCTCTCACACGCGCACGCACAGCCCGCACCCACGTGTGCTGACCTGCCTGTGCTGGCCGCCATGACGCCAGGGTCAGCCCCCACCCTAGGGGCAGCAGACCCCTGGTCAGACGCGCCCTTCAGTGTGGGCAGTCACAGGAGCGCCCATGCGGATGCATGCGCATCAATGGAGGGCCACCTATGCAAGGAGCCATCTCTGCTCGTCTTCTCAGGTACCCTCCCTACCCTCCCGCTGCTCCCGCTGCCTCGCCTGCCCCCGTCGCCTGCCCCCGTCGCCTGCCGCCACCCCTGCCGCTCTACATGCTGACGTACACCTCTCTCTGTGGTGCCGGTGCCGGCCTTGTGCCCCCCTGCGTGCGTGGTGCGGCACGGCAGGAGGCACGGCGTTCAACGCGGTGGCGGAGGAGCTGCACGAGTGGACCACCGCTGTGGCGCACGTGCTGCCCGTCTCCGATGATGGCGGCAGCACCGCAGAGATCGTGCGAGTCATAGGTCAGCCACTCACACCCTGCTGCTCTCTGCCTCACCGCCCCCCCGCAAGGTGGTTCTACTGTTGCCACATCACACTGCTGCATCACACTGCCACATCACACTGCCGCATCACACTGCCACATCGCACTGCCACATCACACTGCCACATCACACTGCCACATCACACTGCCGCATCACACTGCCACATCACACTGCCACATCACACTGCCACATCACACTGCCACATCACACTGCCGCATCACACTGCCACATCACACTGCCACATCACACTGCCGCATCACACTGCCACATCACACTGCCACATCACACTGCCACATCACACTGCCACATCACACTGCCGCATCACACTGCCACATCACACTGCCACATCACACTGCCACATCACACTGCCACATCACACTGCCACATCACACTGCCGCATCACACTGCCACATCGCACTGCCACATCACACTGCCACATCACACTGCCACATCACACTGCCACATCACACTGCCACATCACATTGCCACGTCACACTGCCACATCACACTGCCACATCACACTGCCACATCACACTGCCCCATCACACTGCCGCATCACGCTGCCACATCACACTGCCACATCACACTGCCACATCACGCTGCCACATCACGCTGCCACATCACACTGCCACATCACACTGCCACATCACACTGCCACATCACACTGCCGCATCACTCTGCCACATCACACTGCCACATCACACTGCCACATCACACTGCCACATCACACTGCCACATCACACTGCCACATCACACTGCCACATCACACTGCCGCATCACACTGCCACATCACACTGCCACATCGCACTGCCACATCACACTGCCACATCACACTGCCACATCACGCTGCCACATCACACTGCCACATCACACTGCCACATCACACTGCCACATCACACTGCCACATCACGCTGCCACATCACACTGCCACATCACACTGCCACATCACACTGCCACATCACACTGCCGCATCACTCTGCCACATCACTGCCACATCACACTGCCACATCACACTGCCACATCACACTGCCACATCACACTGCCACATCACACTGCCACATCACACTGCCGCATCACACTGCCACATCACACTGCCACATCGCACTGCCACATCACACTGCCACATCACACTGCCACATCACGCTGCCACATCACACTGCCACATCACACTGCCACATCACACTGCCACATCACACTGCCGCATCACACTGCCACATCACACTGCCACATCACACTGCCACATCACACTGCCACATCACACTGCCGCATCACACTGCCACATCGCACTGCCACATCACACTGCCACATCACACTGCCACATCACACTGCCACATCACACTGCCACATCACACTGCCACATCACGCTGCCACATCACACTGCCGCATCACACTGCCGCATCACACTGCCACATCACACTGCCACATCACACTGCCACATCACACTGCCGCATCACACTGCCACATCACACTGCCACATCACACTGCCACATCACACTGCTGCATCACGCTGCCACATCACACTGCCGCATCACGCTGCCACATCACACTGCCGCATCACACTGCCACATCACACTGCCACATCACACTGCCACATCACACTGCCGCATCACGCTGCCACATCACACTGCCACATCACACTGCCACATCACACTGCCACATCACGCTGCCACATCACACTGCCGCATCACACTGCCGCATCACACTGCCACATCACACTGCCACATCACACTGCCACATCACACTGCCACATCACACTGCCACATCACACTGCCGCATCACACTGCCACATCACACTGCCACATCACACTGCCACATCACACTGCCGCATCACGCTGACACATCACACTGCCGCATCACGCTGCCACATCACACTGCCGCATCACACTGCCACATCACACTGCCACATCACACTGCCGCATCACACTGCCACATCACACTGCCACATCACACTGCCACATCACACTGCCACATCACACTGCCGCATCACACTGCCACATCACACTGCCGCATCACACTGCCACATCACACTGCCACATCACACTGCCACATCACACTGCCACATCACACTGCCACATCACACTGCCGCATCACACTGCCACATCGCACTGCCACATCACACTGCCACATCACACTGCCACATCACACTGCCACATCACACTGCCACATCACATTGCCACGTCACACTGCCACATCACACTGCCACATCACACTGCCACATCACACTGCCACATCACACTGCCGCATCACGCTGCCACATCACACTGCCACATCACACTGCCACATCACACTGCCACATCACGCTGCCACATCACACTGCCACATCACACTGCCACATCACACTGCCACATCACACTGCCGCATCACTCTGCCACATCACACTGCCACATCACACTGCCACATCACACTGCCACATCACACTGCCACATCACACTGCCACATCACACTGCCACATCACACTGCCGCATCACACTGCCACATCGCACTGCCACATCACACTGCCGCATCACACTGCCACATCACACTGCCACATCACACTGCCACATCACACTGCCGCATCACGCTGCCACATCACACTGCCGCATCACGCTGCCACATCACACTGCCGCATCACACTGCCACATCACACTGCCACATCACACTGCCACATCACACTGCCGCATCACGCTGCCACATCACACTGCCACATCACACTGCCACATCACGCTGCCACATCACGCTGCCACATCACACTGCCGCATCACACTGCCGCATCACACTGCCACATCACACTGCCACATCACACTGCCACATCACACTGCCACATCACACTGCCACATCACACTGCCGCATCACACTGCCACATCACACTGCCACATCACACTGCCACATCACACTGACACATCACGCTGCCGCATCACGCTGCCGCATCACGCTGCCACATCACACTGCCGCATCACACTGCCACATCACACTGCCACATCACACTGCCGCATCACACTGCCACGTCACACTGCCACATCACACTGCCACATCACACTGCCGCATCACACTGCTACATCACACTGCCGCATCACACTGCCACATCGCACTGCCACATCACACTGCCACATCACACTGCCACATCACGCTGCCACGTCACACTGCCACATCACACTGCCACATCACACTGCCACATCACACTGCCGCATCACACTGCCACATCACACTGCCACATCACACTGCCACATCACACTGCCACATCACACTGCCACATCACACTGCCGCATCACACTGCCACATCGCACTGCCACATCACACTGCCACATCACACTGCCACATCACACTGCCGCATCACACTGCCACATCACACTGCCACATCACACTGCCACATCGCACTGCCACATCACACTGCCACATCACACTGCCACATCACGCTGCCACATCACACTGCCGCATCACACTGCCACATCACACTGCCACATCACACTGCCACATCGCACTGCCACATCACACTGCCACATCACACTGCCACATCACGCTGCCACGTCACACTGCCACATCACACTGCCACATCACACTGCCACATCACACTGCCACATCACACTGCCACATCACACTGCCGCATCACACTGCCACATCACACTGCCACATCGCACTGCCACATCACACTGCCACATCACACTGCCACATCACGCTGCCACATCACACTGCCACATCACACTGCCACATCACACTGCCACATCACACCGCCACATCACGCTGCCACATCACACTGCCACATCACACTGCCACATCACACTGCCACATCACACTGCCACATCACGCTGCCACATCACACTGCCACATCACACTGCCACATCACACTGCCGCATCACACTGCCACATCACACTGCCACATCACACTGCCACATCACACTGCCACATCACACTGCCACATCACACTGCCACATCACACTGCCGCATCACACTGCCACATCGCACTGCCACATCACACTGCCGCATCACACTGCCACATCACACTGCCACATCACACTGCCACATCACACTGCCGCATCACGCTGCCACATCACACTGCCGCATCACGCTGCCACATCACACTGCCGCATCACACTGCCACATCACACTGCCACATCACACTGCCACATCACACTGCCGCATCACGCTGCCACATCACACTGCCACATCACACTGCCACATCACGCTGCCACATCACGCTGCCACATCACACTGCCGCATCACACTGCCGCATCACACTGCCACATCACACTGCCACATCACACTGCCACATCACACTGCCACATCACACTGCCACATCACACTGCCGCATCACACTGCCACATCACACTGCCACATCACACTGCCACATCACACTGACACATCACGCTGCCGCATCACGCTGCCGCATCACGCTGCCACATCACACTGCCGCATCACACTGCCACATCACACTGCCACATCACACTGCCGCATCACACTGCCACATCACACTGCCACATCACACTGCCACATCACACTGCCGCATCACACTGCTACATCACACTGCCGCATCACACTGCCACATCGCACTGCCACATCACACTGCCACATCACACTGCCACATCACGCTGCCACGTCACACTGCCACATCACACTGCCACATCACACTGCCACATCACACTGCCGCATCACACTGCCACATCACACTGCCACATCACACTGCCACATCACACTGCCACATCACACTGCCACATCACACTGCCGCATCACACTGCCACATCGCACTGCCACATCACACTGCCACATCACACTGCCACATCACACTGCCACTTCACACTGCCACATCACACTGCCACATCACACTGCCACATCACACTGCCACATCACACTGCCGCATCACACTGCCACATCGCACTGCCACATCACACTGTCACATCACATTGCCACGTCACACTGCCACATCACACTGCCACATCACACTGCCACATCACACTGCCGCATCACACTGCCACATCACACTGCCACATCACACTGCCGCATCACACTGCCACATCGCACTGCCACTTCACACTGCCACATCACACTGCCACATCACACTGCCACATCACACTGCCACATCACATTGCCACGTCACACTGCCACATCACACTGCCACATCACACTGCCACATCACACTGCCACATCACACCGCCACATCACGCTGCCACATCACGCTGCCACATCACACTGCCACATCACACTGCCACATCACACTGCCACATCACGCTGCCACATCACGCTGCCACATCACACTGCCACATCACACTGCCACATCACACTGCTGCATCACACTGCCACATCACACTGCCACATCACACTGCCACATCACACTGCCACATCACACTGCCACATCACACTGCCACATCACACTGCCACATCACACTGCCACATCACACTGCCACATCACATTGCCACGTCACACTGCCACGTCACACTGCCACATCACACTGCCACATCACACTGCCACATCACACTGCCACATCACACTGCCACATCACACTGCCGCATCACACTGCCGCATCGCACTGCCACATCACACTGCCACATCACACTGCCACATCACACTGCCACATCACACTGCCACATCACACTGCCACATCACATTGCCACGTCACACTGCCACATCACACTGCCACATCACACTGCCACATCACACTGCCACATCACACCGCCACATCACGCTGCCACATCACACTGCCACATCACACTGCCACATCACGCTGCCACATCACGCTGCCACATCACGCTGCCACATCACACTGCCGCATCACACTGCCGCATCACACTGCCGCATCACACTGCCACATCACACTGCCACATCACACTGCCACATCACACTGCCACATCACACTGCCACATCACACTGCCACATCACACTGCCACATCACACTGCCGCATCACACTGCCACATCGCACTGCCACATCGCACTGCCACATCACACTGCCACATCACACTGCCACATCACACTGCCACATCACACTGCCACATCACACTGCCACATCACACCGCCACATCACACCGCCACATCACGCTGCCACATCACACTGCCACATCACACTGCCACATCACACTGCCACATCACACTGCCACATCACGCTGCCACATCACGCTGCCACATCACACTGCCACATCACACTGCCACATCACACTGCCACATCACACTGCCACATCACACTGCCACATCACACTGCCACATCACACTGCCACATCAGACTGCCACATCACGCTGCCACATCACACTGCCACATCACACTGCCACATCGCACTGCCACATCACACTGCCACATCACACTGCCACATCACACTGCCACATCACACTGCCACATCACACTGCCACATCACGCTGCCGCATCACACTGCCGCATCACACTGCCGCATCACACTGCCACATCACACTGCCACATCACGCTGCCACATCACACTGCCACATCACACTGCCACATCACACTGCCACATCACACTGCCGCATCACACTGCCACATCACACTGCCACATCACACTGCCACATCACACTGCCACATCACACTGCCGCATCACTCTGCCACATCACACTGCCACATCACACTGCCACATCACACTGCCACATCACACTGCCACATCACACTGCCACATCACACTGCCACATCACACTGCCGCATCACACTGCCACATCGCACTGCCACATCGCACTGCCACATCACACTGCCACATCACACTGCCACATCACGCTGCCACATCACACTGCCACATCACACTGCCACATCACACCGCCACATCACGCTGCCACATCACGCTGCCACATCACACTGCCACATCACACTGCCACATCACACTGCCACATCACACTGCCACATCACGCTGCCACATCACACTGCCACATCACACTGCCACATCACACTGCCGCATCACACTGCCACATCACACTGCCACATCACACTGCCACATCACACTGCCACATCACACTGCCACATCACACTGCCACATCACACTGCCGCATCACACTGCCACATCGCACTGCCACATCACACTGCCGCATCACACTGCCACATCACGCTGCCACATCACACTGCCACATCACACTGCCGCATCACGCTGCCACATCACACTGCCGCATCACGCTGCCACATCACACTGCCGCATCACACTGCCACATCACACTGCCACATCACACTGCCACATCACACTGCCGCATCACGCTGCCACATCACACTGCCACATCACACTGCCACATCACACTGCCACATCACGCTGCCACATCACACTGCCGCATCACACTGCCGCATCACACTGCCACATCACACTGCCACATCACACTGCCACATCACACTGCCACATCACACTGCCACATCACACTGCCGCATCACACTGCCACATCACACTGCCACATCACACTGCCACATCACACTGCCGCATCACGCTGACACATCACACTGCCGCATCACGCTGCCACATCACACTGCCGCATCACACTGCCACATCACACTGCCACATCACACTGCCGCATCACACTGCCACATCACACTGCCACATCACACTGCCACATCACACTGCCACATCACACTGCCGCATCACACTGCTACATCACACTGCCGCATCACACTGCCACATCGCACTGCCACATCACACTGCCACATCACACTGCCACATCACGCTGCCACATCACACTGCCACATCACACTGCCACATCACACTGCCACATCACACTGCCGCATCACACTGCCACATCACACTGCCACATCACACTGCCACATCACACTGCCACATCACACTGCCACATCACACTGCCGCATCACACTGCCGCATCGCACTGCCACATCGCACTGCCACATCACACTGCCACATCACACTGCCACATCACACTGCCACATCACACTGCCACATCACACTGCCGCATCACACTGCCACATCACACTGCCACATCACACTGCCACATCACACTGCCACATCAGACTGCCACATCACGCTGCCACATCACACTGCCACATCACACTGCCACATCGCACTGCCACATCACCCTGCCACATCACACTGCCACATCACACTGCCACATCACACTGCCACATCACACTGCCACATCACGCTGCCACATCACACTGCCGCATCACACTGCCGCATCACACTGCCACATCACACTGCCACATCACGCTGCCACATCACACTGCCACATCACACTGCCACATCACACTGCCACATCACACTGCCGCATCACACTGCCACATCACACTGCCACATCACACTGCCACATCACACTGCCACATCACACTGCCACATCACACTGCCACATCACACTGCCGCATCACACTGCCACATCGCACTGCCACATCACACTGCCACATCACACTGCCACATCACACTGCCACATCACACTGCCACATCACGCTGCCACATCACACTGCCGCATCACACTGCCGCATCACACTGCCACATCACACTGCCACATCACACTGCCACATCACACTGCCACATCACACTGCCGCATCACACTGCCACATCACACTGCCACATCACACTGCCACATCACACTGCCACATCACACTGCCACATCACACTGCCACATCACACTGCCACATCACACTGCCGCATCACGCTGCCACATCACACTGCCACATCACACTGCCACATCACACTGCCACATCACGCTGCCACATCACACTGCCGCATCACACTGCCGCATCACACTGCCACATCACACTGCCACATCACACTGCCACATCACACTGCCACATCACACTGCCACATCACACTGCCGCATCACACTGCCACATCACACTGCCACATCACACTGCCACATCACACTGCCACATCACACTGCCGCATCACGCTGCCACATCACACTGCCACATCACACTGCCGCATCACACTGCCGCATCACACTGCCACATCACACTGCCACATCACACTGCCACATCACACTGCTGCATCACACTGCCGCATCACACTGCCACATCACACTGCCACATCACACTGCCACATCACACTGCCGCATCACACTGCCCCATCACACTGCCACATCACACTGCCACATCACACTGCCACATCACACTGCCACATCACACTGCCACATCACACTGCCGCATCACGCTGACACATCACACTGCCGCATCACGCTGCCGCATCACACTGCCACATCACACTGCCACATCACACTGCCACATCACACTGCCGCATCACGCTGCCACATCACACTGCCGCATCACGCTGCCACATCACACTGCCGCATCACACTGCCACATCACACTGCCACATCACACTGCCACATCACACTGCCGCATCACACTGCCACATCACACTGCCACATCACACTGCCACATCACACTGCCACATCACACTGCCGCATCACGCTGCCACATCACACTGCCGCATCACACTGCCACATCACACTGCCACATCACACTGCCACATCACACTGCCACATCACACTGCCACATCACACTGCCGCATCACACTGCCACATCACACTGCCACATCACACTGCCGCATCACACTGCCACATCGCACTGCCACATCACACTGCCGCATCACACTGCCACATCACACTGCCACATCACACTGCCACATCACACTGCCGCATCACGCTGCCACATCACACTGCCGCATCACGCTGCCACATCACACTGCCGCATCACACTGCCACATCACACTGCCACATCACACTGCCACATCACACTGCCGCATCACGCTGCCACATCACACTGCCACATCACACTGCCACATCACACTGCCACATCACGCTGCCACATCACACTGCCGCATCACACTGCCGCATCACACTGCCACATCACACTGCCACATCACACTGCCACATCACACTGCCACATCACACTGCCACATCACACTGCCGCATCACACTGCCACATCACACTGCCACATCACACTGCCACATCACACTGCCGCATCACGCTGACACATCACACTGCCGCATCACGCTGCCACATCACACTGCCGCATCACACTGCCACATCACACTGCCACATCACACTGCCGCATCACACTGCCACATCACACTGCCACATCACACTGCCACATCACACTGCCGCATCACACTGCTACATCACACTGCCGCATCACACTGCCACATCGCACTGCCACATCACACTGCCACATCACACTGCCACATCACGCTGCCACGTCACACTGCCACATCACACTGCCACATCACACTGCCACATCACACTGCCGCATCACACTGCCACATCACACTGCCACATCACACTGCCACATCACACTGCCACATCACACTGCCACATCACACTGCCGCATCACACTGCCACATCGCACTGCCACATCACACTGCCACATCACACTGCCACATCACACTGCCACATCACACTGCCACATCACACTGCCACATCACACTGCCACATCACACTGCCACATCACACTGCCGCATCACACTGCCACATCGCACTGCCACATCACACTGCCACATCACATTGCCACGTCACACTGCCACATCACACTGCCACATCACACTGCCACATCACACTGCCGCATCACACTGCCACATCACACTGCCACATCACACTGCCACATCACACTGCCGCATCACACTGCCACATCGCACTGCCACATCACACTGCCACATCACACTGCCACATCACACTGCCACATCACACTGCCACATCACATTGCCACGTCACACTGCCACATCACACTGCCACATCACACTGCCACATCACACTGCCACATCACACCGCCACATCACGCTGCCACATCACACTGCCACATCACACTGCCACATCACACTGCCACATCACACTGCCACATCACGCTGCCACATCACACTGCCACATCACACTGCCACATCACACTGCTGCATCACACTGCCACATCACACTGCCACATCACACTGCCACATCACACTGCCACATCACACTGCCACATCACACTGCCACATCACACTGCCACATCACACTGCCACATCACACTGCCACATCACACTGCCACATCACATTGCCACGTCACACTGCCACATCACACTGCCACATCACACTGCCATATCACACTGCCACATCACACTGCCACATCACACTGCCACATCACACTGCCACATCACACTGCCGCATCACACTGCCACATCGCACTGCCACATCACACTGCCACATCACACTGCCACATCACACTGCCACATCACACTGCCACATCACATTGCCACGTCACACTGCCACATCACACTGCCACATCACACTGCCACATCACACGGCCACATCACACCGCCACATCACGCTGCCACATCACACTGCCACATCACACTGCCACATCACACTGCCACATCACACTGCCACATCACGCTGCCACATCACACTGCCACATCACACTGCCACATCACACTGCCGCATCACACTGCCACATCACACTGCCACATCACACTGCCACATCACACTGCCACATCACACTGCCACATCACACTGCCACATCACACTGCCACATCACACTGCCACATCACACTGCCGCATCACACTGCCACATCACACTGCCACATCGCACTGCCACATCACACTGCCACATCACACTGCCACATCACGCTGCCACATCACACTGCCACATCACACTGCCACATCACACTGCCACATCACACCGCCACATCACGCTGCCACATCACACTGCCACATCACACTGCCACATCACACTGCCACATCACACTGCCACATCACGCTGCCACATCACACTGCCACATCACACTGCCACATCACACTGCCGCATCACACTGCCACATCACACTGCCACATCACACTGCCACATCACACTGCCACATCAGACTGCCACATCACGCTGCCACATCACACTGCCACATCACACTGCCACATCGCACTGCCACATCACACTGCCACATCACACTGCCACATCACACTGCCACATCACACTGCCACATCACACTGCCACATCACGCTGCCACATCACACTGCCGCATCACACTGCCGCATCACACTGCCACATCACACTGCCACATCACGCTGCCACATCACACTGCCACATCACACTGCCACATCACACTGCCACATCACACTGCCGCATCACACTGCCACATCACACTGCCACATCACACTGCCACATCACACTGCCACATCACACTGCCGCATCACTCTGCCACATCACACTGCCACATCACACTGCCACATCACACTGCCACATCACACTGCCACATCACACTGCCACATCACACTGCCACATCACACTGCCGCATCACACTGCCACATCACACTGCCACATCGCACTGCCACATCACACTGCCACATTACACTGCCACATCACGCTGCCACATCACACTGCCACATCACACTGCCACATCACACCGCCACATCACGCTGCCACATCACGCTGCCACATCACACTGCCACATCACACTGCCACATCACACTGCCACATCACACTGCCACATCACGCTGCCACATCACACTGCCACATCACACTGCCACATCACACTGCCGCATCACACTGCCACATCACACTGCCACATCACACTGCCACATCACACTGCCACATCACACTGCCACATCACACTGCCACATCACACTGCCGCATCACACTGCCACATCGCACTGCCACATCACACTGCCGCATCACACTGCCACATCACGCTGCCACATCACACTGCCACATCACACTGCCGCATCACGCTGCCACATCACACTGCCGCATCACGCTGCCACATCACACTGCCGCATCACACTGCCACATCACACTGCCACATCACACTGCCACATCACACTGCCGCATCACGCTGCCACATCACACTGCCACATCACACTGCCACATCACACTGCCACATCACGCTGCCACATCACACTGCCGCATCACACTGCCGCATCACACTGCCACATCACACTGCCACATCACACTGCCACATCACACTGCCACATCACACTGCCACATCACACTGCCGCATCACACTGCCACATCACACTGCCACATCACACTGCCACATCACACTGCCGCATCACGCTGACACATCACACTGCCGCATCACGCTGCCACATCACACTGCCGCATCACACTGCCACATCACACTGCCACATCACACTGCCGCATCACACTGCCACATCACACTGCCACATCACACTGCCACATCACACTGCCACATCACACTGCCGCATCACACTGCTACATCACACTGCCGCATCACACTGCCACATCGCACTGCCACATCACACTGCCACATCACACTGCCACATCACGCTGCCACATCACACTGCCACATCACACTGCCACATCACACTGCCACATCACACTGCCGCATCACACTGCCACATCACACTGCCACATCACACTGCCACATCACACTGCCACATCACACTGCCACATCACACTGCCGCATCACACTGCCGCATCGCACTGCCACATCGCACTGCCACATCACACTGCCACATCACACTGCCACATCACACTGCCACATCACACTGCCACATCACACTGCCGCATCACACTGCCACATCACACTGCCACATCACACTGCCACATCACACTGCCACATCAGACTGCCACATCACGCTGCCACATCACACTGCCACATCACACTGCCACATCGCACTGCCACATCACACTGCCACATCACACTGCCACATCACACTGCCACATCACACTGCCACATCACACTGCCACATCACGCTGCCACATCACACTGCCGCATCACACTGCCGCATCACACTGCCACATCACACTGCCACATCACGCTGCCACATCACACTGCCACATCACACTGCCACATCACACTGCCACATCACACTGCCGCATCACACTGCCACATCACACTGCCACATCACACTGCCACATCACACTGCCACATCACACTGCCACATCACACTGCCACATCACACTGCCGCATCACACTGCCACATCGCACTGCCACATCACACTGCCACATCACACTGCCACATCACACTGCCACATCACACTGCCACATCACGCTGCCACATCACACTGCCGCATCACACTGCCGCATCACACTGCCACATCACACTGCCACATCACACTGCCACATCACACTGCCACATCACACTGCCGCATCACACTGCCGCATCGCACTGCCACATCGCACTGCCACATCACACTGCCACATCACACTGCCACATCACACTGCCACATCACACTGCCACATCACACTGCCGCATCACACTGCCACATCACACTGCCACATCACACTGCCACATCACACTGCCACATCAGACTGCCACATCACGCTGCCACATCACACTGCCACATCACACTGCCACATCGCACTGCCACATCACACTGCCACATCACACTGCCACATCACACTGCCACATCACACTGCCACATCACACTGCCACATCACGCTGCCACATCACACTGCCGCATCACACTGCCGCATCACACTGCCACATCACACTGCCACATCACGCTGCCACATCACACTGCCACATCACACTGCCACATCACACTGCCACATCACACTGCCGCATCACACTGCCACATCACACTGCCACATCACACTGCCACATCACACTGCCACATCACACTGCCACATCACACTGCCACATCACACTGCCGCATCACACTGCCACATCGCACTGCCACATCACACTGCCACATCACACTGCCACATCACACTGCCACATCACACTGCCACATCACGCTGCCACATCACACTGCCGCATCACACTGCCGCATCACACTGCCACATCACACTGCCACATCACACTGCCACATCACACTGCCACATCACACTGCCGCATCACACTGCCACATCACACTGCCACATCACACTGCCACATCACACTGCCACATCACACTGCCACATCACACTGCCACATCACACTGCCACATCACACTGCCACATCACACTGCCGCATCACGCTGCCACATCACACTGCCACATCACACTGCCACATCACACTGCCACATCACGCTGCCACATCACACTGCCGCATCACACTGCCGCATCACACTGCCACATCACACTGCCACATCACACTGCCACATCACACTGCCACATCACACTGCCACATCACACTGCCGCATCACACTGCCACATCACACTGCCACATCACACTGCCGCATCACACTGCCGCATCACACTGCCACATCACACTGCCACATCACACTGCCACATCACACTGCCACATCACACTGCCACATCACACTGCCGCATCACACTGCCACATCACACTGCCACATCACACTGCCACATCACACTGCCACATCACACTGCCGCATCACGCTGCCACATCACACTGCCACATCACACTGCCGCATCACACTGCCGCATCACACTGCCACATCACACTGCCACATCACACTGCCACATCACACTGCTGCATCACACTGCTGCATCACACTGCCACATCACACTGCCACATCACACTGCCGCATCACACTGCCACATCATGCTGCCACATCACACTGCCGCATCACGCTGCCGCATCACGCTGCCACACCACGCTTCTCATGCTCCCTCCAGCGCCCACCTCTCTCACTCAACACCCTCTTTGACCCCCTCATCCCGCACCACTCTCTGTGCCCCCAGGTGGGCCTGCCATCGGTGACATTCGCTCGCGCTGCCTGCGCCTGTCCGACGGGTCTAGCCACGAGTCCAGAGCAGTGCGGCGACTGCTGGGACACCGCCTGCCACTGCACCCCGCGCAAGCCAAGGCAGAATGGTGACCTCGCGCTCACACCACACCCATCACAACCACTTACTACATCCATCACCCACCCACCGTTCTCTGTGGGCTGGTGCGCACGGCTCACAGTGTGGCGTGCCATGGGCATGTGGTGTGTGTGTGTGTGTGCGGTGGGTGTGCAGGCTGAGCATAGTGGAGGGCGAGCATGAGCTGTGGGGCGGCGTGTCGGATCCGTACAAGGAGATCATCCGGGCCTTCCTCCTGCACTTCCACTACCAGGTTCTCCTCCTGCACTTCCACTACCAGGTTCTCCTCCTGCACTTCCACTACCAGGTTCTCCTCGCCTCCACAGTTCTGTTCCGCTCCGCTTGCAACATCTCTCATGTCACCAACAGCCCATCAGGACCTTCTCCCTCGTCCTCATGTGCCCATCCTTGTCCGCTCTCGGTCCTGTCTGCCTTGGCCCTCCATGCCAGATCCTCCGCAATGCAGGCCATCGCTTCTGCTTCCAGCATGGGAGGTGTGTATTCTCTTTCCTCCTCGCACACCCATCCTTTTGCCATGATGTACTGACATGACACTTGCACGCCACACCCCTTATGATGACTGCCACCTCACCCTCTACTCTACACTTGTCCTTCTGACCTCCCACCATCATGCCACGCGTGCCACCTGTGTGTGCCCGCGCATGCCTGCCACCTGTGTGTGCCCGTGCATGCCTGCCACCTGTGTGTGCCCGTGCATGCCTGCCACCTGTGTGTGCCCGTGCATGCCTGCCACCTGTGTGTGCCCGTGCATGCCTGCCACCTGTGTGTGCCCGTGCATGGCCTGCCAGTGTGGGCAACTTCTTCTTCTCAGGCGCGCGCTCCTTCTTCCGCTCGCTGGACGCCGCCATCTTCCTCTTCTCCCGCGTCTCCAACATCCCACAGCGCAGCCTCGTGCTGCCCTGTGTCTGCACCAACGACCGCTTCACTCTCGGCGCCGAGCTCTTTGTAACCACACACCCCCTCCACACACCACTTCCTCCCTTTAGCCATGCCTCTCATCCCACCCACCTCCCATACTGACAAAAGCCCCTGCCTAGCTCTTCACCGCCTCCATTGCCTAACAGTGCAGTGTGACCCACTTTGGCCCCGCATTAGCATTGCATGGCCATCCCCTTTCAGTGATTACCATAAGGCCCATTTCTCCTTTCAGTGATTACCATAAGGCCCATTTCTCCTTCCACTCGCTCCAGTGACCTGTCCCAGTTTTCATCTAATCCCAATATCCCTCCCCTATGTCTTTGTGCGTGCGACCCGCCCTTCCCGTATGCGTGTTGGCGCACCACATGGTGTGGTGTGGGCATCAGGACGGCAGCATCATCCGCGGGCAGAACTGCATCTCACACCCCGCTGTCGTAGACAGCCCCCGCCACCTGCCGCTCTCCGTCGACAAGGTCGCACTGCTCCCACCACCCTGCTGCTGCAATGCCGCCTCTGCATGCCTTCACAGCCCCCCTCATACACACACACGTCCACCACCCAGGTTGATGGAGTGTGCCTCACGTGTGCTCCTGCTGCCTGTCTTCCTCTCCCTTTTCCTACCCCCATTCTCTCTGCAGTCGTCTGACGCGTCGCCTCCTCTGCCCGCGCCCATCCGCCGTGTGTTCTACATGTCAAGTGAAGGCACCAACCTGCTGCATGAGGTGCGTGCCGCCTGCCATGGGCTCAGTGCCGCCATGTGCGCCACCTCTGGGATGCTTCAAGCTGCCAACTGCTGGAACTGCTGCATCTTGCATGTGCCATGTGTGAAACTAAGGCCCGTTGCTGCCATCTTTTATCACCGTGTGTGAGGGTCGTTGCTGTGTGGTGTTAGCAGGTGTTCCCTCGTGTGAATCCACGAGTGCTGGAGCACATCGCATCAGTGGATGCCATCATCTATGGCATTGGCTCCCTCTTCACCTCCATCTGCCCCTCCCTGGTACCTACCTACACCCCTCTTTCGTACCATCTCCTCGTTCTCACCAATTGTGTTCATCTCCCTCACGTCTTGCTCCTGTCATGCTCTCACTATCACTGTTTTATGCAGAGAGTTATCCATTCATGTCTCCCGTTTTCATTGCCCTCGCCACTGTCCCGTCCGCAATCCCTTTCCTCCAAACCTTAGATCTTGCGAGGGGTGGGAGAAGCAATCGCTGCACGAGCATGTCCCAAGGTATGGCCGAGTGCACTAGAGCATCCCAAGCAGGAATGCTGTGCTCTGCTGCACACCCCATCAACTCTCTTTGTTCTTCCCTTGCCATCCTCCCCTTCACCGGTTCATTTTTGTGTGGGAGGGCGTGAGCTCAGAGAAAAAAGCTCGCAGTGGCATCCCATGTTGTGGGGCATGTTTTGCTCATCCGCCCCACGCGCGCATGGCATGGCAGGTGCTAGTGCTGAACGGGTCGTTGGACCGTGAGACAGCGGGCATGGCGGCGTCAGACTTCGTGCTCGCCATCTGCAACTGCCTCAACCGCACCTTCGGAGACGACTCCCGCCACCGCCTCACCCACTCGGTCAGATGCACACGCCACCGCTCACACCTGTGTTTTCCTGCATGCTTTCAACTCCCACTTACCCTTCGTCCATTACACTCGTATTCCCCTCTGCTGTGGCCACTCACTTCCAATCTCCTGCAGTCGATGCACTATGTGACGCATCTCATTGCACCAGAGGGAGGAGCCATTCCCCTTGACCATGAACGCCTCACATACTTGGGAGTCACCTCTGTGGTAAGTCCTGCCACATACCCATTGCTACAAGGTGTTAGCCCCTCATGCCTGTGGTCTGCCTTCCATGTTCTGCCGGTTGGTATGCATGATCCACAGCATTCGTGTCCCATCCCATTCGCATTTTTCTTATGTGTCGCCCTGCCCCCTGCGCCAGACTATGGTGCCCTCACTTCCCTGTGAAAGCAGTACGGGAGTGCATTATGATGTGCATGCGCTTGTCACAACATTGAAGGACCTCCTTACTAAACAGATGGCCAGCCAAGTAACCACCTGAACCAGCAACCTCCTTTTTGCAGCCTCTATACCATTAGGCATTTGGTTTGTTTGCACTAGTAGTGCCTGCCGTTAATTTTTTTATCTGATTCACCATCCTGAAAGGTACGCCTTGTACCGTACCGTATCACCCCGGATATAAGCGCAGGTGCGCTTATAATATAACATTGATTTTTAGGGGGGTGCGCTTATAGATGAGTAACGGGCATAAGCGCATGCGGTTGTAATAAGAAAAAAATGAATTTGACTTTAAATTATACCAAATTGAAGCCCACTGTAAGGCGAATGCAGCCGACCATGCATCACGTGGGGTTCATGAACTAAAGAGCAAGGGAAATAATGTGAGTGAGAAAGAGAGAGAGAGAGAGAGAGAGAGAGAGAGAGAGAGAGAGAGAGAGAGAGAGAGAGAGAGAGAGAGAGAGAGAGAGAGAGAGAGAGAGAGAGAGAGAGAGAGAAAACGAGAGATAACGAGATCAAGCACGATGGACAAGTGTGTCCATGCTCCTAGGCATCAACCTCCAATGCTCGAAGGGCATGTCCTATCGATTGGACAAGGAGGCGAGGCAAAAAAAAAAAAAAAAAAAAAAACAGGAGGTTTTTTGCGAGGAGAGAAACAAGAAGCGTCGGCACGTACCCAACATATTCGTTGATATTTCGATAGATTGTCGATGCTGTTCACATCTTGATAAATGGTTGCTCGTACATGCATACGGTTGTTTTGAAATGAAACACCAAATGATCACCCCATTTTGCCTCCACTACATAGGAGCACGACGGTGCGAGGTGGTATGCTACGACGATCCGTATGAATTCGCCGTTACGGACAAAACTATTACACAGATGCGAGGTCGGCTTCGTGCGACCTTTGCGTGGTGGAGTTCATGGTGCCCCTGCAGCCTTGTCCTCTCCATCATCGCCAAGGGCTACTGGCTGCCATGGAGCCACGGCCCACCACAACCCTTCCACGATCGCAACCATGTTGGGGCGAACACGCATGTCACGTTCACACGTACCGCCATCCAAGAACTCATAGAGACCGGAGCAGCAGTCCCGATGCCCGCAACGGAGCTTACGTGCATAAGTCCACTCAACGTGGTCGAGCAAAAAGACAAATGCAGACTCATTCTTGACCTGAGGAAGTCAACGCCAACTTGATTGTCCCCAAGTTCAAGTACGAGGGGCTCAGCCCTGTGGCCGACCTGTCACACGTTGGGGACTGGATGTTCTCCATCAACCTTAAGTCTGGATACCACCACATCGACATCCACTCATCATGCTGGAAGTTCCTTGGCTTCGAATTCGACAAGCGCACATACGCATTCCGTTCACTGCCATTTGGCCTCGCGACAGCTCCATTCGTTTTCACGCAGCTGATCAAACAGCTAGCTCGGCGTTGGCGAGAACAAGGCATCCGAGTCATACCTTACGTGGACGACATTTTATTTCTATGCCAGTCGAAAGCCCATGCGCAAGCAATCTGCCAGCGGGTGATATTGGACCTTAAAAAGGCAAGTTTTGTGATAAACGCGAAAAAATCACAGCTGTCACCATCACAACACCTCCGATTCTTGGGTGTAGAACTTGAGACAGACACCGGCCGACTCTCCATCGGTCCCGATCGACGAACCTCACTACATTCAACCATCAAGAACCTCCTGAGTGCAAGCAATGCATGCCTACCAGTCCTCGTCCGCCACATGGCCAGAATCACAGGCATCCTCGCATCAATGGGTGTCGCACTCGGCGCAACCGCTCGTGCATTCAGCCACGCCATGTTACAAGTGATCAACGATGCACCGTCATGGAAAAGCAGCGTGGTCATTCCCCCATCCACAGCTGCGGAGCTACACTTTTGGCTTGAGGAGTTTGACCGGTTCAACAGTGCACCTTTTCACGTCCGGAACAACTACGATGCAGTAATCCATGTGGATGCCAGCTCTCACGGTTGGGGCGCCACTCTGACCACATTCCCTGGTGGCTTTGAAGAAGTTGGCACAACCATGTCAGAGCTGCTACGAGCAACGTCTAGCACGCGGCGGGAAATCGAAGGCGTCTTTGGACGCTCCAAACGTACGCCAACAAGATCAAGCAGAAACACGTTCTCGTGCGTGTGGACAACCAGGGCGTCTTCTTCATCCTTCGCAAAGGCGGCTCTCGTAGCCCCGACCTCACAACGGCCTGCAAGAGCATCATCCGTATATGCATGGAGCTCGGCACGCGCTTGATCACTGAATGGATTCCGCGCGAGCTCAATTCACACGCCGACGAGCTTTCAAAAACGGTCGACCACGATGATTACGCATTGAAAACGACGTGGTTCTGCATCTTAGAACGCCGTTGGGGTCCCCACTCCATCGACCTCTTTGCCAACTCCCGCAACACCCAACTGTCGCGCTTCTGCACAAAAATTCCCCACCCGGAAGCCATCGCAGTTGACGCGTTCTCGATCGCATGGAAATCCGAAAACAACTTCGCTTTTCCCCCACCACAACTGGTCCCAGCTGTCCTACACCATGCACAACGCACCCATGCATCATTTACGTTGATAGTACCGCACTGGCCAGGCGCAAGTTGGTGGCCACTTTTGCAGCCCTCCCCATGCACTTGGGCCCCGCACATCCACGCGCACATCTCCTTGACACACGGAAGCCAATGCCTAGATGTAGGGTCCCATTCCACTGCCTTCTCGGGCACGGGACTACCGCACAGCCCAATCATTGCACTGCGAGTGGTTTTTTACTAATTCATAATGTATGCACCTGTGTTCATATTTGCTCCCGAAGCTACACGACCAACTGATTAACATGCTTGCACAATCCCGCGCTGACTATACGATCCGAACATATGAACCATACTGGGCCAAGTTTCGAGCTTTTTGTACAAAAGTGCATCTTCCCTTTCTTCCAGCTTCTGACATGACCCTCGCACTATACTTGGTACACGCAATCCGACGCAAAGCCACCATGTCCGTAGTGCAGCTGACGTGCTCGGTAGTTAGCTTCGCCCTTCGCATGACTGGGAGCAAATGCCCGACAATCGGACCATTCACCACCCAAATGCGTGACTGTGCAAAACGACATTGCCCTCGCCCTACTCGTCTGAAGGAACCCGTATCGATCCAATGAGTTCGAGACATGGCCGAACGTTACCTGCAGTCCGATGACCCTGCGGAATTCCAGAAATGGTTAATCCCCATCCTCATGTACTCGGGATTTCTGCGATACTCCGACCTAGTGGCCATAAAGTGGCAAGACATTCAATTCGACGAAGAGGTCATGTGGATCCTCATACCACACTCCAAGACTGATTAGGTCGATCATGACACATGAATTCCCATTGCAGCAACAACAGACCCCTGTTGCCCAGTGCGCTGTACCCGACGCTTCATCCAACTCGCCGGCTATGGCCCTCTGTCAGAAGGACCGTTGATTCGCATCTTCGGCAATGCTTCAACTAGCAAAGGTCAGGCGAGGCCACCTTCATACACTACAATCCGCCACTGGTGCAAGGAAGCCTTCGTAAAGGTTGGCCTTGGCGAGTTGCAGCTCGGCACTCACTCTTTCTGAAAAGGCGCAGCTACAGTAGCAGCCAACACTGGAGTGCCAGACAGAGTCTTCAAACGGCTGGGCAGATGACGAAGCGACATAGCAAAGGAAATGTATGTCACGCCATACGTCGAGCGTCTCATCAAAGCCTCCCGCAACCTACAAGATCCGACGCATGCGGTGACTTCGGCACAACACACAGAGGCACTCGTGCGTAACCGGAGGCCCCCGCTGCCTATGTCTCAGAAACCCCATTTGTAATGAGAACGATGTCAATTGATAAGAATAAGAAAGCAAGCATTTTCAATATTATAAATTTTAAACACACATAGTGTTTTTCAAAATTGTGTATTGTGAAAGCGAACCTACTTGTATTGCACAATTGGCATCGTCGAAGCGCGCTAAACGCCCTTCTCCAACTACAAAAACCGTGGGTTGGAGCTCATTTCCCTCCACCCACGTTTCTCGATTTTCAAACGGCTCACTCAACATTCCCACCACCCACCCCAGCGTAAACCGTTTTGCGCATGCCACTTGGATAGGGTATATCGTAGCTAGTGATATGAGCATGCACTAGCTTGTATTCAATTGTGATGCAAATGTTGTAAACAACCATTTGTAATGAGAACGATGTCAATTGATAAGAATAAGAAAGCAAGCTTTCTCAATTTAGGGGAGTGGAGTAGTGTGAAGAAACAGGAATGAATGATTGACTAGGAAATGAGTTGGGTACAAATATGAAACCCTAGAAAACTGTACCCCATAGTGTCTACCCCACTACAGCCTAGATAGGCTATGTGATTAATGTTTGACACACCCCCATAGGCAAAGTGGGGGAGAACAAGGGGTCACAAGACCAGTCAAACAAAGCAAAACAAAGCAAGCTCAGGGTGGATCACAACGTCACCACACATTCCGAACACAGGTTCAAAAAGCCACAAGGCCAGTTCACATGCAAGTGTATATATATATGTCAGATTTATATGACATAGCTACTGTAGGCTATAGTGGGGTAGCACATATGGGGTACAGTTTTCTAGGGTTTGCTTCTTGTACCCAACTTTCACTTAGTCATTCCATTCCTCGTTTCTTATCATGGTATCGAGCAGGTTCCCTAGTGGGAACGATTCCTAGGGCCCACCACCACGAAATTTTTTTTTTCCTGCCCGGAGCGCGTTTTGCGCCGGCCCGAGTCGCGCCGCCCTTTCGGCCCGTCGCGCCCGTCGCGCCCGTCGCGCCCGTCGCGCCCATCGCCACCTACCTCCGCGGCCCCGCCACCTACCTTCGCGGCCCCGCCACCTCACTGTGCGGCCCCGCCACCTACCTCCGCGGCCCCGCCACCTACCTCCGCGGCCCCGCCACCTACCTGTGTGGCCCCGCCACCTACCTGTGTGGCCCCGCCACCTACCTTCGCGGCCCCGCCACCTCACTGTGCGGCCCCGCCACCTACCTCCGCGGCCCCGCCACCTACCTGTGCGGCCCCGCCACCTACCTTCGCGGCCCCGCCACCTCACTGTGCGGCCCCGCCACCTACCTCCGCGGCCCCGCCACTTACCTTTACGGCCCCGCCGCCTCCTCCCAGCGGCCCCGGACGCCGCCCTCTCAGCGGCCCCGCCGAGCCGCCCAGCAGCCAAGCAGCCCAGCCGCCGAGCCGCCCAGCAGCCGAGCCGCCCAGCAGCCGAGCCGCCGAGCCGCCCAGCCGCCGAGCCGCCCTGTCCGCAGCCGAGCCGCCCAGCAGCCGAGCCGCCCCGCCGCCGAGCCGCCCAGCCGCCGAGCCGCCCTGCAGCCGAGCCGCCCGAACCGCCCTGTCCGGTAAGAGCAGCGCCTCTCTCACAGCACTGCCCTTGCCCTACTGTTTGCACTGCTAGTCTACTGCTGTCATGGCTACCCCTAGTGTCCTCACTTTTGACGCTGAGGGTCGGGCCATTGACTTTGACGTCTGGATAGATGACCTGCAGCTTTTCTTACAGTGCGACAGAGCAGACGGCCTCTCCCTCTTTGACCTCACTTCTGGTGCCTCTCCTGCCCCCGCTGCTGATGCTGATGCCACCGTTCGCTCACAGTGGGCCACGCGCGATGCTGCTGCACGTCTTGCTGTGCGTCGCCACCTCCCTACCTCTGAGCGTGCGCACTTTAGCCAGTACAAGAGTGCTCAGACCTTGTACGACGCTGTAGTTGCACGCTACTCCTCCCCTGCCACTGCTGCACTGAGCCGCCTCATGCTACCGTACCTCTTCCCTGACCTTGCTGCCTTTCCCACAGTCGCTGACCTCATTACGCACCTCCGCTCTAGTGACACTCGCTACCGCGCTGCGCTTCCTGCTGAGTTCTGCGCCAAGAACCCCCCCCCCATGTACATCACCCTCTACTACATAGTCACCCGTCTCCCTGACTCCCTTCGCGTAGTCAGGGACCACTTCCTCTCGGTTTGTCCCACCACTCTCACCGTTGACCTCCTCGAGAAGGCCCTCCTAGCAGCAGAAAAGAGCATAGTCGCTGTAGGAGCCTCTCGTGGTGACCCTCGCACCCCCATCTTTGAGGGGTGTTCCCCCTCCCCTCTTTTGCCCTCTGTTGCCTCTGCTGCTGCGGCCGACCTCGCTGGTTTGGAGTCGGTTGGGGCAGCGTCTACCCCTAGCGGGAGACGCCGCCCTGGCAGGGGCAAGGGGGGCAGGGGCGCTGGAGGAGCTAGCGGGGGCGGTGGAGGCGGCGGTGGAGGTGGTGGAGGAGGTGGGGGTGGCGGTGGGAGTGGTGGCGGGGGTGGAGGTGTAGGTGGCGGCAGTGGAGGCGCAGGAGGCAGCGGCAGTGGCGGAGGGAGCGGAGGTGGCGGCGGTGGAGGAGGAGGAGGAGGAGGAGGTGGAGCTGGTCGGGGTGGCGCTGCGCAGAGGGTCAGCTCCGGTGGTGGTCAGCGCCAGCAGCAGCAGCAGCAGCAGCAGCAGCAGCAGCAGCAGCAGCAGCAGCAGCGCACTCGTGACGTCCCCTCCCCTCAGCAGCTCCGTGAGTGGTACACTGCACGCCAGAGGGGTGGGGGTGCTGGTCCGTGCACCTACGTCCTGCGCACCGGTGACCGCGCGGGTGAGCAGTGCGGGGGTGCGCACTCCACCCAGCGCTGCTTTGGCCGCCTCACGGACGCTTGGCGTCACCAGTTCCCTGAGGCCACTGAGATCCCCCGCTGGGGTGAGCTGTCTAGGGCGGGTGTAGCTGTCTTTGACCTTGACTTTGATGCTATTCTTGCTGCCGTGTATACTGTGACTATTAGTGATGAGGGTGACTGTTACCGGTGTTTTCCGCCCGACCCGCGCATTGAGACTGCTGCTCTAGGTACTGGTGAGGCTGCTGCTCTAGGTGCTAGCGAGGCTGCTGCTCTAGGTGCGTCTGCTCCCTCAGGTGCTGGTGAGTCTGCTCTCTCAGGTTCTGCGTCGGCTTCGGCCTCCCACACCTTCACACTTGACTCGGGGGCTTCTCGCTCCTTCTTTCGAGACCGCACCACACTCACGCCGCTTGGCCGGCCAGTTGCGGTCTCCCTGGCAGACCCCTCTGGGGGTCCTGTCCTTGCTCACTTCTCCACTGTCCTCCCGTGTCCGGCGGCCCCCTCTGGCACCCTCTCTGGTCTCTACCTCCCCTCGTTCTCTACGAACTTGGTGAGTGGTGCTGACCTACAGGATGCGGGGGTTCACCAGTTCACTCCTGCGAGTCAGCGGGTGACCCACTGCACGGACGCTCGGACAGGCCGCCACCTGGCCACGTTTACACGTCGGCCAGGGTCGAGCCTGTACACACTGACCACTGCGTCTCCTCCAGTCCCTGCGTCTGGTCAGGTAGCTGCGTCGGGTCAGGTGTTTGCTGCAGCGTCCAGGTCTGGTCCTGAGTCTGCCCCCTGCTCGTGTCGCCTCCTGTCTCACGAGACTCTCCTCTAGCACCACCGCCTTGGCCACCCCTCCCTGCTTCGTCTCCGGAGCATGGCCTCCCGTGTCCTTGTCTCTGGTCTTCCCCGGTCCCTCCCTCCCCTTCCTCCAGGGCCAGGCCCTACCTGCGTCCCCTGTGTCGAGGGACGGCAGCGGGCTACCCCTCACTCCTCCCAGTTTCCTCCGACAGAGGCCCCGCTGCAGACGCTTCACATGGACGTGTGGGGCCCGGCCCGTGTCCGTGGACAGGGTCACGAGCGCTACTTCCTGCTGGTGGTTGACGACTACTCGCGTTACACCACAGTCTTCCCCTTGCGCAGCAAGGGTGATGTCACTGAGGTGTTGATCGACTGGATCCGCGCAGCTCGTCTCCAGCTCAGGCGGAGCTTTGGCTCGGACTTTCTTGTTCTGCGTCTGCACTCTGACAGAGGCGGAGAGTTCTCCTCTGGCCTTCTGCGAGCCTACTGTCGTGCACGAGGCATCCGCCAGACCTTCACGCTTCCGGACTCTCCACAACAAAATGGGATTGCTGAGCGCCGCATTGGCATGGTCATGGACGTCGCCCGTACGTCCATGATGCATGCGGCTGCCCCCCATTTTCTGTGGCCGTTTGCGGTTCGGTACGCGGCGCATCAGATCAACCTTCAGCCCAGGGTCTCCATGCCGGAGACCTCCCCAGCTTTGCTGTGGACGGGGAAGGTTGGCGATGCGTCTGCGTTCCGTGTCTGGGGATCTCGGGCGTTTGTCCGCGACTTGTCTGCGGACAAGCTGTCCCCTCGTGCTGCTCCTTGCGTCTTCCTGGGTTTCCCCCCTGACGCCCCAGGGTGGCAGTTCTACCACCCCACCTCTCGCCGTGTTCTGTCCTCCCAGGACGTCACGTTCGACGAGTCGGTCCCCTACTACCGCCTCTTCCCCTACCGCACTCCGTCCCTCCCCCCGCCACCGCTCTTCCTTGTACCAGGTCCCCCCCCGGTAGACCCCCTCCCCCCTCAGGGTCCTGCCCCTTCAGGTGTGTCCCAGGTAGACGCTGTTGAGCCTGTCGAGGTTGCTGGTGACTCTGGTGCTGCTGAGGGTGCTGAGCCTGGGGGTGCTGACTCTAGGGGTACTGAGCGTGTGGGTGCTACGCCTGGGGGTGCTGAGCCTGGGGGTGCTGAGCCTGGGGGTGCTGAGTCTGGGGGTACTACGACTGGGGGTGCTGAGCCTGGGGGTACTACGCCTGGAGGTGCTGAGCCTGGGGGTGCTGCGTCTGGGGGTGCTGAGCCTGGGGGTACTACGCCTGGAGGTGCTGAGCCTGGGGGTGCTACGCCTGGTGGTGCTGTGCCTGGCGGTTCACCGGGTGCTCCCTCTCGCTGAGAGCCACTCTCTCCCCAGGAGCTGCGTGAGTGGTTTGCCCAGCGCTGGAGGCGAGCTGCTGGAGCTGCTGGAGCTGGAGGTGCTGCGGGTACTGGAGGTTCTGTTGCTTCTGAGGGAGCTGGTGCCACGGGTCCCGGAGGTGCTCGTACTGGGAGTACTGGAGCTGCTGGACCTGCGGGTACTTCTGGAGCTGGAGTTGCTGCGGGTGTTGGCGCGGAGGCTACTGCTGTCGGTCCTGGAGGCGGTCCTGCTGGGGGTACTACTGGTGCTGCTGGGGGTTCTGGAGCTGGAGCTGCTACTGGTGCTGGTGCTGCCCCTGCGGATGCTGGTGCTGTCCCTCCTGTGTCTGGAGTCGCCGCGCGGCCTCGGCCGTACTTCGTTCCGCTCCTTCAGCAGGTTCTTGGTCTCCCGCCTTCTACTGGTCCTCCTCCTCCCTTAGAGTGTCCACAGCCTGTCCCGTCGCAGTTACAGTTACAGCCGGCCTCCCCACTGCCTGCTCCGTCTCCCTACACTGGTCCTACTGGAGGTCTTGCTGAGCGTCGTGAGCCTGCGTCTCGCCCTGCGTCGCCTGTCCGTGCTGCTCGCACTAGTGGTCGCGGTTCGCGTCAGCGTCCTCCTCCTGTCCCTGGCACGCACCGGATGTCTCTGCGTCCGTCCACTGCTCCTCTGCGTGCCCCTTTGCCTTCTCCTCCTGAGTCTTCTCTTCCTACTCTTGCCGACCCGGAGTCGGACTCTCTTCGCGCTGCCAGTCCTACTGTCACGCGTCTCCTTGCTACGGTTGTCACTGACCCTTCCTTTGAGTCCACTGCTGCGTCTGCTCTAGTTGCTGAGCTCGTCGACTTTGCTGCTCGCTGTCGCCTAGACTACGTCGCCAGTCTTGTTGCTGAGTCTGAGTCTGTCTGTCCTCCGTCCGTCGGGGGTGAGTGTGCCCTTGGCACGGACGTCCTTGAGGACAGGCAGGAGGAGTTCCAGTGCTTGGCCGCTGCTTCACCTCATCTCGTGTCCGTACTGCTTACCCCTGAGGGAGACCCGGATGCACTTGACATCCCGACTCCGCGCTCTTACGCGGAGGCGATAGAGGGTCCCTACTCCTCTCAGTGGCAGGCAGCTATGGACGCAGAGATGGCTTCCTGGAAGTCCACAGGCACCTACGTTGACGCTGTTCCCCCTCCTGGGGCGAACATCGTCAGTGGCATGTGGATTTTCAGGGTGAAGCGACCGCCGGGTTCTCCGCCTGTCTTCAAGGCGCGTTACGTGGCTCGTGGCTTCAGTCAGCGGCAGGGAGTTGACTACTTTCAGACCTTCTCTCCCACCCCGAAGATGACCACTCTTCGGGTACTGCTGCACGTAGCTGCTCACCGTGACTACGAGCTACACTCTCTTGACTTCAGCACTGCTTTCTTGCAGGGCAGCCTGCACGAGGAGATCTGGCTGCGTCGCCCACCTGGCTTCACTGGGTCTTTTCCTCCTGGCACCCAGTGGAGCCTACGGCGGCCAGTCTACGGTCTCCGCCAGGCACCGCGTGAGTGGCACGACACACTGAGGACTACACTTGCAGCTCTTGGGTTTGCTCCCTCTACTGCCGACCCGTCGCTGTTTCTGCGCACCGACACTTCTTTGCCGCCGTTCTACATCCTCGTGTACGTCGACGACTTGGTCTTTGCCACAGCTGACACTGCTTGACTAGCCCACGTGAAGTCCGAGCTGCAGAAGAGACACACGTGCACTGACCTGGGTGAACTGCGCAGCTACCTTGGCTTGCAGATCACTCGGGACAGAGCACGCCGCACCATTACCCTGACTCAGTCACACATGGTGCAGCAGGTCCTTCAGCGCTTCGGCTTCACGTACTCCTCGCCTCAGGCCACTCCTCTGCCTACTCGCCACTCGCTCTCAGCTCTGCCTTCGGATGAGTCCGTAGAGTCGAGTGGCCCGTACCCAGAGCTTGTTGGCTGCCTCATGTACCTGATGACCTGCACACGACCTGACCTTGCATACCCTCTTAGCATTCTTGCACGCTATGTTGCTCCTGGGAGACACAGACCGGAGCACATGGCTGCAGCTAAGAGGGTGTTGCGCTACTTGTGCAGTACGTCGGGCATGGGGCTTGTGCTTGGAGGGCAGAGTCCAGTGGTCCTTACTGGGCACGCAGACGCTTCTTGGGCTGACGACCAGGCTACGCAGCGGTCGTCACAGGGTTACACCTTCAGCCTTGGTTCCGGCTCTGTTTCGTGGCGGGCTACTCGCTCGTCTTCTGTTCTCGGCTCCAGTTGTGAGGCTGAGATCTACGCAGGAGCCATGGCTGCACAGGAGCTTCGCTGGCTCACCTACCTGCTGACTGACCTCGGAGAGTTGCCTCGTTCTCCTCCAGTGCTGTACGTAGACAACAAGGCCATGCTGGCCTTGTGTCGGGAGCAGCGACTGGAGCACAGAACGAAGCACATTGCTCTCCGCTACTTTCTTGCTCGTGAGCTGCAGCAGCGTGGTCAGCTGCGTCTTGCGTACGTGGCCTCTGAGGCCAACACTGCTGATATCTCCACCAAGGCACTTGCGCCTTGTGACCATCAGCGCTTCTGTACTCAGCTGGGCCTTGTGCCTACCTAGCCTCACTTGCTCACCTCTTGACCTTGCTTGTACTGTTATATATATATATACCTGCTCTTGTTTGTCTAGCCTTTTTATATATATGTGTACTCCTGCTTGTGAACTGGCCTTGTGGCCTTGAACTTGTGCTCGGAATGTGTGGTGACTTTGTGATCCACCCTGAGCTTGTTTTTGCTTTGCTTTGCTTGACTGGTCTTGTGACCCCTTGTTCTCCCCCACTTTGCCTATGGGGGTGTGTCAGATTTATATGACATAGCTACTGTAGGCTATAGTGGGGTAGCACATATGGGGTACAGTTTTCTAGGGTTTGCTTCTTGTACCCAACTTTCACTTAGTCATTCCATTCCTCGTTTCTTATCAATATATACATAAATCACAGTACAAGTAAAGTCAAGAGGTAAGCAAGTGAGGCCAAGTAGGCACAAGACCTAACATAGTACAGAAGCGCTGATGATCACAAGGCTGAAGTGCCTTGGTGAAGATATCAGCAGTGTTGGCCTGAGAGGCCACGTAAGCAAGGCGTAACTGACCACGCTGCTGTAGCTCACGAGCAAGGAAGTAGCGAAGAGCAATGTGCTTCATTCTGTGCTCCAGTCTGTGCTCCCGACACAAGGCCAGCATGGCCTTGTTGTCTACGTACAGAACTGGAGGAGAACGAGGCGGCTCTCCCAGGTCAGTCAGCAGGTAGGTGAGCCAGCGTAACTCCTGTGCAGCCATGGCCCCTGCGTAGATCTCAGCCTCACAACTGGAGCTGAGAACAGAAGACGAGCGGGTAGACCGCCACGAAACGGAACCGGAACCAAGGCTGAGGGTGTAACCCTGTGACGACCGCTGAGTAGCCAGGTCGTCAACCCAAGACGCGTCTGCGTGACCAGTGAGGACCACTGGACTCCGCCCTCCAAGCACGAGCCCCATGCCCGACGTACTGCACAAGTAGCGCAACACCCTCTTCGCGGCAGCCATGTGCTCTGGTCGGTGTCTCCCAGGAGCAACATAGCGTGCCAAGATGCTAAGAGGGTATGCCAGGTCAGGTCAAGTGCAGGTCATCAGGTACATGAGGCAGCCAACAAGCTCTGGGTACGGGCCGCTCGGCTCTACGGACTCATCCGAAGGCAGAGCTGAGAGAGTGGCGAGTAGCCGAAGCGCTGAAGGACCTGCTGCACCATGTGTGACTGAGTCAGGGTAATGGTGCACCGTGCTCTGTCCCGGGTGATCTGCAAGCCAAGATAGCTGCGCAGTTCACCCAGGTCTGTGCACGTGTGTCTCTTCTGCAGCTCGGACTTCACGTGGGCGAGTCCAGCAGTGTCAGCTGTAGCAAACACCAAGTCGTCGACGTACACGAGGATGTAGAACGGCGGCAGCAAGGTGTCGGTGCGAAGAAACAGCGACGGGTCAGCAGTAGAAGGAGCAAACCCAAGAGCCGCAAGCGTAGTCCTCAGTGTGTCGTGCCACTCACGGGGTGCCTGGCGGAGACCGTAGAGTGGCCGCCACAGACTCCACTGGGTACCAGGAGGTAACGACCCAGTGAAGCCAAGTGGGCGGCGCAGCCAGATCTCCTCATGCAGGCTGCCCTGTAGGAAAGCAGTGCTGAAGTCAAGGGAGTGAAGCTCGTAGTCACGCTGAGCAGCCACGTGCAGTAGAACCCGAAGAGTGGTCATCTTCGGGGTCGGGGAGAAGGTCTGAAAGTAGTCAACTCCCTGCCGCTGACTGAAGCCTCGAGCCACGTAACGCGCCTTGAAGACAGGCGGAGAACCCGGCGGCCGCTTCACCCTAAAAATCCACATGCCACTGACGATGTTCGCCCCAGGTGGGGGAACGTCGTCGACGTAGGTGCCTGTGGACTTCCAGGAAGCCATCTCTGCGTCCATGGCTGCCTGCCACTGAGAGGAGTAGGGACCCTCTATCGCCTCTGCGTAAGAGCGCGGGGTCGGGATGTCTGGTGCATCCGGGTCTCTCTCAGACGTTGACGTGGAACACGACGACTAGTGCGAGCAGTACGAACAGGTGACGCAGGACGCGACTCAGGCTCACGACGCTCAGCAAGACCTCCAGTAGGACTAGCGTAGGGAGAAAGAGCAGGGAGAGGGGAGGCCAGCTGTAACTGTGACTCGGACTGGACAGGCGGTGGACACTCTAAGGAAGGAGTAGGACCAGAAGAAGGCGGAAGACCAAGAACCTGCTCAAGGAGCGGAACGAAGTATGGCCGCGGCCGTGCAGCACCTCCAGAACCAGTAGGGACAACACCAGCACCCCCAGCGTCAGCTCCAACTCCAGCAGCACCACCAGCACCAGTAGTACCTCCAGCAGCTCCAGGAACGCCAACTCTAGCACCCACAGGAGCACCGACTCCAGCAGCACCTCCAGCTCTAGTACCTCCAGCAGCTCCAGCTCCAGCAGGACCACCGGCAGACGCAGCAGCTTCGGCTCCAGTACCTCCAGTATCACCCACTCCAGCAGCACCGCCAGCTCCAGCTCCACCAGTAGCTCCAGCACCAGTAGCACCACCAGGCCCAGCAGCTCCAGTACCTCCAGTACGAGCACCTCCGGGACCCGTGGCTCCAGCACCCCCAGCAGCAGTAGAACCTCCAGCACCGGCAGCACCACCAGCTCTAGCAGCACGGCTCCAGCGCCGAGCAAACCACTCGCGCAGCTCCTGTGGAGAGGGTAGCTCCCGCCGGGACAAAGCACCCGAAGGACCGCCAGGTCCAGCACCGGCAGGCTCCGCACCCCCACTCTCAGCACCCCCAGGCTCAGCACCCCCAGGCTCCACACGCTCAGGCTCAGCACCCCCAGACCCAGCACCCCCAGGCTCCGCACGCTCAGGCTCAGCACCCCCAGGCCCAGCACCCCCAGGCTCCGCACGCTCAGGCTCAGCACCCACAGAAGCACCAGAGTCAACAGCTACCTCGACAGGCTCAACTGCATCTACCTGGGACACACCTGAGGGGGCAGGACCCTGAGGGGGGAGGGGGTCTACCGGGGGGGGACCGGGTGTGAGGAAGAGCGGCGGGGGGGGAAGGGGGGCAGTGCGGTAGGGGAAGAGACGGTAGTACGGAACCGACTCGTCAAACGTGACGTCCTGGGAGGACAGAACACAACGCGAGGTGGGGTGGTAAAACTGCCAACTAGGCGCGTCAGGGGGAAAGCCGAGGAAGACGCCAGGAACAGCACGGGAGGACAGCTTGTCCGCAGACAAGTCTCGGACGAAAGCTCGAGATCCCCAGACACGGAACGCAGACGCATCACCAACCTTCCCCGTCCACCGCAGAGTAGGGGAGGTCTCCGGCAGGGAGACCCGGGGCTGAAGGTTGATCTGATGCGCCGCGTACTGAACCGCGAACGGCCACAGAAAATGGGGAGCAGCCGCATGGATCATGGACGTACGAGCGACATCCATGACCATGCCAATGCGGCGCTCAGCAATCCCATTTTGTTGTGGAGAGGCCGGAAGCGTGAACGTCTAGCGGATGCCCTCCGCACGACAGAAGGCTCGCAGAAGGTCGGAGGAAAACTCTCCACCTCTGTCGGAGTGCAGACGCAGAACAGGAAAGTCCGAGCCGAAACGCTCTCTGAGCTGGAGACGAGCAACGCGGATCCAGTCGATCAACACCTCAGTGACCTCATCCTTGCGGCGCAAGGGGAAGACTGTGGTGTAACGCGAGTAGGCGTCAACCACCAGCAGGAAGTAACGCTCGTGACCCTGTCCACGGACGCGGGCTGGGCCCCACACGTCCATGTGGAGAGTCTGCAGCGGAGCCTCTGTCGGGGGAAACTCGGAGGAGTGAGGAGCGGCGCGCTGCCGCCCCTCGACGCAGGGAACGCAGGTAGGGGAAGGCCCGGGGGGAAGGGGAGGGAGGGACCGGGGAAGACCAGAGACAAGGACACGGGAGGCCATGCCTCGTAGACGAGGCAAGGAGGGGTGACCAAGGCGGTGGTGCCAAAGGAGGGTCTGGTGGGACAGGAGGCGACACGAGCAGGGGGCAGACTCAGGACCTGACCGAGACGCTGCGGCAAACACCTGACTCGACGCAGCTACCTGACCAGACGCAGCAACCGGTGGAGACTCTGTGGTCAGTGTGTACAGGCTCGACCCCGGTCGACGGGTAAACGTGGCCAAGTGGCGGCCCGTCTGAGCACACGTGCAGTGGGTCACTCGCTGACTCGCAGGAGTGAACTGGTCAACCCCGCCATCCTGAAGGTCAGCACCACTCACCAAGTTCGTAGAGAACGAGGGGAGGTAGAGACCGAACAGGGAGCATGACGGGGCCGCCGGACACGGGAGGACAGTGGAGTAGTGGGCAAGGACAGGACCCCCAGAGGGGTCTGCCAGGGAGACCGCTACCGGCCGACTGAGCGGCGTAAGAGTGGTGCGGTCTCGAAAGAAGGAGCGGGAAGCACCCGAGTCGAGGGTGAAGGTGTGCAAAACCTGAGCCGACGCAGTACCTGAGAGAGCAGACTCACCAGCACCTGGAGCAGCAGACTCACTAGCACCTAGAGCAGCAGCCTCAATGCCCGGGTCAGGCGGAACACACACGTAACAGTCACCCTCAGCACTAATAGACACAGCATACATGGCAGCAAGAATAGCATCAAAGTCAAGATCAAAGATAGCTACCCCCGACCTGAGCAGATCACCCCAGCGAGGGATCTCAGTGGCGTCAGGGAACTGGGTACGCCAGGCGTCTGTCAGGCGGCCGAAGCAGCGCCGGGTGGCGTGCAGGCCGCCACACTACTCTCCAGTGCGGTCGCCGGTGCGCAGGACGTAGGCACATGGACCAGCACCCCCAGACCCCTGGCGCCCTGCGTACCACTCACGAAGCTGCTGGGGCGACAGGGTCTCACGAGAGCGCTGCTGCTGCTGGGGTCCCCGCTGCACAGTACCGCCTCGACCAGCTCCACCTCCGCCGCTGCCGCCTCCACCGCCTCCACCCCAACCGCCACCGCCACCGCCGCCTCCACCTCCACCGCTGCCACCGAAGCCCCCACCTCTGCCACCACCCCCACCCCCACCCCCTCCTCCGCCTCCACCGCCACTACCTCCTCCCCCGCCACCTCCTCCAGTGCCCTTGCCCCGCTTGCCCTTGCCGTTGCGGCGTCTCTCGCTAGGAGCAGACGCAGCACTGACCGACTCGGTGCCAACAAGGTCGACAGCAGCAGCAGAGGCAACGGAGGGCAAAAAAGGAACGGGGGAGCACCCCTCAAAGAAAGGGGTACGGGGGTCACCACGAGAGGCTCCTACAGCGGTAATACTAGTCTCTGCTGCAAGGAGGCGCTCCTCGAGGAGGTCAACGGTGAGTGTGGTAGGGCAAAGAGAGAGGAAGTGGTCCCTGACCGAGCGAAGGGTGTCAGGGAGCCGGGTGACTAGGTAGTAGAGGGTGATGTATATGGGGGGGGGGTTCTTGGCGCAGAACTCAGCAGGAAGCGCAGCGCGGTAGCGGGCGTCACTAGTGCGGAGGTGTGTAATGAGGTCAACGACTGTGGCAAAAGCGGCGAGGTCAGGGAACAGGTACGGTAGCATGAGGCGGCTAAGAGCAGCAGTGGCAGGGGAAGAGTAGCGTGCAACTACAGCGTCGTACAAAGTCTTAGCACTCTTGTACTGACTAAAGTGCGCGCGCTCAGTAGACGGTAGGTGACTACGCACAGCAAGGCGGGCAGCAGCATCGCGCGTGGTCCACTGCGAGCGAACAGTACTGTCAGCATCAGCAGCAGGGGCAGTAGAGGCGCCAGACGTGAGATCGAACAGTGAGAGACCATCCTTGCTATCGCACTGTTGGAAAAGCTGCAGATCATCTAGCCAGACGTCGAAGTCAACCGCTCGACCCTCAGCATCAAAGGTAAGAACACTGGGACTAGCCATGACAGAAGCAGCAGCAGGCTAGCAGCAGCAGCAGTGTAACTCAGCTAAGCGACGCGGCTAGGCAGGGCGGCGCGGCTCGGCGGCGCGGCTCGGCGGCGCGGTGCGGCTCGGCAGCGCGGCTCGGCGGTGCTCTTACCAGGGGCGGGGCCGGGGCAGGGCCGGGGGAGGGCCGGGGCAGGGCCGCAACAGGTCCGGGGCAGGGCTGCGACAGGTCCGGGGGAGGGCCGGGGCAGGGCTGCAACAGGTCCGGGGCAGGGCCGGGGCAGGGTTGCGACAGGTCCGGGGCAGGGCCGGGGCAGCGCCGGGGAAGGGTCGGGGCAGGGCCGGGGCAGGGCCGGGACAGGGCCGGGGCAGAGCCGCGACAGGGCCGCAACAAGGCCGGGGCAGGGCCGCGACAGGTCCGGGACAGGGCCGCGTCTGGGTCGGGGCAGGGCTGCGACAGGCCGGAACAGGGCCGCGACAGGGCCGAGGCCGGGCCGCGACAGGGCCGCGACAGGGCCGAGGCCGGGCCGCGACAGGGCCGCGACGAGCGACGGGGCAGGGCCAGGGCAGCGCTGGGCGACGGGGCGACGGGCAGGGCCGGGCCGGGACGACGGGGCGACGGGCTGGGCCGGGCCGAGGTGACGGGGCGCCGGGCGACGGGGCGACGGGCCGGGCCGCGACGCGGCGGCTTCGGGCGACGGGGCAGGGCCGGGGCGGGGTCGCAACGGGGCCTCGAAGGGGGCCGCTAATGGGCCGCAAAGGGGGCCGCGTAGGGCAGGACAGGCCGCTAGGGGGCCGCGAAGATCGAGGGTAGGGCAGAGCGCGAAGCGTGCTTCGAGCAGGTAGGAAAAAAATTTTTTGACGGTGGGCCCTTAGGAAGGAACGGTCCCGCTAGGGAACCCACTCTATACCATGTGAAGAAACAGGAATGAATGATTGACTAGGAAATGAGTTGGGTACAAATATGAAACCCTAGAAAACTGTACCCCATAGTGTCTACCCCACTACAGCCTAGATAGGCTATGTGATTAATGTTTGACAAGTAGGCAGAAAGAATTGTGTGAAGGAACATGGGGGAGGTGGTGTGAGGTGCCAAGGGAACAACTGCAAGGGAACACAAGCAAGCGCACATGATGAAATCATGTATGGGGAGACAGTGATGGGTGCACGTGCATGGGAACTAAAGGGCGGAAGGTGAGGAGTGAGGGGGAAGGGGAGGGCATGAAAAGGAAGGGAAGGGTTGAGAAGGGATAGGGAAGCGAAGCGCAGGGCAGGGAGGGAAAGGCAGGGATGGGGAGGGCAGGTGGCAACAGGGCAGAGGGTGGGGGGAAGGAGGGCTGAGGGTGGTGGGAAGGAGAGTGCGAGTGCGAGAGGACGAAGAGAGAGAGAGAGTGCAGGCGGAAGGAGAGTGAGAGTGCGGGTGCCAGGGGATGGGGGGAAGCAGGAAAGGGGATGGGGGGAAGCAGGGGAGGGGATGGGGAAAAGCAGGGAAGGGGATGGGGGGAAGCAGGGAAGGGGATGGGGGGAAGCAGGGGAGGGGATGGGGGGAAGAAGGGGAGGGGATGGGGGAGAGCAGGGAAGGGGATGGGGGGAAGCAGGGGAGGGGATGGGGAAAAGCAGGGAAGGGGATGGGGGGAAGCAGGGAAGGGGATGGGGGGAAGCAGGGGAGGGGATGGGGGGAAGGAGGGGAGGGGATGGGGGAAAGCAGGGAAGGGGATGGGGGGAAGCAGGGAAGGGGATGGGGGGAAGCAGGGAAGGGGATGGGGGGAAGCAGGGAAGGGGATGGGGAAAAGCAAGGAAGGGGATGGGGTGAAGCAGGGGAGGGGATGGGGGGAAGAAGGGGAGGGGATGGGGGGAAGCAGGGAAGGGGATGGGGGGAAGCGGGGAAGGGGATGGGGGGAAGCAGGGAAGGGGATGGGGGAAAGCAGGGAAGGGGATGGGGGGAAGCAGGGAAGGAGGGGTAGCACTGGGGGGAAAGGAGGAGAAGCAGGGGGGAAAAGGAGGAGAAGCAGGGAGGGAAAGGAGGGGTAGCACCGGGGGGAAAGGAGGGGTAGCACCGGGGGGAAAGGATGAGAAGCAGGTGGGGAAGGGAGGAGATGTCTTTGCATCTCTCCTCCCCCTCTCTTCACATCTCTCCTCCCCCTCTCTTCACATCTCTCTTTCCCTAGGGTGAAATGAGGGGAATTACAGGGGGTAATGATCGGAAACCGGGGGGGGGGGGGGGGATTAGGGGATTCCGACGGGGAAAGTCCCTCCCTTCCCCCTCTCACAGCACCTCCCTTCCCCCCTCTCTCAGCACCTCCTTTTCCCCCCTCCCTAAGCACCTCTTTCCTTGCCATAGGACCGCATCTTTCTTCCCCCCTCTGTCCTCTCCTTCTTTCCCCTATCAGATCACCTCTCTTCTTGGATGACCTCACCTCCCTTCCCCGTCTCAACGCACCTCCCCCCCTCATACCTCACCTACCGTCACCCTTCTCCTCCAAACCCTCACACCGGTCACAGGATCTTCCTTCCTCCTCTGACCTCACCTCCCTTCCCCCTCTGTAACAGTGCAGCAGCGAATGCTGCCAACTGCAATGCAGGTGGGCGGAAGTCAATCGTTACAGTGCAGCAACTCAACTCCAAGAACAGTGCAGGTGGGCGGAAGTCAAGCGCCACCTCACCTACAGTTCGGATTGGTCAAGCGCCCCATCCTGCAGCTGGGCGACCAGATTCCGACACGCAGCCCAAGTCAATCCCACGCACGAAAATTACGAAACGCAGGACTCCGAAGTTCCGACCGCTCGCCGACTTCGCCAACAACACCGACGAAATTACAGCCCCGTAACCAAGCTCGCCGTCCAATCCCGTACAGCAATAATTCTCTGAATTTCACGGCAGGTTCATTTCAAAGGGTTGGGTTACCATCGAGAAATTCAGAGAGAGTCACAACTTGGGAGTGCGACTCGATGTTTGAATGTGCTCTATAAAATTGTACTGTCAAATTTGTGAAGTCATAGTGCAATTTCCAGAGAACTCCAGAGAGCACTCTATACTCGTTTTCCTAGCCTACTAAGGCTGCTACTTCCCTGCCAACAACGTTTCACCCTCCCTACGCACCTTTTTTTCCCCCTGTGGCATAGGTGCTGGTGAGGCGGCGCTGATGTGATGTAGTCGCTTGATTTGTTTATTTTTGCGGGCTTTAGTAGGCGCGTGGTGCCTACAGCGGTGCTTGCGCTTATGTGAAAGGGAGGCACGTGGAATTACAGCGGTTTGCGCGCAAAGGGGTGTTTTGCGGGCGTTTGACACATACCGCCGGTGCGCGCGCTTATGCTTAGGAGGTGCGTGAAAGCGCAGTGGTGCGCGCGCAGATGCTACGTAGGCGCCAGATGCCTACAGTCGAGTGCGCGCTGAAGCTCAGTAGAGGCGTGATGGCTACAGCGGGTCCCACTATGCTGTTTGCGAGGTGCGCGCTGCTTACTGCTGGGTGCGCGCTGCTTGAAGTGATTTGTGCACGCGCTCACCGGCAGCGTACACGCTCAGATTGATCGCGACTGACTTTTCAATGCTAGCTATAATCTAGGACGTGGCATGTGTACGGTAAAACACTTGAACAATCTGCGCATTTTGTCAAAGCTGAGTGTTCAGTGTCTCATATTTCTGAGAGTTGTGAAGCTTAGTGTGCAGGGGGGAGTGTGCGACGATGCATCTGCTGTCGCACGTTTATCTGTACACCTGTTAGATTGGTTCGTGCAGGTGTGTTTCCCAACGTGATGTGTCGTATACATGTCTGTGAAAGGAACAACAGGAATGGATGAACTAGGAAAGTGTGAGATACAAATATGAAAGCTGTACCCCTTAGTGTCTACCCCACTACAGCCTAAGGCATATATATCTGACACACCCCCATAGGCAAAGTGGGGGAGAACTAGGGGTCACAAGACCAGTCAAGCAAAGCAAAGCAAAGCAAGCTCAGGGTGGATCACAACGTCACCACACAGTCTGAGCACAGGTTCAAAGGCCACAAGGCCAGTTCACATGCAAGTTCATATATAAAGGTAAACAAGCAAGTACAGGTATATATAGATCACAGAACAAGCAAAGTCAAGAGGTAGGCAAGTGAGGCCAAGTAGGCACAAGACCTAGCATAGTACAGAAGCGCTGATGATCACAAGGCTGAAGTGCCTTGGTAAAGATATCAGCAGTGTTGGCCTGAGAGGCCACGTAAGCAAGGCGCAGCTGGCCACGCTGCTGCAGCTCACGAGCAAGGAAGTAGCGAAGAGCAATGTGCTTCGTTCTGTGCTCCAGTCTGTGCTCCCAACACAAGGCCAGCATGGCCTTGTTGTCTACGTACAGAACTGGAGGAGAACGAGGCGGCTCTCCCAGGTTAGTCAGCAAGTAGGTGAGCCAGCGTAACTCCTGTGCAGCCATGGCCCCTGCGTAGATCTCAGCCTCACAGCTGGAGCCGAGAACAGAAGACGAGCGGGTAGACCGCCACGAAACAGAGCCGGAACCAAGGCTGAAGGTGTAACCTTGTGACGACCGCTGCGTAGCCAGGTCGTCCACCCAAGACGCGTCTGCGTGACCAGTGAGGACCACTGGACTCCGCCCTCCAAGCACTAGCCCCAAGCCCGAAGTACTGCACAAGTAGCGCAACACCCTCTTCGCTGCAGCCATGTGCTCTGGTCGGTGTCTCCCAGGAGCAACATAGCGCGCCAGAATGCTCAGAGGGTATGCTAGGTCAGGTCGAGTGCAGGTCATCAGGTACATGAGGCAGCCAACAAGCTCTGGGTACGGGCCACTCGGCTCTACGGACTCATCCGAAGGCAGAGCTGAGAGCGAGTGGCGAGTAGACAGAGGAGTGGCCTGAGGCGAGGAGTACGTGAAGTCGAAGCGCTGAAGGACCTGCTGCACCATGTGTGACTGAGTCAGGGTGATGGTGCGCCGTGCTCTGTCCCGGGTGATCTGCAAGCCAAGATAGCTGCGCAGTTCACCCAGGTCTGTGCACGTGTGTCTCTTCTGCAGCTCGGACTTCACGTGGGCGAGTCCAGTAGTGTCAGCTGTAGCAAACACCAAGTCGTCGACGTACACGAGGATGTAGAACGGCGGCAGTAAGGTGTCGGTGCGAAGAAACAGCGACGGGTCAGCAGTGGAAGGAGCAAACCCAAGAGCCGCAAGCGTAGTCCTCAGTGTGTCGTGCCACTCACGTGGCGCCTGGCGGAGACCGTAGACTGGCCGCCGGAGGCTCCACTGGGTACCAGGAGGAAACGACCCAGTGAAGCCAGGTGGGCGGCGCAGCCAGATCTCCTCGTGCAGACTGCCCTGTAGGAAAGCAGTGCTGAAGTCAAGGGAGTGAAGCTCGTAATCACGCTGAGCAGCAACGTGCAGCAGAACCCGAAGAGTGGTCATCTTCGGGGTCGGGGAGAAGGTCTGAAAGTAGTCAACTCCCTGCCGCTGACTGAAGCCTCGAGCCACGTAACGCGCCTTGAAGACAGGCGGAGAACCCGGCGGCCGCTTCACCCTGAAGATCCACATGACACTGACGATGTTCGCCCCAGGTGGGGGAACCTCGTCGACGTAGGTGCCTGTGGACTTCCAGGAAGCCATCTCTGCGTCCATGGCTGCCTGCCACTGAGAGGAGTAAGGACCCTCTATCGCCTCTGCGTAAGAGCGCGGGGTCGGGATGTCTGGTGCATCCGGGTCTCCCTCAGGGGCAAGCAGCGTGGACACGAGATGAGGTAAAGCAGCAGCAAAACACTGGAACTCCTCCTGTCGGTCCTCAAGGACGTCCGTGCTGAGAGCACACTCACCCCCGACGGACGGAGGACAGACAGACGCAGACGCTGACTCAGCAACAAGACTAGCGGCGTAGTCTAGACGACAGTGAGCAGCGAAGTCGACAAGCTCGGTAACTAAGGCAGACGCAGCAGTGGACTCAAAGGAAGGGTCAGTGACAACAGTGGCTAGGAAACGTGTGACAGCAGGACTGGCAGCACGAAGGGAGTCAGACGCCGGGTCAGCAAGATAGGAAGAGAGGACTCTGGAGGAGACGGCAAAGGGACACGCTGTGGCGTAGTGGAAGGACGCAGTGCCATCTGATGCGTGCCCGGGACTGCAGGAGGACGCGGACGTGGAACACGACGACTAGTGCGAGCAGTACGAACAGGCGACGCAGGACGCGACTCAGGCTCACGACGCTCAGCAAGACCTCCAGTAGGACCAGCGTAGGGAGAAGGAGCAGGCAGAGGGGAGACCAGCTGTAACTGTGACTCGGACTGGACAGGCGGAGGACACTCTAAGGAAGGAGCAGGACTAGGAGAAGGCGGAAGACCAAGAACCTGCTCAAGGAGCGGAACGAAGTACGGCCGCGGCCGCGCAGCACCTCCAGAACCAGCAGGGACAACACCAGTACCCCCAGCGTCAGCTCCAACTCCAGCAGCACCACCAGCTCCAGTACCTCCAGCAGCTCCGACTCCAGCAGGACCACCAGTAGACACAGCCGCTCCGGCTCCAGTACCTCCAGTAGCACCCACTCCAGCAGCACCACCAGCTCCAGCTCCACCAGTAGCTCCAGCACCAGGAGCACCACCAGGCCCAGCAGCTCCAGTACCTCCAGTACGAGCACCTCCGGGACCCGTGGCTCCAGCACCCCCAGCAGAAGCAGAACCTCCAGTACCGGCTCCAGCAGCACCTCCAGCTCCAGAACCTCCAGCAGCAGCAGAACCTCCAGCACCGGTAGCACCTCCAGCTCCAGCAGCACGGCTCCAGCGGCGAGCAAACCACTCGCGCAGCTCCTGTGGAGAGGGAAGCTCCCGCCGGGACAAAGCACCCGAAGGACCGCCAGGTCCAGCACCGACAGGCTCCACACCCCCACTCCCAGCAGCCCCAGGCTCAGCACCCCCAGAAGCAGCACCCCCAGGCCCCGCACGCTCAGGCTCAGCACCCCCAGACCCAGCACCCCCAGGCTCCACACGCTCAGGCTCAGCACCCCCAGATGCACCAGAGTCAGCAGCTACCTCGACAGGCTCGACTGCATCTACCTGGGACACACCTGAGGGGGCAGGACCCTGAGGGGGGAGGGGGTCTACCGGGGGGGGACCGGGAGCGAGGAAGAGCGGCGGGGGGGGGAGGGGGGCAGTGCGGTAGGGGAAGAGACGGTAGTACGGAACCGACTCGTCAAACGTGACGTCCTGGGAGGAAAGAACACGACGCGAGGTGGGGTGGTAAAACTGCCAACCAGGCGCGTCAGGGGGAAAGCCGAGGAAGACGCAAGGAACAGCACGGGAGGACAGCTTGTCCGCAGACAAGTCTCGGACAAAAGCTCGAGATCCCCAGACACGGAACGCAGACGCATCGCCAACCTTCCCCGTCCACCGCAGAGTAGGGGAGGTCTCCGGCAGGGAGACCCGGGGCTGAAGGTTGATCTGATGCGCCGCGTACTGAACCGCGAACGGCCACAGAAAATGGGGAGCAGCCGCATGGATCATGGACGTACGAGCGACATCCATGACCATGCCAATGCGGCGCTCAGCAATCCCATTTTGCTGTGGAGAGGCCGGAAGCGTGAACGTCTGGCGGATGCCCTCCGCACGACAGAAGGCTCGCAGAAGGTCGGAGGAAAACTCTCCGCCTCTGTCGGAGTGCAGACGCAGAACAGGAAAGTCCGAGCCGAAACGCTCTCTGAGCTGGAGACGAGCAACGCGGATCCAGTCGATCAACACCTCAGTGACCTCACGCTTGCTGCGCAAGGGGAAGACAGTGGTGTAACGCGAGTAGTCGTCAACGACCAGCAGGAAGTAACGCTCGTGACCCTGTCCACGGACGCGGGCTGGGCCCCACACGTCCATGTGAAGAGTCTGCAGCGGAGCCTCTGTCGGGGAAAACTCGGAGGAGTGAGGAGCGGCGCGCTGCCGCCCCTCGACGCAGGGAACGCAGGTAGGGGCAGGCCCCGGGGGAAGGGGAGGGAGGGACCGGGGGAGACCAGAGACAAGGACACGGGAGGCCATGCCTCGGAGACGAGGCAAGGAGGGGTGACCAAGGCGGTGGTGCCAGAGGAGGGTCTGGTGGGACAGGAGGCGACACGAGCAGGGGGCAGACTCAGGACCTGACCGAGACGCTGCAGCAATCACCTGACTCGACGCAGCTACCTGACCAGACGCAGCAACCGGTGGAGACTCTGTGGTCAGTGTGTACAGGCTCGACCCCGGTCGACGGGTAAACGAGGCCAAGTGGCGGCCCGTCTGAGCACACGTGCAGTGGGTCACTCGCTGACTCGCAGGAGTGAACTGGTCAACTCCGGCATCCTGAAGGTCAGCACCACTCACCAAGTTCGTGGAGAACGAGGGGAGGTAGAGACCAGACAGGGAGCCTGACGGGGCCGCCGGACACGGGAGGACAGTGGAGTAGCGAGCAAGGACAGGACCCTTAGAGGGGTCTGCCAGGGAGACCGCAACCGGCCGACTGAGCGGCGTAAGGGTGGTGCGGTCTCGAAAGAAGGAGCGGGAAGCACCCGAGTCGAGGGTGAAGGTGTGAAAGACCTGAGCCGACTCGGTACCTGAGAGAGCAGACTCACCAGCACCTAGAGCAGCAGACTCACGAGTACCTGGAGCAGCAGACTCACTAGCACCTAGAGCAGCAGCCTCAATACCAGGGTCAGGCGGAACACACACGTAACAGTCACCCTCAGCACTAATAGACACAGCATACATGGCAGCAAGAATAGCATCAAAGTCAAGATCAAAGATAGCTACCCCCGACCTGAGCAGATCTCCCCAACGAGGGATCTCAGTGGCGTCCGGGAACTGGGCACGCCAGGCGTCCGTCAGGCGACCGAAGCAGCGCTGGGTGGCGTGCAGGCCGCCACACTGCTCTCCAGTGCGGTCACCGGTGCGCAGGACGTAAGTACAGGGACCAGCACCCCCAGACCCCTGGCGCCCCGCGTACCACTCACGAAGCTGCTGGGGCGAAGGGGTCTCACGAGAGCGCTGCTGCTGCTGGGGTCCCCGCTGCACAGCTCCGCCTCTACCAGCTCCACCTCCGCCGCCGCCGCCTCCGCCTCCTCCAATGTCTGACAATGTCCTAACCAATCGTGGCCCAATTTCAAACCACTACCAACCAACCTTCCCAATCCACCCCTTGCCTTGGTGTGTTTTGCGACAAAACCGTGCTGTTACCGGATTCCAACCGTTTATAGCCGTTGGCCCAAATTGCACAAGTTTTAAAAAGTTGACGCGAGGGGGTTTTTCTGGTTTGGGGTTTGGCGAGTGATTCCGATTTCATATTTTTCGCCAAACCCAGCCTGCCCTCGTATTTCCCCCTGGGGGTTGGATCAGTCTCGGAAAGTCCCAAATTGCAGGTGCGTTAGTTTTCAAAGTTTCGACACTCAACTTCGTCAAGTTTTAAAAGCTTGACCCGCGCGCTCCGCAATTTGGCCCGCGGGCCTTAACACTTGGTTGGAAGCCAGAATTACGAGACGCGAGCTTTAACCCGTTCAGAGACTGCATTGCCTTTCACACCAGTCGCAGTTACCACTCCGCTTTTCGTCAAAGAAAGTTCGCGTATCGGAAACATCAATTCTCGCTATTGTGAAGAAATATGGAAAGTAGATGGTTACTGGCCCGGTTCACGCCCAGCTTTAAGTCCGGTAACCCAGAATGACCCAAGTGGCAATTTCGTGAATGGAGGCTAAACACACATCCCCACGATCTCTTAAAGCGACGGTGCACATTTGCCACCCAAAACCCAGAACCCTGGCGAACTGTTACTGCGGATGGAAAGTGTCCGCACGAAATCCTGGTTTTCGCCAGCCAGCACTTTCGCGCTGGCAAGCCTGGTTCAAAAAAAAAACTTCTGAACCCAACACTGCCAAAAGTTGCCCGTCGCTTTAACGGAAGCACCGACACGCGCCCTAACGAGTACCACTGATTAGGCTAGTATCTGTCTGCACTACCATCATGGTATCTTTCTCGTTTGGCCTCTGCTCTCGTCAAGCCATTTTCTCGAGTGAGTTAACAACTGCGCATTTCAGATCGTTGCGTGCCCAGAGCCTGTTTCGGAGCTAAGATCCAAGTGTGTGCGCGAGTCTCTCAGCATGTCTTTATTATCTTCGAACCCTAAAAACACGCCTGAGGTAATTTGGTCTCGTCATTCCATTCATTTCGCCTCGCGCACAACCCTACCCGAACTATCATTCTACTCCTTTCTTTGATGCCTTTCAGTCGTTTAGTGCTCCTTCTACCCTCTGTTCCTCTCATCTGTATACCGTTGCCGCCCCGCCGTCTCCATTCCACGTCTCTAACACTTAGCGCGCAAAAGAGAATGCAGCAAATAAAAGTTGAGTAGTCATGCATGAATGCTCTGTGTCTCCATGCTCTTATTCGGGCAAAGAAACACCATTCGGGTTTTCAATCAGCCTGCATTGCCAAGAAAAAAATGAGTGTGCGTCCTCGCATTGCTGCAAGTCCCGCCATCACACATCCTGCCTTTTTCATGTCCTCGTTTAGATTGCCGCTGTTATGCGGATCGACACTGCAGCCCTCCGATTTCCGCCGATTGGCAATGTTGACCGTCGATCCGCGCAGATTGGCACATTCCGACCGTCGATATGCGCGGATCGGCCACATTTTTATCCAAGGATTCGCGCGGGTTGACGATTTCGACTGCCGATCCGCGCAGATTGGCGATTTCGGTGGTCTTTGTGGGAGTGGGACGTGCATATCTTCATCCACCCCTCACCTCACTCAAGACGTATCTCCTTCGTCCTCTTCCAACACTCTGCTCTGCTCTCCCGCCCTCACAATACTTGCGTGTCCAATTCATGCCCGCTCCACCCGACGTCATCCGTTCGCATGTTTTCATTCCTTGTTTCATCACCTATCCTCGTCGCCTCATCTCCTTCTACCAGGTTGCCCAGTGAATCTTCGCCGCACCTTCACTCGGATGCTCCTCCTCCGCCACCCCAGTGGCGTAATGGTTTGCCTTGTTTGACTACCAAGGTGGAGCGAGTGTTACTCGCATTGAGTACCTGCCCAGTCCCGCCCGCTCGTCCCCCCTGCATCCCTTCCCTCGCACCACTTTCAGAATCGCCAAGGTCCGCCATCAGATTGACCGACTCCACGCTGCAGCTGCTGTTTCATTCCTCGAGCCGCCACGGAAACACGACAGTTCAAACAAACCTAATCAAAGGTAAGTGTTTGGACTGGTGAATCCATCAGCTTCCCCATTGTCTTCCCAGTCTCTTTCGTCCACTGCAAGGCTACATTGGTGCTCGTACGCGTATCAGAGCCCCAGTATGTAACTTTGTTGGCGAATGAGCTTACGAATCTAGAACAACGCCAAGGCACATTGTTGCCCCTCGACGCATTGTTGGCCTGCTTGGCCCTTCCCGTGCTGCATTTTCTTCTCTTTGGCGCATTCACCATTCTGTCACATGCCTGGTCTCTCTCTCACTGAGTAAGGGTTTGACTGACCTATCCTGTGAGTGATGTAGCCTGAGAGGAGAATGAGGAATTATCAGGTAAAAAAAGGGCGAAATCTGATTTGGGTAAATGGTGCATTGGTTTCCGACCAGCCCCGTCGTCTCTCAAGCCAACCACCAACAGCTAGCTTGCTGAGATTGGGTTGGCCCAGCGCCCCCCACGCACTTGCATCTATTACATTCAAAATCAGAGGAGGCTTCTCTGGCTGTCTTCTTTCTCTCACCCTACGATTGCCTTTTCCGAAACCACCTTCTCCCACTACCATTGTATCTAGGACCGTCTGACTGCTCGGCCCATTCAGCTCACTCCGTTTGATTGATGCTACCCCCCCTGCGTATCAGCCCCCTCTATGTACCCCTCCAACCTGGTCCGCCTTCTCTGGTTCCTATCGCGTTTCGTTTGTTGTTGTGCTTCTTCTTGAGTCTTTTAGCGAATCTCTGCCTGTCTCTGCTTTCTCCTCCTATGTTTGGCCTGGATTCCGCGAAGCGCTTCTACGTGAACACCCTATGCACTCTCCAGCTCACCACCCTTCACCGACTGCATTTGTTCCTGCCTTGCTGCAATATCTGCAGTGCCCCTTTTCAACAGCCCCTGTTTCCACGTTTGTCATCAAGTCTCCCTCTTTCTCTGTTCCATATCTGCTCACTTTCTCCCATCACTGCTTCTTTCCTCAATCCCGTGTAATTGGTCTTGTTCGTGTGCTGACCACACCCCCTCTCCCTCTCTTCTTTTTACCTTTCTCCTTTTCCCTGCACCTCCCTCCCCCTCTCCTCCTCCTGTGCAAACTCCTCTGTCCCTTCTATAGATGACGAGCCATGCCTTCCGATCGCCTGACGTCCGTCGTCGCGCAATAGCCGTCGCTCGCAGCGGAAGACTCCGCCTCGCATCTCTTCGCGAACACCTCTCACCTTCACCAGCTGCACCTCTCGCATCGTCGCACGCCACCGATTCATCGCACGCCACTGATTCATCGCACGCCACCGATTCATCGCACGCCACCGATTCATCGCACGCTAACATTTTCGCAGATACGCCTTCGCGCCGTCATTCCAGCACGTCTCATCCTCCCCCACCTTCATCGTTCCTCAGCGCGTCTCACCGTAACCATCCCTGCGATTTAGGTAGTCACCGTAACCCCGCGCTGATCCGATTAGTCGCCACTCACTCGTCACCGCAGCCTGCGTCTCCTAGCATCTGTCATCATCATTACCACAACAGCCGCATGCCGCTTGTTCATGGATGCGGGCTCTCCGCTTCGTCCGCTCTGCTTTCCCGGCTTCTTCACTCATCTCGAGCCGTCGCGGTCGTTGGATCGGAGCCGCCGGTTGCTGGGGAGAGATCTGGACCGTCGGGCGAGAGAGCGGCTGGCGGGGAGGAGGAGAGTGTGGGGGATTTGCATGTGAGCTATGGCGCGACGGAAGTAGAGGGGGAGGAGGTGGAAAGAAGAGGGAATTTCAATGACGGAAGGGAGGAGGAACGGGGAAGGGTTTGGGATGAGGTTCGGGAAGAGGATCGGAATGTTGAGGCGCGGGGAGGGGTGGATTTAGCGGACGGGGAGAAGCAGGAAATGCCGACGAGACAGCGACGGGTTCGGGTGCGGGAGGAGGCAGGCGGCGAGGCGGCGGCAGGGGGAGGGACGGCGGAAGAAGGACGATCAAGAGAGGGAAGCCTTGGCAACACCGAGCAGGGTAGTCGTACCAATGAGGCTGTAATTACCGCAAAGGGTGTTAGTAACGCGGAGGCCAATAACGAGGACGACGATGACGACATGAGCGGGTACGGCGTGGCGTCGGAGGAGGATCTGCGCAATGCGAAGCAGATCGCGGACACGATTCTCAGCGGGCGGTTCTTCGCGGGGATGAGCCGCGGGAAACGGCACTGGGCAGGGGACGACGCGGGGGAGAGCGGCAACGCGGGAGGAGAGGATGGGGGAGTGAGGGAACGCGGGAGGAGAGAGAAGGAGAGGCGCAGGGAAGGGCACGGGGAGGTGGGGGGAGATGACGAGGAGGAAGAGGAGTGGCGGAGGAGTTTCCGTGAGAGGGGGTAGCGGCCGGGGTTCAGGGGTTTGGGGGACTGGTTGGGGGTGGCGGGCGGGGGACAGGCGGAGGCGGAGGGGCAGGTGGCGGTGGAGAAGCAGCGGTTTGCGCGTGTGGCGCTGGTGGGCGCGCCCAACGCGGGGAAGTCCGCCCTGATGAACAGACTGGTGGGGGGAAATGAGAGAGAGAGAGAGAGAGAGAGAGAGAGAGAGAGAGAGAGAGAGAGAGGTTAGAGTGGGATGGAAGGGGTGAGGAGGGAGGGTGAGCAAGAGGAAAGAGTGAGAGAGGGTGGGAGTAGTGGGAGGAATGGGTAAGGAGCGACTTTGATCGGAAGGCTGGAAGAGGGGAAGCGGTAGGGGAAGCGTTTAAGCGGAGTAAGGTGGGGGAGGGGGGTAAGAAAGAGCAGATGCGGGGTTGAGTTAGTTGCGAGTTTTGGCACGCTACATTGCACTCCTTTGCTGTCTCAACCGCTCACCGCTTCCTTCCTTCACATTTGGGATCTCCCTCTCATCCACTTGTCCCCCTCTTCCCACTCCCTCTTCTGTCACATCTGCCTCCCTCCTTTCTCTTCCTTTCACTCACCTCCTTTCCCCTCCCCGCCCTGCCTTCTCCTCACCTGTTTGCCGTGCGTGCAGGTGGGCGTGAAGGTATCAGCGGTATCGCGCAAGACCAACACGACGCAGAGGGAGGTGGTGGGCATCCGCACCACCGGGCCCACGCAGCTGGTGAGCTTCGAGTTTTCACACGCCTTAACACTGCTGGTGAGCAGAGCGCACGCCCCACACAGCTGGTGAGCTTTGACGGTTGATGCGCCTGAAAAACTGGTGAGCGCAACCCACTCAGTGGTCCCTCCTCTTCAGCCTCCTCCCTTCCTTCCCCCGCTAACTGTTGGTGCAACCCTACGGTTTGCACTCGGCTTGTTGTCCGTGTGCGTGAATGTGTGTGTGTATGGAATGGTATGAGGGCATGGGATAATATATAGTTCATGCTTATAATTGTGTGTGAATGTTGAGTCATGATGTCGAGTGTGTGTGTCGAGTCAATAGCGAGTTATCGCTAGACGCGTGTTACGCGGTCGTTTGTGTCTCGCGTGCGGTTTCTATTTTGTCGTGCGCGGTTTCTATTTTGTCCTGTGTCGAACGTTCGGCGTGTCGCAGGTGTGTGCAGCAGACCCATCAAGAACTCAAGGATGAGTTTGTGATGAAGAGCCCGAGCCTTGGTGTCAAGCCTCAAGTGATTTCGAAGCTTGCCAAAAGGGTACACCTCAAGATATTGAAGATAGTTACATTACTTTGTGTAGTGTAACATTTCACTTGGTGTAGGCCCTAGTGAAGGGTAGTTTCGAGACCCTTCGTGGTTGGGGACAGTGTGGCACTGTTCCACATCACTGTACCTCGGCTCTTGGGGTTTGTAGGAGCTGGGAGTCATTCCCAACTCGTAAATCTTCCTATCTTGTGTTCTAAGACTATAGTGGCTGCCATAGTACCGTTCGTTCAAACCGACGCTGTGTCGTCAATTCTTTATCCAATCGTGCAATCTAAATTGCTAATTGTAGACGACGTGACGACGCTCCAGATCCAATTTGAATCAAGTCATTTGCAGCTGTGAGCAGAACGCTATCAACGTTTGAAGCCGCTGTGCAGAAATCCGTCTGTGCTCTCTATCTTTCGTTTTAGGCACATTCAAGCCTATTGTGACTATAACAAGTGGTATCAGAGCCCCTTGGAGCAGTTTCGACAATGTCTGGACCTGAGGAAAGGGGTGGCAGAGGTGCTGGTGGCAGTGTAGAAGCTCAAGCTCAAGGCCAACCCCGTGATTCAGCCATGGCGCCCATGCAACCAAGTTTTGGCCCACCTAGGGATGAGCCTAGGGTGTTTGGGCTTGACAAGTTCAACGGTGACAACTTTGCTGAATGGTCCTTCAAGATGGAGAACATCTTTGACCACTATGACCTGCTGGAGGTGATGGAAGGAACGGAGAAGCGCCCCGAGAACGACCCGGAGAAGAGCCCGTGGGTGCGGAAGAGCGCACAAGGCTATCTCTTACTTGGGCAAGCGTTGGGGAGCAGTCAGATCCGTCACATCAAGCCATTCCAGCGTGAACCAGAGAAAGGACCAAAGGCATGGGCTGCTCTCAAGGGTGTACATGCTCCTGCAACAGCGGCGGTAGCGGTGGTGTTGGAACGGCAAATGGCGGCACTACGAATTGAAGAAAACGAAGCGGTTGAAGAAGGGGTGCAGAAATTCTTCGACTTGTTGACGCGGCTTGAGGGAGCTGATTTGAACTACAGTGAGCTCCAAAAGAAGACCAAGTTGCTGGCCTTACTCCCAGAGTCATGGTCCTCGCTCATCATCAACCTTAATCGCGACTTGCCCCGCCTCTCGCTTGAAGACGTGAAGCGAGCTATCCTTCAAGAGGATTTCCGCCGCCGTGAGTTGGCGAGTGCGGATGGCGCTGGGGCAGCGAGCATCGGCCGTGGATGTGGTCGAGGAAGAGGCAGAGGACGAGGGGGAGGAAGGTTTGGTGGCAGCAACTTCGGCGGAGGCCGCAGGAGTGGCGGTTACGGCAGCGACGACAAGAGCTACGGACGCGGTCGCGGCCGATTCGACGGCGAGTGTCACTATTGCCACAAGAGCGGACACATGTGGCGCGACTGCTACAAACTCCCTGATGGTTGGACCCCTGCTCAAGGCCAAGAGGGTAGAGGAGCAGGAGGAGGGAGAGGACGAGGCCTTGGAGGCCGTGGCGGTCGCGGTGGCGGAGCTGCAAACATGGAGAGCGGAGACAACGACAAGGACCCGAGCGACGATCGATACCCGGGTCTATTCTACTTCGTGTCGACGCAAGTACCGGCTGGTCCAGAGAAGGATGAAGGCTTTGAGGAGCCAGCAGCTGTGGGGAAGGTGACCCTACACCCCCTGGACTATTGGGTGATTGATAGTGGCGCTACCTATAGCATGACACCTCGCCCGGACTTGCTCACCGAACTCGAGCCGTCACCGGTGAAGCATGTCACATCGGCTTTGGGGCAGCGAGCAGAGGTGAAAGGCATGGGCAAGGCCATGTTCAAGGGTGCTGATGGGAAGATGGTGGGCCTCAAGAACGTGCTTTGGGTGCCCAGCCTTGCTGCAAACCTGATTTCCGTGCGGCGGTTGGCAAAGGCCGGCATGGACACGAACTCGAAGGGAGCCAAGACCTACACCGCAAGGCTTGGCGATCGAATTCTTTGGGACCTTCATGAGGACAGGGATGTCTACAACGAGGTGTGGCAGATCCCAGTTGTCCCTATGCCTAAGGAGAGGCAAGTGGCAGCAAGCATCAGCACCAAGGATGGAGCGGTCGGTAGCGACGATGGCGCGAACGGTCGCGCTAAGGAGAATGAGCTCAAGAAGAGCAAACCTGGAGGGACCAGCAAGTTCAGTGAACCTAAGGAGAGTGGTGCAGCAACCAAGGAGCAGCAAAAGGGTGAGGAGAACCCAGAGGCAGCAGCGGAGGAGGACTACGGAGAGAGTATGTGGGGCGCTATTGCGAGCGCGGCATTCTCCAATCCAACTTCGGCTACGGGGGAGTGTGATTGGCTCACCTTGCATCGGCGCATGGGGCATGTGGCCCTGCCCATCTTGCAGCAGCTAGTGAAGAATGAGATGGTTGCTGGCATACGTGTGAAGGGGGAGCCCGATGAGGTGCTTGGCTGCCCGACGTGCATTCAAGCCAAGTTCACCCGGTTTCCGTTCCCTAGTTCGGAGGCAACGGCAAAGGCACCGCTTGATGAGGTGGTGATGGACGTGGTGGGCCCCCTGAAGCTTGGAGCTGCTGGAGCTGAGTATTTTCTCACCATTGTCGACGTCTACACCCGCATGACTTGGGTGTACGTGCTGGCCAAGAAGAGCGACGTGGCTGAAACGTTGAAGACGGATTGGTTCCCGATGGTGGAGCGGCAACAAGACCGTCTAGTCAAGTCAATCCGCACCGATCGAGGGGGAGAGTTCCTGAGCAAGGAGTTTGGGTTGTGGCTGAAGAAGAATGGTATTCGGCACTCCCTCACCATGCCATACTCCCCTGCAATGAACGGCATCGCCGAGCGAGCGAACCGCACAATCACGGAGGCGGCACGCGGGTTGCTCATTGAAGCCGGGCTACCCGACTATTTCTGGCCTGATGCGGTGCGGAGCGCGTGTGTGGCCAAGAACAGAGCCTTGACTCATGTGGGAGCAGACAAATGGGTGCCCTATGTGGAGTGGCTAGGAAGGAAGCCAAAGGTGGATATGCTTCGGGTGTTCGGGTGCATGTGCATGGCGCTCGTGCCTAAGCATCTTCGGCACAACAAGCTTGGTGCCAAGGCGGTGTGGGCCGTGCACTTGGGCATGGCTCAAAACAGCAAGGGATGGCTTCTTTGGGACCCATTCACCAAGAAGTTCTTGGTGAGCAGGGACTGCAAGTTCATGGAGAACTTCACGTACAAGGATTGGAAGGCGGAGAATGAGGCGAAGATAGGTGTGCGGTTTGGGGAGGTGAAGAGTTCCGGTTTGGAGCATGTGGAGCTGCCTTTGGAGCTGAGCAGCGGCAGCACAACCACAAGGCAATCCTCCCTTGTGAATGGGGGAGAGGAGGCCAATGATGCAGAGGAAGAAGAGGAGGAGGTGCAGCAAGTGAGCGAGCGTGCACCGTCACTCCCTTCCCGTACTACGAGTGCTCCACGGATTCGAGCCACACCGCAGCAACGCCAAGGCCTTCAAGTCCCTGCAGCTGAGGAGGAAGGAAGGGGGAAGAGGAGAGTTCAACCCCCTAATAGGCTGACCTATGATGCGCCGGGAAAGCAGGGCAAGACAGCCCTGGCCGGAGCGGCAATGATGGTCGGAGACGACGAGGAGAGTGACTACGAGGAGTGTGCCTTCGCGTTCTTCTCTCCGGTGGAGATGCCGGGAGAACCAGCAACTCTCAAGGAGGCTTTGGAGAGTAGTGATGCTGAGGAGTGGAAGAAGGCCATGGAGAGTGAGCTGAAGAGCATCGAGGAGAATGACACGTTTGAATTGGTGGAGCTACCGGAGGGGCGTACGGCGATAACGTCCAAGTGGCTCTTCAAAATCAAGTCGGATGCCGACGGCAAGATCGAGCGCTACAAGTCTAGGCTTGTAGCCAAGGGGTACCAGCAGAAGGAGAAGGTGGACTTCAAGGAGCTGTTTGCCCCTGTGGTGAAGCCAACGACGCTGCGAACCCTATTCGCGGGAGCCGCCATCAAAGGATGGGTAGTAAAGCAAATGGACATCGTAACGGCATTCCTTAACGGCACCCTTGAGGAGGAGATTTTTATGGCGCAGCCAGAGGGGTTTGATGATGGTAGTGGCAGAGTGTGGAAGCTGAAGAAGGCCCTCTATGGGCTGAAGCAGGCCCCTAGGCAATGGTACATGAAGCTGCGCGAAGTGTTGGAGGGGATCGGCTTCACTCCCTCAACGGCCGATCACTCCTTGTTCATGCTTGGCGAGGGGGAGCAGAGGAGTTTCATGGTGGTTTATGTGGATGACATCCTCATTTTCTCACCCTCTTCTGACCTTGTGAAGGAGGTGATGCTGAAGCTTCGAGACAAGTTCAAGTGCAAGGCCCTTGGTGACGTGAGCTTCTACCTTGGGCTCCACATCGAACGAGATGTGGAGAAGCGGTGCATGCGGGTGCATCAACGAAAGTACCTGGAGGCATTGGCTGCCAACTTTGGGCAGAGTGAAGGCCATGTGGCTACACCCTTTCCCTCTGGGTTCAAGTGTGTGAAGGGACCAGAGGAGGAGAGCGTTGGTGAAGAGGAGAGGCGCGGATTTCACTCGTTGGTGGGCAGCCTCATGTATGCGGCGGTAAACACCCGACCGGACGTCGCGTTTGCTACCGGGCAGCTGGCTAGGGTTGTGCAATGCCCTAATGAGGAGCAGGTAGCAGCTGGAATGAGGGTGGCCAAGTATCTTGGCCAAACACCGACCGTTGGGCTGCAATACTCGGCGGCGGCACAAAGGCGCCAAAAGGGCGCGGATGGTGTTGAACCCGGGCGTTTGTTCCTCACCGCCTACTCGGATGCTTCATATGCATCAGAACCAGAGGACATGACAAGTGTGGGAGGCTTCATATGCTGTGTTGGTGGAGGCCCAACTGCTTGGGAGAGCAAGAAGCAGGTTGACCAAGCTTTGAGCTCGGTGGAGTCCGAGTACATGGCACTCTTCCGTGCCGTACGGGAGATTGTGTGGCAGCGGCGTTTGTTGGCTGAATTGGGGGAGGAGCAGCAAGGACCTACCCCACTGTACTGTGACAGCCAGGGTGCCATTTCTCGTGCTAAGAACCCTGTGTTGCATGGACTCACGAAGCACATGAGAGTGAAGTGGCATTGGACGAGGAGCATGGTAACCGCGGGTGAAGTTGAGTTGCACTACGTGAAGACCACGGGGCAGCCGGCTGACATGATGACCAAGAGGCTGGTGGAGCAGCAGCATTGGAAGTGTTGCAAGCTGGCTGGGATGGCTCTGAACTGAGAGAGCAACATATCCTAAGGCCAACAATCCGAGGGGGAGTTTGTTGGTGCAACCCTACGGTTTGCACTCGGCTTGTTGTCCGTGTGCGTGAATGTGTGTGTGTATGGAATGGTATGAGGGCATGGGATAATATATATTTCATGCTTATAATTGTGTGTGAATGTTGAGTCATGATGTCGAGTGTGTGTGTCGAGTCAATAGCGAGTTATCGCTAGACGCGTGTTACGCGGTCGTTTGTGTCTCGCGCGCGGTTTCTATTTTGTCGTGCGCGGTTTCTATTTTGTCCTGTGTCGAACGTTCGGCGTGTCGCAGGTGTGTGCAGCAGACCCATCAAGAACTCAAGGATGAGTTTGTGATGAAGAGCCCGAGCCTTGGTGTCAAGCCTCAAGTGATTTCGAAGCTTGCCAAAAGGGTACACCTCAAGATATTGAAGATAGTTACATTACTTTGTGTAGTGTAACATTTCACTTGGTGTAGGCCCTAGTGAAGGGTAGTTTCGAGACCCTTCGTGGTTGGGGACAGTGTGGCACTGTTCCACATCACTGTACCTCGGCTCTTGGGGTTTGTAGGAGCTGGGAGTCATTCCCAACTCGTAAATCTTCCTATCTTGTGTTCTAAGACTATAGTGGCTGCCATAGTACCGTTCGTTCAAACCGACGCTGTGTCGTCAATTCTTTATCAAATCGTGCAATCTAAATTGCTAATTGTAGACGACGTGCAGACGCTCCAGATCCAATTTGAATCAAGTCATTTGCAGCTGTGAGCAGAACGCTATCAACGTTTGAAGCCGCTGTGCAGAAATCCGTCTGTGCTCTCTATCTTTCGTTTTAGGCACATTCAAGCCTATTGTGACTATAACACTAACCCCCTCCCTCTCCCCTTCTTCCCGACCCCCAGGTGTTCCACGATACGCCAGGGCTGACAGTGGCGCTACCATCGCAGCCCCTGTCAGCATCGCAGCGCCAGGGGTCGCTGCTCGCCTCGTCCGCTGCCCTGCATTGCCATGTGGTTACGCTGGTCATTGATGCCGACCGGCAGATCCGGAGGTACGAGGATGCTTGTGGTGGTAGGGTGTGGTGAGAAGGGCTGTAGCTGAAGCATTGGCCGTGGGGCTTTGTTTGTCTGTCATCCCCCAGTCTTGGGTTGCTCTTGTTCTCCCCTTCTTCCTCACTCACAGTCCTTCCCTCTCGTCCACGACCAATACTTCCCCCACCTGCTCCTGGAAAAGAGAGGGTACCACCTTATCCCAGAATGTTCCCTCTCTCTCCACCCCATCTCAATCCAAACCAATCATCCCACTAATTCACTCCATCCCACAAACCCATCCCATAAAACCCCATCCCTTCCCACTGCACTCCACCCCTGCAGGCCGGACCCGCGGGTGCGGAGGATGGTGGGGGTGGTGGGGGCGGAGCGGAGGGAGGGGCAGCAGCGCGTAGCGGTGCTGAACAAGGTGGATCTGGTGAAGGACAAGCGGCTGCTGCTGCCGCTCGCACAGGAGCTCAGCTCCTTCCACTCCATTGAGAGGTGGGGGGAGTGGGGGGGAGAGGTGGGAGGGGATTGGGTGGGGTGGGGGAGCTGGGTGCATGGGGGGAGGTGGTGGAGTGGGGAAATGGGGGGTTGAGGGTGGTGTAGGAGTGGCCGTTTGAGATGTATGAGGGTCGAAGGTTGACGGTCCAGGCTGAGTGCGTAGCAGTGCTGAACCACCCTGTATTCGATTCTGGTAGATTCTAGCAGTGCTGAACCACCCTGTATTCGATTCTGGTACATTCTAGCAGTGCTGAACCACCCTGTATTCGATTCTGGTAGATTCTAGCGGTGCTGAACCACCCTGTATTCGATTCTGGTACATTCTAGCAGTGCTGAACCACCCTGTATTCGATTCTGGTACATTCTAGCGGTGCTGAACCACCCTGTATTCGATTCTGGTACATTCTAGCGGTGCTGAACCACCCTGTATTCGATTCTGGTACATTCTAGCGGTGCTGAACCACCCTGTATTCGATTCTGGTACATTCTAGCAGTGCTGAACCACCCTGTATTCGATTCTGGTAGATTCTAGCAGTGCTGAACCACCCTGTATTCGATTCTGGTAGATTCTAGCAGTGCTGAACCACCCTGTATTCGATTCTGGTACATTCTAGCAGTGCTGAACCACCCTGTATTCGATTCTGGTAGATTCTAGCAGTGCTGAACCACCCTGTATTCGATTCTGGTAGATTCTAGCAGTGCTGAACCACCCTGTATTCGATTCTGGTACATTCTAGCAGTGCTGAACCACCCTGTATTCGATTCTGGTAGATTCTAGCAGTGCTGAACCACCCTGTATTCGATTCTGGTACATTCTAGCAGTGCTGAACCACCTTGTATTCGATTCTGGTACATTCTAGCAGTGCTGAACCACCCTGTATTCGATTCTGGTACATTCTAGCAGTGCTGAACCACCCTGTATTCGATTCTGGTACATTCTAGCAGTGCTGAACCACCCTGTATTCGATTCTGGTACATTCTAGCAGTGCTGAACCACCCTGTATTCGATTCTGGTACATTCTAGCGGTGCTGAACCACCCTGTATTCAATTCTGGTACATTCTAGCAGTGCTGAACCATGGTTACGCCCTGCGTATTCTCAGCCCCATACTGCCGTCCATGCCCTCACCCATCGTCACCCCACCCCACCCCACCCCACCCCTCCCCTGCGTGAAGGGTGTTCATGGTATCAGCGCTGCAGGACAAGGGCGTGAACCTGCTGGAGGAGTATCTCTTTGACCATGTGCGTGCTTCTCCTGCCCTGCCCTCACCTCTCACATGCCATGCTACTATGCCATGGAGTCGGGCCATGCCTTGGGTTGGAGCTTATGCCATGAGGCTAATTGCCCACTCTCCCTTCCACTCCACCTCTTGTTGCTGTTTTCTCGTTTGCACCCGATGTCTACTCGTGTTACGTGCACAAGCATCCCCTCCTGCTTTTGAGATTTCTCAGAAGTGACGCCACGTTACGTCACGCCCCCTTCCATCCTGCATCCGTCATGTTGTTCCAATATGTGCCATCTCGCTTTCTCTCTCCCTCCCTCCCACACACCCCGGTCAATACACATCCTCCTGTCGCACACACACCAGGCGATGCAGGCGCCATGGGAGGAGGACCCTCGTCTGCGCACGGACCAGTCCCCTGAGCAGCTGGCCATGCAGATCGTGCGCGAGCTGCTGCTGCACCGCATGCACCAGGTGGGCTGGGCTGTGCGCGGCTTGCTTGCTCACTCGCTTGCTCGTTACAGGCTGTGGAGCGTATGTGAGGGCATTTAAAAAACCCTGGTTCCAGCAGGTGGGTGTTTGCACAGCTGGCCATGCAGGTCGTGAGGGAACTGCTGCACCACATGCACCAGGTGGGTGGCTTGCTTTCTTGCTCGCTCGTTACACACAGTGGGGTGTGTGTGAGGCACCTCATCGCCTGAGACGTCCCCAAGCACTCCTTATCTACCCTTGTTCTCCATGCTCTCCTCTCTCTCTCTCTCTCTCTCTCTCTCTCTCTCTCTCTCTCTCTCTCTCTCTCTCTCTCTCTCTCTCTCTCTCTCTCTTCCTCCTTCTTCCCTACCTCTCTCATCCCCACAGGAGGTGCCATACGCCATAGAGCACCGCCACGTGTCGTGCTCTGTGCTCAGGGATGGGTCGCTGCGCATAGAGCAGCTGCTGCTCGTACAGTCCAATGCACAGAGAGCCATGCTCGTTGGCAAGGCAGGACAGGTCGTGCGGTGAGTCCTACTGTGTTATGGTGTGGTCGTGCTCTTTGCTCATGGATGGGTCGCTGCGCATAGAGCAGCTAAGCTGCTGCTTCTGCAGTCTAATGCACAGAGGGCCATGCTCGTTGGCAAGGCAGGTCAGGGCGTGCGGTAAGTCCCACTCTTGTGAGGTGTGGTGTAGGCATGATGTGGTGTGTTCATTCGTGCTATCGTTGGTGTAGCTTGTCCGTCTATCTTGCCTTGTGCTGCATTTGTGTGTGCGTCTGATCTGCTGCTCTTTCCTGTTGTGTTGGTGATTCAGTTCCATTGGCAGAGAGGCACGGTATCAGTTTCAGAACATCCTTGGCGGTCCAGTTCATCTCATTTTGCAAGCGAGAGTGGACCGCAATTAATTGAATAAGGCCCCATAATCAGGATCGCACGGTCTCATGTGAAGCAGTAACAGGCGAATTTTCCCCGTTTCGCCAAGAGGCGCCATTTTCAGCTCGCTCTTATGAATGTACAGTAGATTGAAATTGACAGGTTACCTTTGTTCTTTATTGTGTTGGAACAAATTATGGATACAACTTCTTCAAGACTCCGTTATAACTCTGAATTTCTGAAACATTCTAAACCTGTTGCCCACACCAGCCATGTGAGCTCTGCCCATGCTCGAAGCATCACCTCCCTGGCAGCCATGCGATAATGTCGAGGAAACACCTATCGGTGTCCCATCTGGCTTCGCGGGAGGATCTCTTTGAGATCGCGATGAGCTGGGACTCTACGATCCTAACCTCGACCACTCACCTGCCTATTGTCCGCCGCCTCCCGCCGCAGATCCTAAGCGACTACTCCACCTGTATGCTGGCCGCCCTCCTACGGATCTCCAAGCTGCCGAACTGCGCGGGAGCGTGGTGGGTCCTCATGTTCCTGCGATGTCTCACCTTACGACTTAGTAGGAGGTCCAGCTCTAGGTGGAAGGTGCTGCGAGCTCAGATGCACCTATTCAGATGTGGCCACTGGACCCAGCTGTACAGTGACTACGTGGGGTCCTTGCACCAAGCCGAGCCACCTCATTACTAGCGTGACCCCCTGGGAATCTGCTCACGTGTGGAGGGGCTGGTGAAACGGAGTAACCTGCGAAAGGCATTAGCATCCCTTTGTTGGGCTGAGAAAAACCCTTAGGATCTTTCAAGGCTAAGATCGGGGTTGAAGTAGAAATGTTGTAGTTGCGGAAGCGTTTAATATCAGAGTTGCTGAACCTATCAAAGTAACGAACGAGAATGAATGAACTAGCAAACAGTTGGGTACAAGTACTAACCCTAATTGGGTTGTACCCCTTGTGGGCTACCCCACTACAGCCTACACAAATGTATAAGCTATAATGTTCTGACACACCCCCATAGGCAAAGTGGGGGAGAACAAGTGGTCACAAGACCAGTCAAGAAAAGCAAAGCAAGCTCAGGGTGGATCACAAAGTCACCACACAGTCCGAGCACAAGCAAAGGGCCACAGGGCCAGTTCACATGCAATGTTATATATAAAAGAGAACAAACAATACAGTGATCATACCCTAGCGAGTGCAAGCATGCAGGTATATATATAGATCACAGTACAAGCAAAGTCACGCAGTAAGCGAGGCAAAGTAGGCACAAGGCCTAACACAGTAGAGAAACGCTGATGATCACCAGGCGGAAGTGCCTTGGTGAATATATCAGCAGTCTTGGCCCTAGTGGCCACGTACGCAAGACGAAGCTGGCCACGTTGCTGCAACTCTCGAGCAAGGAAGTATCTCAGAGCGATGTGCTTCGTTATCTGCCCCTTACACAAGGCAATCATGGCCTTGTTGTCTACGTACAAAAGTGGAGACGAACGAGGCTGTTCTCCCAAGTCAGTCAGCAGGTAGGTGAGCCAGCGTAGCTCCTGTGCAGCCATGGGCCCAGCGTAGATCTCAGCCTCACAATTGGAGCTGAGAACCGAAGACGAGCGGGTAGACCGCCAGGAGACAGAGCCGGAGCCAAGGCTGAAGGTGTAACCCTGTGACGACCGATGCGTAGCTGAGTCGTCAACCCAGGAAGCGTCTGCGTGACCAGTGAGGACAACTGGACCCCGTCCTCCAAGCACGAGCTCCATGCCCGACGTACTGCACAAGTAACGCAGTACCCTCTTCACAGCATCCGAGTGCACCTTTCGGTGCCTACCGGGAGCCACGTAGCGAGCAAAGAGGCCGAGAGGGTATGCGAGGTCGGGTCGAGTGCACGTCATCAGGTACATGAGGCAACCCACAAGCTCTGGGTACGGACCACTCGGCTCTACGGACTCGTGCAAAGGTGGAGCTGAGAGCGAGTGGCTGGTAGACAGAGGAGTGGGCTGTGGCGAGGAGAACTGGAAGCCGAAGCGCTGAAGGACCTGGTGCACCATGTGTGACTGCGTCAGGGTAATGGTGCGCCGAGCTCTGTCCCGGGTGATCTGCAAGCCAAGATAGCTGCGCAGTTCACCCAGGTCAGTGCAGGTGTGTCTCGCCGAAGCAGCGACGTGCAGCAACACCCGAAGAGTAGTCATCTTCGGGGTGGGGGAGAAGGTCTGGAAGTAGTCAACTCCCTGTCGCTGACTGAAGCCTCTAGCAACGTAACGCGCCTTGAAGGCAGGCAGAGAACCCGGCGGCCGCTTCACCCTGAAGATCCACATGCCATCGACTATGTTCGCCCTAGGTGGGGGAACCTCGTCGACGTAGGTGCCTGTGGACTTCCAGGATGCCATCTCGGCATCCATGGCTGCCTGCCACTGAGACGAGTAAGGACCCGTAATCGCCTCTGCGTAAGAGCGCGGGGTCGGGATGTCTGGAGCATCCGGGTCTCCCTCAGGGGCAAGCAGCATGGAAGCGAAACGAGGTACAACAGCTTCAAGACACTCAAAAGTCCTCCTGCCTGTCTTCAAGGACGTCCGTGCCAAGAGCACACTCACCCCCGACGGACGAAGGATTGGCAGACGCAGACTCAGCAACAAGAGCAGTGGCGTAGTCTAGACGACAGGCAGCAGCAAAGTCAAGCAGCTCAGCAACGAGAGCAGACGCAGCAGCAGACTCAAAAGAAGGGTCAGTGACAGCAGTGGCGAGGAGACGAGAGACAGTGGGACTGGCAGCATGAGCGCGGTCAGACTCAGGGTCAGGGACCTCAGGAAGAGAGGACTCAGGAGGAGCTGGCAGAGGAACGCATAGAGGAACACAGGAAGGACGAAGCATCATAGCGTGTGTGCCAGGGACAGGAGGAGGACACGAACGAGGAATGTGACGAGAAGTGCGAACGAACGAGACACGACGAGACGCAGGCTCACGATGCTCTGTAAGACCGCTAGACTGCTCAGTGTAAGGAGAAGGAGCAGACAGTGGAGAGGCCGGCTGTAACGGCGGCTGCAACTGGTCAGGCGGGGGACACAAGAGGGGAGGATTAAGGGCAGCAGAAGGCGGGGTACCAAGAACCTGCTGGAGCAGGGGAACAAAGTACGGTCGCGGCCGCACAGTGCCACCAGGGTCAACAGCTCCAGCTCCTCCAGCTCCAGCGCCTCCAACACCAGGGCCTCCAACTCCAGCGCCTCCTGCGCCAGGGCCACCAACTCTAGCTCCTCCAGCTCCAGCGCCACCAACACCAGTAGTAACAGACTCCATAAGGTCTCCAGCTCCAGCACCCTCAACACCACCAGTCCCGGCAGCTCCAGTACCCCGGGTACGAGCAACTCCAGGACCAGTGGTCGCAGTACCTCTAGTAGCACCAGCTCCACCAGCAACTCCAGTACCTCCATCTCCAGCAGCGCCAGCACCTCCAGCTCCAGAAGCTCCACTCCGAAGAGGCGTACGCCGAACAAACCAGTCACGTAACTGCTGCGAAGACACTCTCGGGGAAGCACCAGCAGAACCTCGAGACAAAGCAGCACCCTGAGGCTCCGCACCTCCAGACTCCGCACCCTCCGACACAGCACCCCCAGGCTCAAGACCCTCAGGCTCAGCACCCCCAGGCTCACCACCCCTAGTCGCAATACCCCCAGGCTCAGCACCCCCAGTCTCAACACCCCCAGGCTCAGCACCCTTAGTCTCAGCACCCTCAGACTCCGCACCCCCAGGCTCCGCACCCCCAGACGCAGTACCTCGAGCAGCACCTGAGTCGACAGCTACCTGAACAGGCGCAGGACCAGGGAGAGGGTCTACCTGAGACACACATGAGGGAGCAGGACTCTGGGGCGGGAGGGGGTCTACCGGAGGGGGACCGGGAGCAAGGAAGAGCGGCGGGGGCGGGGGAGGGGCAGAGCGGTAGGGAAAGAGGCGCTAAAAAGGAACCGACTCGTCAAACGAGACGCCCTGAGAAGGGAAGACACGGCGCGAGGTGGGGTGGTAAAACTGCCAGCCAGGCGCGTCGGGGACAAAGCCAAGGAAGACGCAGGGGATAGCACGGGGGCGCTGACGTATCGCGAACAAAGGCACGAGATCCCCAGGCCCGGAACACCGACGCATCGCCAACCTCCCCCGTCCAACGCAGTGTGGGCGAGGTCTCCGGCAAGGAGACACGGGGCCAGAGGTTGAGCTGATGCGCAGCGTACCGGACCGCAAACGACCACATGGATCATGGAGGTACGAGCGACCTCCATGACTAAGCCAATGCGGTGATCAGCAATCCCATTTTGCTGAGGGGAGTCCGGAAGCGTGAACGACTGGAGAATGCCCTCCCCACGACAAAAGTCCCGCAAGAGGTTGGAGGAGAACTCACCACCTCTGTCAGAGTGCAGACGCAGAACAGGAAGCTCCTGGCCGAACCGCTCGCGGAGCTGGAGACGGACAGTGCGGATCCAAGGGATCAAGACATCAACGACCTGACCCTTGCTGCGCAAGGGGAAGACCGTGGTGTACCGCGTGTAGTCGTCAACTACCAGAAGAAAGTAGCGCTCGCGGCTCTGTCCACTGACGCGGGCTGGGCCCCACATGTCCATGTGGAGAGTATGCAGAGGAGCAGTCGTCGGGGGAAACGAGGAGGAGTGAGGAGCGGCGCGCTGCCGCCCCTCGACGCAAGGGAGGCAGGGCGGGGCAGGCGAGGGCAGCAGGGGAGGCAGAGACCTGCGGAGACCAGAGACAAGAAGATGAGAGTGCATGCCACGAAGGCGAGGCAGGGAGGGTTGACCCAGGCGGTGGTGCCACAGAAGAGTTTGGTGCGACAGGAGGCGACATGAGCAAGAGGCGGCTACCTGATCGACTCGGACACCTAAGCAGACGCAGCTACCTGAGAAGGCTCGGTAGCGAGTGTGTACAGACTCGACCCTGGCCAACAAGTGAACGTGGCCAGGTGACGCCCCGTCCGTGTGCACGTGCAGATCGACACACGCTGACCCCCAAGAGTGGTGGTAGTGACCATCGCATCGTGGAGGGCAGCGGTACTCACCAAGTTCGTAGAGAACGAGGGGAGGCGAAGACCTGACAGTGACCCGGACGGAACCGCCGGAAACGGGAGGGCAGTGGACGAACGGGCCATGACCGGTCCCCCGGAGGGGTCAGCCAGTTTGACCGGGACAGGTGCAGGAAGAGGAGTGAGGGTGGTGCTGTCACGAAAGAAACAGCGCGAGGCGCCGGAGTCCAACGTGAAAGTGTGCAAGGCCTCAGCAGGCGCAGTACCAAGGAGATTACCAGACTCACTAGCACCTAGAGCAGCAGCGGCTATACCTGGGTCAGGCGGCACACACCGGTAACAGTCACCCTCAGCACTAACAGACAAAGCATACATAGCAGAAAGAATAGCATCAAAGTCTAGGTCAAAGATAGCAATCCTAGACTTCAGCAGATCTGCCCAGCGAGGGAGCTCGACATCGTCACCAAACTCAGCACGCCAAGCGTTGTCGAGGCGGGAGAAGCAGCGGTGCTCAGTGTGGAGCCGCCCGCAAGTCTGACCAGCACGGTCACCCGTGCGAATGACATACGGGCAACTACCCCCAGTCGCCCCACGCAGAAACCACTCACGAAGCTGCTTGGGAGACGGGGTCTCGCTCCGACGCTGCTGCTGCTGACGCTGGCCACCCCTAGAACCGACACGCCGAGCGCCAGTCCCACCGCTACCAGTCCCACCACCTCCACTGCCGCCACTCCCACCGCTGCCTCCTCCACCGCCACCAGAGCCCCCACTCCCGCCAACAGTCCCACCGCCGCCACCACCTCCACTGCTGCCCCCACCACCACTCCCGCTGCCACCTCCACCACCGCCACTGCCACCTCCACCACCCCGGCCACCCTTGCCCTTGCTGCTGCGGCGCTTCGCACTAGCAGAAGCAGCCCCGACGTCCTCAGAAACAGAGACGTCTGCAGCAGTAGCAGAGGCGTAGGAGGGGGCAAGGGGGGAGGGGGAACACCCCTCAAATAAGGGCGGGCGCGGAGTGCCACGAGGAGCACCTATAGCAACTGCACTAGTCTCAGCTGCGAGGAGATGCTGCTCGAGGAGGTCAACAGTGAGGGAGGTGGGGTCAAGAAAGAGGAAGTGGTCCCTAACAGAGCGAAGAGAGTCTGGGAGGCGGGTGACTATAAAGTAGAGAGTGATGTACATCGGGGTTGGGTTCCTGTCAAGGAACTCAGCAGGAACGGCAGCGCGGTAGCGAGCGTCACTAGCGCGAAGGTGGGAAACCAGGTCCTCGACTATGGTAAAGGCGGACAGCTCGGGGAACAGGTAGGGCAGAAGGAGGCGGCCTAGAGCAGCAATGGCAGGGGAGGAGTAGCGAGCGACTACAGCGTCGTACAGTGCCTGCGCTGTCCTGTGCTGTCCAAAGTGAGCGCATTCAGCTAATGGCAGGTGGTTGCGAATGGCTAAGCGGGCAGCAGCGTCACGAGTAAGCCACAGTGAGCGAGTCGAACTGTCAGCTGTGGCGGGAGGGGCATTAGCAGCGCCTGACGCTAGGTCAAACAGCGAGACACTGTCCTTAGAATCGCTCAGTAGGTACAGCTGCAGGTCTTCTAGCCATGTGTCAAACTGAACCTGTCTGCCCTCATGATCAAACGCGAGAACCCGAAGCGAAGCCATAGCTGTGCAGCACGCAGGATAGCAGTAGCAGTAGCAGCTATAGCAGTAGCAGCAGTGACAGTGGGGCAAGGGGCCGACGGGGCCGGGCGCGGGGCTAAGGGTCGACAGGGGGCCGGGCGCGGGGCTAGGGGCCGACAGGGGGCCGGGCGCGGGCTAGGGACGGGGCCGGGCGCGGGCTAGGAGTCGTCGTGGGGGCCGGGCGCGGGCTAGGGACGGGGCCGGGCGCGGGCTAGGGACGGGGCCGGGCGCGGGCTAGGAGTCGTCGTGGGGGCCGGGCGCGGGCTAGGGACGGGGCTGGGCGCGGGCTAGGGACGGGGCCGGGCGCGGGCTAGGGGTCGTCGTGGGGGCCAGGCGCGGGCTAGGGACGGGGCCGGGCGCGAGGCTAGGGGCCGACGTGGGGGCTGGGCGTGGGCTAGGAGTCGTCGTGGGGGGGGGGGGGCGGGCGCGGGCTAGGGACGGGGTCGGGTGCGGGCTAGGGAAGGGGCCGGGCGCGGGCTAGGGGTCGTCGTGGGGGCCAGGCGCGGGCTAGGGACGGGGCCGGGCGCGGGCTAGGTACGGGGCCGGCCGCTGGGCTAGGGACGAGGCCGGGCGCGGGGCTAAGGGCCGACGGGGCCGGGCGCGGGGCTAGGGGCCGACGGGGCCGGGCGCGGGCTAGGGACGGGGCCGGGCGCTGGGCTAGGGACGGGGCCGGGCGCGGGCTAGGGACGGGGCCGGGCGCTGGGCTAGGGACGGGGCCGGGCGCGGGGCTAGGGGCCGACAGGGCCGGGCGCGGGCTAGGAACGGGGCCGGGCGCGGGGCTAGGGGCCGACGGGGCCGGGCGCGGGCTAGGGACGGGGCTGGGCGCTGGGCTAGGGGTCGACGGGCCGCGGGCTAGGGGTCGACGGGCCGTGTAGGCTAGGAACGACGGGCCGGGCGCGTAGACTAGGGGCGACGGGCCGGGCGCGCGTAGGCTAGGGGCGACGGGCCAGGCGCGTAGGCTAGGGTCGAGGGGCCGGGTGCGCGTATGCTAAGGGTCAACGGGCCGGGCGCGTAGGCTAGGGTCGACGGGCCTAGGGGCGACGGGCCTAGGGGGGGTACTAGCAGCGTAGCAGGTGGTGGGCCCAAGGAACCTGCTCTGTTTCCATATCAAAGTAACGAACGAGAATGAATGAACTAGCAAATAGTTGGGTACAAGTACTAACCCTAATTGGGTTGTACCCCTTGTGGGCTACCCCACTACAACCTACACAAATGTATAAGCTATAATGTTATGACATGTTACCTTTGTTCTTTATTGTGTTGGAACAAATTATGGATACAACTTCTTCAAGACTCCGTTATAACTCTGAATTTCTGAAACATTCTAAACCTGTTGCCCACACCAGCCATGTGAGCTCTGCCCATGCTCGAAGCATTACCTCCCTGGCAGCCATGCGATAATGTCGAGGAAACACCTATCGGTGTCCCATCTGGCTTCGCGGGAGGATCTCTTTGAGATCGCGATGAGCTGGGACTCTACGATCCTAACCTCGACCACTCACCTGCCTATTGTCCGCCGCCTCCCGCCGCAGATCCTAAGCGACTACTCCACCTGTATGCTGGCCGCCCTCCTACGGATCTCCAAGCTGCCGAACTGCGCGGGAGCGTGGTGGGTCATCATGTTCCTGCCATGTCTCACCTTACGACTTAGCAGGAGGTCCAGCTCTAGGTGGAAGGTGCTGCGAGCTCATATGCACCTATTCAGATGTGGCCACTGGACCCAGCTGTACAGTGACTACGTGGGGTCCCTGCACCAAGCCGAGCCACCTCAGAACCAGCGTGACCCCCTGGGAATCTGCTCACGTGTGGAGGGGCTGGTGAAACGGAGTAACCTGCGAAGGGCATTAGCAGCCCTTTGTTGGGCTGAAAAAAGGCCTTAGGGTCTTTCAAGGCTAAGATCGGGGCTGAAGTAGAAATGTTGTAGTTGCGGAAGCGTTTAATATCAGAGTTGCTGAACCACCTTGTACTAGTGTGTGAGAACAAGATAAGTTAATGATAGCAAAGAGATACAAGCTTTATTTATGATTACAAAGGAATATGAAAAGTTCTACTTTAACTGTTTTTGCTGTTGCGGTTCGATACAGTGCCGACTCAGGTAACTGCTCAGTAACGAGTCAGTTATGTGTCCTTGCTGTCGCACTGTACATTTCGTCAAGTCAAAGGTCAGCGACCTTTGACCTTCGCGTAACCTCCAGCGGTTGGTTTTGTTGACTCGTGTTGCTTCACTGTAGTCTGCTTCGTTTCGTGTCGATACTTCGATACTTCAGAAGTGTTTAAGTTACTTGTTTCCAACACTCCCCTTCGCTTCTGGAGTATCGCTGCTGATGACGTGTCCTTGTCCAGTTAGCAGCATGCAGTACTCGAACTTCTGTTTTCCGAGTTTCTTGGTCAAGTAATTGTCAAACTTATATGCTATAGTCTGTTTAGGCTGTAGTGGGGTAGTTCTTACAGGGTACAACACTTTTAGGTTTCCTATATGTACCCACCTGCTTTCTAGTTCAGTCATTCATTCGCTCACATTCTAACATGGTATTCTGAGAAGGTTCCCTAGTGGGAACGTTTTTTTTTTTAAGGGCCCACCACGAATTTTTTTTTTCCTGCCCTGCCCGTAGCGCGCATCGCGCCCTAGCCAGTCGCGGCCCCTAGCCCTTGTGGCCCCTAGCCTGTCGCGGCCCCTAGCCCGTCGCGGCCCCTAGCCCGTCGCGGCCCCTTGCCCGTCGCGGCCCCTAGCCCGTCGCGGCCCCTAGCCCGTCGCGGCCCCTAGCCCGTCGCGGCCCCTAGCCTGTCGCGGCCCCTAGCCCATCGGCCCCTAGCCCGTCGCGGCCCCTAGCCCGTCGCGGCCCCTAGCCTGTCGCGGCCCCTAGCCCGTCGCGGCCCCTAGCCCGTCGCGGCCCCTTGCCCGTCACGGCCCCTAGCCCGTCGCGACCCCTAGCCCGTCGCGGCCCCTAGCCCGTCGCGGCCCCTAGCCCGTCGCGGCCCCTAGCCCGTCGCGGCCCCTACTGCCGACGCGGCCCCTACTGCCGTCGCGGCCCTAGCCCGTCGTGGCCCCTGCTGCTGGCGCGGCCCCCTACTGACGCGGCCCCCTGCTGGAGCGGCCCCACCTGACGCGGCCCCCTGCAGTCGCGGCCCCTGCTGACGCGGCCCCCCCTGCTGGCGCGGCCCCACTGCTGACGCGGCCCCTGCTGACGCGGCCCCCTGCTGACGCGGCCCCATGCTGGCGCGGCCCCTGCTGGCGCGACCCCTGCTGACGCGGCCCCCTGCTGGCGCGGCCCCCCCTGCTGGCGAGGCCCCTGCTGACCCGGCCCCCCCTGCTAGCGCGCCCCCTGCTGTCGCGCCCCCCCCCCCTGCTGTCGCGGCCCCTGCTGGCGCGCCCCCCCTGCTGTCGCAGCCCCCCTGCTGACGCGGCCCTCTGCTGGCGCGCCCCCTGCTGGTAAGCACCCGCACCGCCCAGCCGAGCCGCGCCGCCCAGCCGAGCCGCGCCGCCCAGCCAAGCCGCGCCGCCCAGCCGAGCCGCGCCGCCCACTGAGCCGCGCCGCCCACTGAGCCGCACCGCCCTACCGAGCCGCGCCGCCCCACTGAGCCGCACTGCCCTGCACTGCCCTACTACCTCTGCTGCTACTGCTGCTACTGCTGCTACTACTGTTACTGCTGCTACTACTGCTCCTACTGCTGCTATGGCTAGCCCTACTGTTCTCACCTTTGATGCTGAGGGACGTGCAGTTGACTTTGACGTGTGGGTTGACGACCTGCAGCTTTTTCTTCAGTGTGATTCTAGGGATGGGGTATCCCTTTTCGATCACACGTCCGGTGTTTCAACTGCTCCTGCTGCCACTGCTGACAGTACGGTTCGCTCGCAGTGGACCACTCGTGACGCTGTTGCTCGTCTTGCTGTTCGTAGTCACCTGTCGCCTGCTAAGCGTGCGCATTTCGGCCAGTACAAGACTGCTCAGTCTTTGTACGACGCTGTAGTTGCGCGCTACTCCTCCCCTGCCACTGCTGCCCTCAGCCGCCTCATGCTGCCGTACCTTTTCCCTGACCTTGCCGCCTTTGCCACAGTCGCTGACCTAGTTGCTCACCTCCGCACTAGTGACGCCCGCTACCGCGCTGCCCTTCCCACTGAGTTCTGTGCCATGAAGGCTGGTGCTGTTGACATCCTTGGTGCTGAGGATGTTGGGGCTGCTTCTGCTCTTAGTGGGAAGCGCCGCAGCAGCAAGGGTAAGGGTGGTAAGAGTGGTGGCGGTGGCTGCGGGGGTGGTGGTTGTGGTGTAGGCAGTGGAGGCGGTGGAGGTGGCGGAGGTGGTGGCAGCGGTGGGAGTGGTGGCGGGAGTGGGGGCTTTGGAGGCGGCGATGGTGGCAGCGGTGGGGGTGGGGGTGGCGGTGGTGGCAGGAGTGGGAGTGGTGGCGGCGGCAGTGGTGGCGGTCGGGGTGGAGCTGTTCAGAGGCAAGGTTCTGGTGGTGGCCAGAGGCAGCACCAGCGGGGTCGGAGCGAGACCCCTACGCCACAGCAGCTTCGTGAGTGGTTTGCTTAGCGTGGGGCGTCTGGGGGTAGTGTTCGCTACCCGTATGTCATTAGCACAAGTGACCGCGCTGGTCAGACATGCGGGAAACTTCACACTCAGCACCGCTGCTTCTCCCGCCTAGACGACGCTTGGCGCGCAGAGTTTGGAGACGAGGCTTAGCGCCCCCGTTGGGCAGAGCTGCTCAGGTCTGGAGTTGATATCTTTGCTCTTGACTATGATGCTATCCTTGCTGCCATGTATGCCTTGTCTGTTAGCGCTGAGGGTGACTGTTACCCGTGTGTGCCGCCCGACCCAGGTACAGAGGCTGCTGCTCTAGGTGCTAGTGAGTCTGCTCTCCCTCATACTGCGCCTGCTAAGGCCTTGCACACTTTTACGCTTAACTCAGGTGCTTCCCGCTGTTTTTTTTGCGACAGTACCACCCTCACTCCACTCCCTGCACCTGTTCCAGTACGACAAGCTGACCCCTCAAGGGGGCCAGTTCTTGCCCGTTCCTCCACTGTTCTCTCGTGTCCGGCGGTTCCGTCCGGCTCACTGTCAAGACTTTACCTCTCCTCGTTTTCTACGAACTTGGTGAGTACCTCTACCCTCCAGGATGTGTGTCAATCTGCACGTGTACACGGACAGGCCGTCACCTGGCCACGTTCACCCGTAGGCCTGGGTCGGGTCTGTACACATTGACTGCTGAGCCTCCTCAGGTAGCTGCGTTTGCTCAGGTGTCCGCGTCAGGTACGGTAGTAGCCCCCTGCTCGTATCGCCTCCTGTTGCACCGGACTCTCCTGTGGCACCACCTCCTTGGTCACCCCTCCCTGCCACGCCTTCGTGGCATGCACTCCCGCCTCCTTGTTTCTGGTCTTCCCTGGTCTCTGCCTCCCCTGCCGCCCTCGGCTGCCCCGCCCTGCCTTCCTTGCGTTGAGGGGCAGCAGCGCGCCGCTCCTCACTCTTCCTCGTTTCCCCCGACGACCACTCCCCTGCAGACTCTCCACATGGATGTGTGGGGCCCAGCCCACGTCAGTGGACATGGCCGTGAGCGCTAGTTCATGCTGGTTGTTGACGACTACACGCGTTACACCACGGTCTTCCCCTTGCGCAGCAAGAGTGAGGTCCCTGATGTCTTGATCCCTTGGATCCGCGCAGTCTGTCTCCAGCTCCGCGAGCAGTTCCGTGAGGACCTTCCGGTCCTGCGTCTGCACTTTGACAGAGGTGGTGAGTTCTCCTCCGACCTCTTGCGGGACTTTTGTCGTGGGGAGGGTATCCTCCAGCCGTTCACGCTTCCGGCCTCCCCACAGAAAAATGGGATTGCTGAGCGCCGCATTGGCTTAGTCATAAAGGTTGCTCGTACCTCCATGATCCATGCGGCTGCTCCCCATTTTTTGTGGCCGATTGCGGTCCGGTACGCTGCACATCAGCTCAACCTCTGGCCTCGTGTCTCCTTGCCGGAGACCTCGCCTACTCTGCGTTGGACATGGAAGGTTGGCGATGTGTCGGTTTTCCGGGTCTGGGACTCTCATGCCTTTGTTCGCGATACTTCCAAGGACCAGCTCACCTCCCGCGTCTTCCTTGGTTTTCCCCCTGACGCGCCTGGCTGGCAGTTTTACCACTCCACCTTACGCCGTGTCCTCCCCTCTCAGGACATCACGTTTGATGAGTCGGTTCCCATTTATCGTCTCTTCCCCTACCGCACTGCCCCCCTCCCTCCCCCCGCCGCTCTTCCTTGCTCCAGGTCCCCCTCCGGTAGACCCCCTCACCCCTCAGGGTCCTGCTCGCTCATGTGTGTCTCAAGTAGACCCACTCCCCGGGAGTGTGCCTGTCGAGGTTGCTGTAGACTCAGGTGCTACTAGAAGTGCTGCGTCTCGAGGTGCTGCGTCTTGGGGTGCTGAGCCTGCGAGTGCGGAGCCTGGGGGTGCTGAGCCTTAGGGTGCGGAGCCTGGGGGTGCTGAGTCTAAGGGTGCGGAGTCCGGGGGTGCTGAGCCTGGGGGTGCCGAGCCTGGGGGTACTGAGCCTGAGGGTGCAGAACCTAGGGGTGCTGAGTCTGAGGGTGCGGAGTCTAGGGGTGCTGAGCCTCGGGGTACTGCGTCTGCTGGAGGTCTTGCGGTTGCCTCGCCAGGACTGTCTCCCCAGCGGGAGCCTCTCTCACCGTAGCTGTTGCGCGAGTGGTTTGCTCAGCGCACACGCCTTGGAGTGGAGCTGCAGGAGCCGGAGGCTCTGCCACTGGAGGCACTGGAGCTGGAGGTACTGAAGCTACTAGTCTTGGAGGTGCTGGAGTCACTGCTGGAGCTGGAGGTACCGGAGATGTTGGAGCTGCTGGTCCTGGAGGTGCTCGTATTAGAGGTAGTGGAGCCGCCGGAGCTGGAGACCCTGGAGCTGGAGGAGCTAGAGCTGGAGGCGCTGGAGCTGGAGGCACTGGTGCTGGAGGCTCTAGAGCTGGAGGAGCTGGAGCTGGAGGCACCGGAGCTGGAGGCGCTGGCGCTAGAGGCCCTAGAGCTGGAGGCATTGGAGCTGAAGACCCTGGAGCTGGAGGTGCTGGCGCTGGGGGTGCTGGAGCTGGCGGTACTGTTGCTGGAGGCACTGTGCAGAGGCGACCGTTTTCCTTTCCGCCGCAGCCGTCGTCTCTGCCTCCACCTGACTCGGTCCTTCCCCAGGTTCTTAGTCTCCCGTCTTCGACTGGCCTTACTCCTCCCTTACTGTGTCCACTGCCTCACCAGTCGCAGCCACAGTTACAGCCAGACTCCCCACTGCCTTCTTCTTCAGTTTACCTTGAACAGGCAGACTCTCCTTCAGAGCGTCGTGAGCCTGCGTCTCGTCTTGCCTCGCTTGTTCGCGCTATTCGCACTGGTCGTTGTGTTCCTCATCCGCGTCCTCCCCCTGTCCCCGGTACTCACGTTATGGCACTTCTTCCTTCCTCTGTTCCACTGCGAGTTCCCCTGCCGTCTCCTCCTGCGTCCTCTCTTCGTGGCGTTCCTGACCCTGAGTCTGACTTAGCTCGTGGTGCCAGTCCTACTGTCCCTCGTCTTCTAGCCTATGTTGTCACTAACCCTTCGTTTGAGTCCACTCAGACTCTGAGGTGCAGCTCGTGGTGCCTGAGTCTGCCCTACTTGCTGAGCTTGTTGACTTTGCTGCCGCCAGTCATCTCGACTACGCCACTAGTATTGTTGCTGAGTCTGAGTCTGACTGTCCTCTGTCCGTCGGGGGTGAGTGTGCTCTAAGCACGGACGTCCTTGAGGACAGGCAGGAGGACTTTGAGTGCCTTGCAGCTGCTGTACCTCATCTCGTGGCCATGCTGCTTGCACCTGAGGGAGACCCGGATGCAACAGACATCCTGACCTTGCACTCTTATGCAGAGGCGATTACGGGTCCCTACTCCTCTCAGTGGCAGACAGCTATGGGCGCAGAGATGGCATCCTGGAAGTCCATAGGCACCTACGTCGATGCAGCTCTCCCTTCTGGGGCGAGCATAGTCGATGGCATGTGGATTTTCAGGGTGAAGCGGCCACCGGGTTCTCTGCCTGTCTTCAAGGCTCGTTACGTTGCACGAGGCTTCAGTCAGCAACAAGGAGTTGACTTCTTCCAGACCTTCTCCCCTACCCCGAGAGACGACCACTCTTCGGGTGCTGCTGCACCTCACCGCTCAGCGTGACTACGAGCTTCACTCTCTTGACTTCAGAACAGCTTTCTTACAGGGCAGCCTGCACGAGGAGATATGGCTGCGCCGCCCACCTGGCTTCATTGGGTCGTGTCAGAATCCCAATCACTAGACCATTGGGATAAAAGCGCTTGTTAAGTAGCGGGTCAGTGCGCCCATAACCCCCCAGGACAACGCGCCTGTAATCCCCCTAGGATCAATCGGGCATCCACAGTGCAGATCTACTGACAGGTCGTTTCCTGCAGGTACCCTGTGGAGCCTCCGGCGGCCAGTCTATGTTCTCCGTCAGGCGCCTCACGAGTGGCAGGACACATTGAGGACGAAACTTGCAGCTCTTGGGTTTGCTCCTTTGACTGCTGACCCGTCAATGTTTCTACGCACCGACACTTCGCTGCCGCCGTTCTACGTCCTCGTGTATGTTGACGACTTGGTCTTTGCCACTGCTGACACTGAAGCACTGTCCCTTGTGAAGTTGCAGCTGCAGAAGAGACACACTTGCACTGACCTATGTGAGCTGCGCAGCTATCTTGGCTTGTAGATCACCCGCGACAGAGCACGGCGCACCATCACCCTAAATCAGTCACACATGGTGCACCAGATTCTTGAGCGCTTTGGCTTCCGGTACTCCTCGCCACAGTCCACTCCTCTGCCTATTGGTCACTCGCTCTCAGCTCCACCTTCGCACGAGTCCGTAGAGCCGATTGGCCCGTATCCAAAGCTTGTGGGCTGCCTCATGTACCTGATGACTTGCACACGACCTGACCTTGCCTACCCTCTTAGCATGCTGGCACGCCAAGAGGGTGTTGCGCTACTTGTGCAGTACATCGGGCATAGGGCTCTTGCTTGGAGGACGGGGTCCAGTTGTCCTCACTGGACACGCAGACGCTTCTTGGGTTGACGACTTGGCTACGTAGCGGTCGTCACATGGTTACACCTTCAGCCTCAGCTCCGGCTCTGTTTCTTGGCGGTCTACCCGCTCGTCTTCTGTTCTCAATTCCAGTTGTGAGGCTGAGATCTACGCTGTGGCCATGGCTGTACAGGAGTTATGCTGGCTCACCTACCTGCTGACCGACTTGGGAGAGCGGCCTCGTTCACCTCCAGTTCTGTGCGTAGACAACAAGGCCATGATTGCGTTGTGTCAGGAGCACAGACAGGAGCACAGAACGAAGCACATCGCTCTATGTTACTTCCTTGCTCGAGAGTTGCAACAGCGTGGTCAGCTTCGTCTCGCTTACGTGGCCACTCGGGCCAACACTGCTGATATATTCACCAAGGCACTTCAGTTTGGGGATCATCAGCGAATCTGTACTCTTTTAGGCCTTGTGCCTACTTTGCCTCACTTGCTCACTTCGTGACTTTGCTTGTACTGTGATCCATATATATACCTGCTTGCTTACACTTGCTAGGGTATGATCACTGTACTGGTTGTTCTCTTTTATATAACTCTGCATGTGAACTGGCCTTGTGGCCATTTGCTTGTGCTCGGAATGTGTGGTGACTTCGTGATCCACCCTGAGCTTGCTTTGCTTTTCTTGACTGGTCTTGTGACCACTTGTTCTCCCCCACTTTGCCTATGGGGGTGTGTCAAACTTATATAGTGCTTACATTGTGTAGGCTATAGTGGGGTAGCCCATAAGGGGTACAACCCAATTAGGGTTAGTACTTGTACCCAACTTTTTGTTCAATCCATCATTCTCGTTCAGTAGTTTCAACAGATGTGTTGTGTGTGCGTTTAGTGTTTGCCTCTACCCCACTAACGACCGTTCCTTTTTTTGCAGATGTCGTGGTCAGCGTTCAAGAGAACAAATGGATGGCGGCGGAGAACGTCAACGAGTGGCTCGACAAGGCGGTAGCGCCTTTCATCAAGCCGAAGTTTGGCGTGCAGGGGCGAAGCGTTCTGCTCGTCCTCCACTCCTATCGAGGTCACCTGACGAAGGAAGTCAAGAAGAAGTTCGCGGAGTACAACATCGTCCCCGTTGTCATCCCGGCAGGATGCACGGCAGAGTTGCAGCCGCTTGATGTGGCCATCAAGAAAGGCTTCGAGGCATCGGTGCCGCAGCAGTACCAGAATTGGTTCGAGCAAGTGGGCATGAACGCATTGACCGCGGCAGGTGAGCATCACAGTGTCTTCATCAGCCATGACTTCCATTTTTTTCCCCGTCGCAAGGTTCTAACCTCATCTCTTCTTCTGTTTAATCTTTGTGCAGGCAACATCAAGAAACCGCCTCCAGCGGTCGTTCTCAAGTGGGTTTCCAATGCCTGGATGGCTGTGCCTGCAGAGCTCATCAAGAAGGCATTTCTGATGTGCGGCATCAGCAACGCACTGGACGGCAGCGAGGACAAGCTGGCGATGGCGCACCGGAGGAGCCAGCTGACGCACGAAGTTGATGTAGATGTTGGCTTCTGGGGCAACAACTGCCAGGAGCCTGAGTCGGATGAGGAGGAGTGACCTCCCTTATGCTAGATTAGGTAGTAAATCCTGCCTCTAGATGGCAAAACTTGTAGAAAAATGTGCGATTCTAGTGAAATATTAGTGGAGTTTGTTCGAAAGCCCTGTGAGGGCATGTAGTGAATTGGCAAATCATTAAAACAGTGTTAAAAACATCAGAACTGTAGAAGGGTGCGCTTATAATAAGTAACGAATTCTTAAGGGGTGCGCTTATAAATGAGGATCGGCCATAAGCGCATTGCTCCAGATACAAGCGCATGCGCCTATCATAGGCCTGCGCTTATATCCGGGGTGATACGGTACCTGTTTTCAGACGACATAATCCTCAGATGTACTTAGGGCGTATTCCTACGGCCTCATATAAGGCCACCTCGTATCAAGAATGCACTTTTCGCCTGGTAAAACTGGCGAGAAGTTTTTGGTTTTGGGAAATTTTCAGTGTGAGTCTGATATGTGGTTCACTTGATATGAGGTGTAGGAATATGCTCTTAGAAATCCGTGTGGTGATTCAATGAGGAAATGTGGGGTGCTTCACATATCTATTAGTGTGAATGTATAGTGCAGCACATAGAGGGTGCTTGTAAGTTGTAACGTGTCATGATGCGCCTCGTAGGTTTTCCGACAGCAGGACCTAGGGATCAGGCAGCCGACGTCAAAGATTGGGCGCCAGGAGCATCCGCGCGTGTTTGGCCCCAGCGGCTTTACTGAGTGTGGCACCTGAGCGTATTCGGGTGGCCCATGTTCAAATACACATACCGGAGCAATTTCAGCTTGGTTCGTGCGCACCGAAAAGTTCGGAGCCTGCGATGACGACTGTTTCTGCCAACAAATGCTAAGGAAGCGCATGAATCCCTATAGGCGTAGGGAAAAGCATCGAATGACCTGAATGTTATTGCATGTTCGGATGACCCATGTTCAAATACAACTACCCGAGCAATTTCAGCTTGGTTCGTGCGCACCGAAAATTTCGGCGTCTGCGATGACGGCTGTTTTTGCCGACAAATGCTAAGGAAGCGCGTGGATCCCTATAGGCGTAGGGAAAAACATCGAACGACTTGAATGTTATTGCATATTCGGCTGGCCCATGTTCAACTACACATACCGAAGCAATTTCAGCTTGGTTCGTGCGCACCGAAAAGTTCGGCGTTTGCGATGACGGCAGTGTATGCCGGCAAATGCTAAGAAAGCGCATGGATCCGTATAGGCGTAGAGAAAAGCATCAAACGACTTGAATGTTAATGCATATTTGGGTGGCCCATGTTCAAATATACATACAAGAGCAATTTCAGCTTGGTTCGTGCGCACAGAGAAGTTCGGCGCCCACGATGACGGCAGTGACTGCATCTGCAGTCCAGTGGTCCATATCCTGAGCTGGTGGGTTGTCTCATGTACACGATGACCTGAAACCCAGAGGGAGCTGCCATACACGGGAGAGTGGTGGTGGTGTGGGCAACTACAGGTCCCACTGAGGGGTCGGCCAAGGCGACACTGAATGGAATGTGCAGTGGCGTGAGGTCGGTGCAGTCGCGAAAGAAACTGCTGGACGCTCCAGAGTCTAGGGTGAAGGAAAGCCGTGGAGTCGGTGAGGTCGCACCTGAGCCAGCGACAAAGGCTGGTACTAGACTAGTGGTAGCTACAGCTCCCACACTAAGGACCTCTGAGGCACCTGGACTGGAAACTAGACACACACCAAGAGTGGAAACACAAGTCTCAATAGCAGCTGCAGCTCCCACGTACCAGTGTGTGTACTGGCTGGGTCTTACAAGACCCCGCGGTGGAGGCTGCTGCTGGCGCTGCTGCGGTGGCCAGTGCTGCTGCCGCGGCCTCTGCTGCTGCTGTGGCCACTGTTGCTGCTGCGGCCACTAGTGCTGCGGCCACTGGTGCTGCGGCCACTGGTGCTGTGGCCACGGGTGCTGCTGCGGCCACTGCTGTCGCGGCCACTGCTGCCGCTGTGGCCATCGGTGCTGCTGCCACTGCTGCTGCTGCGGCCAATGCTGCCTGCCACATCGAAATGGCACGCTAGTACTGGGTTAGGTGTCAACGAGTGCAGTGGGGAGTGGTATAGTGCGGTGGGGAGTGGTCTAGTGCGGTGGGGAGTGGTCGAGTGCGGTGGGAAGCAGTCTAGTGCGGTGGAAAGTGGTTAAAATCGGTCGGGTGCGTTTGAGAGCGGTTTGGCGCGGTATAGTGCGGTGGGGAGTGGTCTAGTGCGGTTGGGAGCGACTAGGAGCGGTCAGGTGCAGTAGGGTACGGCCGGGTGCGGTCGGATGCGGCCTAGTGCGGTGGGGAGAAATCTAGTGCGGTGGGGAGTGGTCTAGTGCGGTGGGAAGCAGTCTAGTGCGGTGGGAAGCGGTCTAGGGCAGTGGGAAGCGGGCGGGAAAACCGCAGTGAAGGCACGGGCAGCTGCTGCTGCAGGCGCTAGCTTCTCTAGCTGGCGCTGGCTGCTATTGCTGGCGCTGGCTGCTATTGCTGGCGCTGGCTGCTGCTGCTGGCGCTAGCTGTTGCTCGCGTTGGCGTGGGGCGGCGCGCTGCAATCGCTGCTGATCGCGCTAGCAATCAGGTTAGGGCGTGACGGGCTAGGGCTACGGGCGCGACGGGCTAGGGCAAGGGACGGGCGACCGGGGCGACGGGCTAGGGTTACTAAGGCGACGGGTGACGCGCGTCGCGTGACGGGCGATGGGCTACGGACGACGGGCGACCTAGGTCGCGACGAAATTGCATGCGGGGGGGAGGGGCGGGGGAGGGGGGGGGGGCTAAGGGACGAACGGGAGGCCCGCGAGGGGGGCGCGCTACGGGACGTACGACAAGGGGCCCGCGGGGGCTGCGCTACGGGACGAACAAGGAGCCCGCGGGGCCGCGCAACGGGACAAACGAGGGCGCCCACAGGGGCCGCGCTAAGGTACAAACGGGGGGCCCGCAGGGGCCGCGCTAAGGGACGAACGGGGGGCCCACGGGGGGGCCGCGCTACGGGAGGAACGGGCCCGCGGGGGCCGCACTACGGGACGAACAAAGGGCAGTGAGGGGCCGCGCTACAGGACAAACGAGGGGCTGTGAAGGGCCGCGCTACGAGACAAACGAGGGGCCCGCGGGGGCCTTGCAAAGGCACAAACGGAGGGGGGGCGGTGGGGGGGTGCGTACAAAAGGACTGGGTGCTTCAGCCTACTCGGCGCGTCGAGCTACGAGGCGCTTGTTGAGATATGAGAATGAATGATCAACAATGAACAAAACAGGAAAGATATATGCAAGGCTAACCCTAACCCTAGCACAATGGAATACACCTAGACTAGAACTAACATAACTATATAAATATAGTTTGACACACCCCCATAGTCTAGGTGATAGTAGTCATGTGGAGAGCAACACACAACCCAAGAGCAAGGGTCACAGGACCAGTCAGCAAGAACAAGCAATGGTCACAAGACCAGTTCACAAGAACAAAACAACTCGGGGTGGATCTCAAGATCACCACACAGTCCGAGAACAAGCAAGGGGCCACAAGGCCAGTCCACATGCAAGTATATAGCAGATATAAGAGATGCAAGAGTACAAGACATGCATGAAAAGCATCTCTACAGAAGCAAGGGGCCACAAGGCTTGTCCACAAGCACAGAGTCGTACGTAGCGTGTCGTGCCACTTACGGGGAGCCTGGCGCAGGCAGTAGACCGGTCGACGCAGCTGCTACTGGGTCCCAGGAGGGAAAGTGCCAGTGAAGCCAGGCGGATGACGCAGCCAGATCTGCTCGTGTAGGCTCCCCTGAAGAAACGCGGTGGAGAAGTCGAAGGAGTGCAACTCGTAGTCGCGCTGAGCTGCAATATGCAGCAACACTCGAAGAGTGGTCATCTTCGGGGTGGGAGCGAAGGTCTGGAAGAAGTCTACCCCCTCTCGCTGACTGAACCCTCTTGCCAAGTAGCGCGCCTTGAATACCGGTGGTGCTCCAGGCGGCCGCTTCACCTTGTAGAGCCACATGTCACTGACAACGTTCGTCCCAGGTGGTGGGACGGCGTCGACATAGGTGCCTGTAGACCTATAAGATACCATCTCTGCCTCCTCAGCTGCTATCCATTACGAAGCCCAGGGTCCCGAGACCGCCTCAACGTGATTGCGAGGGATCGGGATGTCAAGGGCGTCTCGATCCCCCTCACGGGCAAGCAACATGGCGCAGAGATGAGGAACAGCGGCAGCAAGGAAACCAAGCTCGAACTGCCTGTCCTCCAAGACCTCCAGGGGAAAGACAGGAGCACCCCCAAAGGACGGAGAATGAGCAAGGCCACTCACCAGGTGAGCGGCATAGTCAAGGCAGTGGGAAGAGGCAAAGCCAGCGACAGTGGTAACAAGAGCTGAGACAGACGACAGGGGTGCAGTCGGGTGAGTGACCAACGCGGACAAAACACGGGAGACGACAGGATGGGAGGTACGGAGGTAGTCGGACAACGGGTCGTGAAGTACAGTGAGGGACGACTCAGGAGGCTGTGGAAGGACCGGAGGAGATGGAACACGAGAGCGGAGAACAAGGTGAAACAAGTCGTCTGCACGGTAACGAGACCGACGGGGCTTTGGAGACACAACACGACTAAGGGGAGAACGACGAGTCCACTGGGACGAGGAAAGGGACTGGACAGAGGGAATAGGAGGGGACGGTAGGGGACCATGAACCAAGCGTGCAAGTGCTGGGTCGGGCAGGTCATGTAGTCGCAGTCATCGCCGCTCTGCCTCCTCTGGCGTCTGCTACGACGGTACCTGCCCCTGCTGCTACTCCTGTGGCTCCTCCTCTGCCCTCTCCTGCTGCGGCTACAGCTGCACTCGCTGCTGCGACCGGGGCTCCTCCGCTTCCCTCTCCTGCTGCGGTCAGGACTCCTCTACTCTTCCCTGCTGTGTCTGTAACTGCACCTGCTGCTGCGGGCGGGACTCCTGCTCTACCCTCTCCTAGTGCGGTCGTGACTCCTCCTCTACTCTCTCCTGCTGCGACTGCAACTGCACCTGCTGCTGCTGCTGCTGTGACTCCTCTACTCTCTCCTGCTGCTGCGAGTGAGACTGCTCCTGCTGCTGCTGCTGCTGCTGCTACTGTGCCCTCTCAAACTTCTCACGCTCCTCTCTCTCCAATCGGAGGAGACGCTGCTCACGGGTCAGGAAACGTACAGTGCGCGGTGTAGGCGCCACAGTGCCAGTGCCTCTAGTTCCAGCACCCCCAGAACCAGCAACTCCACCACTAACACCCCCGGGGCCTCCAGTACCTCCCGCAGGAACAACCCCAGGCTCCGTAGCAACTGGCCGCAGAGAAGAACAAGGAGGGAAATGCGGGACAGACGGGAAGCCAGAGGGTGACGTGGGGCGAGGCCGCCGACTCGAGGCTGCCGTGTCCTCCACGGGAGTGACCTCCACGCCCACACCCCTTGCACCCCCAGAGCCGACACCACCAGCTCCTGCAGCCCCAGTGCCCTCTCCCTCCGCAACTACACCTCCCGCACCCCCAGACACGACAGGGACTGGACGTTGTGGGGGAGATGACTGTGGAGTGACGTGTGACACACCTGACGGGGCAGGACGCAAGAGGGGGGGGGCTACCGGAGCAACTGGGGAAGGGTCGGGGGTGAGGAACAGTGGGGGGAAAAAGGTCTCGAAACCTCGGTGAGGGCGACTCCTGTAGTAACAGACTGACCTGAGAAGCAAAGAACTGGTGGGTGACCGGGTTGTAGAACTGCCAGCCAGAGGCGTCTAGAGGGAAGCAAGAAAGACGCAAGCACGAGTGCGCGCAGACAACTTGTTCGCGCCAGGGACACGAACGTGAGCCAAAAAACCCCAGACGCGATAGTCAGCTGCTACGCCTGGAGAACCTGTCCAAAGGGAGACCGGCGTCACCCGTGGCTGTGCGTCACTAGGCCACAGGTTCAGCTGATGCGCGGCGTAGCGGACTGCCTTAGGCCACAGGAACTGGGGGGCACCGGCATGGCACATGGAGGTCCGAGCAACCTCCATGACCAGGCCGATGCGTCGCTCGGCTACCCCGTTATGCCGAGGCGAGTCTGGTAGCGTGTAAGACTGGATGATCCCCTGACCCTGACCGAACGTCTCCAGGCGAGTGGAAGAAAGCTCACCACCATGGTCCGAGTGTAGGCGGAGCCCACACAGGCCCTGGGCGCCACCCCTTGCTAGTAGCCACGGCTCAAGGACGGTAGGCACGTCAGCCTTCCATCGCAAGGGGAGAACCGTGGTGTAGCGGGAGAAGTCGTCCACCACAATCAGGAAGTAGCGCTCCTGACGTGGGCCAAGGACCGGGGAGGGGCCCCAGACGTCCAAGTGCAGGGTCTGTAGGGGAGCCGTGGTGGGCGGGAATGAGGAGAAGTGAGGGGCATCGCTCTACCGCCCCTCGACACAAGGAGCGCACAGCGGCGCAAGCGAGCGAGGAAGCGGGGCAAGCAACTCTGGGAGACCTGAGACCAAACGGTGACGTACCATCCTACTAAGACATGAGAACGACAGGTGACCTAGACGGTGGTGCCATAGGACCGACGGGTGGGTGAGTGACCGATAGTCGCATGACACAGCAGCTACCTGACCTGACCTGACCTGACCTGACCCAGTGTGGTGGGACCCTCGCACCCGTCTCTCCTCTGGCACCACCGTCTTGGTCACCCCTTCCTGCAGCATCTGCGTCGCATGCACTCACGTCTCCTTGTCTCTAGCCTCCCATACATGTGTTCCTCTGCCGGCCAGGTCCCTGCCCCCACTACCTCCATCGCTTGCACTGCCATGCACTCCCTGCGTAGAAGGGCGGCAGCGCGCCGATCCTCACTCCTCCTTGTTCCGTCCGACCACTGCTCCTCTGCAGACCCTACATATTTAACGTATGGGGCCCTGCCCCAGTCTATGGGCCAGGCTGGGAGCGCTACTTCCTGCTCGTCGTTGACGACTACACGCGCTACACTATGGCGTTTCCCTTGCAGCACAAGGGAGATGTCCGTTTTGTTTTGATCCCTTGGATCCGCGCTGTTCCCCGCCAGCTGAGCGCACGGTTCTGTCGGGGCCTCCCAGTGCTCCGTCTGCACTCTGACCGTAATGGCGAGTTTGCCTCCGGTTTCCTTGGGGAGGGCATCACCCAGTCGTTCACACTTCCGGCTTCTCCACCCCTCTTCCTAGTTCCAGGTTACCTCTCGGTAGACCCCCACCCCCCCTCGCGTCCTGCTCCCTCAGGTGTGTCTCAGGTCACACCACCCTTCTTGATTGAGCCTTTGGAGGTCTCCTCAGGCCCCCTTGGCCCGGCTAAGGGGGGTGACCCTACTTCTGACGACACGGCGGCTTCCCGCCGCTCACCGCGCTTGGAGACCCCTCTTGGTTTTCTGCCTCGACCGTCTTCGCCGCCTCTGCAGCCTGTCCTTGTAGACTCCGGTGCTACTAGGGGTGGTGCCGCTGACGGTGTAGTTTCTGGGAGTGCTGGGTCTGTGGGTGCTGACTCTGGGGGTGCTGGTTCTGGGGTTGTTGCGCGCTCTAGTGGTGGTGGAGTTGAGGGCACTACTTCTAGAGGTCCTGGAGCTGGAGGTACTAGAGCTGACAGTGCTGGAGGTTCTGGTGCTGGAGGTGTTGGAGCTTGCGGTGCTGGAGGTGCTGGCCCTAGAGGTGCTGGAGCTGGCGGTGCTGGAGGTTCTGGTGCTGGAGGTGCTGGAGGTTCTAGTGCTGGAGGTATGGCGCTGGAGGTGCTGGAGGTGGCGGTACTGGAGGTGCTGGCGCTAGATTTTCTTGCGTTAGAGGTGCTAGAGCTGGCGGTGCTGGAGGTCCTGGCGCTAGAGGTTCTGGAGCTGGCGGTGCTGGAGTTTCTGGTGCTGGAGGTACTACCGCTGGAGTTGCTGGAGGTACTGGAGCTGGAGGTATTGGAGCTGACGGTGCTAGAGGTTCTAGTGCTGGAGGTACTGGGGCTGGGGGTGCAGTGCAGCCACGGCAGCGGCGACCGTTCTTCTGGGACCAGCCGCCGTCATCACTACCACCACCTGGCTCAGCGCTTCTCCAGGTTCTCAGTCTTCCATCTTCCACTGGTGCTACTCCTCCTCTCCTGTGTCCACCGAGTGACCCGTCCCAGATTCAGTTACAGCATGGCACCCCACTGCCTGCTCCTTCTCCTTACACTGAGTTGACATACTCCCTAATTGAGTGTCGGGAGCTTGCGTCTCGTCTTGCCTCGCCTGTTGCTCATACCCGTCACACTCGTCGTGTTCGTACAAACCTTGTCCCCGACACTCACACTATGGCACTTCATCCTTCCTCAGTTCAACAGCGTGTTGTCCTGCCGTCTCCTCCGGCGTCCTCTCTTCCTGACGTTCCTGACCTTGAGTCTGACCTTGCTCTTGCTGCTAGTCAGACAGTCACTCGTTGCCTGGCCACACTTGTCATTGACCCTACCTTTGAGTCTGCTGTTGTGTCTGCCTTAGTCACTGAGCTCATTGATTTTGCTACTGCTTGTCGTCTTGACTACTTCGCGAGTCTTGTTTCTGAGTCTGACTGTCCTCCGTCCGTCGGGGGTGAGCTTGCCCTTGGCACTGACGTCCTTGAGGACAGGTAGTTTGAGCTGGAGTGCCTCGCCGCTGCTGTACCTTGTCTCGCTGCCATGCTACTTGCCCTTGACGGAGACCCGAATGCACTGGACATCCTGGCCCCGCGCTCTTATGCAGAGGCGAACACGGGTCAGTACTCCTCTCAGTGGCAGACAGCCATGGACGCAAAGATGGCATCGTGGAAGTCCATAGGCACCTACGTCGTCGCAGTTCTCCCTCCTGGGGCGAACATAGTCGATGGCATGTGGATTTTCAGAGTGAAGCGGTCGTCGGGTTCTCTGCCTCTCTTCAAGACGTGCTACATTGCACGAGGCTTCGGTCAGCGTCAGGGAGTTGCCATCTTCCAGACCTTCTCCCCCACCTGGAAGATGACCACTCTCCGGGTGTTACTGTCAGAACATTATAGCATATACATTTGTGTAGGCTGTAGTGGGGTAACCCATAAGGGGTACAACCCAATTAGGGTTAGTACTTGTACCCAACTCTTTCATAGTTCATTCATTCTCGTTTGTTACTTTCACATGGAATCAAAGCAGGTTACTTGGGCCCACCACCTGCTACGCTACGACTACCCCCCTAGGCCCATCGCCCCTAGCCCCGCGCCCAGCCTCGTTCCTAGCGCCGCGCCCGGCCCGTACCTCGCCCGCGACCGGCCCGTACCTAGCCCGCGCCCGGCCCCCTCTCTCGCCCGCGCCCGGCCTGTACCTAGCCCGCGATCGGCCCGTACCTAGCCCGCGATCGGCCCGTTCCTAGCCCTGCGCCTGGCCCGTCTCTCACGCCCGTGCCCGGCCCGACCCTAGCCCACAATCGGCCCGTATCTAGCCCGCGCCCGGCCCCGTCTCACGCCAGCGCCCGGCCCGTACCTAGCTCGCCACCGGCCCGTACCTAGCCCGCGACGGCCCTTACCTAGCCCGCGCCCGGCCTCTTCTCACGCCCGCGCCCAACCCGTCCCTAGCCCGCGATCGGCCCGTACCTAGCCCGCGACCCGACCATACCTAGTCCGCGCCCGGCCCCGTACCTAGCCCGCGCCCGGCCCCGCCCGTCGACGATCGCGCCCGGCCCCGTTCCTAGCCCAGCGCCCGGCCCCGTTCCTAGCCAGCGCCCGGCCCCGTACCTAGCCCCGCGCCCGGCCCCGTCCCTAGCCCAGCGCCCGGCCCCGTACCCAGCAGGTTCCCTTGTGGGAACGTTTTTTTTAGGGCCCACCACAATCACTTTTTTTTTTCTGCCCTGCCCGAAGCGGGCTTCGCGCCTGCCTCACCCTGCCGTCGCGGCCCCTGCCGTCACGGCCCCTGCCGTCGCAGCCCCTGCTCTCGCGGCCCCTGTCGTCGAGGCCCCTACTGCCATTAAGGCCCCTGCTGCCGTCGCAGCCCCTGCTGCCGTCGCGGCCCCTGCTGCCGTCACGGCCCTTGCTGCCGTCGCGGCCCCTGCTGCCGTCGCGGCCCCTACTGCCGTCGCGGCCCCTGCTGCCGTCGCGGCCCCTGCTGCCGTCGCGGCCCCTGCCGTTGAGGCCCCTGCTGCCGTCGCAGCCCCTGCTGACGTCGCGGCCCCTGCTGCCGTCGCGACCCCTGCTGCCGTCGCGACCCCTGCTGCCGTCGCGGCCCCTGCTGCCGTCGCGGCCCCTGCAGTCGCGGCCCCTGCTGTCGCGGGCCTTGCTGTCGCGGCCCCTGCCGTCAAGGCCCCTGCAGTCATGGCCCTGCCCTACCCTGCCGTCCAACCGCGGCCCTGCCCTACTGCCGCCCTGTCGCGGCCCTGACCTTACCGCCAGCTGCGGCCCTGCCCTGGACTCGCCCCTGGTAAGCACCCGCGCCGCCCAGCCGAGCCGCGCCGCCCAACCGAGCCGCGCCGCCCTGCCGCGCCGCCCTGCCGCGCCGCGCCGTCAGGAGCCGAGCCGCGCCGCCCAGCCGAGCCGCGCCGCCCTGCCGAGCCGCGCCGCCCTACTGAGCCGCACTGCCCTGCCCGCGCAGCTCCTGCTGTTGCTGCTGTTTTTTTTGCCGCTGCTGCTACTGCTACTACTGCTGCTACTGCCGCTATGGCTAGCCCTACTGTTCTTACCTTTGATGCTGAGGGACGTGCGGTTGACTTTGAGGTGTGGGTTGACGACTTGCAGCTCTTTCTTCAGTGTGACTCTAAGGACGGAGTGTCCCTTTTTTATCACACGTCCGATGTCTCTCCTGTACCTGCTGCCACTGCTGACTGGACGGTTCGCTCGCAGTGGACCACTCGTGACGCTGTTGCTCGCCTTGCTATTTGTAGCCACCTGCCGTCTTCTGAGCGCGCGCACTTTGGCCAGTACAAGACTGCTAAGTCTTTGTATGACGCTGTAGTAGCGCGCTACTCCTCCCCTGCCACTGCTGCCCTCAGCCGCCTCATGCTGCCGTACTTGTTCCCTGACCTTGCCGCCTTTGCCACAGTCGTTGACCTCATTACTCAACTCCGCACTAGTGACGCCCGCTACCGCGCTGCGCTTCCCACTGAGTTCTGTGCCAAGAACCCTCCCCCCATGTACATCACCCTTTACTACCTAGTCACCCGCCTTCTTGACTCCCTTGCTTCAGTCGGGGACCACTTTCTCTCCCTTTGCCCGACCGAGCTCACCGTCCACCTGCTAGAGGAGCGCCTCACTGCAGCTGAAAAGAGTATCGTTGCTGTAGGTGCTTCTTGCGGCGACACTCGCGCCCCTTTCTTTGCGGGGTGTTCCCCTGTCCCCCTTCTCCCCTCTGTTGATTCTGCTGCTGCTGTCGACCTCGTTGGTGCGGCGGTCGGGGCTGCGTCTGCTCCTAGTGAGAGGCGCCGCAACAGGAAGGGCAGAGGGGGCAAGGGCGGTGGAGGGGACAGTGGGGGCGCCGGTGGAGGCGGTGGAGGAGGCGGAGGGGGTGGCGGTGGAGGTGGGGGTGGTGGCGGGAGTGGGGGCTTCGGTGGCGGCGGTTGGGGTGGTGGAGGCAGCGACAGTGGCGGTGGAGGCAGCGGCAGCAGTGGTGGAGGTGGCGGCGGCGGTGGAGCTGGTCGAGGTGGAGCCGAGCAGCGTGGAGGCTTTGGTGGTAGCCAGCGCCAGCAGCAGCCACGTTCCCGTGAGACCCCGTCGGCCCAGCAGCTTCGTGAGTGGTACGCTGGGCGTGGGAGGTCTGGGGGTGTTGGTCCCTGCACTTACGTTCTTCGCACCGGCGGGCGCCGTGGGGAGACATGCGGGCTGCCACACACTGCGCAGCGCTGCTTCGGTCGCCTGACTGATGCCTGGCACGCCCATTTTCCTGACGCTGTTGAGCTCCCTCGTTGGGGTGATCTGCTTAGGCAGAATGTCGCTATCTTTGATCTTGATTTCGATGCTATCCTTGCTGCCATGTATGCTGTGACTGATAGTGCTGAGGGTGACTGCTACCTGTGTGTTCCGCCTGACCCGGGCATTGAGGCTGCTGCTCTAGGTGCTAGTGCGTCTGCTGCTCCAGGTACTAGTGAGTCTGCTGCTCCAGGTACTGGTGAGTCTGATCTCTCTGGTACTGCACCTACTGAGGCCTTGCACACTTTCACACTTGACTCTGGTGCTTCGCGCTCCTTCTTTCGCGACAGCACCACACTCACGCCGTTCAGTCGGCCTGTCGCAGTCTCCCTGGCTGACCCCTCTGGGGGCCCAGTCCTTGCGCACTCTTCCACGGTTCTACCGTGTCCTGCGGCCCCGTCGGGCTTGCTGTCGGGACTCCACCTCCCCTCGTTCTCTACGAACTTGATGAGTGTTACTCGCGTTACTCGCGTTACATCACAGTCTTCCCCTTGCGCCGCAAGGGTGATGTCATAGAGGTGTTGATCGACTGGATCTGCGGTGCCCGTCGCCAGCTCAGCGAGAGTTTCGGCTCGGACCTTCCTGTTCTGCGTCTGCACTCAGACAGAGGTGGTGAGTTCTCCTCTGACCTTCTGAGGGCTTTCTATTGTGCGGAGGGTATCCGCTAGACGTTCACGCTTCCGGCCTCCCCACAGCAAAATGGGATTGCTGAGCGCCGCATTGGCATGGTCATGGACGACGCTCGTACGTCCATGATCCATGCGGCTGCTCCCCATTTTCTGTGGCCGTTCGCGGTTCAGTACGTTGCGCATCAGATCAACCTTCAGCCTGGTGTCTCCTTGCCGGAGACCACACCTACTCTGCGGTGGACGGGGAAGGTTGGCGATGCATCTGTGTTCCGTGTTTGGGGATCTCGAGCTTTTGTCCGCGATACTTCAGCGGACAAGCTGTCCTCCCGTGCCGTTCCCTGCGTCTTCCTTGGCTTCCCCCCTGACGCATATGGGTGGCAGTTTTACCACCCTACCTCACGTCGTGTTCTGTCCTCTCAGGACGTCACGTTTGACGAGTCGGTATCCTTTTACCGTCTCTTTCCCTACCACACTGCCTCTCTCCCCCCCCCGCCCCTCTTACTCGCACCAGGTGCTCCTCCAGTAGACACCCTCCCCCCTTAGGGTCCTGCCCCCTCAGGTGTGTCCCTGGTAGACCCTGTTGAGCCTGTCGAGGTAGCTGTCGACTCTGGCTCTGCTAGGGGTGCTGAGCCTGCGGGTGCGGGGCCTTGGGGTGCTGTGCCTGGGGTTGCTGAGTCTAAGGGTGCGGAGCCTGGGGGTGCTGAGCGTGTGTGTGTGGAGCCTGGGAGTGCTGAGTCTGGGGGTGCTGAGCCTTGGGGTGCTGAGCCTAAGCGTGCTGAGTCTGGAGGTCCTCCAGGAGTCCCGTCACGGCGGGAGCCACTCTCTCCGCAGCGGCTACGCGAGTGGTACGCTCGGCACTGTGGTCGTGCTGCTGGAGCTCCGGGGCCTGCTGCTGGAGGTGCTTCTGGAGCTGGAGGTGCTGCTGGTGCTAAAGGTACTGGCGCAGTTAGAGGTCCTACTGGTGCTGGAGCTGTTGCTACTGGAGGTGCTGCTGGAGCTGGAGCTGCTGGAGCTACTGGAGCTGGTGGTGCTGCGGGAGTTGTAGCTGGAGACCCTAGAGCTGAGGGTACTGGTGCTGTCTCTGGTGTTCCTGGAGGCGCTGCGCGGCCGCGGCCGTACTACGTTCCGCTTCTTCAGCAGGTTCTTGGTCTCCCGCCTTCTACTGGTCCTACTCCTCCCTTACTGAGTCCACCGCCTGTCCAGACACAGTTGCAGTTACAGCCAATCTCTCCACTGCCAGGAGCACAGACTGGAGCACAAAACGAAGCACATAGCTCTGCGCTACTTCCTCGCTCGAGAGTTGCAGCATCGTGGTCAGCTTCGTCTTGCTTACATGGCCACTCAGGCCAACACTGCTGATATCTTTACCAAGGCACTTCAGCCTTGTGATCATCAGCGCTTTTGTACTATGCTAGGTCTTGTGCCTACTTGGCCTCACTTGCTCACTTCTTGACTCTACTTGTACTGTGATCCCTATACATATACCTGCATGTTTACACTTGCTAGGTTGTGTTCACTGTATTGTTTGTTCTCCTTTACATAACTCTGCATGTGAACTGGCCTTGTGGCCATTTGCTTGTGCTTAGAATGCGTGGTGACATCGTGATCCACCCTGAGCTTATTTTGCCTTTCTTGACCGGTCTTGTGACCTCTTGTTCTCCCCCACTTTGCCTATGGGGGTGTGTCAAACGTATATGCTATAGTCTTTCTAGGCTGTAGTGGGGTAGTTCATATAGGGTACAACACTTTTAGGTTTCCCACTTGTACCCACCTGCTTCCTAGTTCAGTCATTCCTTCCTTCATATTCTGACAGCTACGTGGCTCCCGGCAGGCACCGAAAGGTGCACTGGGATGCTGCGAAGAGGGTACTGCGTTACTTGTGCACGACGTCAGGCATGGGACTCGTGCTTGGAGGACGGGGTCCAGTTGTCCTCACCGGTCACGCAGACGCCTCCTGGGCTGACGACTCAGCTACGAAGCGGTCGTCACAGGGTTACACCTTCAGCCTTGGTTCCGGCTCAGTCTCTTGGCGGTCTACCCGCTCGTCTTCGGTTCTCAGCTCCAGTTGTGAGGCTGAGATCTACGCTGGGGCCATGGCTGCTCAGGAGCTACGCTGGCTCACTTACCTGCTGACTGACTTGGGAGATCAGTCTCGTTCGCCTCCAGTTCTGTACGTAGACAACAAGGCCATGATTCGCCCCAGGTGGGGGAACCTCGTAGACCTAGGTGCCTGTGGACTTCCAGGATGCCATCTCGGCATCCATGGCTGCCTGCCACTGAGAGAAGTAAGGACCCATAATCGCCTCTGCGTAAGAGCGCGGGGTCGGGATGTCTGGAGCATCCGGGTCTCCCTCAGGGGCAAGCAACATGGAAGCAAAACGAGGTACAGCAGCTGCAAGAGACTCAAAGTCCTCCTGCTTGTCCTCAAGGACGTCCGTGCTAAGAGCACACTCACCCCCGACGGACAGAGGACTAGCCGACACAGACTCAGAAACAAGAGCAGAGGCGTAGTCTAGACGGCAGGTAGCAGCAAAGTCAAGCAGCTCAGCAACGAGAGCAGACGCAGCAATAGACTCAAAAGAAGGGTCTGTGACAGCATTGGCAAAGAGACGAGAGACAGTGGGACTAGCAGCATGAGCACGGTCAGACTCAGGTTCAGGGACCTCAGGAAGAGAGGACTCAGGAGGAGGTGGCAGAGGAACACGGAGAGGAACAGAGGAAGGATGAAGGCTCATAGCGTGAGTGCCAGGGACTGAAGGAGGACGCGAACGAGGAACGCGACGAGCAGTGCGAACAGGCGAGACAGGACGAGATGCAGGCTCACGACGCTTTGTAAGACCGCCAGACTGCTCAGTGTAAGGAGAGGGAGCAGGCAGTGGAGAGGCCGGCTGCAACAGCAGCTGCGACTGGTCAGGCGGTGGACACAGGAGTGGAGGAGTAAGGCCAATAGCAGACGGGACACCAAGAACCTACTGAAGCAGGGGAACGAAGTACGGTCGCAGACGCACAGTGTCTCCAGAACCTCCAGCTCCAGGTTCCACAGCTCCAACCTCTGCAGCTCCAGCGCCTCCAGCTCCAGCGCCACCAGCGCAAGTGCCTCAAGCTCCAGCGCCAAAGCCTCCAGCTCCAGTAGCTCCAGGCTCCGTAGGGTCTCCAGCTCCAGCGCCCTCAACACGACCAGTCCCGGCAGCTCCAGTACCTCGGGTACGAGCACCTCCAGGACCAGTGGTCGCAGTACCTCCAGTAACACCAGCTCCAGCAACAACTCTAGGACCTCCAGCTCTAGCAGCGCCAGCACCTCCAGCTCCAGAAGCTCCACTCCAAAGGCGCGTACGCCGAACAAACCACTCACGCAACTGCTGCGGAGACAGTCTCTGCGGAGCACCAGCAGAACCTCCAGACGACGCAGCACCCTAAGGCTCCGCACCCTCCGAAGCAGCACCCTCCGGCTCAACACCCTCAGGCTCAGCACCCCCAGGCTCACCACCCCCAGTCGTAACACCCCCTGGCTCAGCACCCCCAGTCTCAGCACCCTCAGAGTCCGCACCCACAGGCTCCGCACCCCCAGACGCAGCACCTCGAGCAGCACCTGAGTCGACAGCAACATAAACAGGTGCAGGACCAGGGAGAGGGTCTACTTGAGACACACTTGATGGAGCAGGACCTTGGGGCGGGAGGGGGTCTACCGGAGGGGGACCGGGAGCAAGGAAGAGCGGCGGGGGCGGGGGAGGGGCAGAGCGGTAGGGGAAGAGGCGGTAAAAGGGAACCGACTCGTCAAACGTGAGGTCTTGAGAAGGGAAGACACGGCGCGAGGTGGGGTGGTAAAACTGCCAGCCAGGCGCGTCGGGGACAAAGCCAAGGAAGACGCAGGGGATAGCACGGGGGGAGAGCTTGTCCGCTGACGTATCGCGAACAAAGGCACGAGATCCCCAGACCCGGAACACCGACGCATCGCCAACCTTCCCCGTCCAACGCAGTGTGGGCGAGGTCTCCGGCAAGGAGACACGGGGCCAAAGGTTGAGCTGATGCGCAGCGTACCGGACCGCAAACGGCCACAGAAAATGGGGAGCGGCCGCATGGATCATGGAGGTACGAGCGACCTCCATGACTAAGCCAATGCGGCGCTCAGCAATCCCATTTTGCTGAGGGGAGTCCGGAAGCGTGAACGACTGGAGAATGCCCTCCCCACGATAAAAGTCCCGCAAGAGGTCGGAGGAGAACTCACCACCTCTGTCAGAGTGCGGACGCAGGACAGGAAGGTCCTGGCCGAACCGCTCGCGGAGCTGGAGACGGACTGTGCGGATCCAAGAGATCAAGACATCAACGACCTGACCCTTGCTGCGCAAGGGGAAGACCGTGGTGTACCGAGTGTAGTCGTCAACTACCAGCAGAAAGTAGCGCTTGCGGCTCTGTCCACTGATGCGGGCTGGGCCCCACACGTCCATGTGGAGAGTCTGCAGGGGAGCAAACGTCGGGGGAAACGAGGAGGAGTGAGGAGCGGCGCGCTGCCGCCCCTCGACGCAAGGGAGGCAGGGCGGAGCAGGCGAGGGCGGCAGGGAAGGCAGGGACCTGAGGAGGCCAGAGACAAGTAGACGAGAGTGCATGCCACGAAGGCGAGGCAGGGAGGGGTGACCTAGACGGTGGTGCCACAGAAGAGCCTGGTGCGACAGGAGGCGACACGAGCAAGAGGCGGCTACCTGGCCTGATGCGGACACCTAAGCAGACGCAGCTACCTGAGAAGGCTCGGTAGTGAGTGTGTACAGACTCGACCCTGGCCGACGAGTGAATGTGGCTAGGTGACGCCCCGTCCGTGTGCACGTGCAGAACGACACACGCTGACCCCCAGGAGTGGTGGTAGTGACCATCGCATCCTGGAGAGCAGCGGTGCTCACCAAGTTCGTAGAGAACGAGGGGAGGTGAAGACCTGACAGTGAGCCGGACGGAACCGCCGGACACGAGAGGACAGTGGAGGAACAGGCAACGATCGGGCCCCCGGAGGGGTCAGCCAGTCTGACCGGGACAGGTGCAGGAAGAGGAGTGAGGGTGGTGCTGTCACGAAAGAAACAGCGCGAGGCGCCGGAGTCCAACGTGAAAGTGTGCAAGGCCTCAGCAGGCGCAGTAGCAGGGAGAGTACAAGACTCACTAGCACCTAGAGTAGCAGCGGCTATACCTGGGTCAAGCGGCACACACCGGTAACAGTCACCCTCAGCACTAACAGACAAAGCATACATAGCAGAGAGAATAGCATCAAAGTCTAGGTCAAAGATAGCAATCCTAGACTTAAGCAGATCTGCCCAGCAAGGGAGCTCGACGTCGTCACCAAACTCAGCACGCCAAGCGTCGTCGAGGCGGGAGAAGCAGCGGTGCTGAGTGTGGAGCCGCCCGCAAGTCTGACAAGCACGGTCACCCGTGCAAATGACATACGGGCAACTACCCCCAGACGCCCCACGCAGAAACCACTCACGAAGCTGCTGGGGAGTCGGGGTCTCCCTCCGACGCTGCTGCTGCTGCTGACGCTGGCCACCTCCAGAACCGACACGCCGAGCGCCAGTACCACCGCTACCAGTCCCACCGCCTCCAGTGCCGCCACCCCCACTGCTGCCTCCACCACCGCCACCAGAGCCCCCACTCCCGCCAACAGTCCCACCGCCGCCACCACCTCCACTGCTGCCCCCACTACCACTCCCGCTGCCACCTCCACCACCGCTGCTGCCACCTCCACCACCCCAGCCACCCTTGCCCTTGCTGCTGCGGCGCTTCGCACTAGCAGAAGCAGCCCCGACGTCCTCAGGAACAGAGACGTCTGCAGCAGCAGCAGAGGCGTAGGAGGGGGCAAGGGGGGAGGGGGAACACCCCTCAAAGAAGGGCAGGCGCGGAGTGCCACGAGCAGCACCTACAGCAACCGCACAAGTCTCAGCTGTGAGGAGATGCTGCTCGAGGAGGTCAACAGGGAGGGAGGTGGAGTCGATAGAGAGGAAGTGGTCCCTGACAGAGCTAAGAGAGTCAGGGAGGCGGGTGACTAAAATGTAGAGAGTGATGTACATCGGGGGCGGGTTCCTATCAAGGAACTCAGCAGGAACGGCAGCGCGGTAGCGAGCGTCACTAGCGCGAAGGTGGGAAACAAGGTCCTCGACTGTGGTAAAGGCGGACAGCTCGGGGAACAAGTAGGGCAGAAGGAGGCGGCCTAGAGCAGCAATGGCAGGGGAGGAGTAGCGAGCGACTATAGCGTCGTATAGTGCCTGCGCTGTCTTGTGCTGTCCGAAGTGAGCGCATTCAGCTAATGGCAGGTGGTTGTGAATGGCTAAGCGGGCAGCAGCGTTACGAGTAAGCCACTGTGAGCGAGTCGAACTGTCAGCTGTGGCGGGAGGGGCAGTAGCAGCGCCTGACACTAGGTCAAGCAGCGAGACACTGTCCTTAGAATCGCTCAGTAGGTACAGCTGCAGGTCGTCTAGCCACGTGTCAAACGGAACCGGTCTGCCCTCATGATAAAACGCGCGAACACGAAGAGAAGCCATAGCTGTGCAGCAAGCAGGATAGCAGTAGCGGGAGTAGCAGCAGCAGTAGCAGCTGTAGCAGTAGCAGCAGTGACAGTGGGGCAAGGGACCGACGGGGCCGGGCGCGGGCTAGGGACGGGGCCGGGCGCGGGCTAGGTACTGGGCCGGGCGCGGGCTACGTACGGGGCCGGGCGTGGGCTAGGTACGGGGCCGGGTGCTGGGCAGGTACGGGGCTGGGCACTGGGCACGGAACTGGGCCTGGCGCGGGGCTAGGTACCGGGCCGGGCGCGGGCTAGGTACTGGGCCGAGCGCGGGCTAGGTACGGAGCCGGGCGTTGGGCTAGGAACGAGGCCGAGCGTTGGGGAGGTACGGGGCCGGGCGCTGGGCGCGGAACAGGGGCCGGGCGTAGGGCTAGGTATGGGGCCGGGCGCGGGCTAGGTAATGGGCCGGGCGCAGGCTAGGTACGGGGCCGGGCGCTGGGCTAGGGATAAGGCCGGGCGCGGGGCTAAGGGCCGACGAGGCCGGGCGCGGGGCTAGGTACGGGGCCGGGCGCGGGCTAGGGACGGGGCCGGGCGCGGGCTAGGGACGGGGCCTGGCGCGGGCTAGGGACGGGGCCAGGCGCGGGGGTCAACGGTCCTCGGGCTAGGTACGGGGCCAGGCCCGGGGCTAGGTACGGGGCCGGGCTCGGGCTAGGTACTGGGCCGGGCGTGGACTAGGGACGGGGCCGGGCGCGGGCTAGGTACGAGGTCGGGCGCGGGGCTAAGGGCCGACGGGGCCGGGCGAGGGCTAGGGACGGGGCCGGGCGCGGGCTAGGAACGGGGCCGGGCGCGGGCTAGGGACGGGGCCAGGCGCGGGGGTCGACGGGCCGCGGGCTAGGGGTCGACGGGCCGCGTAGGCTAGGAGCGACGGGCCGGTTGCGCGTAGGTTAGGGTCGACAGGCCGGGCGCGTAGACTAGGGTCGACGGGCCTAGGGGCGACGGGCCTAGGGCGGGTACTAGCAGCGTAGCAGGTGGTGGGCCCAAGGAACCTGCTCTGATTCCATATCAGAATAACGAACGAGAATGGAATGAACTATGAAACAGTTGGGTTCAAGTACTAACCCTAATTGGGTTGTACCCCTTATGGGCTACCCCACTATAGCCTACACAAATGTAAGCACTATAATGTTCTGACATCCTTCGTTGATGTCCCCCTCCCAGCCGATGCCAGCCTTGTCGAGGGCAAGTGGGTCTTTCGGGTGATGCAGCTGCCAGGCGAAGATCCGGTCTACAAGGCCCGCTATTGCGCTAAGGGGTTCACCCAGACTTGGGCTGAAGATTACTGGTTCACCTACGCCCCCACCGCCAAGCCGCCCACCCTCCGCACCTTCCTCGACGTTGGTGCGCGCGACGACATGGAGATCTGCTCCATGGACGTCTCCAACGTGTTCTTGCAAGGGGACCTGCACGAGCGCATCTTCCTCCGGCGACCCCCCGGGTTCCACGCCGCCTTTCCAGAAAACACTGTGTGGCAACTGCGTAGACCTGTCTACGGTCTGAAGCAGGCACCTCGGGAGTGGCATGCGAAGCTGTCTGCCACCCTGGGATCCCTTGGCTTCTCTGCCTCCCATTCTGACGCCAGTCTCTTCCTTCGCTCCTCCCCTCGCCGCTTCTTCATTCTGGTGTATGTGGATGACATGATCCTGCTCGCTGACTCCAAGACTGACATGGCGCAGATGAAGCAGCAGCTGCAGCAGCGCCTCAAGTGCAAGGACCTGGGCGACCTCACCCACTACCTTGGCATGGCTATCACTCTGGACCGTCCCGCTCGCACCATCACCCTCTCCCAGTCTCATTACATCGGCCAGATCTTGGAGAAAATCGAGATGACTCAGGCCATTCCCATAGCCACCCCCCTCCCTTTCGGCCACCAGCTTGCTCCGCCCACCTCGCCCTCCTCCTCCTCTCACCCTTATGCTGAGCTCGTTGAGTCGCTGATGTACGCTATGATGTGCACCCGTCCCGACCTCGCCTACCCCATCAGCGTGCTTGCTCGTTTTGTTGGCACTGGTCGCCACACCGAGGTGCACTGGAAAGCTGCTAAGAGGGTCCTCCGCTACCTTCGCGGCACCAAGGACCACACCCTCACTCTTGGTGGCTCCTCCCCTCCCCTCCTTTTGGGCTTTAGCGACTCCTCCTAGGCCGACTCGCAGCCCGACCGCCGCTCCTCTCAAGGCTACGGCTTCACCCTCGGCAGTGGCCTTGTTAGCTGGCGCTCCACACGCTCCTCCTCCGTTTCCCTCTCCTCCTGAGAGGCTGAGCTCTACGCTGGCACCATGGCCGCCTAGGAGTCCCGCTGGCTCTGCTTTCTTCTTTCTGAGCTTGGCGCTCCTCAGCCCTGCCCCACCCTCTGGTGTGACAACGCCAGCACCATCCACCTCATCAGGACCCTGTCTACCACGCCCGCTCCAAGCACATCGAACTCCGCTAATTCTTCATCCGTGAACTCATCCAGCGCGGCCTTCTTGCAGTCCGCAAGATTGCTGCCGAGGCCAACTTGGCCGACATCTTCACCAAGGCTCTCCTTCGCCCTGCGCACTCTGCTCCCCTCCGCCTCATCGGCCTTGCTCGCCCGGGCGCCCCTTGATTCAGGGGTTGCTCCCTTCCTGTGTTCGCATCCTAAGGGGTTGTGTTAGAATTCCCATGTTCTAGCATGCTAACACTTGTGACTGTCACCAATTGTGGTGTATTGTTGGGTTGGGACTACACCCAACTTTGGGTGTAGTCTTGCATTTTGGGGTGCCAATCTAACCCAATTGTGGTGGAGCCCCCAAATGCAACCCTATGGGCCATAGGTTGCCCCACTTCACAAAGTGAGGCCAACCCAACCCAATGGGCCATAGGTTGCCCCACTTTCCAAGTGTGGTCAACCCAACCCATTGGGCCATAGGTTGGCCCACTCCCCCAAGTGTGGTCAACCCAACCCAATGGGCCATAGGTTGGCCCACTCCCCCAATCCCACCTCCCTCCTTTCCCTTCCAACCTTCTCTTCCCAAACCTATGTATGCTTGCCAATTTTCCTAATCAAGTTAATGGTTCAATTTCCTTTCTTCACAGTCCATTCGCTTGTCTTCTATGCTTAGTTCCAGCTGTGAGGCCGAGATCTACGCTGGGGCTATGGCTGCGCAAGAGTTACGCTGGTTGACCTTGCTGACTGACTTGGGTGAGCGACCTCGTTCTCCTCCACTTCTGTATGTCGATAACAAGGTGATGATTGCCTTGTGTCGCAAGGAGAGACTGGGGCACAAAACAAAGCATTGCTCTTCGTGACTTTATCGCTCGAGAGTTGCAGCAGCGTAGTCAGCTTCACCTTGCTTATGTGGTTTCCCAGGCCAACACTGCTCATATCTTCACCAAGGCCCTAGGGTTTGGTGATCATCAGCGTTTCTGCACTGCTCTAGGCCTTGTGTCTATTCTGTCTCACTTGCTTGTCTCTTGACTTTGCCTTGTACCGTGATCTATATATATACTTGCATGCTTACTCTTGCTAGGTTGTGGTCACTGTACTAGTTGTTCTACTCTATCACTGCATCTGGACTGACCTTGTGGCCGCTTGCCTATGCTCAGACTGTGTGTTGACTTCATGATCCACCCTGAGCTTACTGTGTTTCTTCTCTTGACTGGTCTTGTGACCACTTGCTTGTCTTGATCTTTTTGATGTCCCTCACTTAGCCTTTGGGGGTGTGTCAGATTATATTAAGATTAGTGTCTAGGTTGTAGTAAGATGCTTAGGGGGTACACAAATACTCTCGATAATTTGCTTGTATCCCCCTCTTCACTAAATCTAACCATTCCTAGTCTACTATTCTGATAGTGCGCAACGCGCAACCCCTCCACTAGCCCTGTCCTTGCACGCATCTCCAGTGTTCTCCCGTGTCCGGCAACCCCCTCTAGTTCCCTCACAGGTCTCCACATCCCCTCGTTCGCTACGAACTTGGTGAGTACCTCGCACCTACAGTACATGATGGTCACAACCACCACTCCTGGAGGCGAGCTCGTGGCGAGCTGTACGGACACGGTGACTGGAGACCATTTGGCTATGTTCACACATCGGCCTGGGTCTGGACTGTACACACAACACACTGAATCTGCTCATGTGGCTGCGTCAGGTCAGGTAGATGCGTCTTGCTCGTGTCGGTTACTCACGCACCCGTCGCTCCTCTGGCACCACCGTCTTGGTCACCCCTCCCTGCAGCGTCTGTGTCGCATGCACTTTCGTCTCCTTGTCTCTGCCCCCCCGCATGTCAAAATAGGCTAGGCTTAGGCTTGGTTAGGTTTGGGAATCTTAGGAGTCATGGTGAGAGTATTGAGAGGAACAAGAGTTGGCCAAAGAGGTTCACTATGAGGGTACAAGATACAGTATAGGCGAGAAACATGAAATAAGAGGTGCACCACCAACATGGTTTGTATAACTACACTAGAGCTAAAGCTACAGGCAGTTATAGATATATATGAAAATATATATTACGACACACCCCCTAACTGCCTGCAACACAAAGCTAGAGCAATTCACACCCCCTGAAGGGCTACAACAGGCAGCAGAAGCAGCAGCAGCAGGAAATAGGAGTGGCAGCCAATGCAGTGGTGGCAGATTTAGCTGCAGAAAATTTTCAGCCACGGCAGATGCAGCAGCAGCGGGTGCAGGGGCAGCAGGGCGTCTGGAGAGGGAGTGCGTCCGGCGGCAACAGGCGGCGGCACAGCAGGGCTCAACGGCAGCAACCGCGCTCACCAGCAGCAGGCAGCAGCAGTAGGTGCAGATGGCAGCAGGGGCGGCAGCTGGAGGTGCCACGGTTGCAGCGGGTGGCAGCTGCAGATGCCTGGCTGACTCCTGCCACCCCCTCACCCTCCCCCCCACAGCGGCATGTGCGGCAGTGAGAGAGAGAGAGGAGGGGCAGCTGCTGGTGCGGCACAATCTCTCCCACCACCTCCTCACCCTTCCCCCCTTCCCCAACAGCGACAGGCGCTGCGGGGAGAGAGAAGAGAGAGGAGGTGCGGATGCCGCTAGCGGGTACACTCCAGCCACCTCCCCATCACAGCAGGTGCGGATGCCACTGGCGTTAGGCTGCACGGAACGGGGCCAGTAGTGCGCTGACGGGCAGCGCGTGCGGCGGGCTGCACGAAAAATCCTTGTTATTTATTTCGTGATGAATAATACACTATTTTTTTCAAATAAATCAATATTCTTAACTGGCGGAACTGAAATAGACCCACTTCCATTTTGTAGACGGTTTTTTTTTTGCTGGGTTCTCTCTTCTATTGCCGATTTGTTACCGGTAAGAGTTATTTCCTTGTACTGTCATTTTCCGGAAATCAGTCTTTAAGGCGGATCCTTCCTTCCCTCACTGCCTCACTACCCTCATTCCCACCTCTCCCTACGAGGCGCCGCGCGTTCAGTTCGTGACCAACAACCAACTCAAGCACTGTCGCAATAGCCGTGACGAGCCACTTAGGGCGTGTGCCTTTTTTGATTTTTTTGTGTTTTCGCGGACAGTCCACTTGATCGAAGCGGACGGTCCCAATAGCGGGTACCGGACAGTCCATTTCGAAAATTCGAAACTGCAGACTGTCCGAAGGCAAAAACGTGACTTTTCTCTACATCTGAAACTACCGAAGTACTGTGCACTCGCTAGAGCTACTGTACCATCGTAACCCCAGTCACACACTCTCGCCAGTTTCGCTCACCACACGGCGGCTCGATTTCAAACATTTCACACCAACCCAGCTCACCACACAACTCGACACATCGAACAGATCTAGAGGGAGCGGGGGTTCAGCATGGGGACTTTGACTAGAGGTGTTCGGGGTGGTGTTGGCCGGTTCAGAGTTGTCATCTGCGCTTGAGTGCTCCATTGCAGGCTGAGTGTGAGGGTTCAGTTCGGATTGCTGGGGCCTTTGTACTGTTGGTGGGCTAGGGGGTGATGTGAACGTTCAATGTTCAGTCGCGAGGCGCGGTCCTCAAATAAATTGTACATGCGGCTCGGTTTTTGTTTTTCGAGACCTTCGCGCGCCAATCCAGTGTCAGAACTGTGCCTCCGTCCGTTTGCAATTCGAACTGCCAAAAGTTCAGAATGTGAACCGTTGCTTGGAGGAAAAAGTGACGCGACGGTTCGAACCGCTGGCGACGTCGCCAACACCTTCACGAAACATTCACGACAAGTGACGAAACGGGTAACATTTTTGCAAATCGGACGGTCCACGTTTCGAACCGTCGGGAGCAAAAAAGGCACACGCCCTTACCTCGACAGCTGAAACCGCCGTTACCTCAGCAATAATTTAGTACCGTACCTGATAACGGTGTAACTTTCAGCATAAGCAGCCCGACAGCAGCAGCAGCGGCTGCAGCAAGTGCAGGCCAATCTCACCAGCAGCAGCAGCAGCATTTCATTCTCGTACCTACCTGGTGGTAACGGCAAGGTACGATGTGGTACTTGGCGTATTTCATGCATCGCCACCTCGACTTCCGCCTCGACGAGCTGCAGTCCCTCGCCGTCCTCGCTGGCGTGCAGCCGCCAGCTCAGCACGCCGCGCCACGTCACGATGACGTGGAATTGCGGCCGCCTGCCAGCTCGGATTCATCGGAGGGAGAACGAGGCGGAGAGAAGGGAAACGAAGGGGAGAGGGTGGTTGAGGAAGTGAGGGGAGACGAAGGCAGCGAGGAGACGAGGAGGGGAGAAGAGGGGAGTGCAGTTACTGCAGTCGAAAGGGGAGAGGATGAGGATGAAATATCAGGAGGAGGGGAGAGCGAGTGGGAGCCAGTAAGATGGAGGAAGCCACGTGGCGATCACATGGACTCGCCGTTCTTCTACGTGGATCTGCCGTCTGATGACGTGGCGAGGCAAATGGCCTCTAGAAGTGAGTCGGCGATCAACACGATTTCCTGAGTCACGCAGTCGCTAGGCGCCTACATAGAAAATACTAGGCTGACAAAAAGCTCGCAGGACTTAAGCAGCCAGTGCCTTGCCAGACCTTCTTTTCCTGTTAGAATGGCCTTCTTATATGCACGGATCCGAGTCACTACGAAGCTTCGAGGTCCGAATTCTCGCCGCCCTCATTTTAGCAGTTGAGAAAGTCGACTCTCTAAACCCTACAGTCGAGAAGAGGCATTTCCGCTTCTAGGGTTTAGCGATTGGCTCGTAGAGGTTCAGGGGTTAGGCGATCATAAGGCGCACCTCTAGTTTCGCGGACGATGGACGAGAATTGTGGTTGAAAGGGGGGGGTTTCCAGCTTGCAGGGCTCAGAGTTTTTTTATTCGTCTGTTGGAGGGGTTTTGGGAGTTCGGATGGAATCGTTTTATTGGCTGACGCTGAATCAACGACCATACGCCCTCGCACGTGCCATGGCTCCTCATTCCGACTCCCATGTTTGCCACTCCATCACGTGCCCTTTGCTCCCCATCATCACAGACTCTTGCCTGCTGGATGTGATCTCTACACACTCCCCATTCCTCCCTTCCTATCTCCGCACCCACTGTTTGCTTGGAGGCTAAGCTCGTGACAATTCCTTCTCCCACACTCTCTCCTTCCCTTCTCCCATCTCAACATCCCACTCCTGTCCTCTTCCCCTCCTCTCCACCTCCTACCCCCCCTAGGCCTGCTTATAAAGGGGATATTCGACATATGGGCGGAGGCGCCAACCTACGAGGCCCTAAAGCCGCAGGTGCAGGCGAACCTGGCTTCCAAGGTGACGCCCTTCACAGCCCCCGGCTACACGTTCAAGATCGTTGTTGATGGCTTTGGCAAGCTCTTTTCGATGGAGGAGCAGCGGGATCGCATAGAGCGATTCACGTACATCCCCTTCCAGGTGGGTGGGTGGTTTGGATTCCTCACAGGCTCTTGCAATCAATCGTCCCGAACTCGTCTGTCCGGCTGGTTGTGGCGTGCTTGGTGCCTAAAAGGATCTTCTCTCCTTGCTACGGCCCGACACATCCTCTTCGAGGTCAGCTTTGGGTGATAGAGCAGGCAGCCAGCGGCAGCAGCGAGAAGCACCCCCTCATGTCTTCCCTCCTTCCGTTTTGCTCCTCCCATCCCCACTTTACCTTGGCATGGCAAGTACTTTGCTGTCCTCCTTCCTTCCACTGTCCACACCCGCAGGTAGCCGTATTGGACCATGAAGTATCAGCTGAGGGGCTGGTCGTGACCCGGTCCACTCTGTTGCCTCACGTGTCCCCTCCCCATCCCCATCCCCATCCCCCTCCCCATCCCCCCTTACCTTGGCATGGCAGGCAGGGCTGAATGAAGCTGAGCGCGCCAAACCGCATGGTTTGGGGGAAGGCATGATAGAGCTGGCAGCTGCAGACAGCACCAGCAACCCCCCTTCCTTCTCTTCCCCCCACCCCCCCCCCCCCCCCCCCCTTTGCCTGCCTGCCTGCCCTCGCTACCCTCGGTTGCTTCTGCCACATCCCCCTTTTCGTGTCACAGGGCCGAGTGGGGCTGAGCTCCCGCTCTAACGCACTACTGCCTGCCCTAGTCCTAAGTACGCTTGGCAGGGTAAGGTGAAGCTGAGCGCGCCAGACCACAAGTTCTGGGTGATAGAGCAGGCAGCAAACAACACCAACAGCACAGCACCCCCCACCCCCCACCCACCCCCCCACTCCCCGCCCTATCTCCCTCTGCCTGCCTTCATTGCCCTCACTTTACCCTGTTCCATCTCCCCATACGCTTGGCAGGGTCGGGTGAAGCTGAGCGCGCCCGATGACAAGTCGTGGGTAATAGAGCAGGCAGCAGACTACACCAACCAACAGCAACCCACTCTCTCTGCCTATCCTCTTTACTCGTTTTTTCCTGCCCTGTCCCCCCTTCAACTTGGCAGGGCAAGGTGAAGCTGAGCTCGCCCGAGTACAAGTTCTGGGTGATAGAGCAGGCCGCAGAATGCACCAACAACGGCCTCCCCCCCAACATGCCCTTGCGTGTGTTCATTGGCCGAGAGGTGCGTGTTCATTGGCCGAGAGGTGCGTGTTCATTGGCCGAGAGGTGCGTGTTCATTGGCCGAGAGGTGCGTGCGGGGGAGGAGAGGTGTGTGCGAGGGAGGAGAAGTGCGTGAGAGCGAGGAGAGGTGCCTGTTAGTCGCCCCACTGCAGGTAGTCGCCCCACTGCAGGTAGTCGCCCCGCCCATCCCGTCTGTCATGGAAGCAGAGCTACTGCTTTTTGCACTTTCCTGGCTGCACAGGGTCACTGCCCCCCCCCTCCCTCCTTACCCACAGGTAGCCCCTCCCTCCTTACCCACAGGTAGCCCCTCCCTCCTTACCCACAGTTTCTGCTGCTGTGCTTCCCCCCTCCCTCCCCTGCCCACTCACAGGTGGCAGTATCAGACCGCACAGTGGCAACAAAGTACGAGCAGCGAGCTCAGTCGCCGGCGCCACCTGGGCCCACTCTTCTGTCTCACACGTTCCCCCCCTTCCCTCCTGATCTCCCTCCACACCCACAACCACAGGTGGCAGTAGCGGATCGCACAGTGGCAACAAAGCCCGAGCTCAGCCGCCGACAGCACCTTGAAAATCCCCTCTGCTGTCTCGCACGTTTCCCTCCTTCCTCACATATCTCCCCCCTCTCAACACTCACAGGTGGCAGTGTCAGACCGCACAGTGGCCACCAAGTACGAGCTCAGTCGCCGCCAGTACCTGGGCCCCACAGCTATGTACGCTGAGCTGTCGCTGCTCATGTTTCCCTCCCTCCCTACCTACACAGGTAGCGGTATCAGACCGGACCGTTGCCACGAAGTACGAGCTCAGTCGCCGCCGCTACCTGGGTCCCACCGCCATGGATGCTGAGCTGTCGCTGCTCATGGCCAATCAGGCGCTGGCGCGGCGGGGGGCTCTCATGTACGACCCGTTCGTGGGGACAGGGAGTATCCTGGTGGCTGCTGCTCACTTCGGCGCCATCACTCTGGTGAGAGTCACTCATTATCACGTACGATGTTACAACCACATCAGAATATTGTGTGTGGAGCTGCGCGGAGCGCTCATGTACGATCCGTTCGTGGGCACGGGGAGCATCCACGTGCCCGCTGCTCACTTTGGCGCTGTCACTCTGGTGAGAGTCACATTCAGATGAGTCATCATACGAGTAGCACATGGCAAAGGGGCTCTCATGTACGACCCATTTGTTGTGGGCACGGGGGATGGCAAGGGGGTGTGCGTGCTGCCACTGCCACACCCCCACTCCTGTCTCCTTACCACACCCCCGCTCTCTCTCTCCCCCACTGCCACCCCCAGGGAGCGGACGTTGACACCAGGGTGGTGCGGGATGGCAAGGGAATGTTGGCAGTGCAGCTCACACCAATGCTGCCTCTTTCCCCCACTGCCCCACCGCGCCACTCCCTCTCCCCCCTTCTCCACCACCTGTAGGGAGCGGACATTGACATCCAGGTGGTGCGCGACGCGACGGCAAGGGGATGTGTGTGGCGCACACAACCACATCTCCACACCTCACTCCTCCTCTCCCCCTCCTCCCCCCCTCTCCACCACCATCAGGGAGCGGACATTGACATCCAGGTGGTGCGCGACGGCAAGGGGTGACTCAAATCAAATCGACTTCTGAGATGATTCAACGGTCAACTCGCCCCCATTTCCCCAACTGCACCCCTCCTTACCACCACACTCAGGGGGCGGACATTGACATGAGGGTGGTGCGGGACGGCAAGGGGTGACTGTGGTGCACCCACACGCATCTTGTCTCCTTACCACACCCATCTTGTCTCCTTACCACACCCTCACTCCTCATTCCTCCACCACCCCTCTCTTCCCTCCCACCACCACCTGTAGGGAGCAGACATTGGCATCCGGGTGGTGCGGGATGGCAAGGGGATGTGAGTAGTGCGTACAACCAAGTCTCCACACCTCACTCCCCCACCCTCGCTCCTCACTTCCCCCCCCCCCCCCCCCCCCCCCCCCCCCCCCCCCCCCCCCCAACCACCTGTAGGGAGCGGACATAGACATCAGGGTGGTGAGGGACGGCAAGGGCCCCAATCGACTTCTTATATACGCACTCTCCCCCTTTCCCCTCCCTTCCCCCCCCCCCCCGCACACCACCACCACCTGCAGGGAGCGGACATAGACATCAGGGTGGTGCGGGATGGCAAGGGGATGTGACTAGTGTTCATACAACCACATCTCCACACTTCACTACCCCACCCTCGCTCCTCACTTCCTTCCCCCCCCTCTCCCCCCACCCCCACCACCACCTGTAGGGAGCGGACATAGACATCAGGGTGGTGAGGGATGGCAAGGGCCCCAATCGGGACGTGTGGGCCAACTTCCACCAGGTGAGCGTTCAGTGTGCAGCCACCGTATGCGCCTTTCAGTGTGCAGCCACCGTATGCGCCTTTCAGTGTGCAGTCACTGTATGAGTATTGCGGGCATTGTCAGTAATGTGTGCACCAGGTGAGTCAACTCTTTAGCCATCGCCACGATACGCCCCCTCTCCTCCGATTCCACTTGCTGACCCCGTTTTCCCCATTCCCTCATTCCCAGTCTCTCCTTCCCTCTCATTCCCTCCCCTCTCTTCCTCTTGCAGTACTCGCTTCAACCACCAGTGGGGTTACTGTGGGATGACAACAACTTCCCTCCTCGATTTTTCCCACCCCTCTCACTACCCCTTTCCTCTATCCCCTCCTTCCCTCTCCTCCCTCTCCCGATTCTCCCTTGCAGTACTCGCTTCAACCACCAGTGGGGTTACTGCGGGCGGACAACAACTGCCCTCCCTGGAGGCAAGACCTAAGAGAGGTGAGCTTGTTAGGAGCCTCAAAACTGCGACGTTTATTTTAGGCAGCTAAAGAATGAGACGATTTCTCAGGCTCCTCAAAATAATGTGTGAGCGGACAAAAGTTGCCTTCCCTGGAGGCAGGAAGTACGAGAGGTGAGTGCCCCTCTTGCTCCTAGCTCAAGAGGTTTACTCAACACAATCTTTCAGATTCTTGAGCGCCCACCGCCCTGGTCTTTTATCACCATTTGTTGAACTTTTCAGCAGGCAAGCATGTGAGTCGGTAATTACGTTCCTTTCTGAGTGTACTTCCCATTCCCACTTACAGGGAGCGGACAAAAGTTGCCTTCCCTACTTCACCTCGGCTTCGTGAAACCCTTTTTGCTCCCTTCTCCGAAATTGATCCATGTTTCTCCCCCACTGCTCCTCCCTACGGCATATTGGAGGCGGTCAAAACCCCGGGCGTACAACTTCACAGCAATGCTTTGTTTGATTCCTTTCTTCACCAACCTCCCAAATATATATCCATATGTTTCTCTCCCCTTGGTTTCCTCCCCCACCTCCAGATGTTCCATGCCATCATCTGTGATCCTCCCTACGGCGTCGGGGCAGGCGGCCCGGATGATGCTGAAACTCTGGGCATACTTTGCTCCCTCTTCTTTCCCTTGGTTCCCTCCCCCATCTCCAGATGTTCCATGCCATCATTTGTGATCCTCCGTATGGTGTCCGGGCAGGCGGCCGAAAGTCGGGCGGGAGGAAAATTCTCAACGGGGTGACCGACCCGTACTCCATAGCAGACAACCTGAAAGCTGCCCACATCCCCTCCACCGCCCCTTACTCACTCGAAGAGTGCCTACACGATCTTTTAGACACGGCTGCCCGGCTGCTCGTCATTGGCGGGCGGCTCGTTTACTTTTACCCTGCTGCCCGAGAGGAGTATGTGCCTGAGGAAATTCCAGGGCATCCGTGCCTGAAGCTGGTGGCCAATAGCGAGCAGATTCTGACAAAGCGGTGGAGTAGGCGGCTTGTGACTATGGTGAAGGTTGCTCTGTACAGCGATGACATGGCAGCTGCACACGTGGCAGCGCATGAGTGGTTCAGAAAGAAGCAGATTGAGGAGAGTAAGATGATGAGGGAGATGGGGGAGGCAGGGGAGGTTACGGAAGGGGAGGATGAGGGGAGAAGGGACGGGGAAGCGAGCAGGGAGGGATGTGGCAAGGGGGTGAAGCAGGGAAAAGGGGATAAGAAAGCGGAGGGAGAGAGGAGGTCAGGGAAGAATTTTCATGACTTGGTGTTTGCGTCGCGGGCAGATGAGGTGGCAGGGATTCACCAGCAGGCCTCGGTGCGAGGCATGAGGGATGGGAAGGGAGAAGCGGGAGGGAGGGACAGAGCGAATGAGACCGCTCATAGATTATCGCGCAAGGCGGCAAAGCAGGCGTCCAGACCACTGTATCGTGCCAAGTGTGTGTGATGGATGGGGGCAGTGAGGGTGACCTTTGAGTCGACTCAAAGGTCACAACAAATGGGGCCACTCTCAGGTCATCACGCAAGGTGGCAAAGCAGGCATCGAGACCACCGTATCGCGCCAAATGTGTGTGAGGGTACAGCGAGGGTGGATGATTTGGCAGGCTGAGTCACCAGCAGGCTTGGGCCTATGCCCATGAGGGTAGCGAGGGGCACAGAGTATGTGCTGTCTTTCATTTCTAGAGAATCCGAGAATCGATCGTGCAGAATAAGCACTGAATTGTTAGGGCGATTCACACCATGAAGTATGTTATTGCTGATTTAATTGTTATCGGTTTGTTACTATATGCAACTTCCGAAACAGTTGCGTCAGTTTGATGCTCGAGATGTAACGACCAATCAGATATCGCATGATTGCGCCGGGAGTGGGTGAAAGAACTTGACCAGATTCGGCTTGATAAGCCACACAACTCACTGACCAACACGTGGTGGCGCCACGGTGTTCACGTTGTCGGTTGCAGGGTAAGTAGCTTTGGCGGGGGTACTACTAGCGACCCTGCGCTTTCCAGGGAACTACAGTGCTAGTTGCGGGCACTTTCCGCCCCTCCGTCCCTCCAACAGGAAAGTTATTGCAACATCACAGAACTCGGCTCCACATACACCCACGTGCCACAAATTCGCAAGCCACTGGAAACACCTGACCGGAAAAAACTACCGTAATCACCCGGATATAACACCCTAGGGTCTTACTTTAAATCCAGTGAAAAAATGGGGGGGGTCTTCTCAATGGCAAAAGCTACATAACACCCGGGTTCATATATATAGCACATGTTTTTTTAAGCAGAATTGATTGGAAAGAAAAACAGGGTTCTTACTTGACTGGGAAAATGGTGTTTGCGCGAGCGAAATCGAGTATGCGACGATAATGCAACCCCCCACTATAACCTGCCACATGGCAAGTCCCAATGGGCCACCTCTGGCCCTGATTGGGTGAAAACAGTGCTAGCATCGCGCGGCGAGGTTGCATGGGCCCTCCGAGGCTGGAATTCTTCACTGTGCTGCGTTGTCATTGTTTCGGTCACGTCGTGCCCGTTTTGGTCACGTCCCTCTCCCTCAAACGACTCTCATCTTTCGTTTATGCAGCGGCTCCATTGCTCGAATCTGTGTTGTGCTCGGCAGGCTATAAGTGCGCTTCTTTCCCTGTCGCTACTTCGTTAGTTTAAACGCAGTTTAGCTATGGCCAGTGACACCAACCTGCAATAGGTTTAGATGGCAACCTCTCCAGATTCCAGCAGTACGGTAGTTAGACGGCACCGGCCTGTTTACACTCCGTCTCCCGCTGCTGCACGCGCACGCCCGACTCCTCGCCCCTACATGCCTCAGTCGTCTCCTGCAGCCAGTGGCTCTACCGAGGATGAACCGAGCAGTAACGCAGACCGTCCTCGGCCTCCTCTTCCCCGAGTGGCTGTCCCCACTTTTCCGCAACATAATCGCCCGCAGGGACAAGTGAAGCGCAACGCGGATGCAGAGCCTCCTTCCCCGCGGCATCGTATGACGAAACGCGTTCGTCACTCGTACACCGCGAAAGAGAAGCTTCACTGGCTGAAGATGCAAGAATTTCAGCCGGACCTGTCGAATCGAGCTCTTGCCAAGCTCGCAAAGGTGCAACCCTGCCAGATTCGTGACTGGAAAAAGATGAGGGAACGACTGGAGGTCGCTTCCGGATGCCGCCGTCGCCTCATGGGGGCAGGACGCAAGGCGAAGTACCCGTTTATGGAACGGGCGGTCTACCGCCAGTTCCTGAGCCACCGAGCAAAGGGGCTCTCCGTTTCTGTCAACATGCTCCAGAAGTGGAGCGCGAAGTATATGAAGCATCGGATGCCTGGGGTCAATTGGCGCGCGTCGTTCCGCTGGTCGGCTCGTTTCCGCGCGCGGTGGCACTTGGCAAGGAGGGTGAAGATTAAGATGGGGCAGAAGTTGGCAGCGGGTAAGTCTTCGCGTTGAAGTGCGGTCATGGTTCGTCTTCGAACATGTTCTAATGTGCACCGTGGTTCTGAATGCAGATTGCAAGGAGAAAGTCGAGTCGTTTTGGGAGTTTGTGCGCCAGATGCGCACTCTGCATGACTACCCACTCGATCTGATCGTGAACGCCGATCAGACTCCGCTTTTCCTAGAGATGCCGGCGGAACGTACAATCGAAATGAAGGGAGCGCGGACGGTACACGTGCGGTCTGCGGGCTACCAGAAGGAACGCGTTACTGTTATGCTGGCAGTAACGGCGGGAGGGCTGAAGCTTCCCCCCTACGTTGTGTTCAAGCGGAAGACCGTCCCGAAAGTGGCCATTCCTGCCGGTAAGTGAACCAAACCACGCCTCAACCCGTGCTATTGCCTGCTTCTCTATCAAACCCGCGGGACTCTGACGCTCGCGTTGTTTTCGACAGGTGTGGTGGTCCGTGCACAAGAGAAGGGATGGATAGATGAGTCTCTTGTGCAGGACTGGATCACGCAGGTGCTTGTGCCGTTTATGAAGCCTCTGCGAGAGACTACCGGACGCCGAAGGGAGGCCTTGGTGGTGCTGGACTCATACCGCGGCCACTTGACCGAAGCTGTTGGTCAGACGATGCGCATGTTCAGGCTGTCGAGGGCGGTCATCCCAGGGGGGTGCACACCGCTTGTGCAGCCGTTGGATGTATCGATCAACCGCGCGTTTAAATGCGGTGTGCGTCACCGTTACAGCACGTGGTTCGAAGAAGACGGCATCAACCTGACAACGCGTGCAGGTGAGTTGATGCCTCAACTTGCATTTCCGCGAGGCTGGCTATTGTGCATGCATATGTCCCAACTATGGCTCGGTTTGCAAGTCCTCAATCGTGAATGTAAACTTCTTCCCTTACCACAGGCAATCTGCAAAAGCCGCCTGCGGAGACGGTTCTCCGCTGGATCGACGAATCCTGGGAAGCTGTTCCAGAAGAGCTCGTGAAGAAGGCGTTCGTCACATGCGGGATCTCCACCAGCATCGACGGCACCGAAGACCACCTCATCCTTGCCCACATGCGGGACAAGGGTGAGGTGGAGGTGCTGGACGACGTCAACGAGATGGTTGACGACGAGACTGTCGTCAACCCCTTCTACGCTGAAGTCCCCATGCCGGCCGAGGAGCTACAGGTGGAAGAGGAGGATGACGCCGCAGAGGCGGAGGCGGAGGCGGAAGACGAGGAGGGGGTTGGGCCTGCAGACGGCGAGGAGGCGGGGGAGTGCAGCGATGATGATGACTGGTGGCGTCCCGGCCGCTTTGACGGAGAAGAGGTTGAAGAATGGCATGCAGGGGACGATGATGAGTAGATAGCACCGTATTGCAATTCATGATCTCTGGGTGGTAGATGATCTTGATGTTTATGTGAAACTCTTGGTTCTTGATGGCGGTAATCTTAGTAGGTAGTAGATTGCACCCCTAGATCTATGAAATCTACCTCTAATGAGAACTTTTGCCTGACATAACACCCTCCCCCCGGGTCTTATAAAGAATCACCCCAAAAGGGGGGGTATAGTACAAACGAGGTCAACTATAACACCCACCCCGCACAAGCCACCCGGGGGGTCTACAATTTCGGCGGGTGGTATATCCGGGTGATTAAGGTAAAACCCAATCATAAAGGGATGCGTCTCGGGGAGGCATAAACCCTAAAAAGAATTCCGCCGCCCCGTGTTTAGGGTTGATCCCTCCCGAAAATGAGTCCAAGTTCCCTATGGGTTTTATGTTTTTCTGCCCTGCGTTCTCTAATTTTCTCAAATTTGTGACACGTGGGTGAATGTGGGACCGAGTTCTGTGCTGTTGCCATAACTATCCCGTCTGAGGGTCAGAGGGGAGGAAAGCAGGCCCTACGATATCATGAATTTTCCCCTGAAATTCCTGATTTTCAGGGATTTTTTTTGTACCTACCCTGATTTTTCAGTGTTCAGCTTTTTGAAGGACTGATTTTTCAGCCTTTAGGGGCCAGATGTGTCAGAATTGTGAAGGAAGGAATGACTGAACTAGCAAGCAGGTGGGTACAAGTAGGAAACCTAAAAGTGTTGTACCCTATATGAACTACCCCACTACAGCCTAGTCAGACTATAGCATATAAGTTTGACACACCCCCATAGGCAAATTGGGGGAGAACAAGAGGTCACAAGACCGGTCAAGAAAGGCAAAGCAAGCTCAGGGTGGATCACGACGTCACCACGCATTCTGAGCACAAGCAAATGGCCACAAGGCCAGTTCACATAAAGAGTTATATAAAGGAGAACAAACAATACAGTGAACACAACCTAGCAAGTGTAAGCATGCAGGTATATGTATAGAGATCACAGTACAAGCAGAGTCAAGAAGTAAGCAAGTGAGGCACAGTAGGTACAAGGCCTAGAACAGTACAGAAACACTGATGATCACAAGGCTGAAGTGCCTTGGTGAAAACATCAGCAGTGTTGGCCCGAGAGGCCACGTAAGTTAGACGAAGCTGACCACGCTGCTGCAACTCTCGAGCAAGGAAGTAGCGCAGAGCGATGTGCTTCGTTCTGTGCTCCAGTCTGTGCTCCTGACACAAGGCAATCATGGCCTTGTTGTCGACGTAAAGTACTGGAGGAGAACGAGGCGGCTCTCCCAGGTCGGTCAGCAGGTAGGTGAGCCAGCGTAACTCCTGTGCAGCCATGGCCCCTGCATAGATCTCAGCCTCACAACTGGAGCTGAGAACAGAAGACAAGCAGGTAGACCGCCAAGAGACAGAGCCGGAGCCAAGGCTGAAGGTGTAACCCTGTGACGACCGCTGCGTAGTCAAGTCGTCAGCCCAAGAAGCGTCTGTGTGACCAGTGAGGACAACTTGAGCCCGTCCTCCAAGCACGAACCCCATGCCCGACGTACTGCACAAGTAGCGCAACACCCTTCCTGCATCCATGTGCTCCTTCCTGTGTCTGCCAGGAGAGACATAGCGTGCTAGAATGCTAAGAGGGTAGGCAAGGTCAGGTCGAGTGCAGGTCATCAGGTACATGAGGCAGCCCACAAGCTCTGGATACAGGCCACTCGGCTCTACGGACACGTCCGAAGGTGGAGCTGAGAGCGAGTGACCGGTAGGCAGAGGAGTAGACTGTGGCGAGGAGTACGTGAAGCCGAAGTGCTGAAGGACCTGCTGCACCATGTGTGACTGAGTCAAGGTAATGGTGCGCTGTGCTCTGTCCCGGGTGATCCGCAAGCCAAGATAGCTTGTGAGCTCACCCAGGTCTGTGCACGTGTGTCTCTTCTGCAGCTCCGACTTCACGTGGGCGAGTGCCTCAGTGTCAACAGTAGCAAAGACCAAGTCGTCTACGTCCACGAGAACGTAGAACGGCGGCAGAGTGGTGTCGGTGCGTAGAAACAGCGACGGGTCAGCAGTGGAAGGAGCAAAACCAAGAGCAGCAAGAGTCGTCCTGAGTGTGTCGTGCCACTCACGGGGTGCCTGGCGGAGACCAAAGACTGGCCGCCGGAGGCTTCACTGGTGGGCGGCGGGAAACGACCCAGTGAAGCCAGGTGGGCGGCGCAGCCAGATCTCCTCGTGCAGGGTGCCCTGTAAGAAGGCTGTGCTGAAGTCAAGAGAGTGTAGCCCGTAGTCACGCAAAGCGGCGACGTGCAGCAGCACCCGAAGAGTGGTCATCTTCGGGGTAGGGGAGAAGGTCTGGAAGAAGTCAACTCCCTATCGTAAATTGAAGCCTCGTGCAACGTAACGCACCTTGAAGACAGGCGAAGAACCCGACAGCCGCTTCACCCTGAAAATCCACATGCCACTGACGATGTTCGCCCCAGGCGGGGGAACCTCGTCGACGTAGGTGCCTGTGGACTTCCAGGAAGCCATCTGTGTGTCCATGGCTGTTTGCCAATGAGAGGAGTAGGGACCCTCTATTGCCTCTGCGTAAGAGCGCGGGGTCGGGATGTCTGGTGCACCCGGGTCTCCCTCAGGGGCAAGCAGCATGGACACGAGATGAGGTAAAGCAGAGGCAAAGCACTCAAAGTCCTCCTGTTTGTCCTCAAGGACGTCCGTGCCAAGAGCACACTCACCCCCGACGGACGGAGGACAGATAGACGCAGACTCAGACTCAGCAACTAGACTAGCGGCACAGTCTAGACGACAGGCGGCAGCAAAGTCAACAAGCTCAGCAACTAGAGCGGACGCAGCAGTGGACTCAAACGAAGGGTCAGTGACAACATTGGCCAGAAAACGCGTGACAGTAGGACTAGCAGCACGAAGGGAGTCAGACTCCGGGTCCGGACTGTCAGGAAGAGAGGACGTAGGAGGAGACGGCAGAGGGGCACGTTGTGGAGCAGTGGAAGGACGCAAAGTCATAGAGTGAGTGCCGGGGACAGGAGGAGGACGCTGACGCAGAACACGACAACCAGTACGAACAGCGCAAACAGGCGACTCAGGACGAGACTCAGGTGACGCAGGACGAGACTCAGGCTCACGACGCTCCGTAAGACCTCTAGTCGGTCCAGAGTAAGGAGAAGGACCAGGCAGTGGAGAGGCTGGCTGTAACTGCGACTGAGACAGGATAGGTGGTGGACTCAGTAAGGGAGGAGTAGGACCAGTAGAAGGTGGGAGACCAAGAACCTGCTGAAGGAGCGGAACGTAGTACGGCTGCGGCCGCGCAGCGCCTCCAGAAACAGCAGAGACAACACCAGTACCCTCAGCTCCAGGGTCTCCAGCTACAACTCCCGCAGCACCACCAGCTCCAGTACCTCCAGCAGCTCCAGCTCCAGCAGCACCTCCAGTAGCAACAGCTCCAGCACCTACAGCTCCAACTCCTGCAGCACCACCAGCCCCAGTAGCTCCAGTACCTCCAGTACGAGCACCTCCGGGACCAGCTGCTCCAGCACCTCCAGCAGCTCCAATAGTAGCAGGACCTCCAACAGCGCCAGTACCTCCAGCACCAGCACCTCCAGGACCAGCGGCTCCAGCAGCTCCAGCACCAGCAGCACCTCCAGCAGCTCCAGCTCCAAAAGCACCTCCACCAGCAGGCCCCGTAGCTCCAGCAGCATGGCTACAGCGCCGAGCGTACCACTCACGTAGCCGCTGCAGAGAGAGGGGCTTCCGCCGTGACGGGACACCCGGAGGACCTCCAGACTCAGCACGCTCAGGCTCAGCACCCCCAGGCGCAGCACCCCCAGGCTCCACACGCTCAGGCTCAGCACCCCCAGGCTCCGCACCCTCTGACTCAGCAACCCCAGGCCCAGCACCCCTAGTCCCCGCACCCGCAGGCTCAGCACCTCTAGCAGCACCAGAGTCGACAACTACCTCGACAGGCTCGACAGGGTCTGCCTGGGACACACGTGAGGGGGCAGGACCCTGAGGGGGGAGGGGGTCTACCTGAGGAGCACCTGGTGCTAGAAAGAGTGGCGGGGGGGGGGAGAGGGGCAGTGCGGTAGGGAAAGAGACGGTAGTACGACACCGACTCGTCAAACGTGACGTCCTGAGAGGACAGAACACGACGCGAGGTGGGGTGGTAAAACTGCCACCCAGGTGCGTCAGGGGGGAAGGCAAGGAAGACGCAGGGAACGGCACGGGAGGACAGCTTGTTCGCGGAAGCATCGCGGACAAAAGCTCGAGATCCCCAGACACAGAATACAGACGCATCGCCAACCTTCCCTGTCCACTGCAGAGTAGGTGTTGTCTCCGGCAAGGAGACACGAGGCTGAAGGTTGATCTGATGCGCAGCGTACTGAACCACGAACGGCCACAGAAAATGGGGAGCAGCCGCATGGATCATGGACGTACAAGCGACGTCCATGACCATGCCAATGCGGCGCTCAGCAATCCCATTTTGCTGTGGGGAGGCCGGAAGCGTGAACGTCTGGCGGATGCCCTCCGCACGAAAGAAAGCCCTCAGAAGGTCGGAGGAAAACTCACCACCTCTGCCTGAGTGCAGACGCAGAACAGGAAGGTCCGAGCCGAAACTCTCGCTGGGCTGGCGACGGGCACCGCGGATCCAGTCGATCAACACCTCAGTGACCTCACCCTTGCGGTGCAAGGGGAAGACTGTGGTGTAACGCGAGTAGTCGTCAACGACCAGCAGAAAGTAGCGCTCATGACCCTATCCTCGGACGCGGGCTGGGCCCCACACGTCCATGTGAAGAGTCTGTAGGGGAGCCTCCGTCGGAGGGAACTCGGAGGAGTGAGGAGCGGCGCGCTGCCGCCCCTCGACGCAAGGAACGCAGGTAGGGGCAGGCCCCGGAGGAAGGGGAGGGAGGGACCGGGGGAGACCAGAGACAAGGGTACGGGAGGCCATACCTCGAAGACGAGGCAGGGAGGGGTGACCAAGGCGGTGGTGCCAAAGGAGAGTCTCGTGTGACAGAGGACGACACGAGCAGGGGGCAGACGCCGGACTAGACCTGGACGCGGCATCAAACACCTGACTAGACGCGGCTACCTGACCAGACGCAGTAACCGGAGGAGACGTAGTAGTCAGTGTGTACAGACTCGACCCAGGCCGACGGGTGAACGTGGCCAGGTGGCGGCCCGTCCGAGAGCAAGTGCAGTGGGTCACACGCTGACCTCCACGGGTGAACTGGTCAACCCACGCGTCCTGAAGGTCAGCTCCACTCACCAAGTTCGTAGAGAACGAGGGGAGGTGGAGTCCCGACAGTAAGCCCGACGGGGCCGCAGGACACGGTAGAACCGTGGAAGAGTGCGCAAGGACTGGGCCCCCAGAGGGGTCAGCCAGGGAGACTGCGACAGGTCGACTGAGCGGCGTGAGTGTGGTGCTGTCGCGAAAGAAGGAGCGCGAAGCACCAGAGTCAAGTGTGAAAATATGCAAGGCCTCAGTAGGTGCAGTACCAGAGAGAGCAGACTCACCAGCACCTGGAGCAGCAGACTCACCAGTACCTGGAGCAGCAGACTCACTAGCACCTTGAGCAGCAGCCTCAATGCCCGGGTCGGGGGGAACACACAGGTAATAGTCACCCTCAGCACTATCAGTCACAGCATACATGGCAGCAAGGATAGCATCGAAATCAAGATCAAAGATAGCAACATTCTGCCTAAGGAGATCACCCCAGCGAGGGAGCTCAACAGCGTCAGGAAACTGAGCGCGCCAGGCGTCAGTCAGGCGACCGAAGCAGCGCTTCGTAGTGTGTGGCAGCCCGCACGTCTCCCCACGGTGCCCGTCGGTGCGAAGAACGTAAGTGCAGGGACCAACACCCCCAGACCTCCCACGCCCAGCGTACCACTCATGAAGTTGCTGGGCCGACGGGGTCTCACGGGAACGTGGCTGATGCTGGCGCTGGCTACCACCAAAGCCTCCACGCTGCACGGCTCCACCTCGACCAGCACCACCGCCGCCGCCACCTCCACCACCGCTGCCGCTGCCTCCACCGCCGCTGCCGCTGCCTCCACCACCCCCACCGCCACTACCGAAGCCCCCAATCCCGCCACCACCCCCACCTCCACCGCCACCCCTTCCGCCTCCTCCACCGCCTCCAGCGCCGCCCCCACCGTCCCCTCCACCACCCTTGCCCCCCTTGCCCTTGCTGTTGTGGCGCCTCCCACTAGGAGCAGACGCAGCCCCGACCTCCTCAGTGCCAACGAGGTCGACAGCAGCAGCAGAAGCAACAGAGGGGAGAAGGGGGACAGGGGAACACCCCTCAAAGAAAGGGGCGCGAGGGTCGCCGCGAGAAGCACCTACAGCAACGATACTCTTCTCAGCTGCAGTAAGGCACTCCTCTAGCAGGTTGACGGTGAGCTCGGTGGGGCAAAGGGAGAGAAAGTGGTCCTTGACTGAAACGAGGGAGTCAGGGAGGCGGGTGACTAGGTAGTAAAGGGTGATGTACATGGGGGGGGGGGTTCTTGGCACAGAACTCAGTGGGAAGCGCAGCACGGTAGCGGGCGTCACTAGTGCGGAGGTGAGTAATGAGGTCAGCGACTTTGGCAAAGGTGGCATGGTCAGGGAATAGGTACGGCAGCATGAGGCAGCTGAGGGCAGTAGTGGCAGGGGAGGAGTAGCGCGCTACGACAGCGTCATACAAAGACTTAGCAGTCTTGTACTGGCCAAAGTGCGCGCGCTCAGCAGACGGCAGGTGACTACGAACAGCAAGGCGAGCAACAGCGTCACGAGTGGTCCACTACGAGCGAACCGTACTGTCAGCAGTGGCAGCAGGTGCAGGAGAGACACCGGTCGTGTGATCGAAAAGGGATACTCCGTCCTTAGAGTCACACTGAAGAAAGAGCTGCAGGTCGTCAACCCACACGTCAAAGTCAACCGCACGCCCCTCAGCATCAAAGGTAAGAACAGTAGGGCTAGCCATAGCGGCAGTAGCAGCAGGAGCAGTAGTAGCAGCAGTGGCAGCAGAAGCAGCAGTAGCAGCAGGAGCAGCGCAGGCAGGGCAGTGCGGCTCAGTAGGGCGGCGCGGCTCGGCAGGGCGGCGCGGCTCGGTAGGGCGGCGCGGCTTGTCTTGGCGGCACGGCTTGTCTTGGCGGCGCGGCTCGGCTCCTGGCGGCGCGGCGCGGCAGAGCGGCGCGGCTCGGCTGGGCGGCGTGGGTGCTTACCAGGGGCGGGTGCAGGGCAGGGCCGCAGTTGGCGGGTAGGTCAGGGCCGCGACTGGGGCGGCAGCAGGGCAGGGCCGCCACTTGGCGGCGGTAGAGCTGGGCCGCGACTGGGGCGGCCGAGGGGCAGGGCCGCGACAGGGCGGCGGCAGGGCAGGGCCGCGGCTGGACGGCAGGATAGGGAAGGGCCGCGACGAGCAGCGGTAGGGCAGAGGCCGCAGCGGGCGGCAAGGCAGGGCCGCGATTTAGGGCAGGGCCGCGACGGGCCGTTAGGGCAGGGCCGCGACGGGCCGTTAGGGCAGGGCCGCGACGGGCCGTTAGGGCAGGGCCTTGACAGGCCGTTAGGGCAGGGCCGCGACTAGGCCGGTAGGGCAGGGCCGCTACGGGCCGTTAGGGCAGGGCCGCGACGGGCAGTTAGGGCAGGGCCGCGACGGGCCGAGAAGGCAGGGCCGCGACTGCCGGCACTAGGGCAGGGCGCGCGACGGCGCAGTTGAGGCAGGCGCGAGGCGCGCTTCGGGCAGGGCAGGAAAAAATTATCGTGGTGGGCCCTAAAAAAAAAAAAGTTCCCACGAGGGAACTTGCTCAGAATACCATATCAGAATTGTGAAGTAAGAAATGACTGAACTAGCAAGCAGGTGGATACAAGTAGGAAACCTAAAAGTGTTGTACCTCATATGAACTACCCTACTACACCCTAGACAGACTATAGCATATAAGTTTGACAAGATGACTCTGAACTTTCAGGTTTTATTTAAAGGGACACTGATTACACTACGTTATAACGAAACTGACACCGAATGCGATTCCTTCACGTTCCGAGTGTAGTTGCCCAGAAGTACAGGGAATCTCAGATTCCCGCGGTGTCAGCACCGCCTGGCGGTGACTACCAGACAAATTTGCCCCGTGTTATTCGCTTTGAGGGCTGCTTTGTTGGCGGGCTTGGTCCGATCATTGGCCACTTTTGCAGCATTATGTGGGTTGACCAATGACAAGGTTGCAACAGAGCGATGCTGGCAGGCTGCGATGCGAGGGTTTCTGGCCCATTGCTTGCACCTGTGATCCTGTGGCCCATTTTGTATAAGTCGTGCTGGCAAGCACTGATGTTTCCACGCCGCCCAGCCGTGCTACGTGCCATCCAGGCTCCCATCCCATTCTGCTCCATGCTTTCCTTCCATCCGCTTGGGGTTTCATCGCGTTCCTGCCTAGTGTTTATCTTATTTTAAGTTCAATATCAGCCTTTACAAAAAGGGAACACTGATGCATCAGACTTTTTTGAAGGTAACACTGAATTTTCAGACTTTTTTTTGGGGGGACACTGACGATCAGGGATTCAACACAGAGGGACCCTGATGCATTAACGTGCCTAAAAGTGAATCATAGGCCCTGGCGAAAAGTGCCCGCAACTAGCACTGTAGTTCCCTGGAAAGCGCAGGGTCGCTAGTAGTACCCCTGCCAAAGCTACTTACCCTCGGTTGCATCTTGTTGTACAGTGTTGCACTATCGCAGTGTCGTCTGCACCAGAAACCTCCCTCCCTCAGGTACCAGAAACTTGAACCTTGTTGTTCCATAGTTGTCTGGCGGAGATGCGCAAAGCGAAGGCTCGAGCGACAGCTCTGGTTTCATGGGGCAGCGTTCTGTCACATCCACTGATAGACAATTTCAAGGGTAAGTAGCTTTGGCGGGGGGTACTACTAGTGACCCTGCGCTTTCCAGGGAGCTACAGTGCTAGTTGCGGGCACTTTCCGCCGCTCCGTCCCTCCAACAGAAAAGTTATTGCAACTGCACAAAACTCGGCCCCACATACACCCACGTGTCACAAATTCGGAAGCCACTGGAAAAAAAATCCCTTCACCTGACCGAAAAAAACTAAAACCCAATCGGAAAGGGATGCGTCTCGGGGAGGCATTTGTCAAATTGTAATAATGTTTATATTGTGTAGGCTGTAGTGGGGTAGCCCATAACGGGTACAACCCAATTAGGGTTAGTACTTGTATCAACTTTCTTCTCAATGCAATCATTCCCTCGTCTAGTTTCTGACATGGTTTCAGAGCAGGTCCTGTCCCAGGACCGTTTTTTTTAGGGCCCACCGATTAGTTCGCTGCCCGTAGCGCATTATCCCACCAAATGCGCTGCCGTGCCCTGCCCTGCCTGTCGTGCTACCCTGCTAACTGCGCGCTGCCCTGCCCTGCCCGTCGCGCCGTCTAGGTTGCCGCGCGCCGCGCGCCCTGCTGGCTGTGCGCCGCCCTGCCCTACCCGTGCGCCGCCCTGCTGGCCGCGTGCCGTCCTGCCCTGCCCGCGCGCCGCCCTGCCGCCTGCCGCGCCGCCCTGCCCTGCCCGCGCGCCGCCCTGCTGGCTGCCGCGCCGTCCTGCCCTGCCCGCGCGCCGCCCTGCTGGCCGCCGAGCCGCCCTGCCCTGCCCACGTGCCACCCTGCTGGCTGTCGCGCCACCCTGCCCTGCCCGCGCGCCGCCCTGCTGGCCGCCGCGTCGCCCTGATCTGCCCACGTGCGCTTCCCTAGTGCCAGCACGCCGCCCTGCCCGTCACACCGTCCTGTTGCCTGTGTGCCCCCTTGCTCGTCATGCGCCACCATGCTTTGCCCGCTATGTCTACTCTCAGCGTTCTCACATTCGATCATGAGGGCAATCCGATCCAGTTCGATACGTGGCTCGATGACTTACAGCTGTACCTACTGAGCGATTCTAGAGACAGCGTTTCGTTGTTTGACCACACGTCTGCAGCCTCTCTCGCCCCTCCCGACACAGGTGACAGTGCGACTCGCTCACAGTGGCTTACCCGTGACGCTGCTGCTCGCTTAGCCGTTCGCAATCACCTGCCGATAGCCGAACGTGCTCACTTTGGCCATCACAAGACTGCTAAAGCCATGTACGACGCTGTAGTCGCTCGTTACTCTTCCCCTGCCACTGCTGCTCTCGGCCGCCTTATATTGCCCTACCTTTTTCCCAAGCTGTCAGCCTTTGCCACAGTCGAGGACCTCATCACCCACCTTCGCACTAGCGACACTCGCTACCGCGCTGCCCTCAAAGCCGAGTTCCTTTACAAGAACCCGCCCCCGATGTACATCACTCTCTACTTCATAGTCACTCGCCTCCCTGACTCTCTACGCGCAGTCCGGGACCACTTTCTCGCACTTGACCCCACATACCTCGCTGTCGACCTGCTCGAGAAGCACCTCCTTGCAGATGAGACTAGCATAGTTGCTGGAGGTGCTGCTCGTGGCACTCCGCGCACACCCTTCTTTGAGGGGTGCTCCCCCTCCCCCCTTGCCCCCTCCTACGCTTCTGTTGCTGCTGTTGACATCTTTGGTATTGAGGAGTTCGGGGCTGCTTCTGCTCCTAGTGGGAAGCGCCGCAGCGGCAAGGGCAAGGGAGGCAAGAGTGGTGGAGGTGGCAGCAAGGGTGGTGGTGGTGGAGGCGGTGGAGGTGCAGAGGTGGCGGTGGGAGTGGTGGTGGGAGTGGGGGGCTTCGGTGGTGGCGGTGGTGGCAGCGGTGGGAGTGGTGGTGGCGGTGGTGGCGGCAGTGGGACTGGTGGCGGCGGCAGTGGTGGCGGTCGGGGTGGAGCTGTTCAGAGGGGAGGTTCCGGTGGTGGCCAGAGGCAGCAGCAGCACCGTTGGAGCGAGACCCCTACGCCTCAGCAGCTTCGTGAGTGGTTTTCTCAGCGTGGGGCGTCTGGGGGTAGTGTTCGCTGCCCGTATGTCATTCGTACAGGTGACCGCGCTGGTCAGACATGCGGGAAGTTTCACACACAGCACCGCTGCTTCTCCCGCCTTGACGACGCTTGTTGCGCAGAGTTTGGCGACGAGGCTGAGCGCCACCGTTGGCCAGAGCTGCTTAGGTCTGGTGTTGATATCTTTGCTCTTGACTATGATGCTATCCTTACTGCCATGTATGCCTTGACAGTTAGTGCTGAGGGTGACTGTTACTTGTGTGTGCCGCCCGACCCAGGTATAGAGGCTGCTGCTCTAGGTGCTAGTGGGTCTGCTCTCCCTGGTACTGCGCCTCCTGAGGCCTTGCACACCTTCACGCTTGACTCACGTGCTTCCCGCTGTTTCTTTCGCGACATTACCACACTCACTCCACTCCCTGCACCTGTTCCAGTCAGACTGGCTGACCCCTCAGGGGGCCCCGTTCTTGCACGTTCCACCGCTGTTCTCCCGTGTCCGGCGGTTCCGTCTGGCTCACTATCAGGTCTTCGCCTCCCCTCGTTCTCTACAAACTTGGTGAGTACCGCTGCCCTCTAGGATGCGATGGTCACTACCACCACTCCTGGGGGTCAGCGTGTGGCGATCTGCATGTGTACACAAACAGGCCGTCACCTGGCCACGTTCACCCATCGGCCTGGGTCGAGTCTGTACACACTGACTACTGAGCCTGCTTAGGTAGCTGCTTTTGGTCATGTGTCCGCGTCACGTCAGGTAGCCGCCCCCTGTTCATGTCGCCTCCTGTCGCACCAGACTCTCCTTTGGCACCACCGCCTTGGTCACCCCTCCCTGCCACGCGTTCGTGGCATGCACTCTCGCCTCATTGTTTCTAGTCTTCCCAGGTCTCTACCTCCCCTCCCGCCCTCGCCTACCCCGGCCTGCCTTCCTTGCGTCGAGGGGCGGCAGCACGCCGCTCCTCACTCCTCCTCATTTCCCCTGACGACTGCTCCCCTGCAGACTCTCCACATGGACGTGTGGGGCCCAGCCCGCGTTAGTGGACAAGGCCGCGAGCGCTACTTTCTGCTGGTTGTTGACGACTACACGTGGTACACCACGGTCTTCCCCTTGCGCAGCAAGGGTGAGGTCCCTGATGTCTTCATCCCTTGGATCCGCGCAGTCCATCTCGAGCTCCGCGAGCGGTTCCGCCAGGACCTTCCGAACCTGCATCTGCACTCTGACAGAGGTGGTGAGTTCTCCTCCGACCTCTTACGAGACTTTTGTCGTGGGGAGGGCATCCTCCAGTCGTTCACGCTTCCGGCCTCCCCGCAGCAAAATGGGGTTGCTGAGCGCCGCATTGGCTTAGTCATGGAGGTCGCTCGTACCTCCATGATCCATGCGGCTGCTCCCCATTTTCTGTGGCCGTTTGAGGTCCGGTACGCTGCGCATCAGCTTAACCTCTGGCCCCGTGTCTCCTTGCCGGAGACCTCGCCTAGACTACGTTGGACGGGGAAGGTTGGCGATGCGTCGGTGTTCCGGGTCTGGGGCTCTCGTGCCTTTGTCCGCGATACTTCCACGGACAAGCTCTCCTCCCGCACCATTCCCTGCGTCTTCCTTGGCTTTCCCCCTGACGCGCCTGGCTGGCAGTTTTACCACCCCACCTCGCATCGTGTCCTGCCCTCTCAGGACGTCACGTTTGATGAGTCGGTTCCCTTTTACCGTCTCTTCCCCTACCGCACTGCCCCTCTCCCCCCCCCCCGCCGCTCTTCCTCACTCCAGGTCCCCCTCCGGTAGACTTCTTACCCCTCAGGGTCCTGCTCCCTCAAGTGTGTTTCATGTAGACCCACTCCCCTTGGCTTAGCCTGTCGAGGTCACTGTAGACTCTAGTGCTGCTGGGGGTGGTGCTGCTAGGGGTGCTGCGTCTGGGGGTGCTGAGCCTGCAGGTGCGGAGCCTGGGGGTGCTGAGCCTGCGAGTGCGGAGCCTAGGGGTGTTGAGCCTGATGGTGCGGAGCATGGGGGTGCTGAGACTGAGGGTGCGGATCCTGGGGGTGCTGAGTCTGAGGGTGCGGAGTCTGGGGGTGCTGAGCCTAGGGGTACTGCGTCTGCCGGAGGTCCTGCGGGTACCTCGCCACGATTGTCTCGCCGGCGGGAGCGTCTCTCACCGCGGCCGCTGCGCGAGTGGTTTGCTCGGCGCACACGCCTTAGGAGTGGCGCTGCAGGAGCTGGAGGCCCTGCCGCTGGAGGCACTGGAGCTGGAGGTGCTGGAGCTACTAGTCTTGGAGGTGCTGGAGTTACTGCTGGAGCTGGACGTACCGGAGGTGCTGGAGCTGCTGGTCCTGGAGGTGCTCGTACTAGAGGTACTGGAGCTGCCGGAGCTGGTGGTGTTGGAGGTGCTGGAGCTGGAGACCCTGGAGCTGGAGGCACTGGAGCTGCAGGCGCTGGAGCTGGAGGCACTAGAGCTGGAGACCCTGGGCCTGGGCGACAGGCAAGGGCGCGGGCCTGGGCGTCGGGCTGGGGCACGAGCCTGGGCGACGGGCTAGGGCGACGGGTAGGGCGCGGGCCTGGGCGACAGGCTAGGGCGCGGGCCTGGGCGACGGGCTAGGGCGCGGGCCTGGGCGACAGGCTAGGGTGCGGGCCTGGGCGTCGGGCTGGGGCGCGGGCCTGGGCGACGGGCTAGGGCGATGGGCTAGGGCGCGGGCCTGGGCGACGGGCTAGGGCGCGGGCCTGGGCGACGGGCTCGGGCGACGGGCTGGGGCGCGTGCCTGGGCGACAGGCTAGGGCGCGGGCCTGGGCGTCGGGCTGGGGCGCAGGCCTGGGCGACGGGCTAGGGCGCGGGCCTGGGCGACGGGCTAGGGCGACGAGGTGGGGCGCGGGCCGGGGCGACGGGCTAGGGCGCGGGCCTGGGCGTCGGGCTGGGGCGCGTGCCTGGGCGACGGGCTAGGGCGCGGGCCTGGGCGACGGGCTAGGGCGCTGGCCTGGGCGTCGCGCTAGGGCGTGGTCCTGGGCGACAGGCTAGGGCGACGGGCTTGGGGCGCGGAGGGCGCTGACGCTAAGGCGCTAAGGCTTGGAGAGGGCGCAGAGGCTAAGGCGCGGAGGGCGCGGAGGGCGCGTGCTAGGAAGGAACGAGGAACTAACCTACTCGTGATACCATCTCAAAGTAGGAATGCAACGGAATGATGAGATTAGGAATGTGGGTGATACAAATAGCAAACCCTAACTGAGTTGTACTCACTAAGGAGCACCTCACTACAGCCTATCAGAAATATCAACATTTGACAAAATGTTGTCTAGTGGTAGGTACATGCATGTTAAGCAGGGCTGACGTTTCATTTTAAGCTTCCCTGATTCCGGGGAAAATTTTCCCCCTCTATTATGGGTGCACATTTTCCAGAAAAGCAGTACCCTGATTGCTCAGGGTTGTAAATTAGTTAACACTGATTGTTCAGGGTCGAGAACTGAACATCAGAGTAGTAACGCGCGCTTTGTTACCGGGGACAATATCCCCACTCTCCATAAAGTCTCGAAGTTTCGATCAGAACGAAGTTTCGAAGAAACTTCGTCTCGATAAAGCGGGAAGGGGGGGGATTACGCACATGTGGGGGGATCACTGCGATCAATCCAAGGCGGGGTCATCGGAAAGAAACTTCCGAGAAACTTCCTTTCGATAAGTCGGGGAAAATATCCCCACTCTCCATAAAGTCTCGAAGTTTCGATCAGTACAAAGTTTCGAAGAAACTTCGTCTCGATAATGCGGGAAGGGGGGGGATTACGCACATGTGGGGGGATCACTGCGATCAATCCAAGGCGGGGTCATCGGAACGAAACTTCCGAGAAACTTCCTCACGATAAGTCAGGGTCCACACAGTCGATACTCTGTTAAGTCAGGGTCCACTAATAGCCTAGTCTGTTACACTGTACTCAAAATCAGGGATAGCTAAACTATTACTCTGATTGGATCAGGGCTGGAAATTCAATAACTCTGAAATTTCAGTCTCCACGAAGTGGAAAGCCTGAAATCACCCCGAAATCAGGGTAATTACCCTGATAAAATCAGCCCTGATGTTAAGCACTTGCGTACCATATATGCGGCAGAAAATCACTGATTTTTTCAGGCTGACTGAATTTCATATACCGGTACTAGTGGCTCCCCTGCTGCAGTAACTGTACAGGCATAGATAAATAGAATCAGACATTAAAGCCCTCGCTTCGCAAGCACTGTTTGTGAGCCTCGATCCACTTGGTGCAAGCCTCCTCCCCGTGCTCCACAATGCACTCATCCCTCAGCTTCTTGGTCGTCGGGCACGCACAGCAGATCTTCTTCTTCGGCTTCTCTTGCTTCTCTTGTGCTGCTGCCTCCACCTTGCCTGCTGCTGGCTCAGCCATTACAGGTGAAGACATGATGCCGCTTTGATGGAGGACCAAACTGGCGGGCATAATGGGAGGGCAGGGAGAAGGGGAACATTGGGCGTCAGTGCGGGTCAGTGGGGGTCACTTGTCCCTCAGCTTCTTGGTCGTCGGACACGCACAGCATATCTTCAACTTCGGCTTCTCTTGCTTCTCTTGCGCTGCTGCCTCCGTCTTGCCTGCTGCCTCAACCTTCGCAGGTGAAGATGACATGGCGCTGTTTTGACGTAAGACCAAAGTGGAGGGAACAGCAGGAGGGCACAGTGGGAAGGCAGGGTAAGGAAAGCAACCAGGTCAGTGTTCCTTCTCTGTGTAACTTGCCTGCTGCCCCTAATTTCGCAGCACGGGCCATCGGCGGGACTGGCAGGGCAGGGAAAATTCGTCAGACCATGAATGGCAGGACCGGCAGGGCAGCGGGAGGCCCTGAAAATTTGTCAGACAAGCGGCATAATCTTTTTTGGGTACCTTTCTCTCCCTGTAAAGACTATTACGTGGGATATGCTCACTAGAGGCTGAAGAAAAGGTTTGGAAAGAAAGGGGGAAGGGCGGGGAGAGGTAGCTGAGAATTCAAGACATCGGCAAATAGTGAGTGGGAGACCAACCAGGGCTTTGAATCACCCAGAACTGCTCCTCCTCCCCATTTTGCCTGCTAGATCTCTGGAGATGGGGGAAGAGGAAAGGGGGAGGGGGAGGGGGGGGAGGGGAGATGAAGGAGAAGGGGACACAAGTGAGAGGAGCGGACGCGTGTGAGAGGAGGAACCTTCAAAGAGAACAAAGAGGAGAAGTTGGCAGTGGGGAGCAAGTGAGGCACTTTCTATATTCTCAAGAGTGACTTCCAAAGGGCAGCGGAGGGAGCGAGGCATGACGGAGTGGAACAACGGACTGCTTGGGTGCCGCCGATCGGATCATCCTTCACTGGCCCAGAGAGGAAGTCTCCACTCTTTCACGTTCATTCCACGGTTTTTTAGGGTCTGCGTGGACTATGGCCTACTGAACAGTGTGGACCTAACAGATCCTAACCAGCTGGCGATTTCATTACAGAACGGAAATCTACTGATCAGTTTAACTGTGCTTCTGTCGTAACCAACCACCCTAATTAATGGCACTTAATATGACAGGCGATGCATTGTCCGCTCTCCTCAACGGACCACGTTCAACGGTCGTATTGATGGTTCAATAGTAATTTCAACCACGTCAGTAGTACCACCGTATTTTCCGCTCGAAGTTGCTCCCGTAGCAGCGCCGGCTTCCTCGCCTGAACAGTTCATACTTGTTTGTCAAGACCGAGGAATTGGGACAAATATTATAAATAGTATCCAATGTTATTCGATCCGCCATGCTAGATCTCAAGCAAGCCCCCGCGCTTCGGCCGTCTTTCCCGACCTAAGCTCCGGTTGTCAAAGAGTTTCATCTAACACCACTTGTAAAACGATTAGATCGAAGGGCCATGCATGTGGGCCATCCGTTTCTCCTCCTCTCCCTCCCACGCCTGTGTGGTGAAAAACCGTTCACTTATTTTGTTCACACTTCCGTCCGGCTACATTTGACATCTGACTCCACCTTGCATGATTTAACGGTGAGGAAAACCCTTCGCGTCTTGGCTATGTTCTAGAGTTGCTGATGAGAGCAGCATTCCCAATAGTACGTCTACTAGTACAGTACAGTGCTACAGAGGGACGGCACTCCGCAAATGTTGCGGCCTTTGATGTGATAATGCTGGTTTGGAGAACCTGGTTATCAGGCCAGCAACAATCGTTTGACGAGATCGGCTGCTTCACTGACTGAGAGTATTAGAGTCCGCAGCGAGAGTATTTGTGCAGAGTATTTTCTGCAAAAACAGAACTCAGCGCGAGAGGAGTCTGGACACACAGACTTCGTGATCTGCAAAGACAGTACGATCCGAGTCTACGTTTTCATCACACCAGTTTTAGTCGGCGACGGTTTCGAGCTGATATAAGAATTAAGCTTAAAAAATGCTGGCGACAGCTCGTTACCCGGCTTTCAGCTCCAATATCTCTGACCTTCCAGGGACGGACCTTTCAGGCTCGGAACTCGGGACTTCAGAAGCAGAGAGTGATTTTCCTGCATGGAATGGTAGAACGAGTCAACCCTTCAGCCCGTGGTGGCGGTACCGTCTTTCTGGTAGCAACCAAGCCTCGTCTGACTGGGTTGGTGATCCGCCTTCAAACTTCCTGGAAGCAGTAGCTGCTGCTACTCAGAAATCAAGCTCCGGTTCAGAATCTGATTCTGATTCTGTTTCCGATTCGGCATCTGACGCTAATCCCGATGGTTCACATTGCCGCAGCAGCGACCTCACCACCACCGCTGCCAAGCCTCCCTCTTCTAAGGTGCCTTCCCAGCTTTTGGGAGGAGTCAACAGGAGGTGGTCCCTTGGAGGGGGCACCAGCAGCGGCGGAGGAGGGGGAGGAGGCGGTGGTATGGTAACAGATAATCTGGATATGCTGTGCCTTCAGAGTAAGCTGAGCCTGCTGGAGTCCCAGCGCGAGCAGAACGCAGTGAGATGCCAGCAGTTTGTTAACATGCTGCGGTTCGCAGCAGAACAGGCCGGGGAGGAGATGATTGCGGAGGATGCTAGCAAAGGAGACGTTGCGGGGAAGAAGGAGAGGGCTCTGTTGCCTGTTGACGGATTGGCTTTGGGTGGTCGGCGGCGGTTGAATCGTCGCCGGTCGACTTCGGATCTGTTGGAGGCGAGAAGGCGCGCTTGCGCTGCTGACTTGGTTGCTGGCCGAGTTGACCGAATTGGCCTACCTGGTAGCCGTGCTGCTCGAAATCGCATCGACCGCAGCGTCACATGAGCCGAAAGGGTCCGACAACTCCTCAGTCTCCTCCGAAGCACCTGAGAGATCACCTGAAGAATCACCTGATGGGAGTGATGACTTAACGACACGTGGCGCTTCAGGTGGAGTCTGCTCTCGTTCCTGGACGACGGGCAGGTTAAGTCAAGCTTCACTCTCTGCCATGCTTCACCAGCACTTGGCTAGCAACCCCATGGAGCGGAAGCTTCGTCGCGGGAGAACCCATGATGGGAGGAGCCATGTGGAGAGGAACCATGGTGCGAGGAGTCATGACAGGAGGCCTGGACGCAGCTTCAGCCACTGTGCTTCGTCATCGCAGCCCCACTTCTTGCAGCGCGGACAAAGCTCAAGTCCTTCTCTGGCGAATTTTCCCGGATCACCTCTGGCCAGTTTGGGTTCAAGCCCGTCTTTTGAGGCGCCTCAAAAGTCGCAGCCCCGCTTCTTGCAGCGCAGGCAGAACTCAAGCCCGTCTCTGGCGAATCTCAACTCGTCACCTCTGGCCAGTTTGGGCTCAAGCCCATCGCTGGCGAATTTCACCGGATCACCTCTGGCCAGGCCAAGTTCAAGCCTGTCGTTGGCGAATCTGAACGCACCCTCGGCCAGTTTGGGCTCAAGCCCTTCTCATGCCAATCTGAGCCTGAGCCTGTCCCTGTCAAATTTGAATTCCTCTTTGTCCGGTTTCAGTCTGAGCCCCTCTCTGACGAACATGGAGGCTGTGGAGAGCAGTGACGAGGAGGAGATTAATGATGCGAGGTTGTTGGGGCGGAGCCGAAGCAGCAGTGTCAGGCGCAGCAGAAGCAACACCAGGAGCAGCAGCAGCATCATCAGAGCTCATTCTTCTTTGAGACTGGGATCGAATACTGAGCTGCAGCATTCTGTTTCCAGCCATGCTGAGCTGGCGGATCATCAGCGTTCAATCAGAAGCTCGCCACTGCCACTGGACACGGACAGTTCCTTGGCTGCTGATCGAAGCATTCGACGAATTCCCTCGTATGGCCTCTGTCTCCCACCCTTGGATTCCCGGCGTCAGGTGTTGGAATCACGATGCCCCTCGAGCCCTATACGGTCGCTCACGTATCCGAAAGAGCATCGGGATGCGGTACGTCGAGGCATGAGAAGTTACCAAGGAAGAACCGCCCAGACTTATCCGGTACATACGAGCATGGGTGTGGGTGGCCAAGGTGATGTGTTTGATCAGCTGCATGATGACCCATGATGTGTCACGACTCACGAGAGTCATCCTGGTTCGCCTGGTTCATACTGTACAACGGCATGTACTAGGCTTTTCTTAGGTGCCTTTTTATCCTAATGCAGGGCAATGCTGCGAATGATAGCAGTTAAGTATGTAGCAGACCACTTGATGTATTGAGTATGTAGGCATGCAATTTATCTGTAGAACAAATTAAAAAGTTAGATATACAGAGCAGCTCGAATAGTTGGGAGCTAAAGCTTCGCATCTGTACCAAACCGCGTCACGCATATACTAGTGCCAATTGTTCCAAGCTTTGGTATGCCTGCTTGATTCTCGAGTGGCGACCACTGCTCTGCGAGTCCGAAATAATGATCCAGCCAATCGCAGGAGGTCTTCCAGGCTTTCGGGGGCTTATTGATTGGCTGAACTCGCCAGCCCCTCGAGACACTCGTTCCAAAAACTCTCAGATTCTCGAGGGCGTGTTTCTTCAGAAACCGGTCTCTGCGATTCATTTGTCTGCTTGTGATTCTGAACCAGTCTCACGTCGAGTCTCATAAGTCGTCTCACGTCAGTGCTCTCGCCACTCGAGATGACCCTTTGTACTTGTTCTTTCCTTACGAAGACGGAGTGGGTTGCAAAATCAGCAGAAACTACAACACCAGCTTTCCCGCCAACTCACTGACCTGGCTTCCCATTCCCATTGTAGAGCTGAGAGTTGTGAGCCACAACAGCACAAATCCAGTTTCCTCCTCAGTAGGCGAGCATTGTACTGTGAATCGACCATTCTAATTAGGGTAGTGAAGTAGTTAGCGTATGGGACGCCAAACTGGTATCTCCAGCTGGTTGATCCTCTTGCGCAGTATCTCACATTCCTTCTTCGCGTTTACCCCGTAACTTTCTTACAGTATTAGTGTTCGCCTGCTGCTACAAGCGTTTCGCTACTGTCTTTTCGGCTGGTAGTTTGTTCTCCTGAACCTCAACTTCGGCGTCGTGCTTTCACTTCTCCCACTTGATGCCGTAAATCATCGCGAAAACTCAAAATGGTACGAGCAAGCTGAAGGTGTGATCGGTGAGAATGTCAGAAGGACGAGGCATTACCAATGCTAGTCCAGAGAAGCTCTTCCACGTTTCCGTGTTGTTTTTCTGAGGATTCTGCATATATCACGTTTCAGGAATGTTTGACCTAGATGGAGCTCTCGAGGTCTTGATTACGGATTCGTCGCGATCTCTCGGCGGTTGTCTATGGAAATCAGGCGACTGGGCGATCTAAAGTGTCTCCGTTATTAGCGTCTCCGCATCTACGACAGGAATGTCTCTCTGAGGGCTACAGCAGTGCATATGATATCTGAATTCGGATTTGATGCGCTCCTAGATTGGAAATGTTTCTCAGAAGTCAACAGCTGAAATTTTAATTCCGGCATTTTTCGCACCAATCCAACATTTTCCAGTATTTTAATGGCTGTATGCGCAAGACGAACATTGCGCACCTGATCTGATTTCAACTTTAATGTATTGAAAATGTAGACTTGAGGTAGCTGCGAGGATTGGTATGCGCCATAAAGGAACGCTGCGCCAGCGAGTTTGGGAGACGGAGACGGAAGAGAAGATATAGCCTTCGATTTCCCTCCCGTTTCCCACACTCGCTGACGCCCCTTGTTTTCCAATCAATTCCCTTCTCCTTCCCGTCATACTCTATTCTCTCAACCCTCCCCCTCCCATCCCTCCTCTCTCGCACGCATACACCCACTCCGTTCACTCACCTTTCTCTCCCCGTCTCTCTTAATCTTTCACCCTCCTGTCTCTTTCATCCTCTTCCCACACCCCTTTCCCACCCCCCTTCCCCCCCCCCCCTTCCCCCCCCCCTTTCCCCCCCCCTTTCCCCCCCCCTTTCCCCCCCCTTACCCCCTACCTCCTTCCTTTCTCCCACCCTCCCTACTTCCCTCTCGCATTTCTTACCGGACCAGGGGGAAGATACACAGCGCCAGAGGACACGTTGCTAGGATACTGTGAGTCAACTCTTAAGAATCCGCTCCCTCGGTTCCCCCACTTTGTTCAATTCCCTCTTTCAATTCTTTCCCGGCCAGGGGGAAGAGACATCACCAGAGGACACGCCAGCAGGAGCGGAGGCAGCGCGCTTCGTGGTGGGGTCCAAGATATGGGTGGCGCATGAGAAGGCGGCGTTTGCTGCAGCTGAAGTCACGGCGGTGCAGGACAATGGGGAGACCGTTGAGGCCATTCTCGTGGATCCCAAGGGGGACGACAAGGTGGGTAAATCACCCTGGAAAATATTGTGGGGGGAGGGTCCAAGATATGGGTGGCGCATGAGAAGGCGGCGTTTGCTGCAGCTGAAGTCACGGCGGTGCAGGACAATGGGGAGACCGTTGAGGCCATTCTCGTGGATCCCAAGGGGGACGACAAGGTGGGTAAATCACCCTGGAAAATATTGTGGGGGGAGGGTCCAAGTGGCGCATGAGAAGGCGGCGTTTGCTGCAGCTGAAGTCACGGCGGTGCAGGACAATGGGGAGACCGTTGAGGCCATTCTCGTGGATCCCAAGGGGGACGACAAGGTGGGTAAATCACCCTGGAAAATATTGTGGGGGGAGGGTCCAAGATATGGGTGGCGCATGAGAAGGCGGCGTTTGCTGCAGCTGAAGTCACGGTGGTGCAGGACAATCGGGAGACTGTGGAGGCAATTCTCGTGGATCCCAAGGGGGATGATAAGGTGGGTAAATTATCCTATAAAATCTTGTATTGGGGTCCAGGATATGGGTGGCGCATGAGAAGGCGGCGTTTGCTGCAGCTGAGGTCATGGCGGTGGGGAGACTGTTGAGGCCATTCTTGTGGATCCCAAGGGGGGCGGCAAGGTGGTTAAATTACCCTGGAAAAATATGTTGTGGGTGGGATCCAAAATATGGGTGGCTCGTGAGAGAGGAGCGATTGCTCACTGAAAGCACATGTCCTTCACGCCGCGATTGCCCATTCTCTCACCCCCACGCCTCTCTGCAGGGAGGAGGACGAGGAGAAGGACCCCAAGGACGGACGACAGGGGAGGCTGGTAGTAGTACCACGTGCACCAGTGTAACCGCATCGCATTGCCCTCCCAACCCCACGCCTCTCGGCAGGTGCTCGTCCCCGCTAGGGAGTGCTTCCCCAGGGAGGAGGACGAGGAGAAGGATCCCAAGGACGGACGACAGGGGAGGCTGGTAGTGCCACCTGCACGAGCCCGGCGTGCTCTGATGTGATGTGAGGTGCCTCACTAACCCACACAAGTCGCACATAACCCCCACCTTCGCCCTGGCCCTTTCTACAGGTGCTTCTTTCCTCGCGGGAGTGCTTCCCCAGGGAGGAGGACGAGGAGAAGGACCCCAAGGACGGACGACAGGGGAGGCTGGTAGTGCCACCTGCACGAGTGTGCCACTTGCACGAGTGTATTCGCTTCGCATCCCTGTTCCCTCATCCCCATCCCATGCCCCAGGTGCGTATCCCCGCTAGGGAGTGCTTCCCCAGGGAGGAGGACCCCAAAGACGACATGGTCAAGCTGGACCACCTGCACGAGCCGGGCGTGCTCGGATGTGATGTGAGGTGCCTCAATACCCCACACAAGTCACACATAACCCCCACCTTCGCCCTGGCCCTTTCTGCAGGTGCTCATCCCGGCCAGAGAATGCTTCCCCAGGAAGGAGGACGAGGAGAAGGACCCCAAGGACGGACGACAGGGGAGGCTGGACCACCTGCACGAGCCGGGCGTGCTCGGATGTGATGTGAGGTGCCTCAATACCCCACACAAGTCACACATAACCCCCACCTTCGCCCTGGCCCTTTCTGCAGGTGCTCATCCCGGCCAGAGAATGCTTCCCCAGGAAGGAGGACGAGGAGAAGGACCCCAAGGACGGACGACAGGGGAGGCTGGACCACCTGCACGAGCCTGGCGTTGTGATGGGATGTAATGGGATGTGATCTGATGTGTGGTTCCTCAAGACCCCAAACGACTCACAAATGGTTTCTACCTTCACCCACACCCGTTTGGCAGGTGCTCATCCCCGCTAGGGAGTGCTTCCCTAGAGAGGAGGACGAGGAGAAGGACCCCAAGGACGACATGGTGAAGCTGGACCACCTGCACGAGCCTGGTGTGCTCAGATGTGTGATGGCGATGTTGATTGAGGTCATGGTGCCTCAATACCCCACACAACTCACACACGGCTCCTGCCTTGCCCTGCTGGCCCTTTCTCCAGGTGCTTATCCCCGCGCGGGAGTGCTTTCCTAGAGAGGAGGACGAGGAGAAGGATCCCAAGGATGACATGGTGAAGCTGGACCACCTGCACGAGCCGGGCGTGCTGCACAACCTCAAGCGGCGATACGTGCGCAACGCAATTTATGTGAGTGGCGCTTGCTCTCAAGCCTGGTGCTTTCAAAAGCTGGTGCCCCTATAGATGCACCACCCACCTGCACGAGCCTGGTGTGCTGCACAACCTGAAGCGCCGCTCTACGTGCGCAATGCAATTTATGTGAGTGCTGCTTGATTCCAAGGTGGTCATCGTCGTGCTTTCACAAGCTGGCGTGCCTCAATAGCTGGACCACCTGCACGAGCCCGGTGTGCTGCACAACCTCAAGCGGCGCTACGTGCGCAACGCCACCTACGTGAGTGGTAGTGCTTGAATTCAAGGTAATTGTGTGTTCATAATATGGTGTGAGGGGTCTTTAGGGCTGCACCACTCTCATGGATCCTTTCCCCATTCTCTTTAATCCTCTGTCTACCATTTCCATACCAACCCGACTCCCCTTCCCTCCTTACCCCAAATCCTCCATGCGAACTTACCCAGGACCCATTTTCATCGCAGTCAACCCCTTCACATACCTGCCAGGCCTCTACCACCCACATCTCAAAGGCCATCTCATCCCATTCCCTTTCCCCATCCTCTTCAATCCTTTGTCTATCCTTTCCATTCTCCCAACCGTTTCCTACCCCTGCAGACGTACACAGGCACCATTCTCATCGCAGTCAACCCCTTCATATACCTGCCAGGCCTGTACCACCCACAGCTTAAGAGCCAGTACCGGAACGTACCACTGGGACAGCTCAGCCCACACGTATTCGCCATTGCAGACCATGCCTACAGGTATGTGTGTCTATGGTGAGTGGGTTGCGTGCACTTGTATGTATCCTTATACCCTAACCGAACCGCCTCACCCCCCCTTGCTGTTTCCTTCCCCTCCATCCCCTCACTCACTCCATCCCTTTCATCCAACCACACTCCCACGCGCTCCTTCCCATGCTCACACACACTCGCACTCCTACACATGCACACTCTCTCACTCACGCCCCAACACAATTTTCGCACACAGGTCCATGAGGGAGGCGGGGCGCAGCCAGTCTGTTTTAATCAGTGGGGAGAGTGGTGCCGGCAAGACAGAGACCACCAAGCTCGTAATGGAGTACCTGGCGGGGGCAGGGGTGGCGGATAAGGCTGCTGCTGCTGCTGCTGGGGCTGCAGGGGCCGTGGGCATGGGGGGCGGGAGGAGAGGGAGGCGGGGAGGAGTGGAAGCAGTGGTGTCTGCTGAATCGACTCAGTGTGTTGAGAGAGTGCTGCAGGTGAGTGGGGTGGGGTGGGTTTGGAGCGGGTGTGGGGTTGAGTGTTGGAGGTGAGTGGGGTGGGTGTGGAGAGAGGAAGCGCCTGGCAGGGGCAGGGGCCGCGGATGAGTGGGGTGGGTGTGTGTGCTTAGAGCGAGTGTAGGGGTGAGTAGTGTGTGTGCGTGCAACGGGTGCTGAAGCTGACAGGCGTGGGCGTGGAGAGAAGAAGCTGACAGGCGTGGGCGTGGAGAGAGGAAGCTGACAGGCGTGGGCGTGGAGAGAGGAAGCTGACAGGCGTGGGCGTGGAGAGAGGAAGCTGACAGGCGTGGGCGTGGAGAGAGGAAGCTGACAGGCGTGGGCGTGGCGAGAGGAAGCGCCTGGCAGGGGCAGGGGCTGCGAATAAGGCTGCGGTTGCCGCTGGGGGGATTTGAAATGACCAAGGCTGAGAAGGAATGGACACTCCTCCCTTCGTATTCTTTCCATTGTAGCTCAGCTCAGCCACTTCCCAGTCTCGCCCACTCGAATTTTGAGACGTCTCAAGGCTTAGAAGGGATGGGCACACTCCTCTTCCTTCCTATTCTTTCCGTTGCAGCTCAGTCACTTCCCAGTCTCGCCCACTCGAACACACCCACCCCCCCTGCTTCCTTCCTTTCCCGCCTGCCCTCCCCATCCTCCTCTGCTGCTCGTCTCCTTCCTTCCCTCACCCCCCTCCCCACTCACCCCCGCTTTCCCCCAGCAACCCCCCTCCCACCACATCTCCCCTCTCCCCCTCATGCCCCACTCCCTCATCACCCCTTCCCTCCCAATCCCCCTTTCCCCCCCCTCCCCCATCATCCCCCAACCCCCTCTCAGTCGAACCAAGTCCAGAGATGTTTGGGAACGCCAAGACAGTGCGCAACATCAACTCATCCCCCTCTCCCATCATCTGCGCAACATCAACTCATTCCCCCTCCCCCACCCCCTCTCTCTCCCTTCTCTTCCCAGTCGAACCAAGTCCTGGAGACGTTTGGGAACGCTAAGACAGTGCGCAATAACAACTCGAGGTGAGACAGTTGCGTATCTTGGCAGGGGTGATTGACAGGGGTGCCAGGGGTGATTGACAGGGGTGCCAGGGGTGATTGACAGACAGTGTCGAAGGGTGCCAGGGGTGGTTGACAGCACTCCTTCTGAAGCTTCTTAGACAGCCCCGACACATTCTTCCCTTCCCACTCCCTGTGCTCTGCCTATTCTCCACAACCCCCCCACCCCGCCTCCCCCCCAGTCGTTTTGACCAGTTCATTGAGAGTCACTTTGACAGTGGCGGCAGGGTGACAGGAGCAGCCATCCAATCCAACAGATCCCTTGTGGAAGCACCTTAGACCAACGCTGACACACCCTTCCCTTTCCACTCCTTCTGCTCTGCCCATTCTTCCTCTCCCCCCCACCCCTCCCTCCTCCTCTCCCCCACCCCCTCCCCCCCGCCCCCCTCCCCCACCTCCTCCCCCCCCTCCCCCCCCCCCTCCTGCCCCAGTCGTTTTGGCAAGTTCATTAAGATTCACTTAGACAGCGATGGGAGGGTGACGGGCATATTTTTGAGTCGACTTGAAAAACAGCGACAGCAGGGTGACAGGAGCAGGTGACCATTCGCTGAAACCCCTGCTGCTGACGCACCTTAAACCAGCCCTGTCACCAGACCATTCGGTGAAACCCCCGCTGCTCACCTGCTTGGGAGGGTGACGGGCTGATGCACCTTAAACCAGCCCTGTCACACGCCTCTCCTCCCACACCCTCTGCTTCTTTTCATCCCCCCCCCCTCTCCCCTCAGTCGCTTTGGCAAGTTCATTGAGATTCACTTCGACAGCGACGGCAGGGTGACAGGATGACATGACAGGTTACCCTGATACAACCGTCCCCTCCCACCCCCTCTGCTCTGCCCATTCTCCCTTCTGCCTCTGCCCATTCTCCATTCTGCCTCTGCCCATTCATTCCTTTTGCCCCAGTCGCTTCGGCAAGTTCATTGAGATTCACTTTGACCCCAACGGCAGGGTGACAGGGGCACCCATTCGATCGCTAAAGCCCCTGCTGACGCACCCTTCCCTGCACATGCTCTCTGCCTCTGCTCCTGCCTCTGCCCATTCATTCCTTCCCCCCCCAGTCGACGGCTGGGTGACAGGGGCAGCCATTCTCCACGCCCTGCGCTCTGCCCATTCTCCATTCTCCCCCCCCCAACCACCCCTCTCCCATCCACCCCTCTCCCTCCGAGTCGTTTTGGCAAGTTCATTGAGATTCACTTTGACAGCGACGGCAGGGTGACAGGAGCAGCCATTCTCCACGCCCTGTGCTCTGCCCATTCTCAACCCCTTCCCCCTCACCCTCTTCCCCCCGTCCCCCTCCCACCCAGTCGCTTTGGCAAGTTCATTGAGATTCACTTTGATAGCGATGGCAGGGTGACAGGGGCAGCTATTAGATCGTACCTGCTGGAGCGGTCCAGAGTGGTGCAGATCAATAGCCCTGAGCGCTCCTACCATTGTTTCTACCAGCTGCTCTATGGGGCCACGCCCGAGGTGAGAGATTGAGGAAATGAGTGATAGAGTGAGTGTGGGGGTGAGCGAGAAAGTGAGAGAGGGAGAGTGTGATGATGTGTCTGTGCATTTCAGCCACCCAGCCATAGGAAGAGTGAGTGAGCGAGTGAGAGAGGGAGTGAGTGAGGGAGTGAGGGGGGGAGTGACGGAGTGTCGGTGATGTGCATGTGACATGTTTCACGAGCTGAGATGAACATGTTGTGATTAAGCCTTCGATCGAGCTGAGCCAAACGAGATGTGCACTTGATGCCTTTTTCAGTTGACTCAAAAGATGTGTATGCGGCATGTGGCATGTGTTAGAATTTATATATTATAGCATGCGAACACTCCTGACTGTACACCAAGAGTGGTGTACAGTTGGGTTGGTTCAGGCTCTAGTTTTGGGTGTATTGCAGGTAGACACCCTAATTGGGGTGAACCCAAATATCCTAGCTTAGACTTGGCTCCAACCTTGTTGGCCAAATGGGGCAACCAACTTTGGTTGGTTGGCCACCACCCCACTAGGGTTGGTTGGATGGTCCTTCCTCCCACTAGCCTACTTGGTCTTGGTGTCTTATGTGCTAGGTTTGGTGTTCTTCTCCAAACTTCTCTCCCTTGTATAACCTTGTGCTCTCTTGAGCTAATATCATCCATTCTTCCTCAAGTTTCTACAGCTTCTAGTTTCTTTCATGGTATTCAGAGCCTAAGGCAAACGCCACTAGATCCTAGACCTTCACTTTTTTTTCCTATCTTCCCTTATACACTCCAGCAGCTAAGAGAAGTCGCGACCTTTCTTAGCAACCTAACCGTGCTTCCCCTACTCTTCGCGCCACTCTGCTAGCATCCGTGCGGGCCCTCCTGCTCGTCGCATCACCTCTGCTAAACGGCCGCGCAGGCCACGTGGACCCCTCTGCCCGTCGCGCCATCACTATTAGCAGTCGCGCGGACCCCTTTGACCGTGGCGAAATCACTGCTAGCAGTCGCGCGGGTCAATTTCACCGTCGCGAAGTCCCTGCCAGCAGTCGCGCGGGTCAATCTCACCGTCGCGAAGTCCCTGCCAGCAGTCGCGCGGGTCAATTTCACCGTCGCGAAGTCCCTGCCAGCAGTCGCGCGGGTCAATTCCACCGTCGCGAAGTCCCTGCCAGCAGTCGCGCGGGTCAATTTCACTGTCGCGAAGTCCCTGCCAGCAGTCGCGCGGGTCAATTTCACCGTCGCGAAGTCCCTGCCAGCAGTCGCGCGGATCGTTTTCACCGTTGCGAATCCTCTGCTAGCGGTCGCATTGCTTCATTTGACCGTCACGGCACCTCTGCCAGCAGCTGCGGAGGCCCTTCTGCCCGCCGCGTCACCCCTCCTCCCAGTCGCACGGGCCCCTCTAAGCGTCACGCCACCCCTGCCGGCAGCCACGCGAGCCTCCCTGCCCATCGTGCTACCTCCTCCAGCACCCACCTGAGCCCTGCAGAGCAACTGCGCGGCCCTCCCCGCGTTTCACGCAGATCCCTACACAGCAGCGGGACTCAACAGCAGCAGCAGCGTGACTGGACAGCAGCAGCAGCGTGACTGGACAGCAGCAGCAGCGTGACTGGACAGCAGCAGCAGCGTGACGCGTGGCTGGACAGCAGCAGCAGCAGGTCTGGACAGCAGCAGCAGCGTGACTGGACAGCAGCAGCAGCGTGACTGGACAGCAGCAGCAGCGTGACTGGACAGCAGCAGCAGCGTGACTGGGCAGCAGCAGCAGCAGGTCTGGACAGCAACAGCAGCAGGACTGGACAGCAGCAGTAGCAGGACTGGACAGCAGCGGCAGCAGCAGGACTGGACAGCAGCAGCAGCAGCACTGGACAGCAGCAGCGGCAGCATTGGGCAGCAGCAACAGCGTGACTGGGCAGCAGCAGCAGCAGAGCTGAACGGTGGCAGCAGCACTCATGGCGACTGACTCCGTGCCTATTGATACTGGCTCCATTGTTCGCCTGGAAGTCCAGGATGGCACTACTGCACTGAATTGGCACCGTTTCTCACAGAGCCTCACCGGTGTCCTCCGCTCCACCATTATTGGCGGTGTCAACCTCCATTCCGTTGTCTTTGCCGAACTGGATGGCCTTGAGCCCAAGCCACCTCCCCTCCTTGGTCTTGAACCTCCTCCTCCACCACCCCATCCTGGCGAAGCACCTCGCCCGCCCGATCTCCCTCGCCTCGTTTCTGACAACACCACCAATGCCTCACGCCTCACCACCTACGCGGAGGAGGTAGCGACACACACGCAACTGGTGGATACCCACAAGGCAGCCCTTGCTGCTCACACCTTGGCTGCTGCCCTTCATGCGAAGTACGTTGCCGATAAGACGTCTTACACCTCCCAACTGACTGATTTCAATACTCGCCATGCCACCTGGTGCCTTGCCGACACTCGGGCTATTGGCCTCATCAACTCCTGCATCCCGACCTCGCTCCAGAGCGAGCTTGACGCCACTTCCTCTGCAGTTCTTTGGCGCGCCCTCTGTGATCTGTATGACCGTCGGGACATCGCATCTCTTCATGCCCTCTACCGTGACTTCAACGCTATCACCCTTGACAACTGCACCGGCACAGCTGACTATACCCATCGCCTCAACAACACAGCTCGGCGTCTTCGGGAGCGTGGCGCCACTATTGACGACCCCCTCCTCATTTGGCGCATCCTCGAGGGACTCACCCCGGCTTATGAGATGCACCGCATCGCCTACGACATTGTTCTCTCTCCCCACGCCACGGCTGCCGAAGTCACCACATGGGTCCTTGATACTGAAGCCAAACTTACCCGCCAGTCCCCCTCCACCCTCAACTTCACACAGGGACGCGGAGGGCGTGGGGGGCGTGGTGGCAAGGGTCGTGGTGGAGGGAGTGGCGGGGGCGGTGGTGGTCGAGGTGGAGGGGCTAGCAGTGGCGCTACGGGTGGGACGTCGGGAGGTGACGGGGGTGCTGGTCGTGGTGGACGCTCAGGGGGTTTCCCTCCTTGCTCCTATGTCATTCGACAGGGCCCCAACAAGGGCCACCGCTGCAACCAAACCACCCATCCTACTGAAACCTGCTTCAAGGCCCTCAGTGATGAGTGGTTTGCTCGAGGCAATACAGGTACCCCTCCTCGCTGGGCCACTGTTACCCCTCGCCCCACTGTTCATGACGTTCGAACACTTCCCGCCTATCAGCCACCACCTTCTCAGCTCCACCAGACTCTGGCGAGTCACCTGCCTCCCCACCTCCTGCACCAGGTGCAAGTCTTTCTTCCCCCCCTTCCAGATCCACAGCCTCAACAGCAGCAGCAGCAACAGCAGCAGCAGCGGCAGCAGCAGCAGCAGCTGCACCAGATGCACCCGGGGTTCCAGGGCCTTCCGCCTATGCAGTAGCAGTACCTGGGGCCACAGCATCACCCGGGATTCCTGGGTCCCCCCCTCCTCCCTTATCCTCCCCAGCCACAGCAGCCCCTTCTCCAGCAACAGCCATACTCTGGCTACCCCTTTGCCCCCCCCAGTGTCTCTGACACTCAGGGCAGTTTCCTCGGTCATGTTACCGTTGCACCGTCTGTCGCTTCCATGTATCCCTCTGCTATTAATGAGACGCTTTTCCAGTACACCGTGTCACATCCCCCTCCTTCCTCCCCCACCTTGGACTTTGTCCTTGATAGTGGGGCCACAGAAACCGCACTGAAGGATGCTGGCACCCTCACTCCCCTTCCTCTTCCCACTCAGGTTCACGGTGCCGACACCAGTTTTTCCATCCCATGCACTCACCTCTCCACTCTACCTTGCTCCGCTTTCCCATCTGGTACAGTCACAGGTCTCCACATCCCCACCCTTCGCAACAACCTCCTCTCCCACCGTGAGATACAAGGCGCTGGTATTACCGCTATTTACCCTGGTAATGCTTCTTACTGTGATCTCTACAACACTGCTTCTGGTCGCTTCCTCCTACGCATTCCCCTTTGCCCTCGCACTCGCCTTTACACGCTCCGCACACCTCGTCCCTCCTCCTGTCAGGTCACCACTCGTGCTGGCACTTCCACCAGCCCCCCTCCCCCTCCCCCTAACCCTCCCCCCCAGGTATCCTCCTCCCCTACGTCATCCCCCTCATCCTCCTCCCCCTCTCCTTCCCCCACTCCATCCCCCTCCTCCTCTAATCACCTCTCCCACCCTGCTGTGCTCTTGCATCACAGGCTAGGCCACCCAAAATTCGCTGCACTTCGCACTGCCGTCACATCTCGCCTCCTCGACAGCCTCCCCCCCACTCTTTCTCAAACAGTCTTCCCATCACAGCCATCCCACTTTTGCAGCTGCTCCCCTTGACCTTGTTCACATGGACCTGTGGGGCCCTTATCCCATCCGCTCTCGCCAGGGGCACCGGTACATGCTCGTCCTCGTCGACGACCACAGTCGGTACTCTACTGTCTTCTTCCTTCACACGAAGGATCAAGTGCCGGCTGTGGTCATTGCCTGGGCTGAGCAGTGCCGCACACACTTCAAACGCCCCATCAGCCGCCTTCACTCTGATGGTGGGGGTGAGTTCCTCAATCATACCCTCTCCACTTACTGCAAAACCCGCGGCATTCAGCAGACCCACACCCTCCCCCATTCCCCTCAGCAGAACGGCATCGCTGAGAGTCGCATTCGTGAGATCACCAAGATTGCTCGTTGCCTTCTTGCTCACGCCTCCACCCCTCCTTCCCTCTGGAGCTATGCCCTCCTCCATGCTGCCCTCCTCCTTAATCTCCGCTCCCACCCTCAGCATTCCTCCTCCTCCCCCACAGAACTTTGGTCTAAGGCCAAGCCTGACGCTGCTGGCCTTCGCGTTTCGGGCTGCAAGGCGTTCGTCCTCATCCCTCCGGCTGATCGCTCCCGTGCTGCCGGCAAGCTCGCCTCGCGTGCCCTGGAGTGCGTCTACCTCGGGCACAATCGCGATTCCCCAGGCTACCTGTTCCTCCACCCTCCCTCCAGTCGCCTCATCCGCAGCATTGACGTCGTCTTCGACGAGTCCATTCCTTACTACTCCACTCCTCCTCCTGACCCTCTTCCCCCTCCCTCCCGCCCCCTAGTTTGGACTGATACCGTCCTCCCACCCCTCCTCCCTCCCGCACCCCTCCTTCCACCGGTCGCCGCTCCGCTCCCACCTTCCTCCTCTGCCGACATCTACGACCCTTCCGCACCCGCCTCTCCAGCGCATTCAGCTGCACCCCCTCCCCCCTCTCCCTCCTCCTCTCACTCTCCCCCTCAGCTGCAAGGGCAGCAGCCGCAGCAGCAGCAGCAGCACCAGGGCCAGCAGGGGCAGCAGCGGCAGCGGCAGTGGCAGCAGCAGCAGTCGGGGCAGCAGCAGCAGTCGGGGCAGCAGCAGCAGTCGGGGCAGCAGCTGCAGCAGCAGCAGCAGTCGGGGCAGCAGCTGCAGCAGCAGCCGGTGCAGCAGCAGCAGCGACACGCAACTTCCCGCTCCTCCCCTTTCCTCCTCCCTCGCATGCACACCCGCTCCCTGGACAAACTCATTGGAGCCCCTCCCCCCGCCTCCATTCAGCTCCTCGAGGACTCCCATGAGGAGTTCCTCACCATTCGGCGACACACATTTTTCCTTGCCTCCCTCTACCTTGACTTCCTCGGCTTTCCCGTCCTTGGCGCCACCTCCACTCCCACCATCTTCATTCCCACCACCTTCCAAGAGGCCATCACTTGCACTGACACGGACAAATGGATAGCGGCGATCTTCCTGGAGTGTGAGGCATTCATTCGCAACGACTCCTTCGTCGATGTCCCCCTCCCAGCCGACGCCAACCTCATCGAGGGCAAATGGGTCTTTTGGGTGAAGCAGCTGCCGGGTGAGGAGCCAGTCTACAAGGCACGCTACTGCGCCAAGGGTTTCACGCAGACTTGGGCCAAAGATTGCTGGTTCACCTTCGCCCCCACCGCCAAGCCGCCCACCCTTCGCACCCTCCTAGACATTGGTGCGCGGGCCAACATGGAGATCTGCTCCATGGACGTCTCCAACGCGTTCCTACAGGGTGACCTGCACGAGCGCATTTTCCTCCGGCGGCCCCCTGGTTTCCACGCATCCTTTCCTGAAAACACTGTGTGGCAGCTGCGTCGCCCTGTCTACGGTTTGAAACAGGCACCAAGGGAGTGGCATGCAAAGTTGTCTGCCACCTTGGGGTCCCTCGGCTTCTCTGCTTCGCACTCTGACGCCAGCCTCTTCATTCGCTCCTCCCCTCGCCGCTTCTTCATTCTGGTATATGTGGACGACATGATCCTGCTTTCTGACTCCAAGGCTGACATGGAGCAGATGAAGCTGTCGCTGCAGCAGCGTCTCAAATGCAAGGACTTGGGCGACCTCACGCACTACCTGGGCATGGCCATCACACGCAACCGCCCTGCTCGCACTATCACCCTCTCCCAGTCCCACTACATTGGCCAGGTCTTGGAGAAGTTCGAGATGGCGCAGGCCAAGCCCGTGTCCACCCCTCTACCTTTCGGTCACCAACTCGCCCCACCCACCTCTCCCTCCTCCTCCTCTCACCCTTATGCCGAGCTTGTTGGGTCGCTGATGTATGCCATGATGTGCACCCGTCCCGACCTTGCCTACCCCATCAGCGTGCTTGCGCGCTTCGTTGCACCGGCCGCCACACCACCGAGCACTGGCAGGCCGCTAAGCGGGTCCTCCGCTATCTCCGCGGGACCAAGGACCATGTCCTCACCCTTGGCGGCCCCTCCCCTCCTCTCCTCTCGGGCTTCAGCGACTCCTCCTGGGCTGACTCGCAGCCGGACCGCCGCTCCTCTCAGGGCTATGGCTTCACCCTTGGCAGCGGCCTTGTCAGTTGGCGTTCCACGCGTTCTTCTGCCATTGCTCTTTCCTCGTGCGAGGCTGAGCTCTACGCTGGCACCATGGCCGCTCAGGAGTCCCGCTGGCTCTGCTATCTTCTTGCTGAGCTGGGCGCTCCTCAGCGCTGCCCCACCCTCTGGTGTGACAACGCTAGCACCATTCATCTCACCCAGGACCCTGTCTACCACGCCCGCTCCAAGCACATCGAGTTGCGCTATTTCTTCATCCGCGAGCTCGTCCAGCAGGGACTCCTTGCCGTTCGGAAAATTACGGCTGCGGCAAACTTGGCTGACATCTTCACCAAAGCTCTCTCTCGCCCTGCGCACTCTGCCTTGCTCCGCCTCCTTGGCCTTGCTCGCCCAGGCGCCCCCTGATTCAGGGGTTGTTCTCTCCATGTGTTCGCATGCTAAGGGGTTGTGTTAGAATTTATATATTATAGCATGCGAACACTCCTGACTGTACACCAAGAGTGGTGTACAGTTGGGTTGGTTCAGGCTCTAGTTTTGGGTGTATTGCAGGTAGACACCCTAATTGGGGTGAACCCAAATATCCTAGCTTAGACTTGGCTCCAACCTTGTTGGCCAAATGGGGCAACCAACTTTGGTTGGTTGGCCACCACCCCACTAGGGTTGGTTGGATGGTCCTTCCTCCCACTAGCCTACTTGGTCTTGGTGTCTTATGTGCTAGGTTTGGTGTTCTTCTCCAAACTTCTCTCCCTTGTATAACCTTGTGCTCTCTTGAGCTAATATCATCCATTCTTCCTCAAGTTTCTACAGCTTCTAGTTTCTTTCAGCATGAGCTGAGGTGAGGTTGCTGGTGACTTTGGGCGAGCACAGGACTAGACGTGAGCGATGTATAACGCAACTTACCCACACAGCCGGAGAGCTTTTGACAGGGAGCTTTGAAGTGTACAGGACTAAACATGTGCACACACTTTCAAGAAGAACGAGCATAACTCTTTATGCTCCCCCTCTTTTGTCCACACTGCAGGAATCAGAAAAGTATTCTCTGCCCACAGAGGGCGAGCGGGCAGCAGATTTTTACTACTTGGCGCAGAGCGACTGCTACGAGCTGCCCGGAAAGAACAGCAACGCGATGGAGTATGAATCCACTTGCTCTGCCATGAACGTTATGGGGTTCGACCCACGCGAGCAGGTGAGTGACCGTGTAACCACGCTTACCTACACTCCCACTCGCTCTCACAATGGCACTCTAGTGCACTCGCCCTCTCATGTGCTCTGCCATGAACGTCATGGGGTTCGACCCGAGGGAGCAGGTGGGTGGGTATTGGCAGGAATGGACACGCGAACAGGTGGGCGGGTGTAGAAGTATGAATCCACGCGCTCTGCCATGAACGTCATGGGGTTCGACCCAAGCGAGCAGGTGAGCACAAGGGGGTGAGATTTGGAATGACCTGCATGAACAGGTGAGAACTAGGGGTGGGCAGGTGGTACTCAAAACACACGGGGGAGCCAGCGGTGAGTGCAAGAGGGTGAGTTTTGGGCAATGGGCATGGGGTGAGTGCAAGGGGGTGAGTTGTGGGCGATGGGCATGGGGTGTGGGCGATGGGCATGGGGTGTGGGCGATGGGCATGGGGTGTGGGCGATGGGCATGGGGTGAGGGCTTCACCCAGCCGGAGAGCATGGAGGGGCAGGGCAGGTTAGACAGCAGAGCGCACAAAACAGAGAGTAGAGAGCAGAAAGTAGCACCCCTTGGTCATGCTTTTGCCCCACTGACCCATTCCATCATGCCCTCATGCCCCCACTTACTCCCCCACCACCAGGAGGGCATATTCGCAGTGGTGGCAGCCATTATGCATCTGGGAAACGTGGACTTCATGCAGCCAGAGAGCATGGACGGGACAGGGGAGCTGCCCCCTCTGGTGGCAAAGAACGACAAGGCAGAGGCTGCAGTCAAGACCGTGGCTCGCCTGCTAGAGTAGGTGGTGGTTCGCTGTGGTGTATGTGGTAACTAGGGCCGTGCTGTCAGCACCGGTAATTGGACTGGACAGGCGAGCTGTCCCCGATGGTGGCAAAGAAAGACAAGGCAGAGGCCGCAGTTAAGACCGTGGCACGACTCCTCGAGTAGGTGGTACCTGTGGTGTAGGTGTTATCTGGGGAAGGGGTGTGCTGTACTCTGCTGCTGTCAGCAGAGCAGAGGTAGCTCTGCTGGTGACTAAGAACGACAAGGCAGAGGCTGCAGTAAAGACAGTTGCCCTTCTCCTCGACTAGGTGTTGCCTGTGTGGTGTAGGGCGTACCTGTGGTCTTGGTGTTACTAGGGTGGAGGTGGGCTGTGCTGAGCTGCTGTCAGCACAGGAGGGATGGGATGGTGGACAGGGCATTCGAGCTGCCCCCTCTGGGGACCAAGAACACTGACTCGACAAGGCAGAGGCTGCAGTCAAGACACTGACTCGCCTGCTCGAGTAGGTGGAGGGGAGGGCGTGGCTGTGGTGGGGGTGTTACGTGGGTAAGCAATGGGAATTGCTGTGCTTTCAACAGGCACGCAGCCCCTTCTGGTGGCAAAGAACGACAAGGCAGAGCAGAGGCCGATGTAAAGAGAGTGGCGCGTCTCCTCGAGTAGGTGGAGGGGAGGGCGTGGCGTGGCTGTGGTGTAGATAGTGCCTGGAAGAGAATGGGCTGTGCTTCAAGCAGGGCTAGCTTTTATCAGAGCTACTGGCTTTCACTCCTTGTCTTGTCCTCATCGCTCCTCCCCCACCCTTCTTCCCCCCATCCACTCACCCTTCGCCCATCAGGTGCGATGAGGCAGCGCTGTGGGACTCGCTCGTCTCCCAGACGTGCAAGTTTGGCCGGGAGGTGATCAGGAGCCCGCTGGATGACAAGAATACCCTCACACCCCCTGCGTCCTCTTCTCTCCCCCTTCCCCTTCCCCCTATCAGGTGCGAAGAGGCTGTGCTGTGGGACTCCCTTGTTTCCGAGACACGCATGTTCGGCCGGGAGGTGATCAAGAGCCCTCTGGACCCCAAGAAGGCTGCTTCGTTTATTCGAGCTCCTGCCCCCCATTCCCTTGCTCCCTGCCCCCCATTCCCTTGCTCCCTGCCCCCCATTCCCTTGCTCCTGCCCCCCATTCCCTTGCTCCCTGCCCCCCATTCCCTTGCTCCCTGCCCCCTATTCCCTTGCTCCCTGCCCCCCATTCCCTTGCTCCCTGCCCCCCATTCCCTTGCTCCCTGCCCCCCATTCCCTTGCTCCCTGCCCCCCATTCCCTTGCTCCCTGCCCCCCATTCCCTTGCTCCCTGCCCCCCATTCCCTTGCTCCCTGCCCCCCATTCCCTTGCTCCCTGCCCCCCATTCCCTTGCTCCCTGCCCCCCATTCCCTTGCTCCCTGCCCCCCATTCCCTTGCTCCCTTCCCCCAATCAGGTGCGATGAGGTGGCTCTTTGGGACTCCCTCGTCTCTCAGACGCGCAAGTTCGGGCGAGAGGTGATCAGGAGCCCACTGGACCCCAAGAAGGCGGTCGTGAAAAGAGACACCCTTGCCAAGTTCCTCTACTCGCGCCTCTTCGACTGGTGGGTGGCCCCTCCCCTCCCCTCTCCTCCCCTATTCTCCCCTCCCATCGCCGCCTCTTCAACTAGTGAGTTCGCCACCCCAACCCTTTCTCTCATGGACTGGTGGTGGGTGTACCCTCACGAGCTCGTGAGGGCGCAAGTTCGGGCGGGAGGTGATCAGGAGCCCGCTGGACCCCAAGAAGGCGGTTGTGAAGAGAGACACCCTTGCCAAGTTCCTCTACTCGCGCCTCTTCGACTGGTGGGTGCTTCTACCCCCTCTCCCCCTCTCCCGCTCTCCCCCTCTTTCCCCTCCCCCTCTCCCACTCTCCCCCTCTTCCCCCCCCTTTTCCTCTATCAAGAGAGACACCCTCGCCAAGTTCCTCTACTCGCGCCTCTTTGACTGGTGGGTGCCCTCTCCTTTCTCCCCCGTTCTTCTATTGCTGGGCTGCCTCCCCTCTTTCCTCTCTTACCCCTCCCCCAATTCTGCATCTCCCCTCCTGCCATTCTCCTGCTTTTCGTTTACTGGTGTGCCGCCTCTCCACCCCCTCTTTTTCCTCTTCACCACCTGCCACCTTCCTTCTCTAATCCACTGCTGAATGCCTCTTCCACTGTTGAGCGCCCCTTCCACCCTCCCTCCCCTCCTTGACACGTGGAATGATTGAGCAACACTTCCCCCCTTGGTTGGTTCCCACATACAACCTCCCTATTTCCTCCACTTCCTCCGCTCCACGTACTCCCTTCCCCATCACCAGCATCGTGCCGAAGGTCAATCAGAGCATTGGCCAGTACCTTAACTAGCACGCTGGGTGGCCCCGTGTTTGAAGTAGTGTTTTGAGAGTCTCAAAACACTACTTCAAACACGAAGGTCAATCAGAGCAGAGCATTGGTCAGTACCTCAACTATCACGCTGGGTGGCCCCTTTCTTCTCTGTGCTGACAGTGCACAGAGTTTGTCACCATAATAGTCTCTTCTCCTCACTTGCGTGCCCACCCGTTGTTGCTTCCGCTCTCTGTTTATCACCATCCATCCACCAGGATTGTGTGAAAGGTCAATGAGGGCATAGGGCAGGACCCCAACCACCTTTCTTCTCCTCCCTTGCATGCCCACCTGTTGCTGCTTCCGCTCTCTGTCTCGCTGCCACCCTCTCTCTGCCACCCTCTCTCCGCCACTCTCTCTCGGCCATCCATCAGGATTGTGTCAAAGGTCAATCAAGGCATCGGGCAGGACCCCAACCACATATCAGACGGGCCCTGTCTCCTCCTCACTTCCCTTGCCGCCCTTATCTCTCTGGCTCTCTGCCACTCTACCTTTCATCACCAGCATCGTGTTAAAGGTCTATGAGAGCATTGGGCAGGACCCCAACCACATATCAGACGGGCCCACCTTTGTTGCTCTCTCCGTTGACCTTTGCCGCTTTCTGTTCTCCCCACTTCTCTGCCCACCTTTGTTGCTTTCGCTCTCTGTCTGTCCGCCACTCTGCCTTTCACTGCCAGGATCGTGTCCAAGGTCAATGAGGGCATTGGGCAGGACCCCAACCACATATCAGGCGGGCCCACCTTTGTTGCTCTCTCCGTTGACCTTTGCCGCTTTCTGTTCTCCCCACTTCTCTGCCCACCTTTGTTGCTTTCGCTCTCTGTCTGTCCGCCACTCTGCCTTTCACTGCCAGGATCGTGTCCAAGGTCAATGAGAGCATTGGGCAGGACCCCAACCATGCGTCCATCATCGGAGTCCTTGATATTTATGGCTTCGAGCACTCCAATGAGAACACGGGGCAGGACCCCAACCACCTTTCTTCTCCTCACTTGCGTGCCCACCCTTTGCTGTTTCCACTCTATGTCTCTCTGCCACCCTCTCTCTGCCCCCTCCAGGATTGTGTCAAAGGTCAATGAGAGCATAGGGCAGGACCCCAACCATGCGTCCATCATCGGAGTGCTTGATATTTATGGCTTCGAGCACTTTAAAGTCAACAGGTGTGTGTGTGTGTGTGTGTGTGTGTGTATGCGCGCTTGTGTGCGTGTGCATGCGTGTGAGTGTGTGTGTGTGTGTGTGTGTGTATGTGGAGTCGACTCAAAACAATCCACGCGTCCGTCATTGGAGTGTGTGATATCTATGCCTTCGAGCACTTCAAAGTCAACAGGTGCTTGCACTTGCGATCCCATTGCAGGTGTGAGCACTCACGGTTTCTGAAACCTTATGTATGGTCTTACAGCTTTCGTTTGCCACTCTTTGTCTCCCTGCTTTCTTCTGTTTGGTTTCTCCACCTACTCGTCCTCCCCCCTCCTCTCCGCTGTATATCTGCTCTCTCACTCCCCCCCCCTTCTTCCCCACCCGCCTTCCCTTGCTTCTCTCCTCTTTCCCCCACCCATCCAGCTTTGAGCAACTGTGCATCAACCTCACCAACGAAAAGCTGCAGCAGCATTTCAACTCGGTAAGCCACCCTCATGCACATTGCAACTACGTGTAGAAAGTAGATTTCTGAGACGTCTCAAAAATCAACTCGGTAAGCCACCCTCATGCACATTGCAACTTTCAAACGCTCTTGTCTGGGCAATACAGCAGGGGGGTGGGACAAGCTGGGGTACTTCCACGCTCCAACTCAACCTGCTTGGTACTGCGATTCTATTTCTTCATGCTTTTTTTTTATATTCGTCCTCTCCTCTTCTGCTCTGTCCTTTCGCACTACTCAACGCCCTGCCAGCCCTTATCCCTTCCCTCCTCTGCCCACTCACATGTGTTGAAGCAGCAACAGGAGGAGTACGAGGCAGAGGACATAGACTGGTTTGATTCTCCTTCTTTCCCCCACCGCAACCCCCCATTCCCAGAAGAAAGCACCTCAAGCTACCCCTCAACATCCCCCACTATCCCTCAACACCTACCCTCACTCCTTCCCACCGCAGCATGTGCTGAAGCAGCAGCAGGAGTATGAGGCAGAGGGAATAGACTGGTTTGATTCTCCCGCTTTCTCCCACCGCAACCCCCCACTCCTGGAAAAAACACCTCAAGCCACCCCTCAACATCCCCCATTACCCCTCAGCACCTACCCCCACTCCTTCCCACCACAGCATGTGTTGAAGCAGCAGCAGGAGGAGTACGAGGCAGAGGGCATAGACTGGTCTCGGATTGACTTTGTTGACAACCAAGACGTGCTCGAGCTGGTTGAAGGGGTGAGTGAGTGAGTGAGTGAGTGAGCGAGTGAGTGAGTGGGAAGTGAGTGAGTGGAAAGTGGTCTCGCATTGACTTTGTTGACAACCAAGACGTGCTGGAGCTGGTTGAAGGGGTGAGTGAGTGAGGAGTCATCAGCTTCTTGAGGGGCTGAGATTGTATCAAGATGTGTGGGACTCGAAACACGTACGAGGCAGGCAGAGGGCATCGACTGGTCCCGAATCGACTTTGTTGACAACCAAGACGTGCTTGAGCTGGTTGAAGGGGTGAGGAGCCATTGCCTTATTAAGGGGCTGGGGTGGGGTTGTATCAAAATGCGTTGGCTTGAGTCGACTCGAAACACGTACGAGTCAGAGGCCACAGGGCATCGACTGGTCTCGAATCTGAGGCAGAGGCCAGAGGGCATGGAATCTTGTTGACAACCAGGACGTGCTAGAGCTGCGTGTAGAGAGGGTGTCTGGGGATTGGGTGTGGGACTGAGAGTTTTCAAAAACCAACTCTGCGAAATATGAAGCAGAGGGTACCGACTGGTCTCGAATTGACTTTGTGGACAACCAAGACGTGCTCGAGCTGGTTGAAGGGGTGAGTGAGTGAGTGAGTGAGAATGGGATGTCTCTGAGAATTCCCAAGAACCAACTCTGAGAACTCTGAGGCAGAGGGGATCAATTGGTCTCGAATTGACTTTGTTGACAACCAAGACGTGCTCGAGCTGGTTGAAGGGGTGAGTGAGTGGAGGGGGTGTCCGTCTGAGAAGCCTAAAAAACCCGACTAGTAGTACGAGGCAGAGGGCATAGACTGGTCTCGAACTGATTTTGCTGACACCAAGACGTGCTTGAGCAAATTGAAGGGGTGGATGAGGTGAGGGGTGGTTTCTTCTATGTAGTGAAGGTGAGAGACGAATTTCCTGGGGCAGGGAGGAGGAGGAGGAGGGGGGGTAAATTTTCTGGAAGAAATTGAGATCATCTGTTTCTTTTTAGCACGTTTGATGATGCATCATCTGCTTTGGATTCCTCTGTTTCGCTTGCAGCAACAGCTGGGGCGGGCTGGCTTTGCTTATGTGCATGTGATGTGATGCTTCTTGCTCTCTCTGGTGCTTGTTCGTCGAACCTTTTCATGCATGTATGTGTGCATGTGTGCATTCGTGCACGTGTGCATGTGCCCATGTGCGCATGCGTGTCTGTGTCCATGCATGTGCATGTGTGTGTGTGTGCCCATGTACGCATGCGTGTCTGTGTCCATGCATGTGTGCATGTGTGTGTGTGTGCCCATGTGCGCATGCGTGTCTGTGTCCATGCATGTGTGCATGTGTGTGTGTGTGCCCATGTGCGCATGCGTGTCTGTGTCCATGCATGTGTGCATGTGTGTGTGTGTGCCCATGTGCGCATGCGTGTCTGTGTCCATACATGTGTGCATGTGTGTGTGTGTGCCCATGTGCGCATGCGTGTCTGTGTCCATGCATGTGTGCATGTGTGTGTGTGTGCCCATGTGCGCATGCGTGTCTGTGTCCATGCATGTGTGCATGTGTGTGTGTGTGCCCATGTGCGCATGCGTGTCTGTGTCCATGCATGTGTGCATGTGTGTGTGTGTGCCCATGTGCCCCTGTGCCCCTGTACCCCTGTACCCCTGTGCCCCTGTGCCCCTGTGCCCCTGTACCCCTGTGCCCCTGTGCCCCTGTGCCCCTGTACCCCTGTGCCCCTGTGCCCCTGTACCCCTGTGCCCCTGTACCCCTGTACCCCTGTGCCCCTGTGCCCCTGTACCCCTGTGCCCCTGTGCCCCTGTACCCCTGTGCCCCTGTACCCCTGTACCCCTGTGCCCCTGTGCCCCTGTACCCCTGTACCCCTGTGCCCCTGTGCCCCTGTACCCCTGTGCCCCTGTGCCCCTGTACCCCTGTGCCCCTGTGCCCCTGTACCCCTGTGCCCCTGTGCCCCTGTACCCCTGTGCCCCTGTGCCCCTGTACCCCTGTACCCCTGTGCCCCTGTGCCCCTGTACCCCTGTGCCCCTGTACCCCTGTGCCCCTGTGCCCCTGTGCCCCTGTACCCCTGTGCCCCTGTGCCCCTGTACCCCTGTGCCCCTGTGCCCCTGTACCCCTGTACCCCTGTGCCCCTGTGCCCCTGTACCCCTGTGCCCCTGTACCCCTGTGCCCCTGTGCCCCTGTGCCCCTGTACCCCTGTACCCCTGTGCCCCTGTGCCCCTGTGCCCCTGTACCCCTGTACCCCTGTGCCCCTGTGCCCCTGTACCCCTGTGCCCCTGTGCCCCTGTGCCCCTGTACCCCTGTGCCCCTGTACCCCTGTACCCCTGTGCCCCTGTGCCCCTGTACCCCTGTGCCCCTGTGCCCCTGTACCCCTGTGCCCCTGTGCCCCTGTACCCCTGTACCCCTGTGCCCCTGTGCCCCTGTGCCCCTGTACCCCTGTGCCCCTGTGCCCCTGTGCCCCTGTACCCCTGGTACCCCTGTGCCCCTGTGCCCCTGTGCCCCTGTACCCCTGTGCCCCTGTGCCCCTGTGCCCCTGTACCCCTGTGCCCCTGTGCCCCTGTACCCCTGTGCCCCTGTACCCCTGTACCCCTGTGCCCCTGTGCCCCTGTACCCCTGTACCCCTGTGCCCCTGTGCCCCTGTACCCCTGTGCCCCTGTGCCCCTGTACCCCTGTGCCCCTGTGCCCCTGTACCCCTGTGCCCCTGTGCCCCTGTACCCCTGTACCCCTGTGCCCCTGTACCCCTGTACCCCTGTGCCCCTGTGCCCCTGTACCCCTGTGCCCCTGTACCCCTGTGCCCCTGTGCCCCTGTGCCCCTGTACCCCTGTGCCCCTGTGCCCCTGTACCCCTGTGCCCCTGTGCCCCTGTACCCCTGTACCCCTGTGCCCCTGTGCCCCTGTACCCCTGTGCCCCTGTACCCCTGTGCCCCTGTGCCCCTGTGCCCTGTACCCCTGTACCCCTGTGCCCCTGTGCCCCTGTACCCCTGTGCCCCTGTGCCCCTGTGCCCCTGTACCCCTGTGCCCCTGTGCCCCTGTACCCCTGTGCCCCTGTGCCCCTGTACCCCTGTGCCCCTGTGCCCCTGTACCCCTGTGCCCCTGTGCCCTGTACCCCTGTGCCCCTGTACCCCTGTGCCCCTGTACCCCTGTACCCCTGTACCCCTGTGCCCCTGTACCCCTGTGCCCCTGTACCCCTGTGCCCCTGTGCCCCTGTGCCCCTGTACCCCTGTACCCCTGTGCCCCTGTGCCCCTGTGCCCCTGTACCCCTGTGCCCCTGTGCCCCTGTGCCCCTGTACCCCTGTGCCCCTGTGCCCCTGTACCCCTGTACCCCTGTGCCCCTGTAGCCCCTGTACCCCTGTGCCCCTGTGCCCCTGTACCCCTGTGCCCCTGTGCCCCTGTACCCCTGTGCCCCTGTACCCCTGTACCCCTGTGCCCCTGTGCCCCTGTACCCCTGTACCCCTGTGCCCCTGTGCCCCTGTACCCCTGTGCCCCTGTGCCCCTGTGCCCCTGTACCCCTGTGCCCCTGTGCCCCTGTACCCCTGTGCCCCTGTGCCCCTGTACCCCTGTGCCCCTGTGCCCCTGTACCCCTGTACCCCTGTGCCCCTGTGCCCCTGTACCCCTGTGCCCCTGTACCCCTGTGCCCCTGTGCCCCTGTGCCCCTGTACCCCTGTACCCCTGTGCCCCTGTGCCCCTGTGCCCCTGTACCCCTGTGCCCCTGTGCCCCTGTGCCCCTGTACCCCTGTGCCCCTGTGCCCCTGTACCCCTGTGCCCCTGTGCCCCTGTACCCCTGTGCCCCTGTGCCCCTGTACCCCTGTGCCCCTGTACCCCTGTGCCCCTGTGCCCCTGTGCCCCTGTGCCCCTGTGCCCCTGTACCCCTGTGCCCCTGTGCCCCTGTACCCCTGTGCCCCTGTGCCCCTGTACCCCTGTGCCCCTGTACCCCTGTGCCCCTGTGCCCCTGTGCCCCTGTGCCCCTGTGCCCCTGTACCCCTGTGCCCTGTGCCCCTGTACCCCTGTGCCCCTGTGCCCCTGTACCCCTGTGCCCCTGTGCCCCTGTACCCCTGTGCCCCTGTGCCCCTGTACCCCTGTACCCCTGTGCCCCTGTACCCCTGTACCCCTGTGCCCCTGTACCCCTGTACCCCTGTGCCCCTGTGCCCCTGTACCCCTGTGCCCCTGTGCCCCTGTGCCCCTGTGCCCCTGTACCCCTGTGCCCCTGTGCCCCTGTGCCCCTGTACCCCTGTGCCCCTGTGCCCCTGTACCCCTGTGCCCCTGTGCCCCTGTACCCCTGTGCCCCTGTGCCCCTGTACCCCTGTGCCCCTGTGCCCCTGTACCCCTGTGCCCCTGTGCCCCTGTACCCCTGTGCCCCTGTGCCCCTGTGCCCCTGTACCCCTGTGCCCCTGTGCCCCCTGTACCCCTGTGCCCCTGTGCCCCTGTACCCCTGTGCCCCTGTGCCCCTGTACCCCTGTGCCCCTGTACCCCTGTACCCCTGTGCCCCTGTGCCCCTGTACCCCTGTACCCCTGTGCCCCTGTGCCCCTGTACCCCTGTGCCCCTGTGCCCCTGTACCCCTGTGCCCCTGTGCCCCTGTACCCCTGTGCCCCTGTACCCCTGTGCCCCTGTGCCCCTGTGCCCCTGTGCCCCTGTGCCCCTGTACCCCTGTGCCCCTGTGCCCCTGTACCCCTGTGCCCCTGTGCCCCTGTACCCCTGTGCCCCTGTGCCCCTGTACCCCTGTACCCCTGTGCCCCTGTGCCCCTGTACCCCTGTGCCCCTGTACCCCTGTGCCCCTGTGCCCCTGTGCCCCTGTACCCCTGTACCCCTGTGCCCCTGTGCCCCTGTGCCCCTGTACCCCTGTGCCCCTGTGCCCCTGTGCCCCTGTACCCCTGTGCCCCTGTGCCCCTGTACCCCTGTGCCCCTGTGCCCCTGTACCCCTGTGCCCCTGTGCCCCTGTACCCCTGTGCCCCTGTACCCCTGTGCCCCTGTACCCCTGTACCCCTGTGCCCCTGTGCCCCTGTACCCCTGTGCCCCTGTACCCCTGTGCCCCTGTGCCCCTGTGCCCCTGTACCCCTGTACCCCTGTGCCCCTGTGCCCCTGTGCCCCTGTACCCCTGTGCCCCTGTGCCCCTGTGCCCCTGTACCCCTGTGCCCCTGTGCCCCTGTACCCCTGTGCCCCTGTGCCCCTGTACCCCTGTGCCCCTGTGCCCCTGTACCCCTGTGCCCCTGTGCCCCTGTGCCCCTGTACCCCTGTGCCCCTGTACCCCTGTACCCCTGTGCCCCTGTGCCCCTGTACCCCTGTGCCCCTGTGCCCCTGTACCCCTGTGCCCCTGTACCCCTGTACCCCTGTGCCCCTGTGCCCCTGTACCCTGTGCCCCTGTGCCCCTGTACCCCTGTGCCCCTGTGCCCCTGTACCCCTGTGCCCCTGTGCCCCTGTACCCCTGTGCCCCTGTGCCCCTGTGCCCCTGTACCCCTGTGCCCCTGTGCCCCTGTACCCCTGTGCCCCTGTGCCCCTGTACCCCTGTGCCCCTGTGCCCCTGTGCCCCTGTACCCCTGTGCCCCTGTACCCCTGTACCCCTGTGCCCCTGTGCCCCTGTACCCCTGTGCCCCTGTGCCCCTGTACCCCTGTGCCCCTGTACCCCTGTACCCCTGTGCCCCTGTGCCCCTGTACCCCTGTGCCCCTGTGCCCCTGTACCCCTGTGCCCCTGTGCCCCTGTACCCCTGTGCCCCTGTGCCCCTGTACCCCTGTGCCCCTGTACCCCTGTGCCCCTGTACCCCTGTGCCCCTGTGCCCCTGTACCCCTGTACCCCTGTGCCCCTGTGCCCCTGTACCCCTGTGCCCCTGTGCCCCTGTACCCCTGTGCCCCTGTGCCCCTGTGCCCCTGTACCCCTGTGCCCCTGTGCCCCTGTGCCCCTGTACCCCTGTGCCCCTGTGCCCCTGTGCCCCTCTGCACACGTGATTGCAGAATCAAGGTATTCTTGCACTCCTGGACTCTGCCTGGTACGTACCATACAAGGCATTTTGTGCACATACGCAGTGATAGCTTTCGAAAACCCCCTACCTACTGGTTTCTTGTGTATGTGCTCTGAACATTCGATGAACCTCATCAAACCCATGATCTCGTTCACCCGTCCTTCTGTGTGTTTGATCCTTTGCACGAGAACGATACTTCTAGCCAGCTTGTCACCCTGAGCCCTCCTGCTCTCTTGCCTCTTCTCCCAACCGCCCCTGCCGCACCCTCCCTCCTTCCCCCCCCCCACCAGCAAGCTAGACAGCTCCACGCTCGAGACCTTCTGCCAGACGCTCTACAGCACGCTGGGCAAGCACAAGCGCTTCTCCAAACCTCCAAACCACTTTGCCATTCCTTCTCTGCTGTTCTTTTGTCTCCTCTCCCCAACCAACCCTTTTTCCTCCCTCCCCCCCCACCAGCAAGCTAGACAGCTCCACGCTCGAGACCTTCTGTCAGACGCTGTACAGCACGCTGGGCAAGCATAAGCGGCCAAACCAGCCTCCCTGTTGCTCTTCTCCTCTCCTTGCTTGTCTCAACCCCCACTCTCCCCTCCCCCCACCAGCAAGCTAGACAGCTCCACGCCTGAGACCTTCTGTCAGACGCTCTACAGCACGCTGGGCAAGCACAAGCGCTTCTCCAAGTCCAAGATGTCGCGCTCTGACTTCAGTGTCAAGCACTATGCCGGCAAGGTGAGGGCGGGTGAGAGGAAGGGGTCTGCTGTTATGTGCATGCGATTGGGCTAGCTGGGGAAGTGCGGGTGTGGGTGTGGTGTGGGTGGGGGGTTTGAGATGTTTCAAGCACAAGCGCTTCTCCAAGTCCAAGATGTCGCGTTCTGACCTCAGTGTCAAGCACTATGCCGGCAAGGTGAGGGCGGGGGCGCCTTGACTGCACTGCGGGACAAAAGGGGTAATTGTATAAGATGCCTGAAGCACAAGCGCTTCTCCAAGTCCAAGATGTCGCGAGCTTACTTCAGCGTCAAGCACTACGCTGGCAAGGTGGCGGGAAGGAGTTGGGGTGCTCAGATTGTGGTGGGGGGAATTAGAAGCGAGTGCTGTGGGAGGGAGGGAGGGATGGGGCAGGGCAGGGCAGGTGGGTGGGTAGGTGGACCGCCATGTGAACGGGTTAGATGGAAGGAGGAGTGATGAGAGATGGCAGGATGAGTCAAGAGAGATGGCTGTAGCACAGGCCACTTTCCAGGGCCAAGTTGTTGCAAGCCGACTACAGTGTGAAGCACTACGCTGGCAAGGTGGGGTGTGGGGAGGAATCTGAGGGGGTTAGTGTTACAATTGAACCATTGAGTTGATTAGGAATCATACGGGCTTACATAGTTGAAGCTAGGGGAGGGGGGGTTGGTTGGGTACCTAGTCATCATTATTGGCCCCCCACCAATAAGTTAGGTTGGAGAATTATTGGGGGGTCCCAATAATGTTGGCCAAAAAGTGGGCCAACATTATTGGGGGGGCCCAATAATCTCTCAACTCAACCTTGGGGGCCAATAATTGGACCAAGGTTGGGTTCCAACCCCCAACTAGGGTTAACCCTAGTTGTGCACCCAAACATAGTTTGGGTGCCTATCTCTGTCCTAGGGTTTATAGGATCAATGCAGGATACAGAAGAGTAGTATAATCTAACACAACCCCTTAGCCTGCATAGATCTATAAACCTGGATGAGATAAGACAGCAACCCCTGAATCAGTCACCATGGGGAGCAAGGCCCAGGAGCGGCAAAATTGCCGAGTGAGTAGAGCGGTCGAGGGCCTTAGTGAATATGTCGGCGGGGTTGGAGGAAGAGTCGATCTTGCGCACGGTAATGTGGTCATCCTGGACAAGATCACGGACGAAGTAGTGTCGGAGCATGAGGAGTTGCGGGCCCGCTCCCACTCTGAACCGTGTGTGCCGTGCTCTTTGCTCTCTGCTCGTTGCCCTTTCTCCCCCTCCTCCGCCTTTCATCCTCACAGGTGAAGTACCAGGCAGAAGAGTTTCTGGTGAAGAATCTCGACGCCCTGGTCCCAGAGCAGGAGGAGCTGCTGGCGCGCTCCCACTTTGAAGCCCCGCATGCATGGACCGTTGTGTTTTCTCCCCTTCTTTCTCCAATACATCCCACTGCAGGTGAAGTACCAGGCAGAAGAGTTTCTGGTGAAGAACCTTGACGCGTTGGTGCCAGAGCATGAGGAGCTGCTGGCTCGCTCCCACTCTGACTTTGTGCGAACGCTCTTCCCACCCCCGGAAACTGGCAAGGCGGTGAAGGCTGTCTCCCTGGGAAAGAGATTCAAGGTGAGGGGCTTGGGAGGGAAGGAAAGGGGTTATGTGAATTGAGGGGGCTGGTCACGTGTGTTGAAAGGGGTGTATTTTGAGGCGCCTCAAAATACACCTCACTTCACTGCACCTGGTTACGTGTGTTGAAAGGGGCATGAGGTCACGTGTGTTGAAAGGGGCATGAGGTCACGTGTGTTGAAAGGGGCATGAGGCTTAGTTGGAGGCTTATGTGAAACGCGTATACTCCAACTAAGGCATGAGGTTACGTGGATCGAGGGGGGATGGGTAAGGTGGAGTGTGAAGGAATGGGGGCGGGGAGAGAAGGGGAGCACGGGAAGCTGCTGACAACGTCATCATTGTTGCTCCCAATCAATGCAAGCAACACCTCCACTCTCCAATCGCTCATCTCCTCAACCACTCATCCTTCCTCCTTCTCAACAACCTCCTCCTCCATCCCCCAGGAGCAACTGGGCGAGTTGATGCGCATGCCCCACTTCGTGCTGTGTGTGAAGCCCAACAAGGACCTCAAGCCATCCCTGCTATCCCTCCTCAACACCACCCCGTCCTCCTTCCCAGGAGCAACTGGGCGAGTTGATGCCCACGCTGAATGCAACGAAACCGCACTACGTGCGGTGCGTCAAGCCCAACAAGGACCTCAACCCTTCCCAAGCAACACAAACCCTCCTGACCCTCCTCCACCTCCCACCCCCAGGAGCAACTGGGCGAGTTGATGTGCATGCTCAATGCAACTGAGCCACACTAAAGCCACACAGGCAACTTTTCCCCTTCTTCCACCCACCCCACCCCCTCCCCACCCTTGGCCCTCTCCGCTCCCCAAACCCTCCTCCCACCCTCTCAGGAGCAACTGGGCGAGTTGATGCGCACGCTGAATGCAACAGAGCCGCACTACGTGCGGTGTGTGAAGCCCAACAAGGACCTCAAGCCACAAAAGTTCTCCAACACACTCGTGGTGGAGCAATTGCGATCAGGGGTGAGTGGGGCAGCATTGCGACACTGCCCAGCCGTTGTCGCTTGGTAATCTCGAATCCTTCCGTGCTCCTTTAGTTTGCGTGATGCAAGCCACTTTTGAGGCGTCTCAAAAGTCATGAAACGCAGGTACACCCGCCCGCTTGCAAACGTGTAGCAGTGCTGGCTGGTATTAAGCCCTGGGACATGCAGAACGTGATGCAAACCACCCCTTGCTTGCAAACCACCCCTTGCTTGCAAACCACCCCTTGCTTGCAAACCACCCCTTGCTTGCATGCAAACCACCCCTTGCTTGCAAACCACCCCTTGCTTGCAAACCACCCCTTGCTTGCAAACCACCCCTTGCTTGCAAACCACCCCTTGCTTGCAAACCACCCCTTGCTTGCAAACCACCCCTTGCTTGCAAACCACCCCTTTCTTGCAAACCACCCCTTTCTTGCAAACCACCCCTTGCTTGCAAACCACCCCTTGCTTGCAAACCACCCCTTGCTTGCAAACCACCCCTTGCTTGCACCTCTGCTGTGCCAGAGGCAGTGCGCCTGTGCTCCAGGGGCTACCCCTTAGCTACCACGCACTCGCCTTTCCTTGTCCCCCCAGTCTCCCTCCGCCCCTGTGCCTCCTTCTCCTCCCCCCTCCTCGCAGGGTGTGCTAGAGGCAGTGCGCCTGTGCTCTACAGGTTACCCGGCTCGGCGCACGTTTGAAGACTTTGAGGCGCGGTTCAGCCTGCTGCTGCCGAGCCCAGACAGGAAGAGGTGATTTCTTTTATGTGTCAAGAGGTGATGATTGTGTCACGTCTCCAAAAGGACTTTGACGCGCGGTTCAGCCCGCTGCTGCCAAGCCCAGACAGAAAGATGTGATTTGATTTCTTATTCGTCTGAAGAGGTGATTTTTGAGACACCTCGAAAACGAGTTTGTAGCACGGTGCTGCTGCTGAGCCAAGAGAGTTGACTTTTGAGTCGACTCAAAGGTTCAGCCCGCTGCTGCTGAGCCAAGTTGACTTTTGAGTCGACTCAAAGGTTCAGCCCGCTGCTGCTGAGCCAAGTTGACTTTTGAGTCGACTCAAAGGTTCAGCCCGCTGCTGCTGAGCCAAGTTGACTTTTGAGTCGACTCAAAGGTTCAGCCTGCTGCTGCTGAGCCAAGTTGACTTTTGAGTCGACTCAAAGGTTCAGCCCGCTGCTGCTGAGCCAAGTTGACTTTTGAGTCGACTCAAAGGTTCAGCCCGCTGCTGCTGAGCCAAGAGAGTTGACTTTTGAGTCGACTCAAAGGTTCAGCCCGCTGCTGCTGAGCCAAGTTGACTTTTGAGTCGACTCAAAGGTTCAGCCCGCTGCTGCTGAGCCAAGTTGACTTTTGAGTCGACTCAAAGGTTCAGCCCGCTGCTGCTGAGCCAAGTTGACTTTTGAGTCGACTCAAAGGTTCAGCCCGCTGCTGCTGAGCCAAGTTGACTTTTGAGTCGACTCAAAGGTTCAGCCCGCTGCTGCTGAGCCAAGTTGACTTTTGAGTCGACTCAAAGGTTCAGCCTGCTGCTGCTGAGCCAAGTTGACTTTTGAGTCGACTCAAAGGTTCAGCCCACTGCTGCTGAGCCAAGACAGAACGAGGTGAGCAAGATGTAGACACCGCTTTCTGTTGACTTTTGAGTCGACTCAAAGGTTCAGCCCGCTGCTGCTGAGCCAAGACAGAACGAGGTGAGCAAGATGTAGACACCGCTGTCTGTTGACTTTTGAGTCAACTCAAAGGTTCAGCCCGCTGCTGCTGAGCCAAGACAGAACGAGGTGAGCAAGATGTAGACACCACTTTCTGTTGACTTTTGAGTCGACTCAAAGGTTCAGCCCGCTGCTGCTGAGCCAAGACAGAACGAGGTGAGCAAGATGTAGACACCGCTGTCTGTTGACTTTTGAGTCGACTCAAAGGTTCAGCCCGCTGCTGCTGAGCCAAGACAGAACGAGGTGAGCAAGATGTAGACACCGCTGTCTGTTGACTTTTGAGTCGACTCAAAGGTTCAGCCCGCTGCTGCTGAACCAAGACAGAACGAGGTGAGCAAGATGTAGACACCGCTGTCTGTTGCTGGTGCCTCCTGTTTCTTGTGACGAAAATACGTTTGTGTGAATGTGAAGAGAATACGTTCAGTGTGCACACTAATCGTGTAATGCGACGAAGATACGTTGAGTGCAACCTAATCCACCATGCATGCGACCGCCCCTCTCGCTATCCCATCATCCCACCTTCCCACCTTCTCACCATCCTCCATCCCACCATACCTTCTCCCTCCATCGCACCTTCTCACCATCCTCCATCCCACCATACCTTCTCCCTCCATCGCACCTTCTCACCATCCTCCATCCCACCATACCTTCTCCCTCCATCGTACCACCTGACAGGCTAGCCGGGCAACATCAGGAGATTATCAGTGCAGTCATGGCGCAGGCAGAACTGCAGGACTACCAGGTGAATTTCCAGGTGGTGTCAGGTGGATTCAACATTGCCAGGTGAGCTGGTGTGACGTGACATCAGGTGACATCAATGTCTGATTGTGGTAAACCTCGTTTTCCAAGGTGCTAATGAGTCGTGTTTTGAGTCGACTCAAAACAAGGTGCTAATGAGTCGTGTTTTGAGTCGACTCAAAACAAGGTGCTAATGAATGATGGGGGCAGCTGGTCTCGATCGAGTTTATCCCTCCTCTCAAACTGTCCTCTGTATTGATTCAGGCAGCAGGGTACAAACAAGCAGATTTATCCGACTCGAGATGATCCCTCCTCTCACTCTCCCACTCCCCGCTCATTCTTTCCCTGGTTCCCTCCCTCGTCCATGCCCCATCCCCTTCTCAGATCGGCAAGACAAAGGTGATGCTCGTATCGTACCCATGCCTTCTCCTACTCCCTCCTCTCCCTCCCTCCTCTCTCACCCCTCGTTCGTCATCCTTCCCCCCAGAGTGGCAAGACAAAGGTGTTTATGAAGGGCGTGCAGCTGGTGACGCTTGAGTCTCTCCGTCTTGACCGCATGAACCTCGCTGCCACCAAGATCCAGAGAGCCGTGCGGCGATTCCTGTGGAAGCAGGAGCGCAAGCGGGCTGCGATTGTCATTCAGAAGCACTGGAAAGGTACGGTGCGGTGCAGTGTGGTTTGGTGCGTTGTGGCACGGTGCAGTGTGGTGTGGTGTGGTGTGGTGTGGCAAACTCCTGTCTGCAAATTTTCAGGCTCCTAAAAAAACTTAACTGTGTGGCATGAACCTCGCTGCCACCATGATCCAGAGAGCCGTACGGCTATTCCTCTGGAAGCAGGAGCGTAAACGGGCTGCTGGTGTCATTCAGAAGCACTGGAAAGGTGCGTTATGGTGTGGTGTGGTGTGGTCCAGTGTGGTGCAGTGCGGTGTGGTGGTGTACAGCGTTCTCTCCCTCTGTTGTGGTTATTTCTCTACTGGGTGGGTCGTCTCAGCGCTTCCTCGCTTCGCCTCGACCGCATGAACCTCGCTGCCTCCAAGATTCAGAGGGCCGTGCGGCTCTTTCTCTGGAAGCAGGAGCGCAAGCGGGCTGCTATTGTCATTCAAAAGCACTGGAGAGGTGCGGTGCGGTGCAGTGTGGTGTGGCGTGGTGTCTTGTCTGTTCTTTGATTGCTTATTGTTCGAAATATTCTTTCTTTGGAAGCAAGAGCGCATGTGAGCGGCCACTCACATCCACAAATGCTGAAGAGGTGCGGTGAGTTGCAGTGCAGTGCGGTGCGGAGTGGTATAATGCATGCAAGGCGGTTCAGTGTCTGGCATGCTTGCTCCTTCTGTTCAAGAGTTTTTCTGCTCTGAAAGGAGCTTCAGCCATGGCTGCGTGTGTTTTTTGAGAATTCTAAAAAAACACACGCTGTTCAAGAGTTTTTCTGCTCTGAAAGGAGCTTCAGCCATGGCTGAAGCTGCTGCTGCTTGATACCATGGCTGAAGCTGCTGCTTGTGACAACATAGCCCATATTGTTGTGGCTGTTTTAGGGTGTCTAGTTCATATGATGCTAAGATTAAGAGTAAACCTAAGTAGGTAGGATTTGAATAAATTGTTAAAGTAGGTAGGGTCTTGAGAAGGCATGATGGGTTTTTTAAGAGGTCGTCTTACCATGCATAGCAGTTGAGTCAGGAATGTGTACAAGTGGAAAGATCCGTTCCACCCACTCGCAGTTGCCAAGTGGCATCTCCTATGCCAAGCGGCAGCCATTATGATTCAGAAGCATGTGCTGCGCTTCCTGATGGAGAAGCGCTTCTGGGAGCTCAAGTGAACTTAGCAGCCTGATGCTGCAGCTGTCACTCACTCTCTCACGCTGTACTGTACTGCATGCTTCTTCCTTCACCCCATGCCCTTCCCTCTCCCCTACTTGTTCCTCTTTACCCATGCCACCCCCCACTCGCAGCCTACCGGGCTAGGAAGCTATTGAGGGAGTTGAGGGAGGACGCAGCAGCCCTTGTCATTCAGAAGCACGTGCGGCGATTCCTAATGGAGAAGCGCTTCTGGGAGCTCAAGTTTGCAGCGATTGTGATTCAGAAGAACGTGCGCATGCAGCAGGCCAGAAAACGATACATCCTGCTCAGGAGGACGCTGGCTACCATTGTCATTCAGGTGTGTGGGAAGGTTCAAAGCGGTGACAGTGTTTCAGGGCTGATCTGTCTAAGTGCTTCCAAGAGTGAGTGTGGTTCAGAAGAACGCGATCATGCAGCAGGCAGGAAAGCGGTACATCCTGCTCAGGAGGACATCTGGCCACCTTCGTCATTCAGGTGTGTGGGAAGGTTCAATGCGGTGACAGTGTCTCGGGCATGGTGTGTCTGGAGTTTCTTAAGCGCGACTCTGATTCAGAAGAGGGTGCGCTACTCGAGCGTGCATGCAGCAGGAATGGACGTGGTATATTCTCCCCCAACCCCAAACCACCTTTCCCACCCAAACCCCTCCCCCACACTCATCTGCAGCGCTACTTGGGAGGGTACAGGGTGCGCAAGCTGTGGGGCACCATGCAGCAGTGCTTGCAGGTGAACGCTATTTAAACCCACCCTTCTTCTAACCCCGTTTTCCTCTTCTCCACCCACCCATCCCCCATCCTTTCAACGTAGGCAGCGCTGCTGGGGGGTGCACAGGGTGCGCAAGCTGTGGAGCGCCATGCAGCGGTGCCTGCAGGTGAAGGTGAAGTGGTCACCTCATCCCTTGTCCCCGTTGAACCCCGCACCCTTCCCCCTCCCCCACCTCCCACCTGCAGCGCTACTGGCGGGGATGCAGGGTGAGCAAGCTGCTGGGGGCCATGAGGCGGTGCCTGCAGGTGAAGGTGAAGTGGTCACCTCATCCCTTCTCCCCATTCCCCTCGCTCCCCTCAATCGCCTCCTGATCCTCTCTCACCTACAGCGCTACTGGCGGGGGCATAGGGTGCGCAAGCCGTGGGGTGCCATGAGGCGGTGCCTGCAAGTGAAGGTGGCTCGTATGAGACTGAAGAAGATGAAGGAGGTGAGCGGTGGAGGGAATGAGGGGAGGTTGCTAGTGTTAGAGCCTTGGTGGGATGGGAAAAGAGGTGGTGCATGCAAGTGAAGGTGGTTCGTATGAGACTGAAGAAGATGAAAGAAGGAGGTGCGTTTTGCAAGGAGTAAGATGCGATGAAACATTGCAATCTTATTCCATTTGGCAATCTTATTCCATTTGGCAATCTTATTCCATTTGGCAATCTTATTCCATTTGGCAGCACAGCTGGCAGCGCATCCTCCCCTCCCCTGCCCCCTGCAGGCAGCACAGCTGGCAGCGCTGCTTTGCTTGCTCTGTCCCTTCCTTTCCCTAACCCCTTTCCTCTCACTGCCTCTGCTTTCGTCCCACCTCCTGCTCATCCTCCTCCCTTTTCCATTTTGTCCCTTCTGTTGTCCTAGCTCTTTTCTTGTCGCTCGAAAACCTCCTCCTCCTCTCCTCCTCCTCCTCCTCCTCCTCCTCCTCCTCCTCCTCCTCCTCCTCCTCCTCCTCCTCCTCCTCCTCCTCCTCCTCCTCCTCCCTTCTCCTCTTTTTCAGCCCTACTCCATTTCTTGATCTTGCCTCCTCTCCTCTGCCACACCTGCAGGCTGCACAGCGGGCGGCACTGCTTGCTCAGCCGCGCACCAAGGTGGAAGCTTCCATGGACGAGCTGCGCTTCACTGTGCTGCACTGCACCTCCTCGAGCCTTCTTCCCCCAACTCCGTATTCTCCCATCCGGTTGCCTCCCCACTCCTGCCTCACCTGCAGGCGGCACAGCGGGCGGCACTGCTTGCTACCCCGCGCACCAAGGTGGAAGCTTCCATGGACGAGCTGCGCATCGCTATGCTGCGTGGCCTCAAGGTATGCTGGTGGTTGGCAGTGCAGAGGGCTGGACAAGAATGTCTTGTCCCTCTGCCCCTCTGCCCGCGCACCAACCAAGGTGGAAGCTTCCATGGACTGGACGAGCTGCGCATCGCTATGCTGCGTGGCCTCAAGGTGGGTTCATTGCTAGCAGTGTGGAGAAGCAGGGTGTGCGTTGGGTGTATTGGAGTGAGGAATGAGTTTTGAGGCGCCTCAAAAGCAGTGTGGAGAAGCAGGGTGTGAGTTGGGTTGGGTGTGTTGAAGTGAGAATTGAGGCAGCCATGAATAGTGAAGGAGTTGAAGAAGCTGCTTCTGAGTCGACTCAAAAGCGGAGTTGAAAAAGTTGCACTACAAAGTCATCGAGCTGGTTGGTTCTAAACCCCAACTCAACCTAGGGTGTGGTAAGTCTAGGAACAAGCTCCAAAATGAACCTGAAATGAAACGAAGTCCTAAACTGGCCAAAAATAATATTTAAAGGCCAGAACAAAATACAGAGCAAAGGCCAGCCATCCTACTCCAACAGGGTGTGTGTTGGTGTGCTGCACCGCATCAATGTGCGTCGCCTGGGGGGGGCTACGTGAAAGAAGAGCGTTTTTGAGACGTCTAAAAAAGCCTACTCCAACAGGGTGTGTGTTGGTGTGCTGCGCCGCACGCATCAATGTGCACTGCTCGGCTGGCTGGACTTCTAGGTTGTCAGGGCGCACCTGGCTGGACTTCTAGGCTGTCAGGGCGCACCTGGGTGTGTTGGTGTGTTGGTATGCTGCGCTTCACTATGCTGCGCTTCACTATGCTGCGCTTCACTATGCTGCGCTTCACTATGCTGCGCTTCACTATGCTGCGCTTCACTATGCTGCGCTTCACTATGCTGCGCTTCACTATGCTGCGCTTCACTATGCTGCGCTTCACTATGCTGCGCTTCACTATGCTGCGCTTCACTATGCTGCGCTTCACTATGCTGCGCTTCACTATGCTGCGCTTCACTATGCTGCGCCGCATCAAGGTGCGTCTCCTGGGGGGGCTGCACTGCCCTCTCAAATCCAATCGTGGCCTCTCCCTTTCCTTCCCCCCTTCCTCCCCACCCTCCCTCCCCAGCAACGCGAGGAGAAGAAGCGGCATGAGGCAGAGGAGTCAGTGAAGCGCCTCACCCACGAGATGGCAACACTCAACCAGGAGATCTCTCACCCTCTCCTTCACCTGCCCCTCGTCGTACCCTCTTCCTTTCCCCAACACACAGCAACGCGAGGAGAAGAAGCGGCATGAGGCAGAGGAGTCAGTGAAGCGCCTCATCCACGAGATGGCAACACTCAACCAGGAACTCTCCTCTTCCAATTCTGTCCTTCCAATCCCCCTCCTGCCCCTTCCATTCCCTCCTTCCACACAGCAACGCGAGGAGAAGAAGCGGCATGAGGCAGAGGAGTCAGTCAAGCGCCTCATCCACGAGATGGCAACCTTAAACCACGAGATCTCTCAGCTAAAAGCCGCTCTTAACAAAGAGAAGCACCGGGCAGAGAAAGCCGAGGAGCTCCTGAGACTCGTCCCCCGCAGCGTTTTACAGCAGACTGTCGCACACCAGGGCTTCCCCCGTGCCCTTTCCCGGACTGGAAGTGTTTCCTCTTATAGCAACTACCTCCGATCCAGGGGTCCCACTGCCCCGTCCAGCCCCAAGGTTGAAGGAGGTGGGTGGGGAGCAGGGACCGGAGGGGAAGAAGGGGGAAGAGGAGGAGGCGGGGGAGCGGGAGCGAAGGCTACTGGGAGTGTTTTGTCTGCAGCAGCAGCGGCGCTTGGCGGCGGGCATAGCAGCAGCACGGGGGGTCCAACAGAGCATCCCACAGAGCATCCTGAGTTGAGAATCCCGGTTGGTCGAAGCAAAGGCGGAGGGGGATCAGTGCCTGCAGCCCGGTCTCTCCGACCCAGCCCGAGCGCCAAAATCTCGCCTTCTTTCTCCTCCGCATCCTCCTCCCTGTCGGGAAGTCCAGCGGGGTTAGTGCCTTCTGCTCGATCTCTCCGACCCAGCCCGAGCGCCAGAATCCCGTCTTCTTCCCCCCCTTCCTCCATGTCGGGAAGTCAAGCAATTGGGCGCGGTTCAGTGGTTAAGCCGCCGCCGTCTCGAGGCCCTAGCGTGGGCGGCAGCGGTGGTGGTGGTGGTCCCGGCTGTAGCGGCGATGGGATGCACAGCCCGCTACAGCCGGGCCCAGAGCTGCTTGTTGCTGCTGGGGAGCAGACTGGGAGCCTAAGTGCTGGTAGTGATGGTTCTGGTGATGGTGGTGCTGCAGTTGCCACTGTAGCCACTGCTGACGTGGCTGGTGCTGACGTGGCCGGTGCTGAAGTGGCGAATGCTGACGTGGCTGGTGCTGTTAAAACCGGGCTGGGAGCAGACCTGGACGGAGTGCGGCACTCGTGGAAAGTCCTCGCGACCCTGTCTGATGATGACGTGACAGCTCCTCCTGCTGCTGCTGATGCTGCTTCTGATCCTCCTCCTCCTCCTGCTGCTGCCTGGCAGCAGGCTTCCCAAGGCAGTCGAAGCACCTCCCACGTGGTCAGCGGCACCACCCGCAGCAACAGCATGCAGAAAGCGTTAGCAGGCACGGGAAGCATGTCAATGAAGGAAGGCAGGTGGGGAACTGCTGGGGGAATCGGCAGCAGCAGCAGCAGCAGGAACCTTGGGGGGAACAGCAGCAAGGGTTATGTAGGGAGCGGCAGTGGCAGTGGGAGCGGAAGCAGGAGCGGGAGGGGGATCGCAGGCAGCAGGTCGATGCGGTGGGGCGCACATGCGTCTCGGCTGAGCCATGTGTCTACTGCAGGAGAGGTATCTGCTGCCATGGGGATCTTCATGGTTGCTACAACTCGGGAGGAGGGCTTGGGAGGTCTGAAAGAGGACGGAGCAGAGGGAGGAGGAGGCGGAGGAGGAGCAGGAGAAGCGACAGCAGGAGGAGCGGAAGCAGGTGGGAAAAGCAGCAGCCCTTGGTCTCGCGTGCGTGCTCTGGCCCCCAAGATTCTGCAAGTCGCGTCTGAAACAGGCACAGGAGGAGGAGGAGCAGTAAGAGGAGCAGGAGGGATGGGCATGGGCATGGGAGGGGGTCCATCCTCGTCATGGAGTGGCATGTTTGCAGCTATGGCGCGCAGTGTGGTACAGTTAGAGGAGCTTAGAGAAGAGGTGGTGGCGATGAGAGGGGCTTTGGGGGAGACGGAGAGGAGGCTGCATGAGGCGGAGGAGAGGGCGGAGAGGGCGGAAGGGGAGGTGCGGGAGAAGGGAGAGGAGGTGGAGGAGTTGAGAGGGCAGGTGGGCGTGCTTATGGAGCGACTCAAGAGGTGAGCAGATGGGGGAGGGGGAGGGATGCCTGGTGCCTGCCTGGGCCTGAGGTGGCAGGTAGTGTGAAATGGTAGAGGAGTTGAGGGGGCAGGTGGGCGTGCTTATGGTGCGACTCAAGAGGTGAGCAGAGGGGAGAGGTGCTGGGGATGCTTAATGCTTGGGACTGAGGTGGCGGGTAGTAGTGGGGTAGTTGAGAGGGCAGGTGGGCGTTCTGATGGAGCAACTCAAGAGATGAGGACCTGGGAAGGAAGGAAGGGGAGTGGAAGGACAGGTGACGTGACAGTTTGGTTCGGGCCTTGGGTTTGTGGGAAAAGGTGAGGGTGAGAAACTCCCGTTTTGAGACGTCTCAAAAGTAAAAGGTGAGGAAGAAGAAACTCCCATTTTGAGACGTCTCGAAAGTAAAAGTTGAGGGGGAGAAACTCCCCTTTCCCCATCCTCCCCGTCCCCTCACCACGCCATCTGTCAGAAACCCTATTGCAGCACTGCTTTCATATGAACCTTGTCGTAACCCGCCCTCTCCTTCCCTCCCTGCCCTGTCCTCCTCTCCCTGCCCTCCCCTTTCCCCACCTCTTTGTTATCCCTTTTCAGCAAGGACAACGATGTGCGCCAGCTGTCAGAAACCCTCTCGCAGCACCGCGCCCAAGCGGCCTCTGCTGCTGCTGCTGCTACCGCACATTCTGCGAGCACAGCTGCCATTTCCGCACATGCTGGTGCGCATTCTGCAGGGGGATCAGCAGCAGCGGCAGCAGGAGGAGGAGCAGGGTTCAATCCTGCTCTGGCCCGATTGGCAGCGGCCAGTCTGGGTCCTTCGAAACCCGTTGCCCCTCTTGGTGGTAAGGCGGCCCCCAGTGGTGGTGTTTCCCCCCGCCCCATTCCCTCCATCTCCGTTCACTCCTCCTACCCCCAGCCCCCCACCTCGCCAACTCACCCCCAGCAACAAGCAGCAGGAGTAGCAGCAGGGGTAGCAGCAACAGCAGCAGCAGCAGCCGCAGGAGCAGGAGCAGGAACAGCAGGAGAGACAGAAGCACATTTTGGATCAGAATCGAGAGCAACACAGTCAGGAGCAATAAGTTTGGGAGCAGGAGACGGAGAGACAGGAGAGGCGGGGTCAAAGGATTCAGAAGGAGCAAAGGATTCGGCATCAGCGCTTGCGGTGTGGAGTGTGGCTCGAGTGGCCAGTGCGAGTGGGGAGATGATGGAAAACGCATCAAAATCGCTGGCTGCTATTGCGTATGATGACGCTGCCATTGCTCGCATTCAGGAAAAGCCCCCGGTGAGTGCTTGCTTGCTGCTGTCTATCTCATGGCTGTCTATCTCATGGCTGTGTATCTCATGGCTGTGTATCTCATGGCTGTTTCTCTCATGTGTGCGTTTCTCTACCCAAGGGGCATCCAGCTCGCTGGCTGCTATAGAGTACGACAGTGCTGCCATTGCTCGCATCGAGGAAAACCCCCCGGTGAGTGCTTGTGTGCTGCTCTCTCCCATGCCTGTTTCTCTTGTGTATAAGCGTGTCAAGACATCCACGTTTCTTTCATGCAGGAGTTCAGTTTAACGACGCTTCTGCTATCGCTCTGAATGGGCTGGTTTGGCTCTGGTAAGAAGTTACTCAGGCTTTCTCTCCCTCCCTCCCCCCTCCCTCTCTCCCTCCCTTCTTCCCCTCCTCCCTCCCCCCCTTCCCCCAGGAGTCCGTTCTCATATTTCTCACCACGCACATCATCCGCCTCTCCCCCCAAGGCCTCTCAGCTTTGCTGATTCAAAACATGCTTTCTTCCGCCCATCTCCCTCCCTCCCAACCACCAGGAGTCCGTTCTCATATTCCTCACCACGCACATCATCCGCCTCTCCCCCCAAGGCTTCCCCCTAACCATGTCAAGCTTTGCTGTCTCAAGCACTTAGTTCTCGCGGCCTTTTTTTCTCGTTCCCTGCCTCCCTCCCTACCTCCTCCCCCCACCTCCCCCAGGAGTCCGTTCTCATATTCCTAACCGCGCACATCATCGGCCTGTCCCCTCAAGGCCTCCCTTTGGCTGCTCCAGCCATCTACCGCTCCCTCCTCCACTTTGGCGCCTTCCCCCCTGCCTCCTCCCCCTCCCCTCCTGCTCTTGTCTTAAAAATCCCCTACTTGTCTCCCTCCCCCACTCCTTCTCTCCCTCCCTTCCCCTCTCCACCCCCTCCGCCCATCTCTCCCCCAGGAGTCCGTTCTCATATTCCTAACCACGCACATCATCGGCCTTTCCCCCCAAGGCCTCCCTCTGGCCGCCCCAGCCATCTATCGCACCCTCCTCCACTTTGGCGCCTTCCCCCCCGCCTCCTCCCCCTCCGCCCCGGCCCTCCTCTCCTCCACCGTTCGCCACCTGCAAGCCGCCATCCTTCCCGAAGAGGAAACCCTTTCTATTTCGGGAGAAGGGGTGGGGCCGGGCGGAGTGCCGGCTGTGAGGGTGAACGAGCAGTGCTACTGGCTGTCGAATGTCTCGTGTCTGATGTTGCTGGTTGAGGTGGTGTACAAACCTGCTGCTGCTGCTGCAGCAGCAGAAAAGCCCAAGACTGCTGCTGGCTCCAACTGGTTCACAAACATGTTTCAGGTGAGTCTCTCAGGTGTTTTTCAGGTGCGTTTTGGGTATGTTTCAGGTGTGTTCTTGGGGTGAACAAGCAGTGCTACAGGTTGATGGTCGAACGTGCCATGTCGGATGCTGCTGTTCGAGGTAGTGTATAAGCCTGCTGCTTCTGCTGCTGCTGCTGCTGCTTCCAATCAACCCAAGTCTGCTGGTGAGTCTAACTAGTTTACAAGGCCTCTCTGGTGGGTTTCAGGTGGGTTGAACAGGAGCTCGCAGTGCTGCTGGACGATGCCTTTCCAAGGTCCTTCATCTGATGACGCAACTCGTCAGCACCAGCAGCATCAACAGCAGCAGCAACCAGCGCTGGGCTCGGTGGAGTTTCTCGTGCTCAAGCAGGAGCTCTAATCCCCCTTTCCCCCTTCCCCGCCTGCTGCTGTCCCGTCTTCCCACCAGGCACCTTCGTTCAGCGACGCAACCCGTCAACATCACCAGCAGCATCAGCAGCAGCAGCAGCCAGCTCTGGGCGCGGTGGAGTTTCTCGTGCTCAAGCAGGAGCTCTAATCCCCTTGTTCCTTTCCCACACCTGTCCTGTTTTCCCCTGCGCCACTCCCCCCTCTCAGGCCCCGTCATTCAACGATGCAACTCGTCAACATCAGCACCAGCAGCATCAACAGCAGCAGCAACCAGCGCTGGGCTCGGTGGAGTTTCTCGTGCTCAAGCAGGAGCTCTAATCGCCCTTTCCCCCTTCCCCGCCTGCTGCTTTCCCCTTTCCCGCCAGGCCACATCATTCAACGATGCAACTCGTCAACATCAACAGCAGCATCAGCAGCAGCAGCATCAGCCAGTGCTGAGCTCGGTGGAGTTTCTCGTGCTCAAGCAGGAGCTCGCAGTGCTGCTCGCAGAGCTCCGAGTGCCTGTTCATCTACCTTATCATTTCCCCCCTCCCCACTTCCCCCTTCCCCACTTCCCCTATTCCCTTTTCCCTTTTCCCTCCGGCCTCACTTCCCCTCTTTCCCCTCCTTCCTCCTCTCAGGCCCCTTCATTCAGCGATGCGACTCGTCAGCATCAGCAGCATCAACAGCAGCAGCAGCCAGCGCTGGGCGCGGTTGAGTTCCTGGTGTTCAAGCAGGAGCTCGCAGTGCTGCTCGATGACGCCTTTCTGGAGCTCCGTGCTTCCGTCAACCTCGAATTGCAAACCCTTGTCTCGCTCCTAGCACAGGTAAGGATACCCGATTTTTGTGCGCCTCCTTCCCCCTCCCAGGGCCCTTCATTCAACGATGCAACTCGTCAGCAGCAGCAGCAGCAGCAGCCAGCGCTGGGCTCGGTTGAGTTCCTCATGTTCAAGCAGGGGCTAGTAGAGCTGCTCGCAGAGCTCCGAGTGCCTGTTCATCTACCTTATGTTCATCTACCTTATGTTCATCTACCTTATGCTCATCTACCAGCAGCATCAGCAGCAGCAGCAGCCAGCGCTGGGCTCAGTTGAGTTCCTCATGTTCAAGCAGGGGCTAGTAGAGCTGCTGGATGAAGCCTTTCTAGAGCTCTGAGCTTCTGTCAACCTCGAATTGCAGACACTGGTCTCGCTCCTAGCACAGGTAAGAAGGGCACCCGATGCAAGTGCTGTCTGTCTGTCTGTCTGGTACAGGTGGCATCTCCTCTCCTCGTGTTCAAGCAGGAGCTCTTAGAGCTGCTGGACGGCGCCTTTCTCGAGCTCTGAGCTTCCGTCAACCTCGAATTGCAGACCCTCGTGTCTCTCCTAGCGCAGGTAATGGCTGTTGAAGGTGGCATCTTCTTGTCTAGCGCAGGTATTGGGTGACAACCAATACCTGTCACAGCACAGGTAATGACTGGTGCAGGTGGCATCTACAGCCTGTCTGGTACAACGAGCGTCACTTGGTGTTCAGGAAGGAGCTCGCAGTGCTTTCAGGCTTCTAGCGTCTCCTCTCAATCTGCTCCCTCCCAATCCACTCTCCTCCCAACCGTCCTCTCCCCATCCGTCCTCTCCCCATCCGTCCTCTCCCCATCCGTCCTCTCCCCATCCGTCCTCTCCCTATCCGTCCTCTCCCAATCCCCTCCTTCTCCCCTTCAGAGCCCCACCGCCAACGCGCAGCACATGCGCGAGTTCTGGGCGGCGGCGCTTGTCTCGTTGCGGAGCACGGTGGGCTGCATGCAAGCCAACCGCGTGCCGACTGTGCTGGCCCGCCACCTCCTCTGGCAGGTGCTGCACTTCCTGGACGTGCGCCTCTTCAACGGGTGAGCCACTCCTCTCCATCTGACAGCCCTTTCTGCCCTTTCAGCCCTTTCAACGGGTAAGCAGTATTGCTCCCGTGCCGACCGTGCTGGCCCGCCACCTGCTGTGGCAGGTGCTGCACTTCCTGGACGTACGCCTCTTCAACGGGTGAGTCGTTTGGTAGCCTTTGCAGTTCATCGGGTATTCATGCCGAGCCGACCCGATCCCCCCGCGTGTCAAAGCACACCCGGGGTGAGTCGTTTGGTAACCCTTGGGGTGGGGTTCATCAGGTAACCGTGTTGCTCTCAACCCTCCGCGTGCCGGCGGTGCTGGCCTGCCACCTGCTCTGCCTCTGAGAGTTCCTCCCGTCCGCCCCTCCTTCCTTCATGCCTCCTCCCCTCACCCCAACAGCCTCATGCTGCGAAGCCACTGGTGTCCCATCACGCTCGCCAATGGTGAAGCCATGGAGCAAGGGCTGCTGGCGCTGGAAGCGTGGCTGTCAGAGCACGTGCACCCGACCCATGCCTCACTGCCTCCCCTTCCACAACTCCTCACCCCACAACACCCCTCTCAACAGCCTCATGCTGCGAAGCCACTGGTGTCCCATCACACTCGCCAACGGAGAAGCAATGGAGCAAGGGCTGCTGGCGCTGGAAGCATGGCTGTCAGAGCACGTGCACCCGTGGCTTGATGGAGCAGCAGCAGGCATGGGCATGAGCAGGAGCGTGGGGAGCCTCGGAGCCGGCACTGCTGCTGGAAGCGTGGGAGGAGGGTCTCGTGCCCTGCTGATAGATGCCCTACAGCATACATACCAGGCAGTGGTGCTGCTGGTGAGTGGTAGGGCACATGTGCTGCTGCAGGTGAGTGAGGGCATCTTTCTGTCATGATATATCAATGCGGGCGTGGCTGATTGACGCCCTACAGCATACGTACCAGGCAGTGGTATTGCAGGTGAGTGGTAGGGGCACTGGATAAACCAGCAGCGGGAATGGGCATGAGCAGGAGCGTGGGGAGCCTCGGAGCGGGCACTGCTGCTGGAAGCGTGGGAGGGGGGTCGAGGGCGATGCTGATTGATGCCCTGCAACATACGTACCAGGCAGTGGTGCTGCTGGTGAGTCCCTATTTGACAAGTATGGGGGCCCTTTCTCACGACCTCATGTGACCTCTCACGGGAGATTGATAGACGCCCTGCAGCACACGTATCAGGCAGTGGCAGTGGTATTGCTGGTGAGTTTGTTGTCAAGGAGGGTTTAGGGTTCCTCACCCCGCGAGTTCCTTGCTAGGCATCCCCCAATCCAGCCTACCTCTGGTAGCACTGCTGGGTGGCCGGTGCTTTTGAGGCGCCTCAAGAAGTGACTATCGTTCTTTGCTAAAGCGATCCTTCATGCTGCAGCTCTTCTTCATGACCAGTGACCCGCGAGTTCCTTGCTAGGCATCCCCCAAACCAGCCTACCTCTGGTAGCACTGCTGAGTGGCCGGTGGTCGAAGCATGGCTGTCAGAGCACGTGCACCGATGGCTGGATGGGGCAGATGGAATGGGCATGAGCAGGAGCGTGGGGAGCCTCGGAGTGGGCACGGCTGCTGGAAGCATGGGGAGAGGGTCACGGGCGCAGCTGATAGATGCCCTACAGCATACGTACCAGGTGGTGATGCTGTTTGTGACGCTAGGCACTCGATCTTGTGCTGGTGGGTGCGTTTTCCAGTCTCATTTGACAGAGCAGCTCACCATCCTCTGCTCGTTGTTCCCTGGTTTCTCCCTTTCCCACTCCCTTGCCCGCAATTCCCCTCTCCACGTCCCTCCCACTCCCTTGCCTGCAGATGGCGAAACAAAGTGCACAGAGGAGCATGGAGGAGGTGGCTGCTAGGTGCCCCTCTCCCAGATTCACTCAGCTCACCATCCTCTGCTTGTGCTCTCCCCTTCCCCACTCTCCCTCCCCCTCCTTCTCCCTTGCCACACACACACAGACCGCCAAGCAAAAAGCACGGAGGAGCATGGAGGAGGTGGTCTCGATGTGCCCCTCGCTCAACTTCACCATCCTCTGGTCCTCCCTCCCTACCTTTCTTCTCCCTTTCCCTTGCCTCCAGATTGCTAAACAAAAAGCACAGAAGACCATGGAGGAGGTGGTATCGATGCGCCCGTCGCTCAACTTCACGCAGCTCACCATCCTGTGCTCGTGGTCCCCCCCTTTCACACTTCCACACCACGCCCTTGTTCCCCTCCCTCCCTTCCTACGGACCGACTATATTGAAATCACTTATGAGAATTCTCAAAAGTGATTTGAGAATTCTCAAAAGTGATTTCAATACACCCTTGTTCCCCTCCCTCCCTTCCTACAGACCGCCAAGCAAAAATCACGGAAGAATATGGAGGAGGTGGTATCGATGTGCCCCTCACTCAACTTCACCCAGCTCACCATTCTCTGCTCCTGCTCTTCCCCTTCCACTCCTCCACGCCCTTGTTCTTCCCCCCCCCACGCGCTCCCCCACTCTTCCTCCCCCCTACAGACCGCCAAGCAGAAGGCGTGGAGGAGCATGGAGGAGGTGATGTCAATGTGCCCCTTGCTTAACTTCACCCAGCTCACCATCCTGTGTTCCTGGTCCCCCCTTTCCCACTCTCTTCCCCTCTTCCACTCTCCCTCTTCCTCCCTCCCCTCTCTCCCTAACAAAAGGCACGTAAGACCATGGAGGAGGTGGTCTCCATGTGGTGGTGGTGTCAATGTGTCCCTCGCTCAACTTCACCCAGCTCACCATCCTGTGCTCGTGGTCTTCCCCTTTCACTCAACCATTCACTTGTCCCCCCTCCCCTCCCCCCATACACAGACCTCGAAGCAAAAGGCACGGAAGACCATGGAGGAGGTGGTGTCAATGTGCCCCTCGCTCAACTTCACACAGCTCACCATCCTGTGCTCGTGGTTTGAGGACGAGGTGTATGGCTCGAGAGGGTTCGACAGGGCCGTGCTGCAGCAGCTGAGAGGAGCAGGGGAGGACTACGAGTCTGAATTGCTCGAGGCGTTTGAAGGGTGAGCTTATAGGGAGGATAACAGCCTTCCACAGGTGAGAGAGTCGAGTTTTGAGTCGACTCAAAACTCGACAGCCTTCCACAGGTGAGAGAGAGTTCGACAGGGCCGTGCTGCAGCAGCTGCGGGTAGCAGGGGAGGATCACGAGTCTGAGCTGCTTGAAGCCTTTGAAGGGTGAGTGTGTGTGGGTGCATGGGATGGAATGACGCTGGCAGAGGGTTCTATGATATGGGATACCGGGGGTTTTTAAATCCTCGAGTCACAATAAGGGGGTGGGAGGGAGGAAGTGGTACAGCTCACCATCCTGTGCTCCTGGTTTGAGGACGAGGTGTATGGCTCGCGGGGGTTTGACAGGGCTGTGTTGCAGCAGCTGAGAGGAGCAGGGGAGGAGTACGAATCTGAATTGCTCGAGGCGTTTGAAGGGTGAGCATATAACGAGGATAACAGTGGTTCTTGAAGGTTGAGCGTGGTGTGAATGGTATGGCAAGGACATCAGTGTCTTCTATTCCTCGTGCCCTCAGTCACGGATCCGCATGCACCCCGCCAATGTCTGTCACACCCCTCTTCACCCCTCTTTGCCCATCGTCACCCCTCCACACTCCCATCCTGGCCATGCACCCCCACAGCTGTGGTGGCAGCAGTGCCACCCATCAACTCATTCCCCATCCACTAAGTCTCTTTCACGCCCATCCACACCCCGCCAATGCCTGTCACACCCCTCTTCACCACTGTTCACCCCTCTTCATCCCTCCTCACCCCCTCCCCACCCCCAGCCTGCCATTCACCCCCACGGCTGTGGTGGCAGCAGTGCCGCCAATCAACCCGTTCCTCGTGCCACCGCCGCAGTTCCTCCCTCCCGCCCCTGCATTCGACTTCCTTCGCCAACAGCAGCTGCAGTAATGGTAGCTGTAGCAGGAGCAGCTGTAGCAGGAGCAGCTGTAGCAGGAGCAGCTTCAGCAGGAACAGCTTCAGCAGGAGCAGCTTCAGCAGAGAAGCTGTACCGTCATACCCCGGATATAAGCGCCACCCGCGGATAAGCGCCTGGCGCTTTTAATTGGCGTGTGGCGCTTATATCCGGTGCTCGATTATAAGCGCATACCTAAAAGGCTTACGGATTATAACCGCATACCTGTGCCTTACATTTTATAACCGCCACCCAGTTTTTTTCTTTTTTTTCATTTGAAGACCTTTTACATAATTAGTATACTAAAACATCATGTTAATTACTCTACAACTAGTTAATCTACTCCTACCTACGAGCCTCACACAGGCTTCACCATTTTCTACACTAGTTAATCTACCCTACTCTAAGCATCAGCTGTAGTGAGGTCATCTGGGTCGGCCTCAGAGTCCGACTCAGGTTCCTCTACGTTGTTGCAGAAGAAACCGTGTGCTGCAATTTCATCATCCATGTCGACCTCCTCGCCCTCGAGCTCGTCTCGCCTGTGTTGCAGGCAGAGCTTGTCCTGGGACCCATCCAGGGCGTTGCTGATGCCGCAGGTGAGGAACGCCCGTTGAATGAGCTCCTTGGGCACGGACTTCCAGGCCGCCGAGATCCACTTGAGCGTCAGCTCGACAGGAGGCTTCTTGATGTTGCCTGCCACGCAAATCCAGAAACCGGGTCAGCACGGGTTAAAGAAATAAAAACATAAACAGAAGAGCTGCACCTCTCACCTTTCTTCGTCAAGGTGTCGACCCCCTCACGCTCAAACCACTCCTGGTAGAGCTGGCGAACGGCGGCCTTGAAGGAGCGGTTAACCGCGACGTCGAGGGGTTGAATCTCCGAGGTGCAGCCAGCAGGGATAACCGCAGGGACCAGGTTCAGCTCGCCAAACTTCTTCTTCACCTCCGGGGTCAGGTGCCCGCGGTATGAATCGAGGACGAGCAGAGCTTTGCGGGGGCGGACTCCGAACTTGGGGTTGATGTACGGCTTCACCGCCCCGTCCAGCCACTCGATGACACCGTCCGCGTCCATCCACCCGTTGGGATGGACCCCCACGTGGATATCTGCACAGCAACAAAACCACGATGTTAGTTAAAATTTTTAACTGACATCGACATGCCACCGCGTAATCGACGTGTGGTGCATACCTGAAGGGAAATCTCCTTTGGGGACGGTCTTCCTTTTGAAGAAGACCCAAGGCTTCAACTTCTCCCCGCTGGCGGTGCAGGCGAGCATCACTGTAACCCGCTCTTTCTGGTAGCCGCCGCTGCGGACGGGCACGGAGCGCGAGCCAACCTCTTCAACGGTGCGTTCGGATGGCATCTCGAGCCAGAGGGGCGTCTGGTCCGCGTTTAGAATCCACGGCAGGTCGATCTTGTACTGCCGGCGGGAGTGACGCACGTACGTCCAGAAGTTCTTGACATCAGTCTCGCAGTCTGGGACACGGGATGGGAGGAACAGAAAGCACAAACACAGAGTGAGAGCCATGAATAGAAGGAACAGACAAACAACAATACCACCAAATAACAACTCACTGGACGAGAGCTTCTGGCCGACCCGGGTCTTCGCTCTGGTCGTCAGGTTCCAGCGGCGGCGAAAGCGCTGAGTCCACCGCTGAGAGCCGGCCCACTTTTCACCTGGGTGTAACTCTTTCATCACCTCGTGCGACCACTTCTGCAGTCGTGCGATCGAGACGGCGAGGCACTTCTTGCGGTGGGCGAGAAACCTCCGGTACACCTCCGCTTCCATGTCGCGATACCACGAGCTCCTTCCGCGGCCGTGCAGGCGACAGCGTGCACCGTGCGCGCCCTCAAGCTCACCCTTGCGGTTCTTCCACTCCGTGAGGCACCTTCGGGAGATGCCGGATTCGCGAGACATGCGCCGCACACTCATCTCTCCGGCTTCGAGCTTCAGAATCCATTGCAGCTTCTCATGCGAGGTGTAGGAATTGCGCCTGTGCTTTGTCGGCTTGTGCCTGGGGGAGGGAGGACGGGCATCACGACTATCGCGAGATGGGTGGGGCCTTTTTTTATTCGGAGGGGGAAAGGAGGGAATTGGAAGGTGCTCGGGGAGACCGTCAGCAGCCCAGAACTCCACGTCGTCGTCCGCACCGGTAGCGGATTCGTCCAACGGGCAATCAGCCGGCGCTCCCCATCGAGGCTCCGGTGCGGAGGAAGATCCTTCGCCGCCGCTGCGTTCAGGCTCGAACAGGAAGGCGTCGAACGCCGAGTAGCCAGGGGGGAGGAGGGTCCGGAACACCAACAGCAGGCGGGTCAGGAGGGGCCGGAGGAACGGGAGGAATAGGAGGCGCCGGGGGAGCGGGAGGGGTAGGAGGCGTAGGAGGCGTGGGAGGAACGGGAGGCACTACTGGTTGTGGTGGAGGGACGGGCGCAGGGCGCGTCTGCCATTGAGAGTAGTCACGAGTGTCTCTGCGGGTATTTTCTCTAGCAGCAGGTTGGCGGCGGAACAAGAAATGCGTGCCTGGAAGGCCCACCATGGCCACGGCAGGCCAAACGAACGAAGAAAACTGAACCAAAAGTTGGGAATGAGGGCCGTATGAAGCCCTCGCCCGAGACCCCTTCAGTTTCGTGGCCCGGCCTCCTCTACGGGGAAAGTGTGGCCACAGTCAAGATTCCCCGCAGAGGAGCTGAAAGGGACAGCTCTTTGCCTCGGTGGCAGGGAATCTTACTGTTGATGGGCACGTCGTGGCTGAACCACGACGTGCCCACGATCGCATGCAACCCTGATTGGGCCGCTGTGATGCGAAGTACGTGTGCCCTGGCATGGGCCAGGTTCACGTTCGATGAACCTGGCCTGGCCAACAAGGCGTGGAAGGCGTGATGCCACGCCTTGTTGGCCGTTTCACGCGCAAAGCATGCACAGAGTCGAACGTTCTCGACTCAGGTGAATCCGCCTTTGAGAATGCTTCGATTTGGTATATTTAAAAACAAATTTCATTTTTGACATAACATAAACGCCGGCGCTTATAATTTTACTATATTATAAGCCCACCCCCTAAAAAAAACATGTTTTATTAGTGCCCCCCATGGGGGTATATCCGGGGTATGACGGTATCTGAGTCATTCTTTAGGATTCTCACAAGTACAGCAGCACCATCAGCGTGCAGGCACCATCAGCCACAATTCCTCCCACCTGCCCCTGCATTCGACTTCCTGCATCAACAGCAGCAGCAAAAGAGCAGTTCCTCACACCCATGCATTTGACTTGTACCAAACTCGTTATAACTTACAGGGTTTCCATGCACTTGCCTGCCACCACCAGAACTTCTATAACCTCCCATAATGCTGCACAATTTCTAGCCAAGGTTCAAATGCTTATTCAATACATACTAGCCGTTGCATGCTAATACTGCCAGCTTCCCTTTAACAGAAGGGCTTAATTGTGAGCCTGCACACTGCGGCTGCGAATGCCTTACACGCAAGCAACCTTACAGGGCTACAGACTGGGCTGAGTTGCTAACCTGGTCCACACATTTACTATGCTTCTCAAGAATTACATGTTACTTGGTCTCACGGTATGTGCGAGGAGTCGGTATGTCAACGGTGTCAGTGTCTACTTCAGGGGCTAGTAGCATGGCACAGAGATGGGGAGAAGCGGCTGCCAAGAACTCCAACTCAAACTGTCTGTCCTTAAGGACGTCACAGCCAAGGGCAGACTCACCCCCGGCAGAAAGAGGACGGGTAGGAGGAGCAGCCATCACGCTGGTTGCGTAGTCAAGGCGGCGGGTGGCGACGAAGTCATCGACAGCGGCAGAAGAGCCGAGACAGACGACGGAGAGGCACGAGGGTCCGTAACAAGAGAGGCGAGAAGACGTGAGAGAACAAGACGAGGCGTGGTGTTTGTTGTAACACTGCTTGGAATGTGTATAAACAATGTGTGGTGTTCATAAGCAGTGCATCCACCATATGGTTACCATAAGAACCGTTGCAAGCCCTCGTGCCCCTCCCACTTGAACGGCCGGAACAAAAAGAGTGCCATAGTGGCAATATCTACAGCAGCAAAGGCAGTGACAACCAGAGCACTTGCAACCCTCTTTTCCAGGCGGTTGTGAGGCAGGGGGAGGTGCAGCAGCAGGAGCAGGAAGGGAGGGATGAAGTAGCGGAATTCGAGGAGTGGGGAGGGGACGAGAACTGCTGCTGTAGCGGCTGAGAAAAAGAAGAGGCCGAGAGGGGTCATGGCACGGCCTGGGGAAAGGGGTGTGGGGAGGAAGGGAAAACGGAAGAGAGGGACGTAGACATGGGGGGAAGAGGAGAGTTAAATTAGGGAGAGGTGTTCAAGTGGCGGTTGCAAGACAGAGAGGTCAGGCCAGGTCATGTGTAGAAAGTAGATTTTTGAGACGTCTCAAAAATCTACTTTCTACACGTGGCTGTTCAAGTGGCTGTTGCAAGACAGAGAGGTCAAGCCGGGTCATGGCACGGCCTGTGGGGGAGGGGGCGAGAGGAGAGGGCGTAGGAGGAGAGGAGAGGAGAGGAGAGCAGCAGCAGGGAAGGGAAGTGAGGTCATGCCTCAACAACAGCACTAGCGGTTAAAACATTACATAGATAGGGCGCTGTAGAGGACGAGCAGGGAAAGGGCGTAGAGTGGCAGCAGCAGGGAAGGGATGTGGCGCATGGCTCAGATCGCACGTGGTTCAAAGGAGAATTCAGTCAGAGGGAGAGCATCACATACGTAGGGTGTGGTAGAGTGTGAGAAAGGAGAGGGCGTGGAGTAGCAGCAGCAGGAAGCGCTAAATCAGAGAGCGGAATTGCAAGCAGTTGGGAGCTGCGCATGAGCTGTGAGTTGCCACGTGATAAAAGAAGTGTTTTGAGACATCTTAGATAACTTGTTTTATCGATTGCAATGCAAGTAGCAAAGAGCTGTGCATAAGCTGTGAGTTGCCACATACGTAGAGCATGGGTGAGGGCGAGCAGGGAGAGGGCGTAGACTGGCAGCAGCAGGAAGCGCTGTGATGGGCTGTGGGGCGGATTGATGAGCCGGCGCCAGATGTAGAAGGGGTAGTGACGGTTGTCCGCTAGTAAGTAGGGGTGGGCGAGGCTGGGAGGAGGGGCAGTGGGAGAAGGGGCAAGAGAGAGCGGAATGGAAAGGGTGGATGAGCCAACAATAGATGTAGAAGGGGTAGTGACGGTTGTCTGCTAGTAAGTAGGGGTGGGCGAGGCTGGGAGGAGGGGCAGTGGGAGAAGGGGCAAGAGAGAGCGGAATGGAAAGGGTGGATGAGCCAACAATAGATGTAGAAGGGGTAGTGACGGTTGTCTGCTAGCGATAGGGGTGGGCGAGACTGGGAATGAGAGGGGGGAGGGCAGTAGGTGCAGATGGAAGGAAGTGGCCCGGGAAGCAAGTGAGAAGAATGGGCGGGATGATGAATCTGCACCAGATGTAGAAAGGGTAGTGACGATTGTCCGCTAGCAGATAGGGGATGATTGGAGAGAGCGAGAGGTGGTTGAGAGGAGGAGTGGGGAGGGGAGGGAGGGGGCGAGGACGGGAAAAACGATACAGCGATAACCTTTGAGAATTCTCAAAAGTCACTCCGATACAGCGATAACCTACTTGCTGTATCATTGTGACGGTCAGAAAGGAAAAGCGAAGGAGAGGAGGTAGACAAGGATGGGGCGACGATGATACCTGAAGTGCTTGATGGTTAGAAAGAGCAGGGTGGAGACGAGGAGAGAGAGAGGACGAGGCAGCGACCGGGGGATTCTTGGAGAGAGGGTGAGGAGGAGGAGAGGAGGGAGGGGGGGGGAGGGAGGAAGAGCGAGGATGGAGAAAGGAAAGAGCGACGATGATACCTGAAGTGTTGGATGGTGAGAAAGAGCAGGGCGGAGGCGAGGAGAGATAGGATGAGGCAGAGGGTGGGGGGTGATCGGAGAGAGCGAGAGGTGGTGGCGAGGAGGGAGGGAGGGAGGAGGGGACGAGGAGGGACCGGGAAATGGATAGAGCGAGAATGCTACCTGAAGTTTTTTATGGTGAGAAATAGGAGGGCGGAGACGAGGAGAGAGAGGAAGAGGCAGTGACCGGGGGCCGATCGCAGAGAGCGAGAGGAGGATGAGAGGAGGGGGAGGAGGGAGGAAGGGGCGAGGAGGAGGGGGGAGAGGGAGAGGGCGGAGAAGGCTGCAAAGTAGAGTGGCTGCATGAGATGGGGGGAGAGGCGGTGCTCTGTGCGTGCTCCTGGATGGGTAGGGTGGGGTGGGGTGGGGTGGGGTGGGGTGGGGTGGGGTGGGATGGGGTGGGGTGGGGAGGAGAGCAATAGGGAGGGAAGTATATGTTGCTATGGAGCAAGGAAGGCTGTGCAGCAGGGAAGGCTGTGGAGCAGAGCAGCTGCATGAAATGGCTGAAGTCTCAATAGTGATGTGCAGCAGAGCAGCTGGCTGGCTGGCTGACTCCAACTCGAGCATCCTCAAAACTAGAGGCACGGAGGAAGGGTGATGCGCAGAAGTACAGCAACGGTGTAAGTGGTTTGAATTGCCTCAAAACACACTCATTTACAGGTACACTCACACATAAACACAATGCCTCATCACTCACCGACGACGATTCCCCCATTGACACGCACGAAGACAAAAAACGCCGCCAACACTGCCAGCAGCGGGAAGAAGTTTCTGAGAAATTTTCCCCGCACGGCCCACGCTCGGTGCAGCAGCAGCAGCAGCGCCTTGGGGATGTCCTCCCCTCTCGCAACCGCCTCCGTCGCCCAGGAAGGATCCCGGAAGCTTCTCTCTGTTGAATCGGTGACAACGCCGTTGCGTAAGACCCCCCCATGGTCATCAGCTCTGCTCCTGCTGTTCTCGTCTTTTTCTGCCTTGTCTTTAGGACTCCCCTTGAGTATGTTATAATCAGTTGTCAGCTTTGGTGGAGTCCCTTGGGGGGTTAAGAGAACCAGCATGCCTAGGAAGTGCGAGGTGGAGAGGCATAGGGCGAGAACGGCCCACACCGCGTTGGTCTGGCGGATGATGATGCTGCCTGCTGCTAGCTGCCAGGGGGGAAGGGGGAGAAGGGGAGGGGTAGTTGCGGAAAGTTGAGAGGAAATGGGGAGAGGCAAAGAGGAGCAGCGCTGAGCCCACACGGCGTTGGTCTGGCGGATGATGGTGCTGCCTGCTGCTAGCTGCCAGAGGGGGGGGTGCGGGAGGATGGCACGGGAGAGGGGGGAGGCTTATGAGACAGCTCAGAGAGTGGACAGGAAGAGAGAGGCAGAGGGCGAGAGGCAGAGAGCGAGAACCGCCCACATGGCGTTGGTCTGGCGGATGATGGTGCTGCCTGCTGCTAGCTGCCAGGGGAGAGAGGGGAGGGGGGAAAGGATGGATTTGGGGGAGGAGTGGTAGAGAAAGTGGGAGGGGGGTTGGGGAGAGAGGTAGACGAGGGAAGTGGGGAGGAAGGGGGAGGGGAGAATGACTTTTGAGTCGACTCAAAAGTCACGAAATTGGGAGGGGGGTTGGGGAGAGAGGGAGACGAGGGAAGTGGGGAGGAAGGGGGAGGGGAATGACTTTTGAGTCGACTCAAAAGTCACGAAAGTGGGAGGGGGGTTGGGGAGAGAGGGAGACGAGGGAAGTGGGGAGGAAGGGGGAGGGGAGAATGTGAGAGAGCAGGAAGCACTGCCCTCATGGCGTTGGTCTGGCGGATGATGATGCTGCCTGCTGCTAGCTGCGGAGGAGGGAGGGAGTGGAAGATGAGCAGTAGAAATAGGGACAAGAGGTGGGTGGGAGATCTGAGAGACAGCTAGAGAGTAGTGGAACAGAGTGAAATGGAGAAAAGACAAAGCACTCACCAGTGCAGCACGGTAGTGTTGCCTCTTGTGCTCACCAGTGGGGAGGAGCCCACGTGTCGGGGGGGGGAAGGAAACCAAAGAGAGAGAGCATAACACAGCATGGGGATGAGAGGAGCAGAGCAGAGAAGCAGGGCACTCACCAGTGCAGCACGGTCGTGTTACCTCTTGTGCGCACAACGCATCATAGCCAGCACTGCTACGGACGAAGCCACATCTACGTGTGACCGTGAGAGGAGTGGAACAGAGTAAAACAGAGCAGAGAAGCAGGGCACTCACCAGTGCAGCACGGTCGTGTTGCCTCTTGTGCGCACAACGCATCATAGCCAGCACTGCTACGGACGAAGCCACATCTACGTGTGACCGTGAGAGGAGTGGAGCAGAGTAAAACAGAGCAGAGAAGCAGGGCACTCACCAGTGCAGCACGGTCGTGTTGCCTCTTGTGCGCACAACGCATCATAGCCAGCACCGCTACAGACGACACCAAGCCAATGTGTGCGGTAGAGAGGAGTGGGGCAGGGTAAAATAACGCAGAAAAAGAGCGCTCACCAGTGCAGCACTTTTAAGGCGCCTCAAAAGTCGGGAGAGAGGAGTGGGGCAGGGTAAATTAGCACAGAGAAGAACGCTCACCAGTGCAGCACGGTAGTGTTGCCTCTTGTACACACATCGCATCATAGCCAGCACTGCGACAGACGACGCCACGTCCGTGTAGTATAGGAATCCGAAGAACCAGTGCAGAGGGAACAGGACAAACATCGCCGCCCTCCACGTGCAGTCCTCGTCGACCTCGTCGTGCACGCGCGGGCGGCTTTTGGCATCAGCTTGCACGTCGTTCCCGGTTTCGTCTCTCGTTTCATCTCTGGTGTCGTCCCGCGATTCGTCTCTGGTGTCATGTCGGGTTTCGTATCTGTGCAGCAAGGCAGCGACACCACGTGCTCGGGACTGGGGCTTGTTCACCTGGGGTATAAGGTGGATAGAGGAATGACATGACAAGGGACGAAATAATATTTTGAGTCGACTTGAAAGAAACGTGGCTTGCCCGCCTGGGGAATAACGTGGGTCGAGGAATGACAAGGGATGAGGGAAAGGATCAAGAGTCTTGTGATGGCAACTTCGCTACAGCCATGTGCTATGAGCACGATTCCGCCATGCGCGTTAGGGTTTTTGCGATATGCAAAATCTAGATAAATAAATAGGAAGAGCAGAGAGGAGGGGAAGAGCCGAGAGGATTAGGGGATGCAGAGAGATGGGAACAAGGAGGCAAAGGGAGGAATATACGAAAAGAGTTGGAGGAAGGGGAGGAGGAGGGGGAAAGTGGGGTCCTACTCACATCACAGCATTACCTTCTTTAAACGAGCTGCAGCTGATATCTCAGCAGCGGTATCAGAAGCAGAAGCAGCAGAAGCACGGGCAGCAGAACGGGCCGTGGAGTAGAAGAGAGGGAAGGAGAGGACGAGGAGGAGGAGGTTGAGAGACCGCAGCGTCACGGGGGAGCACAGGGACGCGAATGACACGCCTGCTGCTGACGTGGCACCTGACAGGGTGGCGTCTGACGTGGCATCTGACGTGGACGCCAGATGGAGAGCGATTTTGGCGATGCCTAGGAGTTGCAGGAGAGCGTATTGCATGCCCACGAATACAAGGGCTAGGTAATAGCTGAGGGATGGGGGATGCAGGAGGGGGGTTGGTAGGGGAGGGGGGAAGATGGGGTTTGTGAAGGAAGAACGGAAGGGGAGAAAGGAATAATTGGGGTCTCCTGTACCACGAATACAAGGGCTAGGCAGTAATTGGGGAATAGGGGTGAGTGGAGGGAGCAGAGTGAGGAGAGAAAGGAAAGAAATAGGGAGGCGGGGACGAATAAGGAGGGAGAGGGATGGAGGAGGAGAAGAGAGAGAGGAAGGGGGAGAATGCTTGGAAAGACGGATTAAGATTGTTGACTCTGACCTGTGTTGACTTGCGTTGACTTACAGGCCAGGCAGCGTGGTGATGAGCGGGTGCCACGTCAGCAGGTCCCCTCGGCAGTACTGCTGCGTCTGAGGCACGTGGAATATCTCGTCCTGAATGTTGGGAGGGAGAGCACAAATGGGGAGGAGGGATGAGAGGAGGCCGGGGGGAGGGGGGATGGGAGGGGAGGGAGAAAGGGAGGGGGAGGGGGAGGGGGCGGGGAGGGGGGAGGGGAGATGGGAGGGGAGGGAGAAAGGGAGGGGGAGGGGGAGGGGGCGGGGAGGGGGGAGGGGGCGTGGAGGAGGGAGGGGGAAGGAGAGGGGAGGGGGAGGGGAAGCGGGAGAGAGGGGAGTTTGGGGAGAGGGGAGGTGATGGGGAGGAAGAGGCGAGAGAGGAGGGAGAAGGAGGGGTGAAGAGAGGCGGATGGCGGAGGGGGGGTGGAGTGGCTGGTGGAGACCCGCAGGTTAGTGTCCCTCAGGTTAATTTCCCTCAGGTTAGTGGCCCATATTTGCGACTCGGTAACTTGGATATGATTCTAACAATGAAATTATTCTACCTTGGATTGTGCATTGTAGCGCACTCGTCTGATGTCCTGTAGGGCAGAGGGTCATACTTGTTTGTTTCGTTCGATGCATCATAAAGATATGGTACTCGTATTGTACTAACGTAGCATAAGCTACACCACATAATCTAGCAGAGGGTTGTGACGGGGAACACGATGATATATTATGAGTCGACTGGAAAGTTTCATAATCAAATCACCCGTTGTAGGATATCAGTCTCGCACCATGTATGGCTGGAGAACATGGTGAATTCTGAATCGACTCAAAAGCTATTCTCGCACCATGTACGGCTGGAGAACATGGTGAATTCTGAATCGACTCAAAAGCTATTCTCGCACCATGTACGGCTGGAGAACATGGTGAATTCTGAATCGACTCAAAAGCTATTCTCGCACCATGTACGGCTGGAGAACATGGTGAATTCTGAATCGACTCAAAAGCTATTCTCGCACCATGTACGGCTGGAGAACATGGTGAATTCTGAATCGACTCAAAAGCTATTCTCGCACCATGTACGGCTGGAGAACATGGTGAACTCTGAATCGACTCAAAAGCTATTCTCGCACCATGTACGGCTGGAGAACATGGTGAATTCTGAATCGAATCAAAAGCTATTCTCGCACCATGTACGCCTGGAGAACATGGTGAATTCTGAATCGACTCAAAAGCTATTCTCGCACCATGTACGCCTGGAGAACATGGTGAATTCTGAATCGACTCAAAAGCTATTCTCGCACCATGTACGGCTGGAGAACATGGTGAATTCTGAATCGACTCAAAAGCTATTCTCGCACCATGTACGGCTGGAGGACATGATGATTCACGAGGCACGCCACGAACGCGGTGACATGTGATTTGACTGGAAAGCTTGTTAATCTCGCATTTTTATGTCATTCTCGCACCATGTACGGCTGGATAACAATTTTGATTCGACTCAATAGCAACTCTCGCACCATGTACGGCTGGGGGACATGGTGATTCACGAGGCACGCCACGATCGCGGTGACATGTGAGTTGACAAGAAAGCTTGGGGGAAAATCTCGCATTCAATACTTATTCTCGCACCATGTACGGCTGGGGGACATGGTGATTCACGAGGCACGCCACGATCGCGCCGCTCACGAGAAGCGCTTCCGTGACGCGCCGCCGCACCCATTTTAAGTCCATACCACCCGCTGCCATGCTGACTCGTCACAGCTGCGACGACGGTGTTACGGTGAATCACGCGTGTCAGCGGCTCGCAGGGAGCATCGTATGAACGGAGAGAGGTCCGAAAAGAATGGCAGCAGCAGGAGCACTGAAAGAAAAAGTAGTGGACTGAATTTGCGCTAGAGAAGCACATTGGACAAACTGCATGATCGAAGTCGGCAGCACCAAGGTGTGTCGGAAGTTCGGTCTCGTGTGGTTCAAATATATTCAGTAACGGTTGAATAAATAAAATAAATGGTTGGATGGGGTTTTGAGCGAAATGAACTTCACGAAACGCCCTGAAAAACAACACCAAGGCATCATCACATCCGTTGGGAACTTGGGATCAGTTTGGCTCCATTGCGCTAGCAATACCTCTATGAAACGCATTTGACCGAACAAAAGTATGTGATATGAATTGAAAACGCACCCACCCGCTGAACCAGCTCTTTCACAATAGGCAACATCTAGGGCAGTTCCCGTTAGTGGATTAAAGAAGCTTGTAATGCAAGGATATTTTTGGCTCAGAGTGCAGAATATTGGTGAATTTGTGGTGGGGAAAGCACAAGGAATTTACCAGTTTCCACCAAGGGATTCCTCTTGTGTTAAAGCCCGCGGCCCAAATTGCGGGCCGCGCGGGTCAAGCTTTTAAAACTTGACGAACTAGTGTTTGCAAGGTTTTAAAAAAAGCGCGCCTGCGACTGAACCAACTCCCAGGGCGAAATAACCGAAATCGATAACGTTCGCCAAACCCCAGACTAGAAAAACCCCCTCGCGTCAAGCTTTTAAAAGTTGTGCAATTTGGGCTGCCGGCTTTAACTAGCCGTAAACATCTAAAATACCCAGTACTAGACACTGCCATAACATCCCTAGAGTATATTAGGGTACATTCCGCTGTGGACACTGTCCCAATCGATGTGTCCCAATCGAGTGTACCGCTCCGAACCGAACTAAACCAGAGACGCGAAAAATTCGAAACGAGGGTGCAATTTGGTGTAATACGATGCAGTGCGGTAGAAACGATTGGGACACTTTCGATTGGGACATGTCCAGCGCGGAATGTACCCTTATATATTTTTTTATTCTGGACACCTAGCCTCTTCAGAATTATTTTACTGAAGATTTACCATTACTGCTTCATAGCCTTAGTGACGTACACGGAAGGACTTAAAAGACAACTCCTGAAGATCGTCCATCTCATTCTTAAAAGTGCATCGCTCAATGCGGGAGTAAGGAGAGCCAGTGGTGCATAGCCATACTTTCCTGCAGCCCAATAAGTCCAGATGCAAAACAGAGAGCGCACGAGGGGTTCAGGGGGGCAGGAGTAAGGGTGGGGGGAGAGGGGAAGGAAGGGGGAGAGAGAGGAGGGATGGGGATGGGAGAGGAAGGAAGGAATTATGTCCACATGAAGCTTCAAATGACCCATCAGAAGCAAGAGAGATGTCAAACCCTCACAATGCTGCACGGCCTCTCTCTTCAGATATCGGAACGACACTCCTTGCACCACATTAAACAGACTCGCCATTCTATACTCGTATCAACCACTTCGTTATACTCACATTTCCTGCACGTGCTCTCTGCGGCACCACCCCACCAGCCCCAGTGTGGTCGCCGCGTGGCCCGTGTTGTACCGGAACGACACTCCTTGCACCACTTCAAACGGACTCACTTTACTCATACCAACCACTTCGTTATACTCACATCTCCTGCACGTTCTCCTTGCGCCCCTGAATCTCCCCCTCCACTGTCCCCATGTCTGTGTTTCGGCACCACCCCACCAGCCCCAGTGCGGTTGCCTTGTGGCTCGTATAATACCGGAACGACACCCCTTGCACCTGACATAGCGAGTGAGGACAAATGGAGAGACGTTAAGGAAACAGGTGACCTTGTGGCTTGTGCAATACTGGAACGACACCTCTTGCACTTGACAGGAACACAATGAGTATGAAACAGAGCTAAGAGGCATTTAGTGTCAGCCCCAGTGCAGTCGCCTTGTGGCTCGTGTAATACCGGAACTACACCTCTTGCACCTGACAGACAGTGATAGTATGGAGATTAACGATGATGGACCGAACCCCGCAGTAGGGATACCCTATACCTGACAGAAACTGATGGAAAGGAGCAAGCAGCTTTTACTGATTTTGGCTGAATGCAGGGCTGTGAGTGTTCTATATTGCCAAGGCATGACTAGAAACGGACCAGAACGGGCGAAAAGGAATCTAGCATTCACCCGCAGCGACTTCACGGGCGTTCTCTACAGAAAAAAAAGAAGGAATCTCGTTAGTCCGGATCGGCGTAGCGTACTCATCCGCATCCCCGTTACCTTGCCGAAGACCTCGAAGGCAAATCCGGCAAGCGCCATCTCGCCGCCCTCACGAGATGGAGAGCGGAGATTACGGAGTAATGGGGCGGGGAGGGCGCAGGGAGAGGAGAGCAACGAGAGCAGGGGGAAGGGAGGGGGAATGGGAACGAAGAAATGCAGACGACCGGAGACGCGATAAGAGCGATGGCGTTGGTAGTGAAGAGAAATGGCGAGACGCGGAAACGTAAGAAAATGGCAGGAGAGTGTTTCGCCGGGAACCGGAGATGTCGCGTCAGGCAATACGGAGTTCCGAGCGCGACATTACGACATTCTATGTGTGCTAACAGCGATGCCCCTCGAACAGCGTAATGGCAGGCGTAATAGGCGGGTGACAAAATTTAGAGCATACCCCATAATAGCAGGATCAATCCAGCAACAAATGGAGCTCTTTATGCCCTAGATAGGTGTAGCAACTGCAGGTTTGTGGCGTTCCTAGAGTGTACAGAAGATTTGCATAAAGAAATAACTGAGTTTCTACGAGCAATGCTTTATCTTTAAATGAACTTTTCTGTTACAAACATTCAATCAGCCTACGGAATGCAGAATTCGTTGAAGGATGCCTCTAAGCTACGTTATGCTATAACATAAGTCCTTGAAGTTTGTAGGAGAATCCTTTACAGAAATGCTTCCGATACGAGAAATTACTGCAATAATTGAAGCTATCTCGCTTGAATTAGCCTGAGCACTGCATTATTTGTGCTAAATTATTTGCTTTCGCAAAAGGCGTGAGTTGCGGACAATCGTCGAATGACACGTCGGCATCTGTCTCAAATAAATCCAGCCGGCTCGAGCCGCGTACCCAAATGTGTAATCGACTTATCGTACCGCGCAAATAATCCATCCTCTCAACTTGTTCTGTGTGTGAGAGAGAGAGCAAATAAATCGAGTCACGGATTACTCAGGACGAATATGCTGAAACAAACAGCCGATTTCGTCCTATTTCCTTTCAACCCTTCCTCATTCGCAAGCTATTGCGCTCCTGGAATAGTCTGCTGCTGTTCGATTCAGCTGCAGGGATCAAATCAGGGGCGTGCGACTGGGAGGAACTGAAGCGAGTCTTTTACGGGAAATGAAAATTTCCATCATGGGCTCGACGACGTACAGGTTTGTCCTTCTCATAGTATCGTTCACAATTGCTCTAATTGGTCAAGCTACTGCCCGGCTTCTCAACGAGGATCTTTCGCTGCCCGACGCATGCGCTCTCCTGCCGGAGCACTCGGCCCTTTGCTCCGCGGAAGTTCTCTCCGCGCGGCGTTCTCTGCGCGCGGATTCCGTTCCGCCAACTCCTCGATGCATGCAGCGGGCGCTCATTCGGCGCGCAATGGAGCGCGCGCAAGCGACGATGGAACACGTGGCGCAGCTGAAGGCGGAAAACGCGGATGAAAGTTCGCTGACGCACGCGGCAGCGATTGACTGCGTTCACCAGGTATAAAAATACATTGGACAATATGTTGGAAAAATCGTCATTGGAAAAATCGTCAAAAGGGACTTACAAAACCAAGAAAACTCATTAGAAATCATCGCACGGTATATGAAATCTGCAGCTAAAATATTTCCCTAAACTGCTAAAATGACGCAAAATGACTGCTCATTATTTGTTAAATTGCTTGATATCTGAAAAGCCGACCCTCCCTCCCTCGGTTTCTCCCTCTCACCCTCCTTCCCCCTCCCTCCCTTTCTCTCCCCTCCAGATATCCATGACGCTCGACAATCTCGAGAATTCGCTGAGCGCCGTCACCGCCGCAATCAACGGTTCACAAGCCACTCCGAACAGCCTGCATTCCGACGGCCGTCCGATGTTTCCGGCCGATCTGACGGCTTCCGTTGACGACCTGCCGTACCTGCTGACATCAGCTCGGGCCAACATCGACAGCTGTGTCGAGGGCCTGCAGGAATTCGCGCCGGATGCGCTGGAAACGGCGCCGGGGATTCGCCTTCGGTCGGAAGTTACGCTCATTACAGTCACAGTCACGGCAGCCCACGCGTGCGTCCCGTGCGCAATCGACGACGAGATCTCCGCCTCAGCAGGCGGAATTTCTTCCGCCGATGATGATTCCGCCGACTACCCCGCTGACTCTTCCGCCGACGGTTACGGGTACGACTACGATTCCCCACCTCGCCGCCGGAGAGTAGCGGAAACAGACCAATCGAGCGACAGCGGCGTGCCTGGGTGGGTAACTCCGGGGATGCTAGAGCACCTGAAGCGCATTCAGGCGGCGCACATGGGCGGGAGAGACGCGGGGGACGCGCCGGGCGTGCGGAGACTCCTTGGCCTGGATGGCGCAGAGACAGAGGACGACGCGGGGGGGGCGGAGGGAGCGGAGGCAGCAGACGCATCGGCGCAAAGTGACTCTATCCGGCGCCGCTTAACGGACGAGGGCGTGGATTCCGCGTATAGCGGGGACGCGGGTGATTCGCACGAATCTAGCGACACGCTTCGAAGGGGGCTTCAAAGCAGCAGCAACGGGAAGTTGAGCAAAATTGGCGGCGTAAAAGTGGGAGGGATTTTAGATACGAGCGGCTTTAAGGGCGCGTACAACAGCCTGTTGCCGCCCCGGATAAATGCGATCGTCGCTAAGGACGGCTCCGGCACGCACAAGACGCTCACGGTAAGGGTGATGTGACGGCTAGCGGCTAGGGGTGGTGTGACGGCTAGCGAAACAGCAGCCTGCTGCCGCCCCGGGTGAACGCGATCATCGCTCATGGCTGGAGGTAAAGTGAACGAGAGGTTCGAGAGGTTCAGAGAACGAGGGATGAAAGGGAAATCGTCTCGTTTTTGGATTCTCCGATTGCACGATCGGAACGATGCTAGACATCGGTTTATTTCGCAACTTACGGCAGTAACATTTTCTGTGTCCTCGTTGCTTGAATGCAGGCTGCGATTGCGTCCGCACCCATGAAAGGCACGTTCGTTATATTCATCAAGAAAGGAGTGTACGTGGAGCAGATTCTCTTTGACAACCAGGGAATCGTTCTGGTGGGGGAGGGAATGGGCAGGACTATCATCACTAACAACAAGAATGTGGTTGGCGGATCCACCACCTTCAACTCTGCTACCATCGGTAAGCAGTCTCCCTCTCTCTCCGTCTCGCCTCACTCCCTCCCCCCTCACTTCCAAATGCTCTCCTCTCTCTCCCATTCTCCCTTACCCCCCCGAGCCACGTTTATGCTGACAGCCCTCTCGTGCTCTCTTGCTCTCTTGCTCCCTTGCTAACCCAACCCCCACCCCCCACAACCCCAGGCGCCAACAAGAGCACGTTTACTGCCCTCGGCATAACAGTCCGCAACACAGCTGGGACAGTGGTTCAGCAGGCACTGGCTCAGCGCTCCCTCCTCTCTCTCCCTCACTCTGCCTCAATCCCTCTCCCCCCTCCCATGCGCCAACAAGGGCATGTTTACGGCCCTCAGCATAACAGTCCACAACACAGCCGGGCCGGTGGGCCAGCAGGCAGTGACTCTGCGCTCTGAAGACACGCTTTCTCTCGCTCTTTCTCTCTTTCCCCCACCCCCCAGGCGCCAACAAGGGCATGATTACGGCCCTGGGCATCACTATCCGCAACACAGCAGGCCCAGTGGGTCAGCAGGCGGTAACCCTGCGCTCAGAAGACCTCTCAGCAATCTTTGTCTGCGAGTTTGACGGCAATCAGGACACGCTCTACCACTAGCTCTCACTCCCAGCCCCCTCACCTCCTTTCTCTCTCTCTCTCACAAACACACTCTTCTTGTCCCCCACTCCACGGGCCAACAAAGGCATGTTTACGGCCCTCAGAATAACAGTCCGCAACACAGCCGGGCCAGTGGATCAGCAGGCGGTGGCCCTGCGCTCAGAAGATCTCTCGGCTTTCTTCGAGTGCGAGTTTGACGGCAACCAGGACACACTCTACCCTCACAGCACAGTACCCCCTCTCACCCTCACCCCACCACCCTCCTCCCCGTCTCCCTCTCCGTCTCTCTCTCTTTCCCGTTCCCCCACCACCAGGCGCCAACAAGGGCATGTTTACGGCCCTCGGAATAACAGTGCGCAACACGGCCGGGACAGTGGGTCAGCAAGCAGTGGCCCTGCGCTCCGAAGACCTCTCAGCTTTCTTCGAGTGCGAGTTTGACGGCAACCAGGACACGCTCTACCCGCACAGCGGGCGGCAGTATTTCCGCGACTGCAAAGTGGGCGGCACGGTGGATTTTATCTTTGGGAAAGGCGCGGCCGTGTTCGACCGCCCGCAGATCAGGCTTCATAAGGATGATCCTGTGATTATCACTGCTCCACAGAACGACCCCACATACCCGGAACCCAAGGGGATTATTATCCGGAATGCGGTGATTACCGCAGATGCGGGAGTGGGGAAGGCTTATCTGGGTCGGCCGTGGACCAACACGGGGAAGGCGATTTTCATCAACTGCTTTCTTCCCAAGGTGAGAGACGCTTGAGGTGGGCGTGGGATGAAGCTCCCCCCCTGGGGTGACCAATAAAACATGGGTAAAGCTTCATAAGGACAATCCGGTGATCATCACGGCGCCACAGAACGACCCCACGTACCCGGAACCCAAGGGGATCATTTTCCGGAGCTGCTTCCTGCCTGAGGTGAGACATGCTGCCTTTATTCCAGGAGCCCACAGAACGCGCCTCAGAATGACCCCACGTACCCGGAACCCAAGGGGATTATCATCAGGAATGCGGTGATTACTGCCGATGCGGGGGTGGGGAAGGCGTACCTGGGCCGGCCGTGGACCAACACTGGCAAGGCGATTTTCATCAACTGCTTCCTTCCCAAGGTGCGACAGGCCACTCATGGGGGGGTCGGAAAGGCGTAACCGGGCCAGCCATGGTCCAACGCGGGCGGAATGACCCAGCGTACCCGGAACCCAAAGGGATTATTATCAGGAATGCGGTGATGACTGCGGATGCGGGTGTGGGAAAGGCCCCTCCCCCCTGCTTCCCCCCCCCCCTTTCCCCCCCTCACTCTTCCCCCCTTTCCCCCCTCACTCGTCCCCCCTTTCCCCCCTTTCCCCCCCCTCACTCTCCCCTCATTCCCCCCTTTTGCCAGGAAGTCCATCCGAACGGGTGGATGACGTGGGACACGGACACCATGAAGCTTCTTACTCAAGTCCCTGCTTTTCTCCCCCTGCTCTTCTCCTCGTTCCCCCCCTGCTCTCCCCCTTTCTCTCCCCTCCCCTCCCAGGAAATCCAACCCGATGGGTGGATGACGTGGGACGTTGACACCATGAAGCTCGCCACGAAGAACGGCGTCTATTTCGCGGAGTTCCAGAGCACGGGGCCGGAGCGCGGTGCCATCTGGGCGCATGCCACACCACCCCACCTTACCTTACCTTACCTCGCCCCGCCCCAACCCACCCCACCCCACACCACCTCCCCATCCCTTCACCCTCCCAGGAGATCCAACCCGATGGGTGGACGACGTGGGACACGGACACCATGAGGCTCGCCAGGAAGAACGGCGTCTATTTCGCCGAGTTCCAGAGCACGGGGCCCGGAGCGCGCATGCCACGTGCCAGCTGGGTGTCGCCCCAGAGGATTGTCAACCCCGGGCGATTCACAGCCGAGGCTTTCCTTGGCTGGACGAGCAAAGGCTGGGCGGGGATGGGGGTCTGATGTTGTACTTGTTGCTCCGCTGCCGCGTGCCAGCTGGGTATCAGTGGTGGACTGGGGGGGGGAGGGGTGGGGGGGACGGGGGGGTGGGGGGTGTTTGGGGGCCTGACGTTGTACTTGTTTCTTCACTGCCGCGTGCCAGCTGGGTGTCGCCGCAGAGGATTGTTAACCCCGGGCGATTCACAGCCGAGGCTTTCCTCGGATGGACGAGCAAAGGCTGGGCGGGGATGGGTGCCTGACTTTGACAACAGCGGGAAATGAAGACGCTTTTAGTGAAGCAAGGCCGCGTAACAGGTTGAGAGAAAGGAGAACCATTGCGGGTACCGCTGAGGCGTTCATCGGGCGATAGCGGGAGGGCGATAGCGGGAGGGCGATAGCGGGAGGGCGATAGCGGGAGGGTGATAGCGGGAGGGTGAGCAGGAGGGTTATAGCGGGAGGGTGAGCAGGAGGGCTATAGCGGGAGGGTGAGCAGGAGGGCTATAGCGGGAGGGTGAGCGGGAGGGTTATAGCGGGAGGGTTATAGCGGGACAGCGTGATCTGATTCTCCAACACGCCGGCGACGACAGATGAGCTCCCGAACAAAGTCCGCCAGAAACCTAAAATAAAGAGGAAATGGTACAGCGTTGGGAATGGCATATGGAGTTCCTTCCAGCAACCTCGGTTGGACTTCACGTCGCGCTTCATCGTAGGCTCCCTTTGTCAGAATCCAGTTTTGAGGCGCCTCAAAACTAGGTTCCAGCAACGTCGGTTGGACGGCACGTCGCGCTTCATCGTTGGCTCCTTTTGTCAGAATCTGTAGAATGTTATCGCGATACGTGTTGTTGAATAATCCTGTATCATTATTATTATAATATATCCGGTCGGCTGGAATCTGGTACTTATCTTAATATCGTGCCTCCATCGTGCTGTTGCGCGCTCGCGGCGAGAGGTCCCTGCACAGAGGAATAAACTAAACGCCGCTTGAATGGCATACTATCGGGGAGGCAAGGTGCAACACACCGTGTTGCAAGGTGTTTAGCACACCGTGTTACAAGTACTGGGCCATGTTCGGCAGGCCAGGGGATACAGGGGGGGTTGGGGCGAGGGATCCGAAATGGCCAGCCTCGCCCCTAGTTGGATGGGTCAACTCTAGAAGGACCAGAGTTGACCCCAGGGTTTCGGTCCTGGCGCAAACGGGGGGACGGGGGGAGCTCGCGGATGGAAAATATCGAGATGGCGGAGGGGGGTCGAAGCTGCGTTGGACAGGACGAGAAACTTCCACCCTAGAAAAGGGTTATCGCACGCCAAATAAAAAAGCCCGAAACACTGTACGGATGAGTGAAAAAAGTAAATAATGAATCTCAAAAATAAAGGCGACACACAAGGGAAGTGTGGGCGTTGGGCCTGTCACAACCACACGGGAAGATTACAAACAGAGACAACTCGAGATTAGGCAGTTGAACGCCTCATTTTAGGGTTAGCGCAAATGACAGAACCTATTTCACTAAACCTACATTTCTACCCTCTTAATCACTTAGGACCAACGGACACTATAGAAGAAATAGTGGTCGAATTACTTATGCGTTTCTTAGCTACAATTTTGGCACAGTTTTACACTACAGCGTTCGAGGCCGTACGCGGTAGATTTTTCCCACAGCCCAGAAACACTTCCGCGCTGCGTGGCGAGTCATACATGCGTGAGTTAATGGACGGCCATCCGGCACGCATGCATGATCTTTTGCGTATGGAGCCTTCATTGTTCGAGAACTTAGTCGCGCTACTAGATCGACAAGATCGTTTACAGCACGGAACTCTCAAAGTTAGCGAACAACGGAATGATTGGAATAGAAACGAATGGGGTACAAATGAGCAACCCTAGAAGCTGTACCCCCTAGAGTGCAACTCACTATAGCCTATCATATCAATGTTCAACATTTGACACACCCCCATAGGCTAAGTGAGGGGCATCAAAGCAAGCAAGGTGAACAAACGGTCACAAGACCAGTCAAACCAAGAACCAAGGCAAGCTCAGGGTGGATCTCAAGGACACCACACAAATTCCGAGCGCAAGCAAGCGGCCACAAGGCCAGTTCAAGAGTTCACTAGGATATAAATACAAAGCACAACAAGCAGAGCAAGCAACAGGACTACACCAACCGAGGGCCTACCTCAACAAGCCCCAACTGCACACAGAACCTGTGGTGGTCACCAAGCGCCAAGGCCTTGGTGAAGACGTCTGCAGTGTTGGCCTCTGAGGCCACAAAGTCCAGGCGTGCCTGACCGCGTCGCTGCAGCTCTCGCGGGAGGAAGTACCTCACTTCAATATGCTTCACTCTGCTCTCCAGTCGAGGCTCTCGACACAGGAGGATCATGGCCTTGTTGTCAGCGTACAAGGTCGGTGCAGAGCGAGGCCGCTCACCAAGGTCAGCGAGCAAGAAGGTCAACCAGCGAAGCTCCTGTGCCGCCATGGCACCAGCGTAGATCTCTGCCTCTGCACTGGAAGTAGCCACAGACGACGACCGTGTAGACCTCCACGACACAGCACCAGCTCCCAGACTGAAGCAGTAACCCTGAGTCGAACGCTGAGTCTCCACGTCGTCAGCGTAGGAAGAGTCGCAGTGACCAGTCAACGCCACTGGCTGAGTCCCTCCAAGCACAAGCCCCAAGCCTGATGTAGTCGCCAGGTACTTCGCCACCCTCACAGCAGCTGTCCAGTGGACAGGGCGGTGTCTCCCAGTCGCAACAAAGCGAGAAAGGATGCTGAGTGGAAAGGCGAGGTCCGGTCGAGTACAAGTCATCAGGTACATGAGGCAGCCCACCAGCTCTGCGTAGGGTCCACTGGACTCAAAGGGCTCGTCAGGAAAGGGGCCCGTGAGTCTGTGGTCAACAGCAAGAGGAGTGGGCTGTGTGGTGGAGAACTGGAAGTGGAACCGCCGAAGGACCTGCTGCACCATGTGTGACTGCGTCAGTGTGATGGTGCGAGCGGCTCTGTCCCGGGTGATCTGCAGGCCAAGGTAGCGCTGCAGCTCACCCAGGTCAGTGCACTTGTGTCTCTTCTGCAGTTCGGACTTCACCTGAGCCAGGGCTGCCCTGTCTGCTGTAGCAAACACCAAGTCGTCAACGTAGACAAGGATAAAGAAAGGAGTAGAACCCGCTCGAACAAACAGCGACGGGTCGGCGGAGGACGGGCTGAACCCAAGGTCACAAAGCGTGGAGCGAAGAGTGTCGTGCCACCCACGGGGCGACTGGCGGAGACCGTAGACTGGTCGTCTCAGGCTCCACTGGGTCCCAGGTGGGAAGGTGTCAGTGAAGCCAGGAGGACGGCGCAGCCAGATCTCCTCGTGCAGACGGCCCTGGAGGAACGCAGTGGAGAAGTCGAGGGAGTGCAGCTCGTAGTATCGATGCGCTGCTATGTGGAGTAACACCCGAAGAGTAGTCATCTTCGGGGTCGGGGCGAAGGTCTGGAAGAAGTCAACTCCCTCACGCTGACTGAAACCCCTAGCCACGTAGCGCGCCTTGAACACCGGCGGTGCTCCAGGCGGCCGCTTCACCTTGAAGAGCCACATGCCATCGACTACGTTCGCCCTGGGAGGGGGAACTGCGTCGACGTAGGTGCCTGTGGATCTCCAAGACGCCAACTCTGAGTCCATAGCCGCTTTCCACTGAGAGGCCCACGCCCCTGACACTGCCTCGCGGTAAGTGCGAGGAGTCGGTATGTCAAGGGCGTCGGGGTCTCCCTCAGGGGAGAGCAGCATGGCACACACAGAGGGAGAAGCGGCTGCCCAGTACTCCAGCTCAGACTCTCTGTCCTCTAGGACGTCACAGCCAAGGGCAAACCCACCCCCGACGGACAGAGGACGGTAGGGAGGAGCTGGCACCACACGGGTGGCGTAGTCAAGGCGGCTGGCGGCAGCAAACTCAGCGACAGCGGCAGTGAGAGCCGAGACAGACGACGGAGGGAAACGAGGGTCGGTGACAAGAGTGGTGAGGACACGTGCGGCAACAGGACGAACAGCGCGGTAGTAGTCAGAGATAGGAGTGGGGAGGGCAGGTAGAGAGGACGGAGGAGGAGACGGGAGAACGGACACAGGAGAAGGAGAACGACGACGAGACGAACAAAGGAGGGCAGTGTGGAGGTCAGTAACAGGGGACGAGTGACGAGCACGCGGAGGACAACGAGTGATCAAGTCGCGACGGACAGAGGGAGGAGGAGACTGAGGAGGAGGAGAAGACCAGACCGCCGGACGGTCGTCAGGAGGAGGCAACGGAGGAACAAACACAGGAGGAGACTGGGAGCGGACAGGAGGAGAGGAGGAAAGGCCAAGGGCCCGCAAGCCACTCACAGGTGGGAACAACCGCCGCTCTAGAGGAAGCTGCGGTGGCGGCTGCGGCCGCTGCGGCTGCGGCTGCGGCTGCTGCTGCTGCTGCGGCTGTGGCTGCGGCTGCGGCTGCGGCTGCTGCTGCTGCTGCCGCTGCTGCTCCAGAAGGTCCAGCACCCGCAGCTCCTGCCGCTCCCTCTCCAACCGCTCCTGCTCCTCACGCTCACGCCGACGGGCAGCCTGGAGACGCGTGTCGTGGCGGTGGGGGGGCGGGGTGGACTCCGCAGAACCAGGGTCTCCAGCGTCAGTCTCCTCAGACTCAGCACCCCCAGAACTAGTACCGCCAGTGCTAGGACCTCCAACTCCAGCACCCCCAGAATTAGCACCGCTAGTGCCAGCACCCCCAACTCCAGCACCCCCAGAACCAGCACCTCCAGTGCCGGCACCTCCAGCTCCAGCACCCCCAGAGCTAGCGCCACCTGCGCCAGCACCTCCAGCTCCAGCACCCCCAGAGCTAGCGTCACCTGCGCCAGCACCTCCAGCTCCAGTACCCCGCGACCGAGCACCCCCAGACCGAGCACCGCCAGCGGCTGCACCTCCAGCTCCAACACCAACCGAGTCCACAGTAACCTGTCGCGGAAGTGCCGAAGGCTGCTGAGGGGACTGTGAGGAGGACTGCGGGGAGGGAGACGCTACCTGACGCGCGACCGAGGGGAGAGGGGTAGCGTGGGACACACCAGACGGGGCAGGACCAGGGGGGGGCGGGGGTACCGGAGGAGCGGGAGCAGGAGGAGGAGAGGGTGCGAGGAAGAGAGGGGGAGGGGGTACCGGGAGACCTCGACAGGGGTACCGGGTGTAGTAGGACACGGACTCGTCAAACCGGACGTCACGGGAATCTAGGAACTGGTGGAGGGGAGGGTGGTAAAAGGACCAGTCAGCAGAGTCCACTGGGAAACCAAGGAAGACACAGGGGACGGCGCGTGCCGAGAGCTTGTCCGCGGAGGTGTCGCGAACAAGTGCAAGGCAGCCCCAGACTCGAAAGGCCGACCCAACACCAGGGGATCCAGTCCAGAGACTGGTCGGTGAAGCCTCGGGCCGCGAGACACGCGGCTGGAGGTTCAGCTGGTGTGCGGCGTAGCGAACCGCGTGAGGCCACAGAAAATGGGGCGCACGGGCATGAATCATGGACGTGCGGGCGATGTCCATGACCAAGCCTATGCGGCGCTCAGCAACCCCATTCTGCTGTGGGGACTCTGGCAGCGTCCAGGACTGGGTGATGCCCTGTTCGCCGCAGAATCCGCCGAGAATGCCGGAGCGAAACTCGCCCCCACGGTCGGAGTGAAGACAACTGACTCGACGACCACGAGTGCCCTCAGTGGCTAGAAGCCACCTGATCAGCGTAGCAATCACCTCGGACTTCTTCGCAAGAGGAAACACTGTGGTGTACCTGGAGAAGTCGTCGACGACCACCAGAAAGTAGCGCTCCCTCCCAGACCCCTGCGTGGGGGCAGGGCCCCAGACGTCCAAGTGGAGAGTCTCGAAGGGAGCGGTGGCCGGACGAAGGGAGGAGGAGTGGGGAGTGGCACGTAAGCGACCGGCGACGCACGGAGAGCAAGGAGGGGCAAGCGATGGAGGGAGCGACGGGAAGGTGCGTGGGAGACCTGTGACTAGTCCCTGACTGAGCATGCCACGAAGGCGAGGGATCGACGGGTGGCCAAGACGGTGGTGCCACAGGACGGTGCGGTGGGCGAGAGAGCGACAGGAGCAAGACGCAGCGACTGGACTGGACACAGCGACCGGACTGGACACAGCCACCTGACCGGACTCTGCTACCGGGGGGGACGAAGCAACCTGACCAGACGCAGCTACCTGCGGGGGCGGAGTGTGCAGGACGAAGAGACCTGAGTGGGGCTCTCTGGTGAACGTGGCAAGAACTGCCCCGGTGGAAGAGTCCGTACAGATCGCAGTCCTCCCGTGCGCAGGAAAAGTGACTGTGATCCCCCGGTCCTGAAGGTATCCAACACCCACCAAGTTCCGAGAGAACGAGGGGATGTAGAGACCAGTGAGGAAACCAGAGGGGACAGCCGGGCACGGGAGGGTGGTCGAGCTACGAGCAACTGCTGGTCCTGAAGTAGGATCAGCCAGGGCAACTGGGACTGGAGCCGAAAGAGGTGTGACAGTGGTGTGGTCGCGGAAGAAACACTGAGACGCGCCGGAGTCCAGCGTGAAGGAGAGCGACGCAACAGCAGTCGTCACGGCTGGGCTAGTGACTACACAAGCACCTACACTAAAAGCACAAGTACCGACACTAGCAACAGGCAAAGGTCCTAAGCTAGGTACACGTAAGCCAAGAGATCCGTACGTGACAGAATAAACAGCATCCATAGACATATCAAACACAGGGAAACCACTACGAAACAGACCGGGCCAGATCGGGGGAGCCGACTCAGGCCCAAAACGCTCACGGTAAAGGCCGTCGAGGCGGCTGTAGCAGCGCTGTGCAGAGTGGTCAGGACGCCAGCAGGTAGTGCCAGCACCAGGGCCGGTCAGGATCCGGTACTGGCAGGGGCCGACGTCGCGGCCACCGCGACGAGCCCCCCAGCTGGCTGGGCCGCTGCTGCAGCCAACGCGACCTGAACCACTAGGCCCCCATGGCTGCTGAGGGCGCCACAGCTGCTGAGGGCGCCCCTGCCGCAGCGGAAGCCACTGCTGAAAAGGCCGCTGCTGCTGTCCCTGCTGCTGGAGAACCCTAGCGGACTCCATGATAAAAGCTAGCGGGGTGCAGGAGCGGCAGGCTAGGAGCGACAGGAGCGACAGGCTGCTGTGAAAAACGAGAACAACTAGGAGCGCAAGGTGAAACCAGGCGAGTAACTGCTGGAGCACGGAGCGAACTAAGCTAGGAGCGCCAGGTGAAACCAGGCGAGTAACTGCTGGAGCACGGAGCGAACTAAGCTAGGAGCGCCAGGTGAAACTAGGCGAGGAACGGCTGGAGCACGGAGCAAACTGAGCTAGAAGCGCCAGGTGAAACTAGGCGAGGAACGGCCGGAGCACGGAGCAAACTGAGCTACGAGCGAGGAGCGAGAACGGCTGGAGCGAGAACGGCTGGAGTTAGAAGCGGCGAGCTAGGGCTGGCTGGAGGTAGGAACGGCCGGGGCTAGAGACCGTAAGTGCGGCTGTCGGCTGCCGCTAGTAGAGCCACTGGCAGTGGAAAGTACGTGCGACAGTAGGGGCTGCAGTACTGACGGCTGCGGGATGTAGGCAACTGTGCAGGTCGTCCGGCAAGCAGGAACGCGGGCGACAGTCGCAGGCCCCCACTGTGAACCCCTTTTTTTTTTTTTTTTTTTTTTAGGGTTTAATTAATTTATTTATTTTCTGGCACTAAAGCACCCCGGGGCGCGCTGCCTGCAGGGTGTGCTGCCTGCGGGGCGCGCTACCCGTGGGGCGCGCTACCCGCGTGGCGCGCTGCCTGCGGGGCTGGGGTGACGAGCCAGGGAGGGCGCCTAGGCGACGGGCTAGGACGGGCGCCTGGGCGACGGGCTGGGACGGGCGCCTGGGCGACGGGCTAGGGCGCAGGCCTGGGCGACGGGCTAGGACGGGCGCCTGGGCGACGGGCTAGGGCGCAGGCCTGGGCGACGGGCTAGGGCGGGCGCCTGGGCGACGGGCTGGGGCGGGCGCCTGGGCGACGGGCTGGGGTGGGCGCCTGGGCGACGGGCTGGGGCGGGCGCCTGGGCGACGGGCTAGGGCGGGCGCCTGGGCGACGGGCTAGGGCGGGCGCCTGGGCGACGGGCTGGGGCGGGCGCCTGGGCGACGGGCTAGGGCGGGCGCCTGGGCGACGGGCTGGGGCGGGCGCCTGGGCGACGGGCTGGGGCGGGCGCCTGGGCGACGGGCTAGGGCGGGCGCCTGGGCGACGGGCTGGGGCGGGCGCCTGGGCGACGGGCTAGGGCGGGCGCCTGGGCGACGGGCTGGGGCGGGCGCCTGGGCGACGGGCTAGGGCGGGCGCCTGGGCGACGGGCTAGGGCGGGCGCCTGGGCGACGGGCTAGGGCGGGCGCCTGGGCGACGGGCTAGGGCGGGCGCCTGGGCGACGGGCTAGGGCGGGCGCCTGGGCGACGGGCTAGGGGCGCAGGCTAGGGGCGCGGAGGGCGCTAGCGCGCGGAGGAGGAGGGCGCTAAGGCGCGGAGATGGCGCGGAGGGCGCGGTGGCTAAGGCGCGGAGGGCGCGGAGGGCGCGGAGGGCGCGGAGGGTGCTAGGGCGCAAGGGCGCGGAGGGCGCGGAGGGCGCGGAGTGTGCTAGGGCGCAAGGGCGCGGAGGGCGCTAGGGCGCGAGCTAGGCTAGGCTAGGCGAGAGGATCGACACCTACTCATGATACCATCTCAAAGTTAGCGAACAACGGAATGATTGGAATAGAAACGAATGGGGTACAAATGAGCAACCCTAGAAGCTGTACCCCCTAGAGTGCAACTCACTATAGCCTATCATATCAATGTTCAACATTTGACAGGAACATCGATATCCCCACGACTGCAGGTAATGATCTTCTTGAACCTCATTGGGCAGTCGACCACGAATCGGGTGCTTCAGGAACGATGGCAGCACTGTGGTTCGACAATCAGCGCAATCGTCCACAAGGTTGCGAAGGGGCTGTGTTCATTGAAGCGTGACTTCATACGTATGCCGGAAGACCTGGCGTAGCACTTTTAGGGAGCCGACCCGACTACTTGCTCTTCAAGGACGCGATAGGAGCGATAGACGGTACGCTTGTCCCCGCGTACATAGCCACAGACAGGCAACAAGTCTTCAGGGACCGACATGGGAATATTACACAAAACGTATTGGCCGCGTGCTCATTAGACGACCTATTCATCTACGTGCTCGTAGGGTGGGAGGGGTCGACACATGACTACACTGTCTTCCAGGATGCCGTCATGAGAGGGCTAACGTTGCCGCAAGGAACGTATCTCTTGGCCGACTCGGGATTCAGGAACGATGCATATTGCCTAGCCCCGTTTCGATCAGTCATGTATCACCAGCAACGGTGGCAGGATGTGGGCTTCCTCCCAAGGCGCCGGGAGGAGTTGTTCAATCGCACGCACGCCACCCTTCGGTCCCACATTGAGTGCGCATTCGGTCAATTGAAGGCCAGATTTCCCATCTTGAAGTTCATGCGACGTTATAAATACTCTGTCCAGTGCAAGATTATCATTGCGTGCATGGTCTTGCACAATTTTATTAAGAAAAAAGGGGGGCGAGACTGGGGCGAAGGAGTAGGGGAGAATGCGCAGGCACGTGGCGACCGTGGTGTAGGGGAGCGCATCCTCTCAGCAAGGGAATCCTCCGATGTGGGTAGACGGCGCAGGGAGTTGTTGGTCGATATGTTATGGGCCGCGAGGCGCGTGGGACAAGACACTGAAGTTTGACAGTTTAGGGTATGGCAAAAGGGGATAAGATGTGATATGGAGGAAGCTAGAACAGTGTAGATTTGCACAGATAAACCATCATAATGTGAGGATGGGGATTACAATGAGGAGATAAGGGTAGAAGACTGCATTAATATGCATTTGGTTTAAGTATTGTTGGGCTTTGGGTAGCAGCATATAACCAAGTGCGTGCTTTGAAGTTTATCCTCAATCCAACAGTCAAAAAATGATTAGAGATGAAAGAAGCATCACTCTGATGAAAGATGGCATTCACGCACGTAACCATCACGTAACTTGTCACCCATCGCCAAAAACTGCAACGCCTCAACCGGGCGGGCCGCAAAACGAGCAGTCGCTCTCAATTTCTTGCCCAGGGTTGGGCCACGCATGCCGTTCACAATCCTTGTAGCCTCAACACATGGAGCGTAGTCCCCGTCTGCAAAATGCATGACAAGGGAGTTGAGGGCAGCTGGCAGATGGTATTTAGAATGGCCCTTGTCACTGTGCTGCCCAACCTCACATCTGTAAGAATGGGCTGCCCTAAGTATGGTCACTCCCAAGTGGCATGCAGTCAACAGTGAGAATGGGCTGCCGTTAGCATGGGAACATGAATGGGCATGCAGTCAGTTGTGATAATGGGTTAAGATAAGCATGGGAATATGAAGGGCATGCAGTAAGGGGGTTGCCTAACCTCACAGCTGCGAGAATGAGAGGCCTGTGAGCATGGGAATATGAAGGGTCATGCAGTCAGATGTGAGAATGGGTTTAAGTATGCATGGAAATAGGACGGGCATGCAGTGAGTGGGCTGCCCAACCACTCAGCAGTGAGAAATGGGCTGCCGTAAGCAAAGGAAAATGGATGGGCATGCAATCAGCTGTGAGAATGGGTTTATGTAAGCATGGGAATGTGAAGGGCATGCAGTAAGGGGGCTGCCTAACCTCACATCTGTGAGAATGAGAGGCCTGTGAGCATGGGAATATGAATGGGCATGCAGCCAGCTGTGAGAATGGGTTTAGGTAAGCATGGGAATGTGAAGGGCATGCAGTAAGGGGGCTGCCTAACCTCACATCATAGAGAATGAGCGCCCTTAAGCATGGGAATACAAAGGGACATGCAGTCAGCTATGAGAATGGCCTGCCGTAAGCATAGGAATATGAAGGGGCTTGCAAGAAAATTGGGGGGAAGGGATGGTGGGGGAAGGGGCAGTGATGAGGGAATACTCCCGAACAGTATGTACGATGCTTGCTTACTGCGAATTGTGACGTCGATCCCTTTTTGCGTGGTTTCATCCATGACCTGTAGACTCCGGGCGATGGGCGAGCTCTCGCAACGGCGCCTTTTGTGGCTCTCTCGCTGTGGTGATGCTGTGGGCTGTCCCCCACCACCATCTCCGCCTCCACCGCTGCTCCCCGGGGATGGCTGCGCCCGATTGGCAGCTCCCCCCCCACTGATGGGAGACTCGCTGCCGCGTCGTTCCCCTCCAACCCCAGATGGTGCGGCCTGACCTCGGCTCCGTCCTCCACCCCCCGTTCCTTGTGAGGCGGATGGTGCTGTGTCCATCCGGGACGAACTATTAGGCCCCTGCGTTGAAGGGCGGCTCTCGCGATGGGTGGAGGCATCTGCTTCGGATGACGCACCTTGTCCAGAAGTCTCGTTTTCAGTCTCCCAAATGCCTGGATCATTGGTGAACTCCTGGGAGGAGTCGTCACCTGTCATAACATTCTGTCCACTATCGCCACCATCTGGGACCAGCTGCTCCGCCAGGGGCAGCCAAGGGGCTGTGTGCTTCATCCAACGTTTCAGATGCTTCCAACGGGGCTGGCTCTTGATCTTTAGCATGAAGGGAAGCTGTTGGGCAACACAATATTTAGGGAAGATGAAAAGAATGCCGTCAGATTGAGTGATGATGTAGAACATCGGCTGGCTGTCCAATTTCACAACTGCGAGCATAGGCTGCACAACTGCATGGTGACTTGGGGAACCATGCAGTCAGTGGGCTGGCTACCCAATCGCACAGCTGGGCACATGCAGGCAGGGGGGACGTACAATGCGAACAAACCACATACAATATACTTACTTTAGGGTCGGGCTTGAGGGTGTTACGTTCGGGGTCCCAATTCACACCCGTTCCAAAACCTTGCTGAAGGGTCTTTATGTCCCTGACCCACCCCCTAACAATCTTTAGTCTATTTTGGAGAATAGTCAAGATGTACCCCAATTCCGCATGGCGAGACTGCCACACTCTAAACACCTCCTCCGAACATTCGATGGGGTCAGACAGATTTTGCCCCGCCTCTTTCATAGCATCATGGATGATCAGCAGCAAATCGGTGGTCTGATCATTGTCCCACTTTGTGCGGACACCGGTAGTGGAGTCTATGGTAAATGTGGTGTCGTCTCCTTCAGATTCACCCGCAGACTCTCCCGTGCGCCTGTCATGAAACCTAGGCACTGGCGGCGTCGACGTCTGACTAGGACGCCGTGACTGCGCATGTTGGTGTGTGGTAGAAGGACCAGTGGTTGAGAGTATGGGGAGTGGACTGCAATTAGCACAGGGCCCAGATCCACTAATCTCGGTTGCATCGGGAATAGAGGCTGGCGTTTGAGGACCTGCCCCACTGAAGGAGTGCATGGAAAGATGTTCTAGTCGATGCACCAGGCTAGGACGCAAGGACGCCTGTCTTTGGCCGGTTTGAGACGACACGGGCTCCATCCCCGACAAGATGTGCTGCTGCGCGTATAGGAAAGGGAACGGGGGAGGGGGTGGGTGGGAGGAGATGAGTGCGGATGGAAGGAGATGAGGGCGGATGGGAGGAGATAAAGGGGGATGAGAGGAAATAGGGCGGATGTGAAGAGAGATGTGCGGATGGTAGGGGATAAGGGCGCATGGGAGGAGAGAAGTGCGGATGGAAGGGGATAAGGGCGGATGGGAGGAGATAAGGGGGGGATGAGAGGAAATAGGGGCGGATGTGAGGAGAGAAGTGCGGATGGGAGGAGATATGGGCGCATGGGAGGAGAGAAGTGCGGATGGAAGGGGATAAGGGCGGATGGGAGGAGATAAGGGGGGGATGAGAGGAAATAGGGGCGGATGTGAGGAGAGAAGTGCGGATGCGAGGAGATAAGGGCGCATGGGAGGAGAGAAGTGCGGATGGAAGGGGATAAGGGCGGATGGGAGGAGATAAGGGGGGGATGAGAGGAAATAGGGGCGGATGTGAGGAGAGAAGTGCGGATGCGAGGAGATAAGGGCGCATGGGAGGAGAGAAGTGCGGATGGAAGGGGATAAGGGCGGATGGGAGGAGACAAGGGGGGGATGAGAGGAAATAGGGGCGGATGTGAGGAGAGAAGTGCGGATGGGAGGAGATAAGGGCGCATGGGAGGAGAGAAGTGCGGATGGAAGGGGATAAGGGCGGATGGGAGGAGACAAGGGGGGGATGAGAGGAAATAGGGGCGGATGTGAGGAGAGAAGTGCGGATAGGAGGAGATATGGGCGCATGGGAGGAGAGAAGTGCGGATGGAAGGGGATAAGGGCGGATGGGAGGAGAGAAGGGGGGGATGAGAGGAAATAGGGGCGGATGTGAGGAGAGAAGTGCGGATGGGAGGAGATATGGGCGCATGGGAGGAGAGAAGTGCGGATGGAAGGGGATAAGGGCGGATGGGAGGAGATAAGGGGGGGATGAGAGGAAATAGGGGCGGATGTGAGGAGAGAAGTGCGGATGGGAGGAGATATGGGCGCATGGGAGGAGAGAAGTGCGGATGGAAGGGGATAAGGGCGGATGGGAGGAGATAAGGGGGGGATGAGAGGAAATAGGGGCGGATGGGAGGAGAGAAGTGCGGATGGGAGGAGATAAGGGCGCATGGGAGGAGAGAAGTGCGGATGGAAGGGGATAAGGGCGGATGGGAGGAGATAAGGGGGGGATGAGAGGAAATAGGGGCGGATGTGAGGAGAGAAGTGCGGATGGGAGGAGATAAGGGCGCATGGGAGGAGAGAAGTGCGGATGGAAGGGGATAAGGGCGGATGGGAGGAGATAAGGGGGGGATGAGAGGAAATAGGGGCGGATGTGAGGAGAGAAGTGCGGATGGGAGGAGATATGGGCGCATGGGAGGAGAGAAGTGCGGATGGAAGGGGATAAGGGCGGATGGGAGGAGATAAGGGGGGGATGAGAGGAAATAGGGGCGGATGTGAGGAGAGAAGTGCGGATGGGAGGAGATATGGGCGCATGGGAGGAGAGAAGTGCGGATGGAAGGGGATAAGGGCGGATGGGAGGAGATAAGGGGGGGATGAGAGGAAATAGGGGCGGATGTGAGGAGAGAAGTGCGGATGGGAGGGGATAAGGGCGCATGGGAGGAGAGAAGTGCGGATGGAAGGGGATAAGGGCGGATGGGAGGAGATAAGTGCGGATGAGAGGCGATGAGTGCGGATGAGAGGCGATGAGTGCGGATGAGAGGGCGATGAGAGAGGATAAGGGGGCGATGAGTGCGGATGGGAGCGAGATGCGCAGATGTGAGGCCCTAAGTGCGGGAAGTAGGTTGCGTAGCGTATGTGATGTGACTGGGGCGTTCGTATTATGACATACGCGCCTCGTGGCGTATACCTCTAATGTGAATGACATATTCTAGCGGGAATGACGGAGACATAGTGGCTTAATATGTTGGAAAACCCAGGTTAAGACGCATCCATTGAGTACGAGAATCTTGGCTCCCTCTAATGCGATTAGAGGGAGAACGACGCGTGTGGCTAGCCCTTGTTCTCGCCAGGCTATCGATCTCAACTTTGGCGGTATGGCGCTGGGAGGGGATGGCAAATCGCGTTGGGAGGGGATGGCTAATAAGTAGGGACCAGAGGAGATAAGCGCGGTGAAGGGATGGATGTGAGATAGATGTCGAGAGGCGAATGTTGGGAGGGTGGTTGATTTAGGCTACAGGTTTTTTTTTGCATTCCTTTTCAGGGTAATGTGAAGTCTGGTAGGTGGGGAATGTACGCGGGATCAGGACTGGATTCCTCATTCTCGAGCGGCAGCAAAGGGAATCCGATTTGGAACCCCCCCCTCTAGGGCGGAGAAGTTCCGCAAAGGGGGAGGTTGTGGTGGGGATGCGGCGCGGGCGACACTCTAGCTTGGGGTTCGCGGCGCCTTGAAGGCCGAGGTTTGGTGGGTTTTTCACATTTTTCTTGTTCTGACTGGGGTTTTTTGCCTGGTTCGACAATCTCGAACCTGGTGGCCCGGCATTTTGATCCCCCCTCAAAGCCTCTCCCCTGGCTGCCGAACACCGCCCTGGTGTCTATGGCATGCCTGCTAGCTACTGGTTCGCTGACCAAGGGCTGGTGCAACGGACCAGGCAGGCCCAAACATACGGTACCCCATATAAGCAGGATGTTTCTAACGTCTATTGTCAGCGCTAGAGGCGCCCCTTTTGTCGCTAGATGGTATAGCAAATGCTGGATTTGTTGTGCCTTTTTGTTATGGATGCAGTGTTGTAAGGAAATTTTGGTACAACGCGACATTCCTTATCACGACCATCAACATCGCGTACAGCAGCAGCAGTTGTTCGCCCGTTACTGCTAACGGGGCTTCGCCAACTTCGCGCGCACTGTTTCACCAAACCTTGCATCGCTGGCCCAGCCGAGTCGGCCTTCGCTTCGGGACTAGCCCGAACCTCCATGCCAGCGTAGCACTAGCTAGCTCGCACGCACCGTGTAACCGTTGCATGTTTCGCGCATAAGTATTCGCTCATGCCTTCGCTCATACTTTGTACTCGTTGAACACTCTAGTGCAATCCTCGCTACCTCGATTCATTGCACCCGTAACAAGTGTACCCTACCACTTCACAAAACCTGATTGTGCATATACTGCATGAAGGCCTTTCATCAAAGAAAGGCATCATTCACATTGAGGTTGGAGACACACAGTAGAGACTTGAAACCATTTTGCACTCCGTCTGACACACAGCGCTCCTAAAAAAATACTGAGATACCCCACACAACAATTCAGTTCTTCAATTGCACTTCTGCAGACCTCAAATGACATCAACTACAGCATAAGAAATGACGATGCTCCACTCCTCCACTCTTATCACCCATGGCTCAGAACCACGCCCGCACGAAGAAACTCCCTGTGCGCCCTTTCACCAACCTTGCTTGCCTCCACCTTCAAATAACGCAACTTCGGAAAGCTTCCCAGCAACCCTCCAACCCCATCGCCAGTGATCGCATCACACTCAAGCATAGTCAAATCCGTGAGCATCTGCAACTTGCTTCTTGAAAGGGTTCGGGTGAATTGAAAGTCTCGGAGGGTTGAGTGTAAGGGAGGACAGACCACCTCCACAGGAATTCCAGCAATGCCCTTTCTGGTGGTGCCACTGCCACTTGATTTGCCTGTCATGCTTTTGCTAACCCGTGCAGCTCTGCTGTTGCTGACTGGTTTTGAGCTGCCATTTTGCTTCCTGCTGCTGCTGCCACTTCTGCTGCCACCAGCACCAGCACGAGCACCAGCAGCAGCAGCACCAGAACTAGTAGCACCATCACCAGCACCAGTAGCACCAGCACCACCACCAGCACCAGCAGCACCACCACCACCACCAACACCAGTAGCACCAGCACCAGCACCAGCACCAGCAGCAGCAGCACCACCACCAACACCACCACCACCACCAGCACCACCACCACCACCACCACCACCACCACCACCACCACCACCACCACCACCACCACCACCACCACCACCACCACCACCACCACCACCACCACCACCACCACCACCACCACCACCACCAGCACCACCACCACCACCACCACCACCACCACCACCAGCACCAGCAGCACCACCACCATCACCAGCACCACCACCAACACCAGGGCGAGCAGCCACAAGGCGGGCGTCAGCAGTTCGCCGGGCCCGGTGCATGTCTCTGATGCTCGCCAGGGCCACACTCACCTGCTCATTAAACTGCTGCAGCAGCCACTCCATCACACTTAAAGCCTGCATCCGTGCGTCAGGCGCACCTGTAACACCTGCAGGTTCACTCCCACTCTCACCCTCACCGTCACTCCCTTCAGCACCATCAGCAGCATCAGCACCAAAAGCACTGTCAGGACCATCACTGAGCGAGTCTTCATCAGGCAGCATCCCATCAAAGTCTTCTAGACGAGCCATAATACCCCCCCCCTTCGCCCTCCCCTTCCATTCTAGCCCTTTCCAGACTATCCACAAACACGCCCGCAGTCGTGGCGGCAACAAACGCCTCTATCACCTCATCCCCTCTCGCCGTCGCCGCGTCTTGCTCTGAAACCGCCACCCGCAGCGCCTTGAACGTCGAGACCGCAGATCTGATTTTATTTGAGGCAGATTTGATCTCCGAAAGGGCGTATTCTGGGCGGGCCGTGCAGGCCCACCGGGCAGAATCAGGGGCGGTTGTGAAAGCGTTGCTGTTGCTTCCATGAGATTGGAGAGGTCTGTGCTTGCTGCCACTAGGTCTGCTCGTGCTGCCGCTGCTGTCGTTCAAACATCCACGTATTCCTTCCTCCCTCCCCCGTTCCTCGAGTCAATTGCAAGTGGTGGTGGTGCTTCTCTTCCTGGTGCTGGTGCTGCTGCTGTTGCTGCTGCTGCTGTTGCTGCCCTTCCTGCTCTCCCTCCTGCTACTGCATCTGCATTGGTTATAACTCGTCTCACATCCTCTCCCCTGTCACCCTCTTCTTCTTCACACTCCTCCCCTCTACCTTCCACTCCACCTTCCACTCCACCCTCACCTCTTTCCTCCCCTTATTCCTCTCCTCCTACCTCTCCTCCTTCTCCTCCCTCCTCTCCTCCCCTCTGCACCACCCGCACCAGCATACCCACAAGACTCTCAAACGACACCTGCTGAAGCACCACCCTTTCCTCCACATCCCCCTCTCCCTCCCTCCCTCCCTCCTCCACCCCTCTCACCCCCCTCTCCCTCCCTCCCTCCTCCACCCCTCCCGTCCCCTATCCCGGTCTCACCACCTCTCTCCCTCTGCACAGAAATTGTTTCCGGATTTCCTATCAAGGAGAGGGAATGAAGGCAGCTGCAGTGAGCAAGCATGTCAGGGCGAAAGGACGGCAGCCCAGAGAGGCCTAGTGCGTTCGAGCGGGGTGCGGAGAGGTGGAGGAGGGAGCGGAAACCCTGGGCACTGAACAGGCGGTAAGAGGTGCCGTGAGGGAGGTAAGGGAGGAGCAGCGAGTGAGGGGGGTGAGTTTTGAGGCATAAATGAGGAGAGAGAGTGAGTGGAGAGCGGGGAAGAGGTGGATGGGAGGGAGGGGCGCGTGAGTACGGCTTTGGTAGAAGATGGGGCGACGGGCGAATGGAGAGTCGAGCTCGAGAGACGTCAGGAGGCTGAAAGGAAGGGCGAAGGGAGAAGGGAAGGCATACAGGAATGGGAACGGGGTGTGATTCAATCGGAAGTTGACGATGGGACGACGGGCGAACGGGGAGTCGAGCTTGAGAGACGTCAGAAGCATGAAAATGGAGGGGGGTTGCAGGGAAGGCATGGACGGGAGGGAGGGGCGCGTGAGTACGATGGCGGTAGATGATGGGGCGACGGCGAACGGGGAGTCGAGCTCAAGAGACTTCAGGAGGCTGAAATAAAGGGCGGGGGGGGAGGGGGGGGGGGGGTGGTGGGGTTGGGAGGGGGTGGGGGAGGGGGGTAAGAGACGGCATAAAAAAATGGGAACGGGGTGTGATTCAATTGGAAGCTGATGATGGGATGACAGGTGAATGGCGATTCGAGCTCGAGAGACGTCAGGAGGCTGAAAATGGAGGGGGGTAGCAGGGAAGGCGTGGACGGGAGGGTGAGGGATGTGAGTGGTGTTGAATGGACGAGATGGGTCAAGCATCAAATGCGGGGAAGAGAGCATCAGCACACCCACGGGCATTCCTTGGTGAGCTTCAATCAACCGCGCAGCGGCGTTCTTACAATGGGCGCTCGTGTGACTGAATATAAGGACGAGAGGAGTAAAAAATCAAATCAAGGAGGAGATAATCAGCTTGCTCACGGGCATCGTCTTGCAAGCTTCGTCCACGCGGCAGTGTTCATATAACCCCCCCACGCCACGACAAGCTTCAGAGATTCCAGTTTCGGGCAGCCCGCACCGATACTTGCCAGCATGTCACTTCCCTGGCTCGAACGAACCTCCACGGTCAGCGAAATTATGTGGGTAAATACCCTCGAAAAGTCGTCGAAATCTTTGAGCCACCTGCGCGCGTTGGGGCACTTGAAGGGTGCGATGAAGACGAGATGGAGCGAGTGGGGCGTGCGGCGCGAGAGGCGGTGGAGGCGCGAGCAGGAGAGAGCGACGCTGCGACGATCGCAGGGGTGGGTCGCACAGGCGAGAAGCAACAGAAGGATGTCGTCCGGGAGTGACTGTCAGAATGTTATTGTTCTCTAGCCTGCAGTGGGGTACTCTATAGCGAGTACAACCCCTTAGGGTTTCCTATATGTATCCTGCTGCTTTCTAGTGAACACCCTCCTTTGCTTATTCTCTCTTGCCTAGCTAGGGCTTACCTAGCTAAGGCTCCTACTTGTGCTTACTATCTCAACATGGTATCAGAGCATCTACGCTCCTGGCCTGTGGGCCCACCTAACTGCTTCCGCTGCTACTCTGTGTGTTGCACGCCCCGTGGCGTGCGACGGATTTCTCTTCCCGCCGCGCGCTCGGAGCGTGCGGCGGTTTTCTTCCCGCCATGCGCCCCGAGGCGCGCGGCGGTTTTCTGCCCGCCGTGCGCCCCGGGGCGTGCGGCGGTTCTCTGCCCGCCGTGCGCCCCGAGGCGCGCGGCGGCCTTCTGCCCCGTCGGTCCGCGCGTCGCCCCCGGGGGGCGCTTCGACGGGCGACGGGGACCAGCCCGTCGTCCCCCGTCGCCCGTCCTGGCCAGCGCGGGCTGCGCTAGCCCCGAGCGCGGCCCGTACGGGCTGCGCCCGGCCCGCGCGCGGCCCGTACGGGCTGCGCCAGGCCCGCGCGCGGCTCGGGCCGCCTGCGCGCGGTTCGTCGGGCTATGCCAGGCCCGTGGGCGGCCCGTTCCTCTCTGTCCCTGAGCTGTTCGCTGTCCCCCGTGCTTCTGACGGTGCCCCACCCCTGCTGCTGCCTGTTCTCCTGAATTAGGGTTTGGGGGTGAGGAGTGTGGGGGTGGCGGTTGTGTGTTACTCCCCTTGCTCCTCCTCCTCCCTGGTCTCCCACTGCTGCAGCTGCCGCTGAGGGGGGTGGGTGTGTGGGAGCCTAGGGTTTAGGGTTTAAGGGGGGTGCCGTGGGAGTGGAGCTAGGGTTCAGCAGGGGGTTTGTGTCGAGGGTGTGGGGCAGTTGGAGGAGGTTGTGTGAACGTAGCTGTCGTGTCGCCTGCAGCGCCTGTAGTCCGTCGCCCTTGCTTCGGTAGCCAGTGAGCCTGTTGCACCAGTCGCCAGTGGGTCCGTTGCTCCTGCCGCTCGTCTATAGCCGCGGAGCCAGTCACTCCAGTAGTCCGTCGCCCTTGCTTCGGTAGCCACTGAGTCAGCCGCTCCTGTGCCCGTGCCTCTGCAGCTTCAGTCGTTGCCTCGCATCTTCTCTCCCTCCACAGTTCCTCCTCCTCCTCACTTGCCCGCTGTGATTAACTCTAGCTTTGCTTACTATTGTGAACTCCTGCTATACCTGCTCTAGGACTACTTGCTCTGCTGATTATACCCCACTTTGACTATGGGGGTGTGTCAGAATGTTATTGTTCTCTAGCCTGCAGTGGGGTACTCTATAGCGAGTACAACCCCTTAGGGTTTCCTATATGTATCCTGCTGCTTTCTAGTGAACACCCTCCTTTGCTTATTCTCTCTTGCCTAGCTAGGGCTTACCTAGCTAAGGCTCCTACTTGTGCTTACTATCTCAACAGTGACAGCAGCCGACTGCCTTTCGCATCATCCTTGAACGACGTTTCCCGCCGCGCTCGTTTCATGTTCGCGAAATAGATCGGCGAAGGGTAACGGCTAGGGTACGCTTGTAAACCGACTGCGGAAAATTGGGGCTTCCTGACGGGTGCAGGAACAGAAGAACAGAAGAACAGGTGGCAATGATGGGATAAATAACTTGGTCGAACAAAGCAACCCACTAGGGAAGAAAGACGCAAAACAGCAGGCAGTGATCGAAAAACGCGCAGGCTACTTGGAGAGTTGAGGGCCTCCGCACTTATCGGCGGGGAGATTGACCAGAAGGTACCCGCTATGATGCGCTGCACTCTGCTCTCCTCCAGGAATAGTAACATCGAGCACCTTGCATTTGGAACCAGTATCCTTATGACAGACACAAACAGGGAAACGCATTGGCGGAAATAATCATGGAATGATAAGAGTTTGATGCATACTATAGTTTCCTAATTAATTAAAAATATATATGCAGATTATGACTAAAGGATCCATACCCGCACAGCAAAACAAATGATTTTGTCAATTCTGAATATATACTTATATCGAGAGGGGTGGAAAATGAAGTATAAACAGGCTTTGTTCGCTACTTAATTGACATTAACAGGTTGTACCGTAGTGAGGCTTTAGTCTAGTCTGGACCATTAGCGGAAGGATGTGGAGGCACGTTTTGTCGCGTTGCGCTTCAAATCATAGTGACCACAGCCCAGGTGTTCAAGCAAGATTCCCCCGTCCATCTCACCGAAGCGCGGTTGCTCAGAAACGAAACCTCAGAAACAGCATAATCCACTAACTACCCACCTGAGAGATAGGGCGTCTTCCGAAGGACACTAGTTGAAGCTCGGAGACATGAAGCTGGTCGCGAGACTCGGAATTGTATGCTCGAAGACCAAATGTCGGTTTGGAAAACCTGTGAGCTCGCTCAGGTTTGAGTGGGGGCAGCGTAACACATGATACCAGATACCGACAATGTCACCTGTACTGAACTGTAACATAGACATGTACACGCCTCTGCCTGCATGTCTTGGTTTGACAGGTCACAACTCAGGAGTCTGGCCAGGATTCAGGAGGGAGGCACCGCACCAAACAAAGCTGGGCCTGCCAAAGCATAGCACACCAGTGCAGCAGAACACCTAGCATGGCATAGAGTTCTGTGGCTCGACCACGAATGCTAGCTATTGTGTCTAGAGGGCATTACTATCACCGCAACGCTGCCAACTTGCAGCGCGATTAACCGGAATTAACAGGGCCTAGTTTGGAACGGCGCGAGCAGGGAGCAGGTCACTAGCGGCAGCGCCGCTCCTCGCACTTGGGTCGCGGCAATTGGTTCATTTCCGGCCTCAGCTTATGAACAGCGTTTTTTCATCAGTCGTTCCACGAAATTGCGCAATGTTGCTCGAGCCGCATAACTTGCTGATCGTCGCGACCTAGCCTCTCCGCGCTCGCTACCCCAGTTACAGCCTAGTATTCGGAAAACCTAGCGTCAGCCGATTGGTTTCGTCGGGACCCCCTGTGACCGTTAGAGCCTGCTAGCTAGCTCGCTTGGAGATGGATCTTAGGAGACATCAAAGTTGCCGTAGGAGAACGCGAGGCGCGCGCTGTTTGTGCTCCTTACCGCGACGGCCGCCGCTGCTGTCGCTGCCGCTGCTCATTCTGCTCGTGCTGGCCGTGTTTCCCGCGTCACGGTTACAAGGCACCATAGGTATGCTTGCGTGCGCGACTGGGCGAGAGAATGCGCGGGGATGAGGAGGGTGCGCGAGGATGCGCGCGAGTGCGCGAGGGGATGCGCATGATGCACGGGGATGCGCGGGGAGGCGTGTAGATGTGCGCGAGAATGAGTGCGGATGGGCGAGGATGCGCGAGGATGCGCGAGGATTCTCCAGGGTGCGCGGGGATACGCGCAGATGTGCGCGCGGGCCTACGCTTCCAGAAAAGACGTTGCGGGAGATACCGGCGCGCAAGTGCGGAGAGTTTAGTTGGGGGAGGAGGAGGGGGCGGGGGTGGAGAGCGGGGGGTGAAGGGGGAGGGGGGGGGGGAGTATCGACAGGGGAAGGTGCCGCTTGGACAGGAAGGAGTATCAAGGGGGGAAGAGCCTGGGAGGTATGACAGAAGAAACATACCAGCGCCCAAGTGCGGAGAGTTTAGCTGGGGGAGGGGGAGGGGGGTACTGTGTCGGCACGGGGGAGTCCGCTTGGACAGGAAGGAGTATCAGGGGACGGGGAGCCTGGGAAGTATGGCTGGAGAATGAGACAGAGGAGGGAGGGATTTGAGGGTGGGGTGCGGGGGAAGAGAGGGAGGAGGAAAAGGACCGTCCGTCCGTCCGTACAACTGGGGGCGCGTCCGTCCGTGCCACAGACACATGCTTCCTTCCCATGCTCCCCCCCGCTCTTCCCCCTTCACCCACCCCCCACCTTTTCCCCCCTCCTGCCCACCTCCTTCCCCGGCTCAATTTCACCACGCCTCTCAACCGCCACCTTCCCCTCCTCCCGCGCACCTTCCCTGCAGCAAGAGCAGCAGCAACGGATTCTGCCGACTCAGCAGGCGCGTGGGAAACGACGGCAGAGACCTCCGTCATCTCCCTCTCACTCACCCCCACCTCTCCCCTCCTCTCTGCCCCCATTCCCCGCAACTTCCCTTCCCCACCCCCGACTTCCTTCCCCCCTCCCTCCCTCTCTTCCCAGCAGTAGCAGCAACCGATTTTGCCGATTCAGCAGGCGGCGCGTGGGACGACGACGGCAACGACCTCACCGTGATCACACTTCCCTCCCCCTCCCCATACCCCTCATCTTCCCCTCTTCCCCTCCCCCCTCCGCGCCTTCCCAGCAGCAGCGGCAACCGATTCTGCCGACTCAACAAACGCGTTGGATGACGACGGCAGTGACCTCACCGTCATCACGCTCGCGGATGCCGACGTGCCCGACATCGACGACGATGACACGTCAGCATCCTCCTCTTCCACGTTATCGCCCTCGACGGTTTCAACTGCTTCCGCGTCGCCCTCCTCTTCACGACCGCTGGTAGTATCCACCTCTTCCTCCTCCTCCTCCACTTCCTCCTCCTCCTCCTCCTCCTCCTCCTCCTCCTCCTCCTCCTCCTCTTCCTCCTCCTCTTCCTCCTCCACTTCCTCTTCCTCCACTTCCTCTTCCTCCACTTCCTCTTCCTCCTCCACTTCCTCTTCCTCCGCCTCGACCTCCTCTGCTCCTTCCTCCTCCTCCTCGTCCGTTCGTCGTTCTCGCTCCTCCTCCGCCGCCGCCTCCGCTGCCGCCGCCTCTCAAGCCACAAAAACCTACATAGTCCATCTATCCTCCGCTCCTCCAATTCTGACGTATCGCGGGGGGCTAATGGGCTTTAAGGGCACCGCGATTCCGGACGATGGCGACGACGACGACGATAGCGTCGACGACGACACTAACGACGGTGCTTTTAAGGAGGTCATGAGCAAGGCTCTTAAATCGCATGACGGGCCCGTCGCCGACGTGATGGAGAGCGCCGCGGTCGCCGTCGATTCCGCCGCGAAAATCGCCAAGGCGATTCTCAAACGCGTCGAGTCGGCGGCGACGGCGGCCGTGAATAAGTTGAAAGACGCGAAGCAGAAAGCAGACCAACGCGCGGAGTTGAATTTCTGGTCGCAGCGGCCACGAAGCATCCCCGATATGCTATCCCAACCTGTTAAGGACTTTCAGCAATTCCTGGAGCAGTCGCAGCGGCGAATTCTCGCGAGCCTGGATATTGCCGAGGATAATATTTTCCAGAGTTCCACTTTCACGGCGAATAGTTTCGCGGCGACGCTTACAGCAGCGGAGGTGAAAAGGCTAAAAAAGCATCCCGCGGTTGCTGCGATCGAGCCGGATGTTTTGTTTACGAAACTCACCACGGATTCGCCGAGGTTTTTGAAGTTGCCCGAAACGCTGTGGCCCGCGACAGGCGGGCAGGATAGCGCGGGGGAAGGGATGGTCATCGGGATTATCGACACGGGCATTTGGCCCGAGCACCCTTCGTTCAGTGATCCCGTGAGTACCCTCGTTAAGAAACGTCGCACTATGGTTCACAATGATTTTGTTATAAGTTGCTTGTTTCATACGTTGCTTAACCTCGGCCCCCTGCTGCATCCCCCCTCCTCCTCCCACTCCCCTTCCAGCCCCTACCCTCCTAGTTTCCCCTTTCTTCCCATCCCATCTTTCCCCATCCCCTCTCTCCCCATCTCTTCCTCACCTTCTCCCCCTTTTTCCCCCTTCCCCCAAGCCTGCAAGCCTTACAGCAAGCCCCCTGGGAGGTGGAGAGGCAGGAGTGAGGGACGGGCTAGAGAGGTCTAAATTTACCTCTTCTCCCCCACCCCCTCTTCCCCCCCTCTCTCCAGGCCTACAAGCCGTACAGCAAGCCCCCCAGGCGGTGGCGAGGCAGGTGTGAGAAGCGGTCAGATTTCAGCGCGTGCAACCGCAAGGTGATTGGAGCGCGGTTCTTCAACAAGGGCTTTAAGAGGAACGTGGGGGCTATCAGCAGCAGCGCCGACTACATGTCGGCTCGAGACGCGGACGGCCATGGCACGTGGTGTGCAGGGTAAGTATTCTGTCTTGTGCAATTCCTGTAATTCCCTGAGGGTAATAGATGAACGTGTGGGCCATCAGCAGCAGCGCCGACTACATGTCGGCTCTGGCTATTCTTACGGCAACACCACCGGAACCACCTCTCCCTTCCTCTCCTCACTCCCATTCTCCTCCACACCCTTTCCCACCCTTTCCCACCTTTCTCCACCTTTCTCCGCCCCTTTCAGAGCAGCAGCAGGCAACGGGCACGTGCAGTATGCAGCAGGCACGGGCTATTCATATGGCGACACCAGCGGCATGGCTCCCTGCACTCGTCTCGCCATCTGCAAAGTTTTTTGGAAGCAGAGAGGGCAGAGGACTCAACCCCTCTCAAATCCCCCCTGCTCTCCCCTTGGCCCCACCCCTCCCCTTGTACCCTACCCCTCCCTCTGTCCCTGTATTCATCCCCCATCCTTTCCCACAGTCTCTCCTTCCCCCACTTTCAGAGCAGCAGCAGGCAAGGGGCACGTGCAGTATGCAGCAGGCACGGGCTATTCAAATGGCAACATCAGCGGCACCACCTCTCCTTTCCTCTCCTCACCCCCCATCTCCTACACACACTTCCCCACCATTCCCCACCACTTTCAGAGCAGCAGCAGGCAACGGGCATGTGCAGTATGCAGCAGGCACGGGTTATTCATACGGCAACACCAGCGGCATGGCTCCCCGTGCTCGACTCGCCATCTACAAAGTTCTCTGGAAGCAGAGAGACGGACAGACGCTTGCAACGTACTCGGACATCCGCGCAGCCGTTGATGCGGCTGTATCCGACGGTGTGGATGTGCTCTCCATCTCCCTGGGAGGGAACGTTCCGAGTTACTTCTCAGACATCGCGTATCTCAATGCTGCAAAGGTGAGTGAGATCTCTTTTGCTTCCGAAATCGCCTTGAATTCTCCCCAGCTGTTACAGCGGTACCGGAATGACCCATCGCTCTCGTGATCTCTCTCCCACACGTCCTCTCAGGCTGGCGTGTTCATTGCAATGGCTGCGGGGAATTCCGGTCGCCCGAGCCCCAAAAAGCTGGTGGGCACCATCGGGAATGCCTCGCCCTTCTACCTCACTGTCGGCGCCAGGTATGCGTTCATGGGCTTGGCTCCATATGCATTCGTTGTTACCGGATGTGCCTCCATAGATGCGGGCTTGCGGGTCTTATGGGTCTTGTTTATACCATCAATGTGGACCTAGCATATGGTTTGTTGGACTGATGTGCTCTTCCATCCAGTAATTGCTCCCCCCTCTCCCCATTTTGTCATTCACTCCCTCTCTCCTTCTCTCGCCTTCCCTTCATATTCTTCCTTTTTTTTTCCCTCTCAATCTCACCCGGTTTCCCCTCAGCTCCATAAGCCGGTACTACAATCTGCAAATGACCCTCGGAGACGGGTCGCAAATCACTGGCGTGGGAACCACCCCTCCTCCCGTAGGCACTGGCGGCTCAGTCTCTCTTATAGGATCCGGGACAGGGACAGGAAGTGGGGGTGTGGGAGGAGGGGAGAGTAGTGTTACCTGCAGCAGTGGAAGTGACACTGATGCTGATGCTGCTGCTGCTGATGCTGGCGGCACTGATGCTGCTAGCGGTGATGCTGTTTCTGATAACACGAGTGACAGCAGCAGCAGCAGTACTGATGGCTCTGATGACCCAGCTTTAGATGATAGCGGCGACGTCAGCAACAGCGACAGCAGCAGCAGTGACACCAGCAGCAGCGACAGTGGCAGTGGCAGCAGCAGCAGCAGCGGCGGTGTTATCAGTTGCAGCAGCACCAGTGGGAGCGGAGCCACCACAGCAACAGCAGACCCAGAAGCCTTGCTTTCTGACTCCTCTGACAGCTCTTCAAACGACAGTTCCTCTACTGCAGTCACATGGACCGATTCAACACCAGTCATCAATGCCCCCCCTTCCTCATCTGACGACTCCGTTCCTTGGGTAATCTGCAACTATACCTCCTCCGATTCTTCTCTCTCTGCCTGCACGGCTGAAGCACCGTCAGCGGGAGCGGTGCTGGTGGTGGGAAGCAGTGCCTCTCCCTCAGGAACTGTCAGCACACTGAAGCTTAAAAGGAAGACCCCTCAAGCGGGGATGTTTGCAACACTCAAGGAAGTGGCAGCAGGAGCGGGAGGAAGGCCCGCGATCGTTCTATCTGTGGAACACGGGGAAATTCTGCGAAAATATCTCGAGTCTACGGATAACCCGTCGGCGGAAATCACAGCATCGTGGACGGCTATCGACCCAACGGCTCCCGTCATCGCGTCGTTCTCATCTGCTGGACCCGTCGTGAGCCCGCGATTCAAGATCTTCCCCCCTTTCACACCAACGAACAACATCCTGAAGCCGGATATCATTGGTCCGGGCTGCGACCTTGTCGCTGCCATGCCGGGAGATTCTGGCGGTGCTGGCTCAGATTCTGGAGGTGACCAATCAGCTACGTCGGATAACTCGTCCACTGACGGCTCTACTCCACCTGATGGTTCCACGTCTGGGGGTGATTCCTCAGGCTCGACACCAATCAATTCCGATTCCCCAGGCACCAATTCAGGCTCGGGAGCTTCGACTTCAGCTTCGGGTTGGAGTCTCAACCCCCAATACCCACAGTCGCGGGATTTCACGTACCTTTCCGGGACTTCCATGGCTACACCTCACATCGCAGGTGTAGCTGCGTTAATAATGCAACGCCGACCACACTGGACCCCGGCTCAAGTTATGTCGGCATTAATGACAACAGCATACACTGACAATGGGGTTAAGAAGCCGATAAAAAGAGAGGCAGTTGGTGCAGCTACACCATTAGACATGGGAGCTGGGCACATCAATCCGTCGCGCGCCTTGGATCCCGGGTTGACGTATAATACCCGTTTCCGGAGCTACTTACGATTCTTGGCTGGACAAAGCTTCATTCGGACGAAGCGGTTCTTCCCCTTTGTGCCCTTCATCGTGCCAATGAGGGCATACAATCTCAACCGGGCGTCAATCTCCGTTACCAACCTCGTCGGCATTGCGTTTGTTACAAGGAGAGCCACAAACGTGTACTCCGAGACATCAACTTACAAAGTTTCAGTTGACCCACCCAAGGGTGTCAAGGTGAGTGTCTGGCCCACCAAATTCACGCTGCGTCCAGGACAAGCGGCCACGTACGTTGTAACCATATCGTCGTTGAAGCCGGTTGCGGCCTTCCGGTTTGGGTCCATCACGTGGAAGGACCAGTATGGCCATAATGTGCGCAGCCCAGTTGTTGTAAGATCCGCTCTGGTATAGGATTCCCCGTTTACCAATTTTGTACGTGACGAGTTGGGTATTCTTTTCATTTTTTAGCAGCAAGAACTCTGATTTGTAGTATTTGTGCCTACTTTGGCGAGATGTAGGGCAACAACATCCTGGAGTTGCAACAGGGCTTGTATAACAGGGCATTTACTTGGCTTGTATACGTAGTTTGTACTAAACGACTCACTGTACTTAAATTTGAGCATGAAAGTGATCTTGGAATAAGGATTTTTCTATTGATAATTTGGGGAGTCTAGCATCTCGAAACTCGAGAATAACAAAAACCAAGATTGTTAGCGTTTCAGATTTCACACACTCAAATTCTGACAGATGAGCCTATGGTGAATCACGATCCGCGACCATTTCTAGTTTCTATGTGCCGTCCAACCGAGGTTGTTGGAGCTCGCACACTGTCTTTATTTCGCTGTCTAGTACCGTTTCTTCTTTTTTATTTTCGGGTTCCTGCCGACTTTATTCAGGAGTTATAGGTCTGGAATTCTGTCGTTGACGGTTCGTGTTCGCCGTCCCGCCTTGCCGCGATAGTAGCTTCCTCGTTATCACCCTCCGCATGCGAAACCCCGAGAAACGCCTAAGCTGTTCACCCGCGACAGGTCTTTCGCCACTCGAACCGTTCGCGGCCTCTGATTCGTTATCAGCGTCATTACTTCCCGCTGTTGTCAACGTCAGGTTCTTGCCCCATCCCAGCCCAGCCGGAGCTCGTCCATCCGAGGAAAGCCTCTGCCGTATATTTCGCGGGGTTGCTGATCCTCTGCGGCGACACCCAGCTGGCACGCGGCATGCGCGCTCCGGGCCCGGTGCTCTGGAACTCCGCGAAGAACACGCCGTTCTTTTTGGCGAGCGTCACGGTGTCAGCGTCCCACGTCAGCCATCCATCGGGTTGGATCTCCTTGGGCAGGAAGCAGTTGATGAAAATGGATGTCCCCGTGTTGGTCCACGGCCTTCCCAGGTACGCCTTCCCCACACCCGCGTCCGAAGAGATCACCGCATTTCGGATAATAATCCCCTTAGGATGAAAATGGATGTCCCCGTGTTGGTCCACGGCCTTCCCAGGTACGCCTTCCCCACACCCGCGTCCGAAGAGATCACCGCATTCTGCGGCGCGGTGATAATCACCGGATCGTCCGGATGAAGCCTGATTTGCGGGCGGTCAAAAACAGCCGCGGATTTCCCGAAGATGAAGTCGACCGTGCCGCCCACTTTGCAGTCGCGGAAATACTGCCGGCCGCTGTGCGGGTAGAGAGTGTCCTGGGCGCCGTCGAACTCGCACTCGAAGAAAGCCGAGAGGTCCTTAGATCGCAGCGCCACTGCCTGCTCGCCGGCCGGCCCCGCCGTGTTTCGGACGGTTATTCCCAGCGCTGTCAGCATGCCCTTGTTGGCGCCTGGGGTGGGGGGAAGGTTGGGCGAGAGAGATGGGACGGGAGAGAGAGGAAGGATTGGGGAGTGAGAGGAGGAAATGCAGTGCTACCTCCTGCTCGCCCGCCGGCCCCGTCGTGTTTTGGACGGTTATTCCCAGCGCTGTCAGCATGCCTTTGTTGGCGCCTGGGGAGGGGAGGTGGGGATGGCATAGTGGTCGCGATGGAAAGAAATCTTGAAGATTGGAAGGGTAAGAAAGGGAGGAAGGAGAGAGAGTGGATAAAAGAGACCGAACAAAGGGGGAATGAGGAAGATTCCGTTCCGTACCAATGGTAGCAGAGTTGTAGGTGGTTGATCCGCCATTCACACTCTTCTTGCCAGTAATAATGGTGTTGCCAATCCCTTGTTGTCGAAGATTATCTGCTCGTCGTACACTCCGGCCTTGATGAAAATGACGAAAGTGCCTTTCATTGGTGCGGAACCAATTGCAGCCTGCAAGAAACCAGGGTGAGCAAAAAGGGGAAAAAAATGTTTTTTTTTTTTACACAGGAAAATGGTACTGCATGTAGCCGTCACACCAAAATGAGTCCGTCTACTCTCACCGCTAGCCGTCACATCATCCTTACCGTGAGCGTCTTGTGGGTGCCGGAGCCGTCCTTAGCGACAATCGCATCCACCTGGGACGGCAGCAGGCTGCTGTACTCGCCCTTGAAGTCCCCGGTATCCAGAAGTCCTCCCATATTCACACCCGGTTTCCCGCCGGGTTTCCCTCCGGTATTTCCGCCGTTCTTTCCGCCATTCTTCCCGCCGTTCTTCCCGCCGTTATTTCCGCCCTTCCCGCCGTTATTTCCGCCCTTCCCGCCGTGATGCCCGCCTTTCCCGCCGTGATGCCCGCCCTGGCTCTTCTTGCCGACGCTGCTGGAGACCGAACCTGAACCCGAACCCGAAGTTTGAAGCGCCCTCCGAAGCGGGTTACCAACTTCGTAAGAATCACCCGCATCCCCGCCATAAGAATAATCCACCCCCGCGCCATCCACGCCGAGAAGTCTCCGCGCGCCACCCCCGTTCTCCCCCCCCATGTGCGCCGCCTGAATCCTCTTCAGGTGCTCGAAAATACCCAGGGTTACCCACTCAGGCGCGCCGTCGTCGCCCGATTGACCCGTTTCCGTCGTCATCCGGCGGCGAGGGGGTGAGGCGTAATCGTACTCGTAAGCATCTGCGGTAGTTTTCGCGGAGTAGTCGGCGGAATTATCGGCGGAAAAATTGCCGCCTGCAGAGGCGGAAAGCTCGTCGTCCCCAAAAAGGTCATCGCTTGCGGATGGGGCAAACGCGTGGGCTGCGGTGACTGTGACTGAAATGAGCGTGACCTCCCCCTGGAGCCGCACTCCCGGCTCCGTGTCCAGCGCATTTGGCGCGAATTCCTGTAGGCCCTCCACGCAGCCGTCGATGTTGGCCCGAGCTGACGTCAGCAGGTACGGCAGATCGTCAACGGAAGCCGTTAGGTCGGCCGGAAACATCGGGCGGCCGTTGAAACGCCTGGAATTGGAACCGTTGATTGCGGAGGTGACGGCACTCAGAGAATCCTCGAGGTTGTCGAGCGCCATGGATATCTGCGGTAGGGAACGAGGGAGGGACGAGCAGGGAGTAGTGACGAGGAGGGAGGGAGTCATTGAATCCAGCAATTTGTGCTAATATTTTGACGGGGATGGAAGGAGAAGATGAGCGCATGAATTGCAGAGCCCAGAGTGCAGATAAATCCCAGCATTTCTGCAGTTGATAAGTTCAGGCATTGCAGGTGCCGAGTGAAGATTGTTAATTTCTATATTCATCTCTAAGTGCCATCTCTCACCTGGTGAATGCAGTCAATCGCTGCCGCGTCCGTGAGCAGTCGTTCGTCCGCGTTTTCAGCCTTCAGCTGCACCACGTGATCCATCGTCGCCTGCGCGCGCTCCATTGCGCGCCGAATGAGCGCCCGCTGCATTTCGCGAGCAGCTGGTGGAGCGGAATCCGTGCGCAGTGAGCGTCGCGCGGCGCTGACTTCTGCAGAGCACAGGGCGGAGTGCTCGGGCAGGAGAGCGCATGCGTCGGGCAGCGGAAGATCTTCGGTGAGAAGCCGGGCAGTAGATTGACCAATTAGAGCAACTGAGAATGCGACGACGAGAACGAAAGGCATGTATGCCCTCGAGCCCATTCTACAACTTCCCATAGTCCGTGACGAAACAAAATCCCCCCCCAGTCGCTTTAGTGCCGATGGCTGAAACGACTGACGCACGAAAGCTGAGTTAGCACCGGGTTATAATGGCGGACTTAGGAATGGGCAATGATGGATAGATGACTAGGGAGATACGACCTGTGGTATTGACAGTGATGGTGGGTTGACATGTCCTGCACAGTGAATCAATTTAAGGGTGTTGCGTTCATCTCTCCACACAGAGTCGCGAGCAAGGGGGCAGCACACATGCGGCTCGAGCCTGGGTAGTTTTCTTGCGCGGTGCGAGAATGCTCCGTAACTCACGCTTGTGTTGAAGGCAAATAATTGTGCGCAAATAATGTTGTGCCCTGATGGCTGCAATTATTGTTGTAATACAGAATGGTACTTTCTGTTATATTCGGCAGAAGCTGATCAGCACAGTAGCACAGTCCTAACTGTATATGGATATACAATTAACCATTGCACAATAACACAGAATACACAGATAGCGACATTCTTCCTTGAATTGTGGATATCTTGAACTGAGATAAAAAAAAACATCAATGGATAAATTAATCATTGTTTAATACTAAAACATCAAACGTAAGGGTATATACGGTAGTGTTACAAGTGCGATTGAGCGAGCGAGCGAGAATTGCACTATCGAATGAATGAGCGAACAATATATAGCGAAGCTAGCGTGGTAACGGTAACGCAAGCAAATAGGGTGCGCTACGGGCCTAGCGCCGAGGTTGGGAAATGTCGAGGCGGAGGTCCGGATCACGGGTTACCAACAAGACCGTGAGGTTGGGTCGAGTCGTGAACAATGGCGGGACAATGTTGCACTGTTGGGTGCTGTTGGCGGGAACAGACGTGTACGCGGTAAGCAGGGGCGCAAAGTAAGGAAAATGAATTTTCTTTACAGGTAGTTATAACTTTATGCCAATTCTTTGTACGCTAGCGACAGAAGGGGCGCCTCTAGCGCTGACAATAGTCTTCAGAATCATAGTGCTAATATGGGATATGTTTGGTGTTAGAATCATAGGCAAAAGTGATGTCGAGTGTCGAGAGGGTTGGTACAAAGAAGAAACCTAAGGGGTTGTACCCCACAGTGTGTACCCCACTAAGCCTACCCAACTATAACATATATATACATATGTTTGACACACCCCCATAGGCAGAGTGGGGGAGAACAGAGGGTCACAAGACCAGTCAGGAAGTGCAAAGCAAGCTCACGGTGGATCACAACGTCACCACGCAGTCTGAGCACAAGCAAGAAGGCCACAAGGCCAGTTCACATGCAGAGATATATATGTAACAACAACAGTACAGTGATATCTACCTACAAGAACAAGCATGCAGGAATACATATAAATCATGGTACAAACAAAGCCTACAGCAAGTGAGGAAGCGTAGGCACAAGGCCTAACAAAGTGCAGAAACGCTGATGATCACCAGGCGGAAGTGCCTTGGTGAATATATCAGCAGTGTTGGCCCGAGTGGCCACGTAGGTAAGACGAAGCTGGCCACGCTGCTGCAGCTCTCGAGCAAGAAAGTAACGGAGAGCGATGTGCTTTGTTCTGTGCTCCAGTCTGTGCTCCTGACACAAGGCAATGGCGGCCTTGTTGTCGACGTACAGAACTGGAGGAGAACGAGGCCGCTCTCCCAAGTCGGTCAGCAGGTAGGTGAGCCAGCGCAGCTCCTGTGCAGCCATGGCTGTGGCGTAGATCTCTGCCTCACAGCTGGAGCCGAGAACTGAAGACGAACGTGTAGAACGCCAGGAAACTGAACCAGAACCAAGGCTGAAGGTGTAACCCTATGACGACCGCTGCGTAGCCTGGTCGTCAACCCAAGAGGCGTCTGAGTGACCTGTGAGGACAACGTCACCCCGTCCTCCAAGCACGAGCCCCATGCCCGATGTACTGCACAAGTAGCGTAGTACCCTCTTGGCAGCATCCATGTGCACCTTTCGGTGCCGACCAGGAGCCACGTAGCGAGCCAGAAGGCCAAGAGGGTACGCAAGGTCAGGACGAGTGCAAGTCATCAGGTACATGAGGCAGCCCACTAACTCTGGGTAAGGACCACTCGGCTCTACGGACTCGTCCGAAGGTGGAGCTGAGAGCGAGTGACCTGTAGCCAGAGGAGTGGCCTGTGCTGAGGACCAGGTGAAACCGAAGCGCTGAAGGACCTGCTGCACCATGTGTGACTGAGTCAGTGTGATGGTGCGGCGTGCTCTGTCTCGGGTAATCTGCAGGCCAAGGTAGCTGCGCAGTTCACCCAGGTCTGTGCACGTGTGTCTCTTCTGCAGCTCCGACTTCACCAGGGCGAGAGCCTCAGTGTCAGCAGTGGCAAAGACCAAGTCGTCAACGTACACGAGAACGTAGAACGGCGGCAGCAAAGTATCGGTGCGCAAAAACAGCGACGGGTCAGCAGTCGACGGAGCAAACCCAAGAGCCGCAAGTGTCGTCCTCAGTGTGTCGTGCCACTCACGTGGCGCTGGCGGAGACCATAGACCGGCCGTCGGAGGCTCCACTGGGTACCAGGAGGGAACGACCCAGTGAAGCCAGGAGGGCGGCGCAGCCAAATATCCTCGTGCAGGCTGCACTGTAAGAAGGCTGTGCTGAAGTCAAGAGAGTGAAGCTCGTAGTCACGCTGAGCAGCAACGTGCAGCAGCACCCGAAGAGTGGTCATTTTCGGGGTGGGGGAGAAGGTCTGGAAGAAGTCAACTCCCTCTCGGTGACTGAAGCCTCGAGCCACGTAACGAGCATTGAAGACAGGCGGAGAACCTGGCGGCCGCTTCACCCTGAAAATCCACATGCCACTGACAATGTTCGCCCCAGGAGGGGGAACCTCGTCGACGTAAGTGCCTGAAGACTTCCAGGATGTTATCTTTGCGTCCATGGCTGTCTGCCACTGAGAGGAGTACTCACCCGCGATCGCCTCAGCGTAAGAGCGCGGGGTAGGGATGTCTGGTGCATCCGGGTCTCCCTCAGGGGCAAGCAGCATGGATACGAGATGAGGCGCAGCGGCTGCAAGACACTCAAGGTCCTCCTGCCTGTCCTCAAGGACGTCCGTGCCAAGAGCACACTCACCCCCGACGGACGGAGGACAGACAGACGCAGACTCAGCAACAAGACTAGCGGCGTAGTCTAGACGACAGTGAGCAGCAAAGGCAACAAGCTCAGTGACTAAGGCAGACGCAGCAGCAGACTCAAACGACGAGTCAGTGACAACAATGGCAAGCAGACGCGTGACAGTAGAGTGCTCAGCACGAAACCGGTCAGACGCAGGGTCAGCAACGACAGGCAGAGAGGACGCAGGGGGAGGCGGCAGAGGAACACGCGGTGAAGGAGAGGAAGGACGACGAACTACAAGGGGAGGACCGGAGACAGCCGGCTAGCTCTGACGAGGAACACGACGACTGGAACTGACAGGGGAGACAGGACGCGACACAGGCTCACGACGCTCTGTGTATGGAGAAGGAGCAGGCAGCGGGGAGCCAGGCTGTAACGAAAGACCAGTAGACGAGGGAAGAGTGAGAACCTGGCGAAGTGCAGAGTAAGGTGGTGGCTGAGACGACGGAGACGGCGGAGCAAAGAACAGGCGCGGCTGAGCAGTGCCACCAGCACGAGCAGCACCAGCCCCACCAGCAGCTCCAGCACCCTCAGCAGCTCCAGCACCTCCAGCAGCTCCAGCACCTCCAGCAGCTCTAGCACCCTCAGCAACTCCAGCACCTCCAGCAGCTCCAGCACCTCCAGCACCTCCAGCAGCTCCAGTACCCTCAGCAGCTCCAGTACCTCCAGCAGCACCACCACCAGCCCCAGCAGCTCCAGTACTCCCAGTACGAGCACCTCCGGGACCAGCGACACCAGCAGAAGAACCTCCAGCAGGAGAGCCCTGAGGTGCAGAAGTGGGACGCCGACGGCGACCGTACCAGTCGTGCAGCTGCTGGGAGGTGAGGGGCACACGCGGACGAAGACGGCTACTCCAAGGAGACCGCGTAACAGCAGTCTCAGAACCCTCAGGCAACTCACCCCCAGACTCAGCACCCCCAGGCTCCGCACACACAGGCTCAGCACCCCCAGACGCAGCACCTCCAGACGCAGTACCTCGAGACGCAGCACCTCCAGGCTCCACACGCTCAGCGCCCCCAGACTCAGCACCCCCAAGCTCCGCACCCCCAGGGACAGCACCACTCGCAGCAGGACCGGAGTCACCAGTGACCTCAACAGGCGCAGGCGCAGGGGGTTCTACCTGAGAGACACCTGAAGAAGCAGGACCTAGCGCGGGGAGGACCTGGGGCAAGAAAGAGCGGCGGGGGGGGAGCAAGGAGCAGTGCGGTAGGGGAAGAGGCGGTAAAAGGGGACCGACTCGTCAAAGGTGACGTCCTGAGACGCAAAGACACGGCGCGAGGCGGGGTCGTAAAACTGCCAGCCAGGCGCGTCAGGGACAAAGCCAAGGAAGACGGAAGGAATGGCGCGAGGGGAGAGCTTGTCCGCGGTGGTATCGCGGACAAAGGCACGAGCACCCCAGACCCGGAAACGCGACGCGTCGCCAACCTTCCCCGTCCACAGCAGTGTGGGCGAGGTCTCCGGCAAGGAGACACGGGGCCAAAGGTTGAGCTGATGCGCAGCGTACCGGACCGCAAACGGCCACAGAAAATGGGGGGCAGCCGCATGGATCATGGAGGTACGAGCGACCTCCATGACTAAGCCAATGCGGCGCTCAGCAACCCCATTCTGCTGCGGAGAGGCCGGAAGCGTGAAAGTCTGGCGGATGCCGTGCTCCGCACAGAAGGCTGCCAAGAGGTCGGAGGAGAACTCACCACCTCTGTCAGAGTGCAGATGCAGGACAGGAAAGTCTGACTGGAACCGCTCGCGGAGCTGGAGACGAGTAGCGCGGATCCAGGGGATCAAAACACCAGGGACATCCCCCTTGCGCTGCAAGGGGAAGACCGTGGTGTAGCGCGTGTAGTCGTCGACAACCAACAGGAAGTACCGCTCATGGCCCTGTCCACGGACGCGGGCTGGGCCCCACACGTCCAGGTGGAGAGTCTGCAGTGGAGCCTCTGTGGGAAGGAACGAGGAGGAGTGAGGAGCGGCGCGCTGCCGCCCCTCGACGCAGGGAATGCAGGGCGGCGCAGGAGAGGGAGGGAGGGGAGGCAGAGACCTGGGAAGACCAGAAACCAGGAAGCGGGAGTGCATGTTGCGTAGGCGAGGCAGGGAGGGGTGACCAAGGCGGTGGTGCCACAGGAGAGTGTCGTGCGACAGCCGGCGACACTCACACTGTGTAGCTACCTGAGCAGACGCGTGCAACTGGGGAGACAAAGGGGCGGAGCGTGACGCAGTGGTGAGGGTGTACAGACTGGACCCTGGCGCACGAGCGAACGTGGCCAGGTGGCGACCAGTCTGGGAGCACGTGCAAATCGCCACACGCTGTCGGCCAGGGTTGAAGGTGTCAACCCCCGCATCCTGGAGGACAGCGTTACTCACCAAGTTCGTAGAGAACGAGGGGAGGTGGAGACCAGACAGCTCACCAGACGGGACCGCCGGACACGGAAGCACAGTGGAAGACCGTGCAAGCACTGGGCCCCCAGAGGGGTCAGCCAGTGAGACAGGAACAGGTGCACGGAGGGGAGTGACCGTAGTACTGTCGCGAAAGAAACAGCGGGAAGCACCAGAGTCAAGTGTAAAGGTGTGCAAAGCCTGTGCAGGCGCAGTACCAAGGGGAGCAGACTCACAAGCACCTAGTGCTGTAAAGGCTATACCAAAGGCTATACCAGGATCCGGCGGCACACCCTCTAGGCGTCGCTAAGCCGAGCGAAGCAGCGCTGCTCAGTGTGAAAACCTGTGCACTGGCGACCAGCGCGGGGACCTGTGCGGATGATATAGGGGCAGCGACCAGGACCCCCAGAAGCCCCACGCCCGGCATACCAGTGAAGAAGCTGTTGGGAAGTGGGGGTCTGGCGCTGACGCTGATGCTGCTGCTGCTGCTGCGGCTGATGCTGGCCCTGACCACCAATGCCACTACCGCTCCCTCCTCCCCCACCGCCGCTGCTGCCCCCTCCACCGCTCCCAGTGCCTCCGTTGCCCCCACCACCACCTCCACCGCCTCCACCCCCACGACCACCCCCACCACCTCCACCTCCCCCGCCGCCTGCACCACCGCCACCTCCACCGCCACCCCCACCGCCCCTGCCACCCCTGCCGCCCCTGCCGCTGCGACGCTTCCCACTAGGAGCGGAAGCAGCTCCGAACCCCTCAGCACCAAGGTAGTCGTGAGCAGCAGCTGCGGAGGCGTAGGAGGGGGTGAGAGGGGAGGGGGAGCACCCCTCAAAGAGGGGAGAGCGAGGAGTGCCACGAGCAGCACCTACAGCGAGGATGTTCTTCTCTGCTGCGAGAAGGTGCTTCTCGAAGTCGTCGACAGTGAGAGTGGTGGGGTCTAGCGCTAGGAAGTGGTCCCTGACAGAGCTAAGAGTGTCAGGGAGGCGGGTGACGAGGAAATAGAGAGTGAAGTACATCGGGGGGGGGGGGGGGGGGGGGTTGCGGCGCAGAACTCGGCTGAAAGAGCGGCACGAAAGCGAGAGTCAGTAGCGCGCACGTGAGAAACTAGGTCCTCAGCAGTGGTGAATGAGGAAAGATCGGGGAACAGGTACGGTAGCATGAGTCGACCTATGGCTGCAGTGGCCGGGGAGGAGTAGCGCGCAACTACAGCGTCGTACAGTGTCTTAGCAGTTATGTGCTGGCTGAAATGCGCTCGCTCTGTAATCGGCAGGTGGTTCCTAATAGCTAGGCGTGCAGCAGCATCACGAGTCTGCCACTGGGAGCGTTCTAGAGCAGGAGCATCAGCAGCAGGAGTAACGGCAGTGCCAGAGACGTAATCAAACAGGGAAACGCCCTCTTTGGCATCAGTCAGAAGGAACAGCTGGAGATCGTCTAACCACACAGTGAACTCGATGGGACGACCGTCAGGCTCAAACGCTAGAACGTTGGGCGCCGCCATATTGGCTTAAGGCAGGAGGCAGTAGGCAGCAGGCAGCAGACAGAGGCAGCAGGCACCAGGTAGGAGGCAGGTGGCAGGCAGGCGGCAGCAGGCAGCAAGCAGGCAGTCGGCAGCAGGCAGCAAGTAGCAGGCAGGCAACAGGCAGTAAGTAGCAGGCAGGCAGCAGGCAGGCAGCAGGCAAGCGGCAGCAGGCAGCAAGCAGCAGGCAGGCAGCAGGCAGGCTGCAGGCAGGCGGCAGCAGGCAGCAAGCACGCAGGCAGGCAGGCGGCAGGGAGGCGGCAGCAGGCAGCAAGTAGCAGGCAGGCAGCAGGCAGTAAGTAGCAGGCAGGCAGCAGGCAGGCAGCAGGCAGGTAGCAGGCAGGCGGCAGGCAGGCGGCAGCAGGCAGGTAGCAGGCAGGCTGCAGGCAGGCGGCAGCAGGCAGCAAGCAGGCAGGCAGGCAGGCGGCAGGCAGGCTGCAGGCAGGCGGCAGCAGGCAGCAAGCAGGCAGGCAGGCAGGCGGCAGGCAGGCGGCAGCAGGCAGCAAGCAGGCAGGCGGCAGCAGGCAGGCAGTAGGCAGGAGCGGCCTGAGGGCTGTGTGAGGCTGCTGGCTGCGTGTGGCGGCTTGCTGCACGAGGCTGCAGGCTGCGCGTGGCTACGGGCAGCGCGCGCGGCCGCAGGCTGCGTGCGGCGACGGAATGCGCGGGCTGCGGGCTGCGCGTGGCGACAGGCAGCGTGCGCGGCTGCAAGCTGCGTGCGGCTGCGGGCTGCTCTGGGCGACAGGTCACACGTGCGCGGCTGCGGGCTGGTCGCTAAGCTGCGGGCTGCGCTGGGCGACGGGCCGCGCTGGCGTGGCCTAACCAGGTTGCACGCGGGCGGCTTAAGGGGCGCACAGGTGGGGCCGAAACGGGCTGCGCGGGCTGCTGAAGTCGCGCACGTGGGAAAAAAAAAGGACCGCCCAAGGCGCGCGCGGGCAGCCGAGGCGCGCGTAGGCACTAGACAAGGCAGGCAAGTGTGGTGGGCCCTAATCCTAGGTCCTAAGGACCTATGCTCTATACCATGTTAGAATCATAGGCAAAAGTGATGTCGAGTGTCGAGAGGGTTGGTACAAAGAAGAAACCTAAGGGGTTGTACCCCACAGTGTGTACCCCACTAAGCCTACCCAACTATAATATATATATACATATGTTTGACATTTGGTCATGCCTGGTCGACGAACCGGTACTTGCTAGCACGGTCTAAGAGGTCACACGGAACTCGGTTTTTTTCGAGGGCAGTAACACGGCTTCGTTTGAATCGTTCGTTCTGACGAAAACGCAACCCTCAAAAGGGTTACATGCCCTAAGTGCGGTGCGTTATAGCCCAAACATTCTTGACTACCTCGCTGACCGTGGAGGTCCTGTCGAGCCAGGGAAGTGCACTACTGGCGAGTATCGGTGTCGGCTGCCCTAAACTGGAAACGTTGAAGATCATCGAGATGTGGGGTTTGTTCCATATGAACGCTGCTGCGTGGACCAAGCTCGTAAAGCAATGCCCGTGAGTGTGGAGTTTTGAATCGACTAAAAAAATGTTGAAATTTGTCGCGCCGTGGGGGGGGGGGGGAGGGGGGGGGGGTCATATGAACGCTGCGCTGCGTGGACAAAGCTCGCAAGGCAATGTCCGTGAGTGTGCTGATTCACTTTCATTGCTTTTATATTTTGTCCCATCTCGTCCTTATGTTGAGTGCCCATTTCACACGAGTGCCCATTTTATATGAACGTTGCGCGTGGACAAAGCCCGCAGAGCAATACCCGTGAGAGTGCTGGTTCTCTCTTCCCCGCACTTGACGCTTGACTTATCTCGTCCATTCCATTCAAGGAAAGTTCATTCCTTTCCTCGCACATTGAGACACACTCGGTCATTTAACGAACGGTACATGGTCGAAGCTCGCGAAAGGATGTCATGTTGGTTCTCTCTTGGTCGTTGCTTTTGACGCTTGCCGCATGATCTCACTCATATCGAGACACACAAGCGGCCGTTTAATGAACAGTGCATGGTCAAAGCTCGCAAAGGGATGACTTTTTTCTTTTTCTCTTTCTTCCTACTTACTTCCTCCTTCGTCCTTCCTCCCTCCTCCTTCCTCTTCCCTCCTTCCTTTCTTCCTTCCCCCCCTCCTCCCTTTCCGTCTTCCCCCCTATCAGCCTCCTGGCATCTCTGGCTTCTGAGCCGCCTCATAACTCATCCCATCCTCTCCTCCCTCCCGTTCTCTCTCCCCTATCAGCCTCCTGACATCTCTCGAGCTCCCCCCTAGTGCAAGTGTCATGCTGAGCTCGATTCCCCGTTTAGTGGTCTTACCCTTCCCTCTTCCCCCTTTTCTTCCCCCACATTCTCTCCCTCCCTACCTTTCAACTTACATTCCATTCTCTCCCTCCCTTCCTTTCAACTTCCTTCCATTCACTCCCTCCCTTCCTTTCAACTTCCTTTCTATTCTCCCTCCCTTCCTTTCAACTTCCTTTCCATTCTATGCACTGTTCAACACTAGACCGAGCTGGAGGGAAGTGACGACATTGCACAAACGAGTATGTGCAACTGTCTGTTGCGAGCACCTGCGCACCTACTCCTAGACAGGTAGAAAATACACTTGACGGTACATTCACCTGATGGCGTTTTCACCTGGCGGTGCCAACCTGGAACCGCATACTAGAGTACGTGCTTGCACGTTCTCCTTGAACAACGTTCTTCATGAACAACGTTCTCGTAGAACTTTTTCGCACACGTCACTATGTTTTCTATAAGGTTCATGTTGTATCTGTTGTAATCAATCAATTAATGAATCACTTTCCTTTCGTTACTGGATACCAAGCACGCAGTTATCCGAATACCAGTATCCGGTCTCCAACAAGTCCGTACACGGAAAACTTGCACCTCTCTCTCTGATCGTGCAACTCTGCGCCTAGGCTCTCCCACAATCGTCTATTCTCCGCATGGTGCTGTGAGCGTAAACGCACGCGCGAACTTCAGATAGCCTCGAATACGATTGACGAAGTTGTCAACCTTGGGCCGGAAGCCACTTCGATTCCGTATGGTTGGCGAGGGCGCCGCTACGGAAGTCATGGACCTGGAGGCGCAGGTCGCTGCTTTGCGGGAGCGCCACAGTCGTGGGGAAATCAGCGACGCGGATATGGAGCTGATGTTCGAAGGAGCTCGTTCAAAGTGGGCTCGCGATCACCCACCTCCTTGCACTGAGGCGGAAGTTGAGTCCGCTTCTCCTCGTGCTGAAGGCGAAAATGTCAACATCGATGGCAATGAAGGCGCAAGAGTGACGCGCGGTTAAATGCGAGGGGCCGTCAGAGTGCACACCGCAAGCGTCGGTGGAACGCAAGCGCAAAGTCCTTCGATCAGCCGCTTTAGCGAGTGCACGTAGTGACGCGCACGGTCGTCACCAACCCTCGTGGACGGCAAATGCGTCAACGGTACGCGATGGTGGAATCGCTCCGGAATACGGATACTTCAAGTTCTCACCCGACAAGATCGTCGTGCCAAAACTGCTTGAAGGGCGTCACGACTTGACAACGTGGGTCGAGTCCATTGAGCCGCAATTGGAGATCACACAGCTGAAGAAGTTCGTTGACGGCACGCTGGAGGTGCCACCTGCAGATGACGCTGAACGGCGCGCACAGTTTCATTCTACACAGCTGTTGACGTTTATGGTCATCTCAAAGTGTTGCTCACCGGTCGTCCAAGTTGCATTGAAGCCATGCCGTCTTCAGGTGGACGCTGGTTTTCAAGCTTGGCAATTCACTATGAAGACCTACAAGGCAATGGATGACCTTTACATCGGCCAGCTGGAACAACGGTTGACAAATCTGGAGATGGGGGAGCATGAAAGCGCAACCGCATACTGCAATCGCGCACAACAGATTCTTGCAGATCTGCGTATGGCTGGCGTGGACTACTCAATGTCGTCGTATGTCACGCATGTCATCAAAGGTCTGCCTGGAAGCTACAATCTCCTTCGACGCATGGTGAAACTCCCAGGTGTACAGGAAGAGCTTGACGAGGATACGCTTTCGAGCTACATCATTGAAGAGGAGTTCACACTTGAATCCGGGCGGCGCAAGGAGCAGCTTCTCCCTCAAGTCAACTATGTTGTGGGCTCGCGATCTGTGGATATGAATGCGGGAGGCAACGTTCACCATGTGTGTGGATTCAGTGGCGCTACTCAGCCTGTCCGAGGTCGCGGTACGATTGCTCTTCAAGGGGCAGCGGGCACGAAGATTCTCATTCCAGATGTGCTGTATGTGCCTGGCGTCCAGGCAAATCTGCTGTCAGCTGGACAGCTAAAGGAAAGTGGTGTGCAGTTTCAGGACACTGGCGACGAAACGCTTCTTGTATCTGCTAAGGGAGCTGTTCTCGGTCGTGCGCGCTACACAGGCCGCGTCCTCTGCACCGACCTCCGCCCGTGTTCATCACTCTTGGTCGTCTTCGCGCGGTTGACTTGTTTATCATTGTCGCCTCCTCCACGCGATTTCCCCCACTTCTGTTGCGGATGCTTCTGCTTCAACGCAACATATTCGACTTGAGGGAGAAAATGCTCCTTGCGCTGCTCGGATTCAAGGGTGAACTCCTCAATGATATAGCTGGAAAGCATATCCTCATCGAGCTCTTCGCGTACACCTGAGAGTTTCGCCATGCAGCGAAGGAGATTGTAGCCTGCAGGAAGACATTTGATGACATGCGTAACATACGAGGACATTGCGTAGTCGGCGTCGGCCATGCGCAGATCTGCAAGTATCTGTTGTGCGCGATTGCAGTATGCGGTTGCGCTTTCGTGCTCCCCCATCTCCAGATTTGTCAACCGTTGTTCCAGCTGGCCGATGTAAAGGTCATCTGTTGCCTTGTAGGTCTTCACAATTAATTGCCAAGCTTGAAAACCAGCGTCCACCCGAAGACGGCATGGCTTCAATGCAACTTGGATGACCGGCGAGCAACACCTTGAGATGACCATGAACGTCAACAGCTGTGCAGAATGAAATTGTGTACGCCGCTCCACTTCCTCCCCAAGCGGCACCTCCACCGTTCCGTCAACGAACTTCTTTAGTTGCGCGATCTCCAACTGCGGCTCAATGGACTCGACCCACGTTGTCGAGTCGTGATGCCCTTCAAGCAGTTTCGGCACGATGATCTTGTCGGGTGAAAACTTGAAGTATCCGTATTCCGGAGCGATGCCACCATCGCATACAGTTGACGCTTTTGTTGTCCACGAGGGTCCGCCATGTCAGAATGTTATATTTGTCTAGTCTGCAGTGGGGTACTCAATAGTGAGTACAGCCCAATCTAGGGTTTGCTATATGTACTCAACTGCTTGCTAGTGCAATCATTCTCACTTCATCCTTTCTTCATTCCTGTTTAATTCTTCACATGGTATAGAGCTGGTTCCCTCCTGGGACTGTTCCTTCCTCGGGCCCACCACTTCGCTAAACTTTTTTTTTCTGCCCTGCCCTTAGCGCGTTTCGCGCTCTGCCCTGCTGCCCGTCGCGGCCCTTCGTGGCCCCTTCGTGGCCCCTTCGCGACCCCGTCGCGGCCCCGTCGCGGCCCCGTCACGGCCTCGCCCCGGCCCTCCCCCGTTGCTCGGCCCTGCCCCGTCGCCCTGTCGCGGCCCCCCGTCGCGGCCCTCCGTCGCGGCCCCCCGTCGCGGCCCCCCGTCGCGGCCCTGCCCCGTCGCCCGCCGCGGCCCTGTCGCGGCCCTGCCCCTGCCCTGTCGCGGCCCGGTCGAGGCCCTGCCCCGGCCCTGCTCCGGCCCTGCCCCGACCCTGCCCCGGCCCCGCCCCGGCCATGCTCCGTCGCCTGTCGCGGCGCATCGGGGACCCGTGCACCGCCCCCCCCCTCTTTTCCCGTCGCCCGTCGCGGCTCCCTGGGGGGCCGCGACCTGGGGGGGGGGCCGCGCGTCGCCCCTTCTGCCGCCTGTTCTGGCGCCCTGGGAGGCCGCGCGTCGGCGCCCCCCCCCCCCCCCCCCCCCCCCCCCCCCCCTCCCTACCCGCCATCCCGCCCTGCCCTGTGTTAGGGTTTGGGGGTGGCGAGTGGGGGGTGGCGGGTGTGTGGCGTCACCTGCTCCTCCTCCTACTTCGTCTCCCACTGCTGCAGCTGTCGCTGAGGGGGGTGAGTGTGTGGGAGTGGACGGAGTGGTGCTAGGGGGTGGAGTGTGAGTGGATCTAGAGGTGCAGCAGGGGGTGTGTGAAAGGGGGGTGGGATAGTTTGGGGAGGTTGAAGGGGGGTGGCCGCCGTGAAGCCCGCAGCTCCAGTCGCCCGTGAGACCGTTGCGCCAGTCGCTCGTGAGCCCGTTGCGCCAGTCGCCCGTGAGCCAGTTGCTCCAGTCGCCCGTGGGTCCGTTGCTCCTGCAGCTCAGAGTTAGTCGCGGAGCCAGTTACTCCAGTTGCCCGTGTGCCAGTTGCTCCAGTAGCCAGTGTGCCAGTTGCTCCAGTTGCCCGTGTGCCAGTTGCTCCAGTTGTGCCGTGTGCCAGCAGCTTCAGCTGCCGCCCACTATCTCCTCTCCTCTCATAGTCCCTCCTCCTCCTCACTTGCCCTCTGTGATATCCTCTAGCTTTGCTTGCATTTGTGAACTATAAACTGCTACTTCTTGTACTTGTGCTCAGAATGTGTGGTGACATTGTGATCCACCCTGAGCTTGTTTTGCTTTGCCTGTTGTGCTGATTACACCCCACTTTGGCTATGGGGGTGTGTCAGAATGTTATATTTGTCTAGCCTGCAGTGGGGTACTCAATAGTGAGTACAGCCCAACCTAGGGTTTCCTATATGTACTCAACTGCTTGCTAGTGCAATCATTCTCACTTCATCCTTTCTTCATTCCTGTTTAATTCTTCACACGCCACCACTCCGCCGTGCAGAGTTGCGATAACCATGCGCGTCACTACGCGCACTCGCTGCAGCTGCAGACCGAAGGACTTGCGCTTGCGTTCCACCGACGCTCGCGGTGTTCACCCTGACGGCCCCACGCAGTTCACTGGGAGTAACTCTTGCACCTTCAATGTCATCGATGTTGACGTTGTTGCCTTCAGCACGGGGAGAAGCGGACTCAATTTCCGCTTCAGCGCGAGGAGGTGGGTGATCGCGAGCCCACTTCGCACGAGCTCCTCCGATCATCAGCTCAAGATCATCAGCACTGATTTCGCCACCGCCGTGGCGCTCCCGCATAGCAGCGACCTGCGCCTCCAGGTCCATGACTTCCATAGCGGCGCCCTCACCGGCCATACGGAATCGATGTGGCTGCCTGCCCAAGGTTGACAACTTCATCAATCGTATACGAGGCTATTTGAAATTCGCGTGTGCGTCCACGCTCACCACACCATGCGGAGAATAGGCGATTGTGGGAGAGCCTAGGCGTAGAGTTGCAAAGCGGATGCTTGTAAACCGAATACGGACTTGTTGGAAATCGAATACTGATGCCAAATTTGGTATGCTGTAACGGAAGGAACGAAATTGATTAATTGATTAATTGATTTAATTGTTAGATTACAACAGAAACAACATAAACCTTATAGAGAAACATAGTGACGTGTGCAAGAACGTTCTACGAGAACGTTGTTCATAAAGAACGTTGTTCAAGGAGAACGTGCACTTAGTCAAGTATGCGGTTCCAGGTTGGCACCGCCAGGTGAAAATACCATTGGGTGAAATACCATCAGGTGTATTTCTACCTGCCCAGGAGTAGTTGCGCAGGTTCTTGCAACACTGACAGTTGCACATACGCGTTTGTGAAATGTCGTCACTTCCCTGGTCCAATGTCGAAATCTGCATAGCGAAGCGCACAGATGGGAGTGTACTTGGCGAATACCGCAATACAGGTAAAACCGGTATGCGGTATGCGAAGTCTCGCTACTCCGCATAGGGCTGCTACACGCGAAACCAGGCGTGTGCAGGGCTTAGCCTCAACAGTGGTGGTGGTGGTGCTGCTGCTGCTGCTTCTGCTGCTGGTGTTGGTGTTGCTGCTGCTTCTGCTGGTGGTGGTGCTACTGCTGCTGCTGCTGGTGCTGGTGCTGGTGATGGTGGTGGTGCTGCGTGTGCTGCTGCTGGTGCGAGTGCTGTGGCTACAGGAGCAGCAATAGTAGAGCCAGGGGGGGAAGGAATATCATCACAACAAGGGAGGCATAAGCGAGGGGTAGAACAGTCAGGCTGCAGAAGGTCGAGTGGCAGCAGGAGCAGAGTTGCACGAGTTAGCAGAAACATGGCAGGCAAATCAAATGGCATTGGCACCTCCAAAAAGGGCATTGCTAGAATTCCTGTGGAGGTGGTCTGTCCACCCTTACACTCCTTAACCCTCCGGGCCTTTCACTTCACCCGCACCACTCCCGAGCCTACTTGGTTGCCTCCATCCCTTCCCTCTGACTCGCCTCTCATGTGCCTCGTGTATTCCCATGGACCCCCTCATGCATCCCCCTTGCGTCTTCCCTCGTCTCCCTCCTCCCGCTCCTCTTCCCGCCTCTCTCCTTCTGTCGTTTCCACCATTTCAAGCCCAAGCACGCAACAGCAGTCATTTGAATCTGTTTCACTCACTGCTGTTTTCGGCCGGCTGAAGCGTCTCGCACTGGTGTCATGCTTTCGGCTGAAGGAGGAGCAGCTGGTGCTGCTGCTGCGTGTTTGCCCTGCGCTGGTGGCTTTTGTTAGAATCCTAGGCAAAGTTTTATTGCAATGTCGAGAGGTTTTGGTACAAGAATGAAACCTAAGGGGTTGTACCCCACAGTGAGTACCCCACTAAAGCCTATCTAAACAACAACATATACACATATGTTTGACACACCCCCATAGGCAAAGTGGGGGAGAACAGAGGGTCACAAGGCCAGGCAGGAAGTGCAAAGCAAGCTCAGGGTGGATCACAACGTCACCACGCAGTCTGAGCACAAGCAAGAAGGCCACAAGGCCAGTTCACATGCAGAGATATATACGTAACAACAACAGTACAGTGATATCTACCTACAAGAACAAGCATGCAGGAATACATATAAATCATGGTACAAACAAAGCCTACAGCAAGTGAGGAAGCGTGGGCACAAGGCCTAACAAAGTGCAGAAACGCTGATGATCACCAGGCGGAAATGCCTTGGTGAATATATCAGCAGTGTTGGCCCGAGTGGCCACGTAGGTAAGACGAAGCTGGCCACGCTGCTGCAGCTCTCGAGCAAGAAAGTAACGGAGAGCGATGTGCTTTGTTCTGTGCTCCAGTCTGTGCTCCTGACACAAGGCAATGGCGGCCTTGTTGTCGACATACAGAACTGGAGGAGAACGAGGCCGCTCTCCCAAGTCGGTCAGCAGGTAGGTGAGCCAGCGCAGCTCCTGTGCAGCCATGGCTGTGGCGTAGATCTCTGCCTCACAGCTGGAGCCGAGAACTGAAGACGAACGTGTAGAACGCCAGGAAACTGAACCAGAACCAAGGCTGAAGGTGTAACCCTGTGACGACCGCTGCGTAGCCTGGTCGTCAACCCAAGAGGCGTCCGAGTGACCAGTGAGGAAAACGTCACCCCGTCCTCCAAGCACGAGCCCCATGCCCGATGTACTGCACAAGTAGCGTAGTACCCTCTTGGCAGCATCCATGTGCACCTTTCGGTGCCGACCAGGAGCCACGTAGCAAGCCAGAAGGCCAAGAGGGTACGCAAGGTCAGGACGAGTGCAAGTCATCAGGTACATGAGGCAGCCCACTAACTCTGGGTAAGGACCACTCGGCTCTACGGACTCGTCCGAAGGTGGAGCTGAGAGCGAGTGACCTGTAGCCAGAGGAGTGGCCTGTGCTGAGGACCAGGTGAAACCGAAGCGCTGAAGGACCTGCTGCACCATGTGTGACTGAGTCAGTGTGATGGTGCGGCGTGCTCTGTCCCGGGTGATCTGCAAGCCAAGGTAGTTGCGCAGTTCATCCAGGTCTGTGCACGTGTGTCTCTTCTGCAGCTCCGACTTCACCAGGGCGAGAGCCTCAGTGTCAGCAGTGGCAAAGACCAAGTCGTCGACGTACACAAGAACGTAGAACGGCGGCAGCGAAGTGTCGGTGCGCAAAAACAGCGACGGGTCAGCAGTCGACGGAGCAAACCCAAGAGCCGCAAGTGTCGTCCTCAGTGTGTCGTGCCACTCACGTGGAGCCTGGCGGAGACCGTAGACCGGCCGCCAGAGGCTCCACTGGGTACCAGGAGGGAACGACCCAGTGAAGCCAGGAGGGCGGCGCAGCCAGATCTCCTCGTGCAGGCTGCCCTGTAAGAAAGTTGTGCTGAAGTCAAGAGAGTGAAGCTCGTAGTCACGCTGAGCGGCAACGTGCAGCAGCACCCGAAGAGTGGTCATCTTCGGGGTGGGGGAGAAGGTCTGGAAGAAGTCAACTCCCTCTCGCTGACTGAAGCCTCGAGCCACGTAATGAGCCTTGAAGACAGGCGGAGAACCTGGCGGCCGCTTCACCCTGAAAATCCACATGCCACTGACAATGTTCGCCCCAGGAGGGGGAACCTCATCGATGTAGGTGCCTGTGGACTTCCAGGATGCCATCTCTGCATCCATGGCTGTCTGCCACTGAGAGGAGTACTCACCCGCTATCGCCTCAGCGTACGAGCACAGGGTAGGGATGTCTGGTGCATCCGGGTCTCCCTCAGGGGCAAGCAGTATGGATACGAGATGAGGCGCAGCGGCTGCAAGACACTCAAGGTCCTCCTGCCTGTCCTCAAGGACGTCCGTGCCAAGAGCACACTCACCCCCGAGAATCGGAGGACAGACAGACGCAGACTCAGCAACAAGACTGGCGGCGTAGTCTAGACGACAGTGAGCAGCAAAGGCAACAAGCTCAGTGACTAAGGCAGACGCAGCAGCAGACTCAAAAGACGGGTCAGTGACAACAGTGGCAAGCAGACGCGTGACAATAGAGTGCTCAGCACGAAACCGGTCAAACGCAGGGTCAGCAACGACAGGCAGAGAGGACGCAGGGGGAGGCGGCAGAGGAACACGCGGCGAAGGAGAAGAAGGACGACGAACTACAAGGGGAGGGCCGGAGACAGCCGGCTGGCTCTGACTAGGAACACGACGACTGGAACTGACAGGGGAGACAGGACGTGACGCAGGCTCACGACGCTCTGCAAGGCCACCAGGCTGCTCTGTGTACGGAGAAGGAGCAGGCAGCGGTGAGCTAGGCTGTAACGGAAGACCAGTAGACGAGGGAAGACCGAGAACCTGGCGAAGTGCAGAGTCAGGTGGTGGCTGAGACGACGGAGATGGCGGAGTGAATAACAGGCACGGCTAAGCAGTGCCACCAGCACGAGCAGCACCAGCCCCTCCAGCAGCTCCAGCACCTCCAGCAGCTCCAGCACCTCCAGCAGCTCCAGCACCAGCCCCAGCAGCTCCAGTACCCCCAGTACGAGCACCTCCGGGACAAGCGACACCAGCAGAAGAACCTCCAGCAGGAGAGCCCTGAGGTGCAGAAGTGGGAGGCTGACGGCGACCGTACCAGTCGTGCAGCTGCTGGGAGGTGAGGGGCACACGCGGACGAAGACGGCTACTCCAAGGAGACCGCGTAACAGCAGTCTCAAAACCCTCAGGCGACTCACCTCCAGACTCAGCACCCCCAGGCTCCGCACACACAGGCTCAGCACCCCTAGACGCAGCACCTCCAAACGCAGTACCCCGAGACGCAGCACCTCCAGGCTCCTCACGCGCAGGCTCAGCACCTCCAGGCTCCACACGCTCAGCGCCCCCAGACTCAGCACCCCCAAGCTCCGCACCCCCAGGGACAGCACCACTCGCAGCAGGACCGGAGTCACCAGTGACCTCAACAGGTGCAGGCGCCAGGGGGTCTACCTGAGAGACACCTGAAGGAGCAGGACCTGGCGCGGGGAGGGGGTCTACCTGGGGAGGACCTGGGGCGAGAAAGAGCGGCGGGGGGGGGCGAGGAGCAGTGCGGTAGGGGAAGAGGCGGTAAAAGGGGACCGACTCGTCAAAGGTGACGTCCTGAGACGCAAAGACACGGCGCGAGGCGGGGTCGTAAAACTGCCAGCCAGGCGCGTCAGGGACAAAGCCAAGGAAGACGCAAGGAATGGCGCGAGGGGAGAGCTTGTCCGCGGTGGTATCGCGGACAAAGGCACGAGCACCCCAGACCCGGAAACGCGACGCGTCGCCAACCTTCCCCGTCCACAGCAGTGTGGGCGAGGTCTCCGGCAAGGAGACACGGGGCCAAAGGTTGAGCTGATGCGCGGCGTACCGAACCGCAAACGACCACAGAAAATGGGGGGCAGCCGCATGGATCATGGAGGTACGAGCGACCTCCATGACTAAGCCAATGCGGCGCTCAGCAACCCCATTCTGCTGCGGAGAGGCCGGAAACGTGAAAGTCTGGCGGATGCCGTGCTCCGCACAGAAGGCTGCCAAGAGGTCTGAGGAGAACTCACCACCTCGGTCAGAGTGCAGACGCAGGACAGGAAATTCCGACTAGAACCGCTCGCGGAGCTGGAGACGAGTAGCGCGGATCCAGGGGATCAAAACATCAGGGACATCCCCCTTGCGCTGCAAGGGGAAGACCGTGGTATAGCGCGTGTAGTCGTCGACAACCAGCAGGAAGTACCGCTCGTGGCCCTGTCCACAGACGCGGGCTGGGCCCCACACGTCCAGGTGGAGAGTCTGCAGTGGAGCCTCTGTGGGAGGGAACGAGGAGGAGTGAGGAGCGGCGCGCTGCCGCCCCTCGACGCAAGGAATGCAGGGCGGCGCAGGCGAGGGAGGGAGGGGAGGCAGAGACCTGGGAAGACCAGAAACCAGGAAGCGGGAGTGCATGCTGCGCAGGCGAGGCAGGGAGGGGTGACCAAGGCGGTGGTGCCACAGGAGAGTGTCGTGCGACAGCCGGCGACACTCACACTGTGTAGCTACCTGAGCAGACGCGTGCAACTGGGGAGACAAAGGGGCGGAGCGTGACGCAGTGGTGAGGGTGTACAGACTGGACTCTGGCGCACGAGCGAACGTGGCCAGGTGGCGACCAGTCTGGGAGAACGTGCAAATCGCCACACGCTGCCGGCCAGGGGTGAAGGTGACAACCCCCGCATCCTGGAGGACAGCGTTACTCACCAAGTTCGTAGAGAACGAGGGGAGGTGGAGACCAGACAGCTCACCAGACGGGACCGCCGGACACGGAAGCACAGTGGAAGACCGTGCAAGCACTGGGCCCCCAGAGGGGTCAGCCAGTGAGACAGGAACAGGTGCACGGAGGGGAGTGACTGTGGTACTGTCGCAAAAGAAACAGCGGGAAGCACCAGAGTCAAGTGTAAAGGTGTGCAAGGCCTGTGCAGGCGCAGGACCAGGGGGAGCAGACTCACAAGCACCTAGTGCTGCAGGGGCTATACCAGGGGTTATACCAGGAGCCGGCGGCACACACAAGTAGCAGTCACCCTCAGCACTAACAGACAATGCATACATAGCAGCAAGAATTGCCTCATAGTCAAGATCAAAGATAGGGACATCACGCCTAAGCAAGTCTGCCCAGTTGGGGAACTCAGGAGCATCAGGAAACTTGGCACGCCAGGCGTCGCTAAGTCGAGCGAAGCAGCGCTGCTCAGTGTGAAAACCTGTGCACTGGCGACCAGTGCGGGGACCTGTGCGGATAATATAGGGGCAGCGACCAGGACCCCCAGAAACCCCATGCCCGGCATACCAGTCAAGAAGCTGCTGGGAAGTGGGGGTCTGGCGCTGCCGCTGATGCTGCTGCTGCTGCTGCTGCCGCTGCGGCTGCTGCTGGCCCTGACCACCACCGCTCCCTCCTCCCCCACTGCCGCTGCTGCCCCCTCCACCGCTCCCATTGCCTCTGCCGCCCCCACCACCACCTCCACCGCCTCCACCCCCACGACCACCCCCACCACCTCCACCTCCCCCGCCGCCTGCACCACCGCCACCTCCACCGCCACCCCCACCGCCCCTGCCACCCTTGCCGCCCCTGCCGCTGCGACGTTTCCCACTAGGAGCGGAAGCAGCTCCGACCTTCTCAGCACCAAGGTAGTCGTGAGCAGCAGCTGCGGAGGCGTAGGAGGGGGTGAGAGGGGAAGGGGAGCACCCCTCAAAGAGGGGAGAGCGAGGAGTGCCACGAGCAGCACCTACAGCGAGGATGTTCTTCTCTGCTGCGAGGAGGTGCTTCTCAAAGTCGTCGACAGTGAGAGTGGTGGGGTCTAGCGCTAGGAAGTGGTCCCTGATAGAGCTAAGAGTGTCAGGGAGACGGGTGACGAGGAAATAGAGAGTGAAGTACATCGGGGGGGGGGGGGGGGGGGGGGGGTTGCGGCGCAGAACTCGGCTGAAAGGGCGGCACGAAAGCAAGTGTCAGTAGCGCGCAGGTGGGAAATGAGGTCCTCAGCAGTGGTGAACGAGGAAAGGTCGGGGAACAGGTAGGGTAGCATGAGCCGACCTATGGCTGCAGTGGCCGGGGAGGAGTAGCGCGCAACTACAGTGTCGTACAGCTTCTTAGCAGTTTTGTGCTGGCTGAAATGCGCGCGCTCCGTAATCGGCAGATGGTTCCTAATAGCTAGGCGTGCAGTAGCATCGCGAGTCTGCCACTGCGAGCGTTCAAGAGCAGGAGCATCGGCAGCAGGAGCAACGGCAGTGCCAGAGACGTAATCAAACAGGGAAACGCCCTCTCTCTTTGGCATCAGTCAGAAGGAACAGCTGGAGATCGTCTAACCATACAGCGAACTCGATGGGACGACCGTCAGGCTCGAAAGCTAGAACGTTAAGCGTCGCCAGATTGGCTTAAGGCAGGAGGCAGCAGGCAGCAGGCAGCAGGCATAGGCAGCACGCAGCAGACAGGAGGCAGGAGGCAGGGACAGCAGGTAGCAGGCAGCAGGCAGCAGACAAGAGGCAGTAGGCACCAGGTAGGAGGCAGGAGGCAGAGGCAGGAGGCAGGGGCAGCAAGCAGCAGGCAGGCGGCAGCAGGCAGCAGGCAGGCAGCAGGCAGGCGGCAGGCAGGCGGCAGCAGGCAGCAAGCAGGCAGGCAGGCAGCAGGCAGGCAGCAGGCAGGCGGCAGCAGGCAGCAGGCAGGCGGCAGCAGGCAGCAAGCAGCAGGCAGGCGGCAGCAGGCAGGTAGGCAGGCAGCAGGCAGGCAGCAGGCAGGCGGCAGCAGGTAGCAAGCAGCAGGCAGGCAGCAGCAGGCAGCAGGTAGGAGCGGCCTGAGGGCGGCTGCTGGCTGCGTGTGGCGACTTGCTGCGCGAAGCTGCAGGCTGCGCGTGGCTACGGGCAGCGCGCGCGGCCGCAGGCTGCGTGCGGCGACGGGCTGCGCGGGCTGCGGGCTGCGCGTGGCGACAGGCAGCGTGCGCGGCTGCAAGCTGCGTGCGGCTGCGGGCTGCGCTGGGCGACGGGCCGCACGTGCGCGGCTGCGGGCTGGTCGCTAAGCTGCGGGCTGCGCTGGGCGACGGGCCGCGCTGGCGTGGCCTAACCAGGTTGCGCGCGGGCGGCTTAAGGGGCGCACAGGCGGGGCCGAAACGGGCTGCGCGGGCTGCTGAAGCGGAGCACGTGGGGGGAAAAAAAAAAAAGGACTGCCCGAGGCGCTCGCGGGCACTAGACAAGGCAGGCAGGTACGGTGGGCCCTAATCCTAGGTCCTAAGGACCTATGCTCTAGATGCCATGTTAGAATCCTAGGCAAAGTTTTATTGCAATGTCGAGAGGTTTTGGTACAAGAATGAAACCTAAGGGGTTGTACCCCACAGTGAGTACCCCACTAAAGCCTATCTAAACAACAACATATACACATATGTTTGACAGCTTTAATCGTGGAACATACTGAGGACTTTTCGGACCGGGTGGTAGCAAGAAGCAAATTGCTTATGCTCACGCATTTGACTATGCTTGAGTGTGATGGAATTACTGGTGATGGGGTGGGAGGGCTGCTGGGAAGCTTCCCGACATTGTGTGATTTGAAGGTGGAGGCTAGCAAGGTTGGTGAAAGGGTGTGCAGGAAAATGCTTCGTGCGGGCGTGGTTCTGAGCCATGGGTGATAGAGTGAAGGAGAGGAGCATGCGTAGTACTTATGTTATGTTGTATTTTATGTGGAGTCAGTTGAAGGCTGAAGGAAAAAATCCCTTAATACATTGGTTGGGATTGCATTGTGACAGGAGTGGAAAATTGTCTCAAGGCATGTGATGTGATGGGTAAGTTTACGGTATAATGGAACAAGTATGCAGCATATACGCAATCACGTTACGTAAGAGTGTAGTTTTCTGCATGCCAGGTTGCATCCTTCCGCCATGGCAGACCTGTTTTCTGTGAATTGTCATCTGTCGTGGCTGTCGCTTCTGCTGGTGTGTTACTTTCGAATCAACCGCATCAGCTATTGGGTCCAAAATGCATGGCGAACTCGTCAAATCAATTGCTTCGGTCTGGCCTGCTTGTAGGGAACTCCAGTCCCGTGCCTCGTCAGTCGCCTCGCTGACCTGGATTGGCTGAAATCAAGGCTGCCAATGTCGATGCGCGTGCGCATACCCGCATTGGCAGACCCATAGTTTGGTTGGCGCGCATGGAAAGATGCCAAGGCGCATCTTCAAGAACGCTCCCCCCCCCTTCAACTTTCTCCAACCACGCACATCAACAAAACAACCAGCGCACCTCACGCCACGCCACTGTACCACGAGCGAGTCCGCACCGCGCGATAAATGTATCATTGCATTCAATTTCAAACCGCATTGGCCGCATTTCCGACGTGGCCTTCCAAGCATTTGGCGAATGGGAATCCTCGCAACCAGTTCACGGGCGAGGTGCCTCGTACGGTTGCTATGGACGCATCAAGTCCACATTTTATCCAATCCGGAGCAAGCGACTCAACGAAGCCTGGATTCCGGGCAGGATTCCTCCTTGACCTGGAAATTGGGACACAACGTTATCCAAATTTTCTGTCCGCGTCATGGAGAGCTGAAAAGCACCGGTCTCCGAAGCACACGTGTCACCACCAGCGTGTCATGTCAATCGGAATCAGGGAGGACCCGTCAGGTACGGTATCAACGCGCATGCACTTCGCTGCTGCTCAGCCTGGTGGTCCGTGGAATCTTGAATCGAAAGGTTGTTTTCGGTTGGTCTCTGCCGCGCCCCTCAGCGACAGCCATGGATTTTGCCGCTGGTCGGAAATCTGCCTGACACAACACAAAAAGGAATCAATCTGTTCCCTCAGTTCCTCCTCTCCACACACACACAGCGCATCACCTACTGAAGACAGCCAACTTGTGTGGTCCTGGCCTTTCTGAATCAGAACCTTTCAATGTCAGCATCCCCCATCCCCTGAGCAATTTCATGCAGGATATTCGTCCTGGCAGATGCTTCACCTCAGTTGCATTTGTCGGTCAATCTTGTGCAACCATAGCTATAACAACTGATTTTGCTAGCACCTTCGTATACGAGATAACAATTTCTGGAATTCCTTCCCAAATCTCTAATCCTAGTGGACCAGCAAAATTGCAGCACGATAGCTCGGAGTGAGCAACATCCGCTTCACTTCGAGAACCCGAGTAGTCATTTTTTTACTGAGAACAGAGCGCGAGACCAGGGTTCACACAGCTACTATGTCTGGTCTCCTTGACATTCTATCCTTGGGTACCACGACCTCCCTCTGCCAGACCAAGTTCCAAGCTTCCCTCGGACATGTCTCCCTTACCAATAGGTTCCTTCCCCCCTTGACTACTATCATCGACACCTCAGTAGTGAAGAATTCGACCGACCAGACTCTGCCTTCAGCGATGGAAGCTGCTTTCGTTGAGTCCAGGAATTCTGCCTTATATGAACCCACCACGGAGGCATCAGGATTCAGCAGCACGGGTAATTCCACGTGGGACAGTGTCGCTGGCCTTCAGTTGATACGCCACGTCAGCAGCAACATCCCGTCCAGCAGCTGCAACAGGTTAGTACTATCCGACCCAACAGGCGAACCCAATATTGCTGACATATTTCCGATGCCGCTACTCGTTCCTCCAAATTCCGTCTGTCAGATATTTTTACTGCACCTTTTCTAATGTCCACCATTATTCCAATTCTCGCTCCTGTTACACTGTCGCAGCTCGCAGAGCGATTCGTCATGCGACTCATTTTGCCTTGACGAAATGGTCTCCGAGTTCATCGAGGAAGACAGCGACGTCGCTGCCGACGCTGGCGACGGTTATGGCTGTCGAAAGAACAAGGTCCCGGCTACTCAAGCTATGTCTGTCAGGAAATTCAATTCGGAACCGTCAGTAGAAGCAGCGCAAGACGGCTCACGGCGACCATCCATAACCCGATATGACGAGAACGACGGTGCTGAGCCTGACTCGGCGAGACGCGTCAGCGAAAAACGGGAGAACCACGTGTACGACGCTTCCGCTGGCGCGTGGCGGTGTCAATTCTGCGGAGGAAGTCAGTGTGACGGTCTGGATTGCCAGCGGCATACGAGCTACCATCATCATGGCCTTTATGTGAATCAACAACGTACGGATAACAGCTCGTGCAGCGAAATAGAACGACTCGCCTCCATGATCGAGGTCAGTACGCTTGGATGGTTTGACGCGCCTTAGAAAGTAGGTTCGAGGTCCGTGACGCTTGTTGTCCCTTGGGAATAAAATGTTGCCGTCAGGTTCCCTGCGAGTGCGGCCTATTTTGAGGGATTCTGTTTTCTAAATTTATGGTCTGCGTTTTTTTTCATTTGCCTCGCTCCTCTGTCTTTTTTTTCTGTTTACAGCCACTCAGCTGCTGTGAGACCCCAGAAGAATATGCAGTTTTTGATGTCGTCACTTCCGCCATGGCGCATACGAGGACCCCGCCTGCTGACGTCAGCACAAGCAGCGACAGTGAACGCAACATGGTGGTGCAGCAGTTGCGGAGTCGGGGATACAATGCTGCTGTGTGCTATTCTCAGTGGGACTACTCCAATGGCGTCCCTGATGGTGAGCGCAGATCCCACGTGCCTTCACTCCTAGAGAGAGTCTTCGCTCCATTCACACCTGATCTGGAACCCTTCATTCTACTTCTTTCCCTTCCCCTTTCTCTGAAATTGACTCCGCATCTTCACTCTTACCCTTCCCTTGCATACCTTTTTGGTCTTTTCCCATCCTTCTAACATTACCTCTCCCTCTCTTTCCGTCTCTGCTGGCAGGCTCTCACGAGTACTGTGACGTCATCCTTCATCCATCCTCCCCACATCGTCTACCTGAGCGGCTCATAGTTGACCTTGACTTCCGAGCACAGTTTCAAGTCGCTCGTCCGACACCGCAGTACAGTTACATCTTGCAGCTGACTCCGGTTTCTTTCGTCGGCTGCCCGGACCGGTTACACCGATTGGTGGAGATTTTGTCTGAGGCGATGCGGCTGTCTCTGCATGCCCAGGGCATGCATGTGCCACCCTGGCGCCGACACCCATACCTCTCTGCCAAGTGGACAGCCATTTACTCTCGCCAAGTCAGCACTTCTGCAGATTGTTCAGGGGATTTTGAACCATCCGCTGCTGCTGCTGCTACTGCAGTCTCTGCTTCTGCCAATAAATCAGCTGCTACGCCTGGTCCTGCTGTAGCCACTGCATCCAACCACATGCAAATTCCAGTACAACTGAATCCAAGGCACATGGGCTTCACTCGTGTACTAGATCATACCCGGGAGCACAGGCCAAGAGCTGCTGTGGTGGGCCTGCTGGCGAGAGGAATGAAAGAGCTGGCTCTGCACCGCCAGGCTGTGGTTTGAGGCTTCATCATGGAACGGCAGTCACCGCCAAGAGGGGCTTGAAGTTCGCCCATTAAACCTCTAAAGGCAGGCACCGCAACGCAGTTTTTTGAAATTTCTCCTAAATGGACAGTCGCCTGCAAGGCAGAAGATGGCCTGTGCATATGGCATGGCATAAGCTGCTACAGTCTCACCTGCCCGGAGTGAGCTGATGCGTGCGGTTTACCTTTGAAGGTCACTGAGGCTTCTATACAGAGCTGCGTGGACAGGGCCTAACTGCGGTTGGGCCTGTCGTGCACTATCCAATTTTGATACAGGCTTTGATAGCTCATATTTGTATTACTGTCCATACACATGAACAAGCATAAAATTTTCTCTAACACTCTCATACCTGGAAAAAGCATGAACTATGTTCACCTCCAATGGAAGGGGGGTCTGATACTTGATAATACATATAAATACAAACGAAATGATGAACATAGTCACCCTATGGACAGGCATCATGAGGCTCCTGTACATCACCCACCCAGCTTCTCTTCCCGCCAAGGTAAGTAGGCGGAGAGAGCTGTCGCGCCAGGAGTCTCATGATGGCTGTCCACGAGCACGCATCCTACCTACTTCACAGTAGCGAATTGATATGGGAAAATAATAGCTGCTGCTTCTGCTGCTGTGCTGCAGCTGCTGCTGGTGGTCCTGATGCTAGAGAGAATTCACGCTTTGGTGAATCAGAGTATTTCTTCCCAGAGGCCAGACACGTTCTCCAGGATCTCAAAATCGCCCAGGTCGCAGACAGAGGGCGACACTGTCGCAGGGGTCGCTAGGACGTGGCAGAAGCTGTCGCTGAAAAGCTCCTCAATGAGGGAGAGCGCGGACGGGACGTCGGAAGCGGATAATTTCTCGTTATCAACCACTCTGTTAGCACTAGTAGCCGCTGCGTCCGACTGCTTCTGCAGACAAATCTCGCAATCGGCGCTCGTTGACGTGGAAGTCTCACACTTGGGAAGACGGCAAGTCTCGTCGTGGCCGTTCGGCGTCACTTCCAGCGCGAGCGGCGCGAAATGGCATTCAGACACCACCACGTTCTGCCCGACAACCTCCAAACACGCCATGTCGCCGCGGAACCCGGACAAGTCAACGGTCGCATCGCCTTCGCCGCTGTTGGCTCGCGCAACTTTAATGAGCGCCTCGGCGATGCTCTTCGCGACGGTCACGGGACGCGGGGCCGCGTCGGGCGCGTTGAGAGTGACCGTCGAGGAGGCTTCGCCGAAGATCATCCGCGCTGCCATGTCGTATACGCGCACCGCTTCCTCCGCCGTCGCATAGGAGCCCAGCCACACGCGCGTCTTGGTGCGGGGGCAGCGGATCTCCGTCACCCACCGCCCCCACTTGCGCTGCCGCACACCCTTGAGGCGGCGGGGGAGAGCGGGGAAAGTGGCGGGGGCAGCGGCGGGCGCGGGAGACGAGGGGTGAGCGGGGGAGGTCGCGAGTGCGGATGAGTAACCTGGAGAGGAGAGCGGGGAGATCGGCGGAGAGGCGAGCGGAGAGGTTGTCTGGGGAGACGCGGTCAGCGCGGGCAGCGGATTCAAGGGCTGGAACTCGCCGTCGAAGGTGGAAAGGACTGAATTGGGAGTAGCGGAGGGCGAAGATGTAATGCCACTGAAACTAGTCTCGGAAATGCGAGCGCGCTTCTCTGGGCTGTTGGGAGGGAAAGGCGGTAATGTTGAGTCCATAAAGGTAGACGTCTCGCTATCGAGTTTGCGCTTCAGCGTTGTGGCGTCCGGGAAAAGAAGGGAGTGAGCCCACGGAGTGACGAAGCTGGGAAAGGCCGGAAACTCCATTTTATAACGTGCTGTATCAACTATTAGGTAAGTTTGTTGAGTTCGCTGGTTGTAAGGAAGAAAGCGGGAATTGTGAGTTGGTTTTGGAAAAGCTGATGGCTGGAACTGAAAATGTTCGTTGCTTTATGCTAGTGCTCGTCGGGGTTGGGGAGAGTACGCGGAAGAAGTGACCGTCATCGCGGAAGAGGAATGGCTCCGCGGGCGGAAGGAAGCTGGGTGGCTGTGCGTTGACGAAGTTTCGTTTGACTGGCGAAAGTATTTTTTAGGCAGCACGAAGCGTGGCGAAGGCAGACGAAGCCAGTCGAACGCGAGACGACGGAGGCAAGGGGAGGTGGCGGAAGTGAAAGCGGAGGTTCGAATGGGGAAGGAGGGCAGGGGAAGAATGAACAAGGGACGCACAAATTCAAATGCGGCTCATTATTCTGAATGCACGCCTCGGGTGTGAACTGCGCGCTCCGCGGGTTGATCCCAACTTTTGTTGGGAACGCTGGAGGCCAAAAAAAAATGTTTTTGTCGTTACACAAAAAATCAGAATTTTCACCGACCCGCCCTTTCATAATAAATCCACCCTAACGAGTCACCTTCCCTTTGATGTATGGTATGTGCTGGTGTGCCTCAAATATCACAAAGGGTTGAGAAATGCTATTCACTAAGGAAATCTCTACAATAGTGGAAGCTCACATCCCATTTTCAAACAGCAGCTCCCCTAATGCAGTCTGATCTCATGTTGATTCAATAGAGGCAATCAAGCCTAAGGCAGTTTGAACGTATATATTAACAATTTCGAATGCAAGAGATTTGCATGCTTTCTTGTTGAGATTGCATAATGTTAATAAATATTCATACACACAATCGCTGGCCATTGTTTCCATGGCAGTAAACATAAATTCTTCCTGGCCTTCCTAAACTGCATTTCGAATTGCAAGCAAAAGGTGCTCACAGGAAACTACAGCAAGTGGACCATGTGCAATGTCATAAAATTTTTTATTAACATTAAGGAGAATGAACACAGATCTACCTAACAATCACCAATGGACAGGCATCATGAGGCTCCTGTACGCCTCCAACACAGCTTTCCATTCCCGATAAAGAAAAAATAGGGAAGGGAGCTGTAGAAGGGGGAGCTAAGAGCACTGGAGGAGACTCATGATGGCTGTCCACGAGGAGCAAGCGACCCACTAATGGGTAAACAGAGGTGCGGCTCTTCCCAGTAAAGCTGGGAGCTCGAGAAGTGCCGCTGCCGGGGCTAGAGATGGCGTTGGTGCTGCCAGAAAGACTGCTCTGCTAAGGTCAGTCAGAACATTTCTTCCCAGAGGCTAGATACGTTCTCCAGGCTCTCAAAATCGCCCAGATCGCAGGCCGAGGGCGACATCGCCGAAGGGGTCGCCAGGATGTCGCAGAAGCTGTTGTCGAAGAGCTCGTCAATAAGGGATAGCGGAGATGGGACCGTGGGAGCAGATGATTTATCGTTATAAGCCATATTGTTAGTAGTAACCGCCTCCGACTGCTCATGACGAATCTCTAAATAAGCGGCGTTCGTTGACGCGGCAGATTGACATTTCGAAAAACGGCAAGTCTCGCCTTGAGCGCTCGTCGCGACTGTTAGCGCGAGCGGTGCGAAAGGGCATTCAGACACCACCACGTTCTGCCCGACAACCTCCAAACACGCCAGATCTCCGCGAAACGCGGACAAGTCAACGGTCGCGTCGCCGTTGCCGCTGCTGGATCGCGCAACCTTGATCAGCGACTCGGCGATGCTCTTCGCAACGGTTACGGGACGCGGGGCCGCGTCGGGCTCGTTGAGAGTGACCTTCGAGGGGCCGAAGATCATCCGCGCCGCCATGTCGTATACGCGCACCGCTTCCTCCGCCGTCGCGTAGGAGCCCAGCCACACGCGAGTCTTGGTGCGCGGGCAGCGGATCTCTGTCACCCACCGCCCCCACTTGCGCTGCCGCACGCCCTTGAGGCGGCGGGGGAGCGCGAGGGGGACCGCGGCATGGGAAGCGGGGGTCGCGGGGGATGCGCGGGGAGAGAAGGAAGAGGTGAGGGTGGATGTGGCTGTCCCGGAGGAGAGTGGGGATATCGGCGGAGAGGTGAAGGGAGAGCTTGTTGGGGAAGATGGGGTCAGCGGGGGCAAGGCTTGAAACTCCCCGTCGAAGGCGGAAAAGACTGAGCTGGGAGTGGCGGAGGGCGAATAATGCAAAGAATTAACGCCACAAATGCTAGTCCCGGGAATGCGAAGACGCTTCTCTGGGCTGGCGACGAAAGGTGGTAACGTGGAGTCGAGAATGGTGGACGTTTCGCTATCTGCTTTGCGCTTTAGTGTTGTAGCGCCCGGGAAGAGAAGGGAGTGAGCCCACGGAGTGACGAAGCTAGGATAGGCGGGGAACTCCATACGCTAACGTAATAAGCCAAACTAATTGCAGTTGCAGTCTCTAAGAATCCTTGAGTAATCGCCGCTGCAGAGAGTTTCGCTTCAAATTAGGCTATCGCGAGTTGTAAATAGGAAAGCAATGCGAATTGGATTGGTTTTGGAAAAGCTGATGGCTCAAATGAAGAATGCTCGCCACTTTATATGTGCTCGTTGGGTCGTTGGGGGGGAAGGCACGCGCAGCGAGTGACTGTCACTGCGGAAGGGGCAGGGCTCTGTGGGGGGAAGGCTGGGCCTGGTTGCGCGTACGCGACGATGCAGTGATCGGCGAAATCAAGTGCGAGGCGAGGCGAGGCATGGCGAGGATAAACGAGACCAGGCGAGACGGTGGAGGCGATGGCGGTGGGGGGAAGGTTCGAATATGGAAGGAGGGCAGCGGAGGGTGAAAAGGGGTGTTACCCGTTTCGACGCGACTCGACATGAAATGCGCGCCTTGGTTTGTGAAATGCGCGCTCCGCGGGTAATTTTCAGAGCGGACAAAAATTGTTTTTGTCGTCTGGCGAGAAATCCAACGATTGGCCACACATTCTGGCGGTAACTAGAAGTTTCGTGCATTTTCGAACTTCCGTCTTTCGGGAAGCTCTGTTTGCTGCACCTCGATAATGATTTGTATGTGGTGTGAGAATGAACTTCACGATGAGACATATCCCTCGTACTTTGACAGATTAACTCTAAGCATTTTTGTGTCAACATTTTCGGATTATGATGCCAATACGCAGAAACAGAGTCAACCAATCAAAGGCTTGACGTTTGAGTTTGTGCCAGGGTAGAAGACCGTGCGGATTGCATCGTTGATAACACGGACCATGATAAGTTGCAGTTCCGAGGCCTTCTGCTTGAGCAAGCGGGGTGGTATGACGACGGAGCAACACCGAAACCGTATATGTTTGTAAAAACGTTTTTCCATAATGTGCCACATGAATGTAATATATTATGGCAGAAACCACATGCTTGGAATGAGCGAAGCATCATTGCAGCAAAACTCACTGTAGCAGGTTGGCTTACCCCTTGCGGTGGGTCGGCAAGAATTGGCGGTACTTGGCCAGGCTGTGTGTAGTCTCTCTTGTCAAATCGCCACACTACCTTGTCAGCTTCATCCTAAGGAAGAAGGGGAAAGGGGGATGGCGGAAGGGCGAAAGGGGAAGGGGGAAGGGGGGAGGGGGAAGGGGAAAGGGGGAAGGGAGAAGGGGAAAGGGGGAAGGGAGAGGGTAGAAAGAGAAGAGGGTATTGAGGGATCAATGGTGGTTACCCAGGGGAGAATGCTGAGAGTATCTTCTGTTGTCAAACCACCAGCTTACCCCTTCACCTTTGTCCCAGGTGGATCAGAGCGAAGGAAATAAGGAGGGAGAACGAGGAACAGAAAACAAGCCAGCAAATTATTGAACTAGCCTTCTCGCACTTGTTACCCTCAATCTGGATCCGAAGGAAACTTGTTACCCTTTTATGTGGCATTCGATGGTTAGTTGTCACACTCTACTCGGCATTGGATTGAACTCGTCGGGCCACGTGTTTAGACTTGACTTATATATAAAAATGGCTCCGCTATATATATATAAAACGGTTCAATGATATTTAAGGCGACAATAAAAAGCAAATTGTACTGTACCTTGAACTCGTAGCCCCACGTGTAATGAATGATGGCCGCATCACCCAATACAGAGTCGGCTGGAGGCTGCAGGGGAGGTTGGTCAGGGAAAGGGAGGGCCGGAGGAATTGAGGGGATTACGGGGCCGCAGGGGTGAGAAGACAGAAGGGACGGTAATGTGTCTTCCATGTGTCATGTGTACTGCATGTGTGATGAATAATGGCTGCATTAACCACATGATGGCATGTGGCATCAGGGACAGGTCGACAGGCATGTTGCCACGAGTTACAGCGCCATCATGCCATGCCATGCCATGTCATGCCATGCCATGCCATGTCATGCCATGCCATGCCATGCACATCCCACCACATTCACCATCCCACCTGCACCATGATGGTGTGTGTGGCACCAGTGGCAGGTTGATGAGCATGTTGCCATGCCATGCCATGCCACCAGATCCCACCACATCCCAACAACCCACATGCACCATGAGAGCACATCCCACCCACCTGCACCACATCCCACCCACCTGCACCATGATGGCATGTGGTACGAGCGGCAGGTCGATGGGCATGTTGCCGAGCGCAGCAGCGATGGAAAAAGCATACATCTCCCGCACCCACCTGTTGTGGTGGGGGGGGGAGAAGGGGAGTGGGGGATTGGGGAAGTTAGGGAGAAGAGAGAGTGGGAGGAAGGCATGGGACCAGAGGAGGGCATGTTGCCGAGAGCAGCAGCGATGGAAAAATCATATATCTCCCGCACCCACCTGTTGTGGTGGGAGGTTGGGGTGGAGGGTTGTGAGAGGGGAAGACAGGAAGGAAGGGAGTCGTGCTAAGGGGAGTGGAGGGCATGCTGCCTAGAGCAGCGGCAATGGAAAAGGCTACACCTTTTGCCCCCATCTGTTGTGGTGGGGGATGGGGACGAGAGGGGGGGTATAGCAGGGAAACGTGTGAGAAGGGAAGACAGGAAGGGAGAGAGAAGTGCATGGGGCATGTGTGATAAGTCGATTTTTGAGTCGTGTTTTGAGTCGACTCAAAAATCGACTTATCATACACGACAGGAAGGGAGAGAGACGTGCATGGGGCATGGGAGAGAGGAAATCATGTTGCTGAGCACTGCAGCAATGGAGAAAGCATACTTCGCCCCATCACATTCATCCCTCCCTCCCCTTCCCCACCCCTCCCCACCCCTCCCCTCCCATTCCCTTCCCTCATCTCCTCATCTCTAAGTCCACCCACCCACACGAAGTGCCACCCACCCACCCACCTACCCATGGACCCACCCACCCACCCATGCACCTACCCACCCGCCCACCCACCCACCCACCCATGCACCCACCCACCCGCCCACCCACCGACCCATGCACCCACCGACCCACCCACCCACCCATCCAGCCCAGCCAGCCAGCCAGCCCACTCACCCAAGGTCCTTCTTTGCCTTTTCGTCCTTTTCAAACCGGGCTGTGATGTCCACCCATATGGGATCAGAGCACCCCCCTACACCCCCCCTCCACTCCCCTCCACTCCTTTGAATATACCTCCCCCCCCATTCTCATGAACCACCACCCACCACCAGCCCACCCACCCACCAGCCCACTCACCCCAGGTCCTTCTTTGCCTCCTCGTCCTTTTCAAACCGGGCTGTGATGTCCACCCATATGGGTACCACACGGCTGGTGCGCAGTGGAATGGGGGGGAATGGTGGGGAACGGTGGGGAGGAAGCGAGATAAAGTGTGAGGCCTCTAATCGGGCTGTGATGTCAACCCATATGGGTACCACACGGCTGGTGCGCAGTGGAATGGGGGGATAGGGGGTGATGCAATGAGATGAGAGAGGCGAAGGGAAGAGGGGAAACGAAGAGGGCAAGTGAGAGAGGGGAAGAGAAGAGGGGAAGCGCAGACGAAAAGCGAGATTGAGAGAGGGGAAGCGAGAAGGGGCAAATGGGAGACTTTAAGTGAGAGGGGAAGTGAGAGGGAAAATGGGAGTGGAGACGTGAGAGAGGAGAAGAGGGAAAGAGAGAGGAGGCGAGAACACTGAGAAAGGGGACTTGAGAAAGGGATATTGAGAGAGGGGAGGTGAGAGTGGGAGAGAGGTACTGACGCAAGTGCAGCAGTGGGAGCGAGAACTGGTGCATTGCCTGTCTGAGGAATGTCCTTTAGATCTCCGGGATAGTAGCTGCAAGGGGGAAGGGAAGGGAGGATGGGATGGGAGGGCGTTAGAAGAGTGGGAGGTCAGGCAGCAGTGGGAGCAGTGGGAGCGAGAACTGGTGTGTTGCCTGTCTGGGGAATGTCCTTTAGGTCTCCGGGGTAGTAGCTGCAGGCACGGGGGTGTGGGGACAGGGGGGGATTGAGGAGGAAAGAAGGGGCGGGCGGAGAAAAGAGAGGGGGGCTTTCGAGGCAGAATTGGTGCATTGCCTGCCTGGGGTATGTCCTTAAGGTCTCCGGGATAGTAGCTACATGGAGGGGGTGTGGGAGGATGGGAGGGAGTAAGGAGCATGGGGAGTAGGGAGCATGGGGAGCAGGAAGCAATGGGAGCGAGAACTGGTTCATTGGCCATCCGCGGAATGTCCTTTAGGTCTCCGGGGTAGTAGCTGCGGGCACGAAGACGGGGAAGGAAGCAGGTGAAGAAGCATTGGAGTGCGTGGGTGAAAGATCCGGTGCGTTGCTTGTCTGAGGAATGTCCTTGAGAAATAAGCATTGAGGGATAGTAGCTGCAAGGAAGGAGGGGGGGTTTGAGAAGAAAAAAAGGGGCAGGCGAGGAGAAGGAATGGGAGGACGGAATGGGAGTGTAGGAGAGGATGATGTCAAGCCCAGGAGAGCAGAGAACAGCAGAGCACCGCATGGCACTGCATTGCACAACACAGAACCGCACAGCACAGAGCATACCGAATCATGGTGGATGGAGGGGTATGTGGGGATGATGTGAAGCAGCGAACAACACAGGAGGCACCGAGGAGCACAGCACAGCACAACACAGCACAGCACAACACAGCACAGCACAACACAGCACAGCACAACACAGCACAGCACAACACAACACAGCACAGCACAGCACAGCACAACACAGCACAGCACAACACAGCACAGCACAACACAGCACAGCACAGCACAGCACAGCACAGCACAGCACAGCACAGCACAGCACAGCACAGCACAGCACAGCACAGCACAGCACAGCACAGCACAGCACAGCACAGCACAGCACAGCACAGCACAGCACAGCACAGCACAGCACAGCACAGCACAGCACCGCACACAAGAGCATTGCACAGCAGAGCACCGCACAGAATTGCCATGCGTACCGAATCATGATGTGGTGGATGGAGGGGTAAGTGGGGATGATGTGAAGAAGAGAGCAGCACAGAACCGCACAGCAGAGCATCGCACATCAGAGCATCGCACAGCAGAGCACTAACCGCACCGCATTGCACCGCACAGCAGAGCATACCGAATCATGATGTGGTGGATGGAGGGGTAGGTGGGGATGATGTAGCCAAAAGGGAAGCCCACAGCGCGGCCCGTTGGAGGGATGGCGACCGGCCTGAGAGGAACACATGTGGAAATGGAAAGAAAGCAGAAGAGAGAGATGATGGCTCAAAATGTGTACTTTGAGTCGGCGGCTCAAAGTACGAATGTAGCCAAATGGGAAGCCCACAGCGCGGCCCATTGGAGGGATGGCGACAGGCCTGGCAGGGATGAGAGGGAGGAAAGGCACGAGAGAGATGAGCAGAAGGAGAGAAAGAAGACCAGAGAGCTTGACCGCAGGTGGTAGGGTTTGCTTGACACTGGTGAGAGTCCCGCGTTGTGAAATTAACATCATCCCCGTTATAAGCTCACTCACTTGACAAAGAGGTAGTCCGTTTCAATCATGAAGATCCACTCGCCCTTCACATCCCCCGACTCCAGCCACTGCTGGATGGCAAAGGGACGATCAGCTACTGGGTACTCGCACCTACAGAGAGGGGGAAGGGAGAGGGAAGGAGAGGGAAGGAGAGGGGTAATGGTAGTGGTTAGGCTACATGCATGCATGCATACTTCAGGGGTCTAACCACATCACCCAATTCCAGCCACTGCTGGACCACGAAGGGGCGATCAGCCACTGGGTGCTCGCACCTGGTGAGGGGAGGAGGGGAGTTAAGGGGAGGAGATGTAGGAGGGGGGTAAGAATGGTGGTTAGGCTGCCCCTCCTGCTGTGATTAGGTGTGATCGCATACATGCTTCAAGAGGTCGCACGGGAGGAAGGGAAGGGGAGGAGCGAGCGGAGCGAGAGGAGAGCGAGAGGAGAGCGAGAGGAGAGCGAGAGGAGAGCGAGAGGAGAGAGAGAGGAGATCGAGGGAAGCGGAGAAGGAGGAGTTCCAAGAAAGCAAGGAGCTTGGGTGGGAGTGCAGGCAGCGTACCAGTCATCACACTTGGGCTCCAGTGGTCGCACGCGCACCTGAGAGGTGGAAGGGAAAAAGCAGAGAGGCAGGACAATGGGGAGGAGGAGGAGCAGGAGCAAAGGCAGGAGATGGGAAGGAGAAGGAAAGGAGAAGGGCAGGAGGACAGGAGGGAGAAAAGGGAGGAAGCAAGGCCATGAGCTCCAAAAATCAGGCTGCAGAGGGAGCAAGTTGAAGTGACTTTTGAGTCGGCTCAAAAGTCACCTCGTTAAAAATCAGGCTGCAGAGGAAGCAAGTTGAAGGTGACTTCTATGCTCCCCCGGTGAAAGTCGATTTGAGTCGACTCAAAAATCGACTTACTACAGGCTGCAGAGGGAGCAAGTTGATTGAAAGTGACTTCTATGCTCCCCCGGTGGAATTAATTGGACGTTCTGAAGAGAAGTAAATGAGATGCATGCATGCCAAGTGTGATCAGTCGATTTTTGAGTCCACTAAAAAATCGACCTATCACACGCGGATCAAAGTGCGCCTGAGGAGAGTTCATTCATGGTAAAAATACATTCTCCAAAGTATACAGGTCAAGAGTCGTGGCTCACAGTGGGCACGAGGTGCATGAGCTCGTCGTCTTTGGTGCGATGCAGCACTCGCATGAAGCAGGCTGCTGGTTGCTGGAAGCAAGCACAAGGTGCTTTCACTACAAGCACATACATAAGTCAATGCATGATGAGCCATCCACTCACAGTGGGCACGAGGCGAGGATTCACTCACAGTGGGCACGAGGCGAGGATTCACTCACAGTGGGCACGAGGCGAGGATTCACTCACAGTGGGCACGAGGCGAGGATTCACTCACAGTGGGCACGAGGCGAGGATTCACTCACAGTGGGCACGAGGCGAGGATTCACTCACAGTGGGTACGAGGTGCATCAGCTCGTCGTCCTTGGTGCCATGCAGCACCTGTGTGAAGCAGGCTGTTCCCTCCTGGCAGCACAAGGTGCATGCACTACAAGCACGAGGCGAGGACTGACTCACAGTGGGCACAAGATGCATTCACTATAAGCACATCCATATTCACTCACAGAGGGCACTCACAGTGGGCACGAGGTGCATGAGCTCGTCGTCCTTGGTGCGATGCAGCACTCGCGTGAAGAAGCGCAGGTTGCTGCCTGCCTCAGATGCCACCTGTGATGAGAGAAGGAACGACAGAGCGGGGGACAGAGGCAGAGAGTGGATATGGTGGGATGAGGAACGGTTTGTTTGAGTTACATATAGTTTTGAGACGTCTCAAAACGAGACGTCTCAAAACAAGGTGGGATGAGGAACGGTTTGTTTGAGTTACATATTATAGGTTTCAAAGACAAGCTAAAAAAAATGTGTGAATGATTTGTTGACAAAAAAAAAAAAAAAAAAAAAAAAAAAAAACACCAAGCTCTTCCTATCTTATGCCGAAAGGTTCTAGTCCGTTTTTTTCATCAGAACCAATTCGAGTTGTGCTGACTTGTAACCATCACATGCATACTCCCCTCTTTATGTCAACTCCAAGATTGACACACCTTCTTGTACGTGTGGAACATAAGCAGTGTCTGCCAGTTCATGTAAGCATTCCCATTACTCGTGACCATCGCATGAATGCTCCCCTTCTCCACCTCCCCAGGCACCACCACCGGCTTAGCCACCTCCTGCTGTGCCATCGCCCCTCCTTTCGCCACCCCCCCTCCTCCTTGCACCTCACCAATCACTTGCCTCGCCCCCCCTGCTTGCCCCAGGCCCCCTTGCTGCTCCTGCTTCTCCTCCTCGCCTCCTCCTCCTCCTCCTCCTCCTCCTCCTCCTCCTCCTCCTCCTCCTCCTCCTCCTTCCCCTCCTCCTTTCGTCCCCTCCACATACCCCTTGGCCCGCCACTCCCTCTCATAAGCATCAACCTCTGCATCGCTGCGGCCCATCTCTCGAAGCTCCCTTAGCGTGTACTTGGGCAGGTGATGAATCGCTTCATTCACTTTTGAAACAAGCACATTCTGGGACTCCGATGCCTGGTGGGGCAGTGAGACAGAGAGAGGGAAGCGATGGGTTTGGCTGGGTGCGGTGCGGTGGGAAGGGGCTGAGGCCCATCTCCCGCCACTCTCTCACATTGGCGTCCGTCAATCTCTGCATCGCTGCAGGCCATCTCCCGCAGCTCCCTCAGCGTGTACTTGGGCAGATGCCTTATGGCTTCGTTGACCTTGGATACCAGCACCTTCTGGGACTCTGACGCCTGGTGGGTGGGAGGGCAGGACGAAGGGGGTGGGTGTGGTGGGAAAGGCTTGGGCAGATGCCTCATGGCCTCGTTGCCCTTCGCTACCAGCACCACCTGGGACGCTGAGGCCTGACAGGAGGGGGGGATGGGGAGGGCACTCTGTGTCATGAGCCTTGCTGCGGCCCGTCTCCCGCAGCTCTCTCAGCGTGTACTTGGGCAGATGCCTTATGGCCTCGTTGACCTTCGCTACCAGCACCACCTGGGACGCTGAGGCCTGCTGGGAGGGGAGAAGGGGAACGTGCGGGGAGACAATGGGATCGGGAGGGGTGGGGGAGGGGCTCACCTCCACACTCTGGGCGGCGTGTTTTGGGTCGACTCAAAACACGACTCATTACACGCGGAGGTAGGGATGAGCAAAGGGCGAACACGAACATGTTCGTGTTCGCCCCCTCTCGAACACGCCCTTTTGCCGAACCGAACACTGTTCGGTTCGGCGAACAGTTTAGGCAAAAACAGGTGTTCGTTGTTCGCCTGTGGAGGCGTGTTTGGGCGAACCTCGAACACGTTCGTGTTCGACACGGGGCGTTCTGCAGCAGCGCCACGAACACGAACGTGTTCAGGCGAACGATTTAAGCTGAAAAACAAAACCTGTTCGGTTTGCCTCGAACGTGTTCGAGGCGAACCGAACAGGTGTTCGCCACCTTGCTCAAGCCTACGCGGAGGGGTGGGGTTTTTGAGGCGCCTAAAAAATCGTGTTTTGAGTCGACTCAAAACACGACTCATTACACGCGGAGGGGTGGGGGTGGGGGAGGGGCTCACCTCCACACTCTGGGCGGCTCGGGAACTGGATCTGGCAGAGCTCTTCGGAACTGGTGTGACTCGTGAGACTTACGTTGATTGAGTTGAGTGAGACCCACATGGACTGATTGAGTGAGACCTACATGGACTGATGGAGTGAGACTTACATGGACTGATGGAGTGAGACCTACACAGACAGCCCTCTGTCTGTGAACTGATGACTGCTTTCGTAAAGCTCACCTTCCCACTCTGTCTGTGAACTTGGTGAGCCATGAGACGAGACTGACGTTGAGATGACGACTCACATTACTCTACAACAACTCACCTTCCCCTCTGGTGGCTGTGGCACCGGGTCCGGCAGCCCTCTGTCTGTGAACTTGCGCTTGTCAAACTCCCAGATCACATTGCCACTCCAGTCCTGGACGAAGGGAGCAAAGGGAGGCGGGCATGAACACAGAAGACAACAGAGGGGAGGGAGCATAGCGATCGTGAGTCAGGAGCTTGCGCTTGTCATACTCCCAGATCACAGAGACCAGAACCGAGTGCGGATCGGAGCTTTGAGTCAACCCAAAGACTTTTGAGGCGCCTCAAAAGTCGTCCCTTATCCCGCAATTTTGAGGCGCCTCAAAACTTGTCAAACTCCCAGATCACAGAGACCAGAACCGAGTGCGGATCGGAGCTTTGAGTGAACCCAAAGAGGAGAAGAACAGATACTAGAGCCCACTAAAAGAACAGATACTAGAGCCCACTAAAAGAACAGATACTAGAGCCCACTAAAAGAACAGATACTAGAGCCCACTAAAAGAACAGATACTAGAGCCCACTAAAAGAACAGATACTAGAGCCCACTAAAAGAACAGATACTAGAGCCCACTAAAAGAACAGATACTAGAGCCCACTAAAAGAACAGATACTAGAGCCCACTAAAAGAACAGCGGACTCATCCCACCTTCCTAGAATAGCTAGGATCATCTCACCCCACCACCCCCACCTTGATATGGCTGCCTCACGTGTAGTGCAGCAGAGAAGCATCGCCCACCACCTTGGTTCTTGAGTCTAAAGGTCCCTTGGTCAGCTTGTGTAGTCACCTGATTAAGCATCCCACCCACCCCACATAGGCACCTGATTGACCATCCCACCGTCCCATCCCACCTTGATCTGGCTGCCCCACGTGTAGTGCAGCAGAGCTGCATCGCCCACCACCTTGTCAGCTGGAGGCTGCAAGCGGAAGGGAGGAGGGGAGGGGAGGCAGGGCAGTGGGCGGGCGTGAGGGGCAGAGGGATAAGGGGGCAAGTGAGTGAGACCACACACACAGAAGCATCGCATCGCCCACCTCCTTGTCGGCTGGAGGCTGCAAGTGGAAAGGATGAGTGGTGATGGGAGGGGTGACGAGTGGGCAGTGGCTGGGAAAGAGAGACAGAGGGTCGGAAGGGGAGTGAGACCAGGCACACAGCAGCAATGCCTCGGCTGGAGGCTGGTGATGGCGGCAATGCCTCTTCGCTGGTGAAGAGGTGGGAGAGGTGACGGGAAGAGTGAGGAGTGGGCTGTGGGCAGGCCTGCAGGCGTGAGACAGGGGGGAGTAAGACCATGGGCAGAGCAGAAGAGCCCACCTCCTTGTCGGCTGGAAGCTGCAGGTGGATTGGGGGAGTGGTGATGGGAAGGGAGGGGTGTGGGTGGGAGATGGAGGGGCGAGATGGAGTAAGAGCAGGAGCAGAGCAGCATCGCCCACCACCTTGTCGGCTGGAGGTTGCAAGTGAATTGGCGGACAGGCAGCATCGGGGCCAAGAGGGGAGATGGAGGGACGAGGGGGAGGGAATTTTGCAGTCGACTTCAAAATTGGATTGAGGGACAGAGATCATCGGGGGAAAGGGGGGAGGCGGAGGGACGAGGGAGAGGAGAGCATGAGCACAACACCGTCAACCACCACCTTGTCATGGTAACACATACCACCACATATCACCACATATCACCACATATCACCACATATCACCACATAACACCACATACCACCCCATAGCACCACATAGCACCACAAGTCACCACATATCACCGCATAGCGTAACACTTCGCTTATGATGGCATGCGGAATGGGTGCACACCACCCCACACGCACATCACCCCACGTCACCGCACACCACCACACATCACCTGGCTCATGATGGCATGCGGCATGGGCGGCAGGTCAATCTTGACCCCTGCAAGCGCAACGGAGATGGAGAATGCATACATCTCCCGCACCCACCTGTGATAGTTGGGAAGAGGAGTTGGAAGGTGGGAGAGGGTGCGATGATGACACATTGAGTGCAGGGGACATGGAGAAAAGAAACCACGCATCTCACGGATCCACTGGGAATGGTGGAGTGGAGCAGAGAGGAAAGCCTTTCCTTATGTCGCAAGCTCTGCTGAGTCCCTTCTGTGTGCCCCACACTTTCTCACCCAAATCACTCCCTCGACTCGAACCATACCACACAAACACATCCGAATTTCTACTCCAAGTCACCACCCATCTGCCGACCCACCCACCCACTCACCCGAACCGCTCCTTGCTCTCCGCGTTCCCTTCGATGCCTGCTGTCACGTTCACCCATATGGGCACCACTCGCCTGAGAGTGGCAAGTGGGCAGACCAGGGGACGAAAGGAAAGAATGGGAAAGAGAGAGAAAGCCTAGAAGCTGCTCCGAAATTTCTTGTATGCCTGCTGTCACGTTCACCCATATGGGCACCACTCGCCTGGGGTGGGGAGGTTGGGAGGAGAGGAGAAGAGTGTTGACATGCGAATATGAACATGAGCATAAGATTTGAGGTGAACATAAACATGAATCTGAATATGCAGATACGAATTTGGTCTGGTAATAGTATGAATATGAATCAGAATGTGAGTGTGAACATGACTTCACTTAGCACTCACATCACGTCGTCATAATCCATGACAGTGGGGGCATTGCCAGTCCTTGGGACGTAGGAAAATTGAGTCGACAGGGAAATGCCCAGACACACACACCCACACCCGGCAGCACTCACACCATCTGGTATCTTAAATGACTCACACCTAGCACTCACATCATGTCGTCATAACGCATGATAGTGGGGGCATTGCCAGTCCTTGGGACGCGTTCAATTCGGTACGGCTCCGGGTAGTACCTGCAAGTAACACACATGGAACAAGGAGACTTTTAAGTCGTCTCAAAAGTACGGCTCCGGGTCGGGTAGTACCTGTAAGTAACAACACACGTATACATACATACAAGAGTTACAAATAAAGCGTTACAGAATAATCATAGTAATAAAGTCTTTGTGTATCACGCAAAACAAAATCCGAATGGCAATGTAGAAGAACTATGGTGAGATAAGATAATAAGGGATGCGGTTTTGCAAATAAGACGGCTGAATGGACAGACAATGAGAAACCAGGTCGTGGTGCTGATTACCATGACGTTTGCCTGCTGGTTGTGTTTGAGAATTCTCGAGGTTGTGTTTGAGAATTCTCAAAAACAACCAGGTCGTGGAAGATTACCATGACGCTTGCCTGCTGCACTGCACTGCACGTGCACCATGCCGGACAAATGAAGCGATGGAAAATCATGTGAATTTTGCTTGCCTGCGCATGAAGGGCAGTAGGTTGGGGTCCTGAGGCGCGATGTAGTCAAAGGGGAACCCCAGCGCCCTGCCTGCCGGGGGGATGGTGACGGGCCTGCAGAGGAGAAAAGCGGTATAGGCGAGTGGAAGGCTTTTGAGACGTCTCGAAAAGCGGTACAGGCGAGTGGAAGGGGAAGGGAACAATGAGTTAGCAGGAGGTCAGGGTCTTGCCGGGCGATGTAGTCAAAGGGGAACCCCAGCGCCCTGCCTTCCGGGAGGGGAGGGTGGATTTGGGAAGGGAGGGGTGGAGGAAGGGTGGGGTTGGTAAGCGAGACAATGGATTGGCAGCGGTTTGGAGTCTTGCAGTGCAATGTAGTCAAAGTGGAAAACCAGCGCCCTGCCTGCTGGGGGGATGGAGACGGGCCTGTGATGCGGAGGATTGAAGCGTAAGGCAGTGTGGTGGGGAGGGATGGGGAGGGGAACAACAATAGGTTGCCAGAAGGTCAGGGACTGAGTCGTCGGGGGACGCCCAAAGGCCTTTTGGCGGGGAGGCAGGGGTGGAAGGGAGTGAGGGGAAGAATGGCTAGGGACTTGTGCGCTTGGGGGGGGGGAGGAGGCATGTAGTCAAAGGCGCTGGCAGATGAAGGCATGCCCACAGGCTTATCATTGGTCCCATTCTCAACCCTAAACCCTAGACCCTGATAGCCTCGTTATAAGCTCACTTGACAAAGATATAGTCGGTTTCGATCATGAAGATCCACTCGCCCTTCACATCCCCCGACTCCAGCCACTGCTGGATGGCAAAGGGGCGGCTTGCCACCGGGTACTCGCACCACGTGTCACACGTGGGGTCTAGAGGCTTCACTCGAACCTGGGGGAAGGAATGGAGAGATGGAAAAAAAGAAAGTAGGGGACGGAGTGAGAAAGGGCGGCTTGCCACATGGTACTCACACCACGTGTCACACGTGGGGTCTAGAGGCTTCACTCGAACCTGAGGAAGGAAAGGAGCAATGGAAGAGAGCAAAGAAGCAAGTACAGGATGGAGTGAGAAGGGGCGACTTGCAACAGCACACCTTGCACCATATATCACATGTGAGGATCAAAGGCTTCAGATGAGGATTGGTTGGAGGCTTCACATGTGTCATTCTCCTCCCCAGCCACGGTATGGGATTTATTTAGAATTCTAAAACAATCCCCTCAAATGTATCACACTCCTCCCCAGCCATGGTATGGTAGCTGGGGAGGATGTCCACTCCCCCACCCCCCCCCTTCTCCTCCCCCACTCCCCCTCTATCATACCGTGGGCATGACATCCATCAGGGCGTCGTCTGCTGACCGGTGCAGCACATGCACATGCACATGCACATGCAGCACATGCACATGCAGCATGCCCTTCCCCCCTATCGTACCGTGGGCATGACATCCATCAGAGCATCGTCTGTCGATCGGTGCAGCATGAGCCATGCACCCCCACTCTACCAAGCGAAACCGCATTTCAACCACCTCCACCCCTATCGTACCGTGGGCATGACATCCATCAGAGCATCGTCTGTCGAGCGGTGCAGCACGCGAGTGAAGTGCTTCATGTCACTGCCGGGTTGACCCGCCACCTGACAGGGTGGTTAGGGGGAGAAATGGGAGGACGTGGAGGAGAGAGGATGGGGAGGCGATGGGGGAGAGGGCGGAGAACACATATGAGCGACAGAGCACCTCTCGCCCCTGCCTCTTCTCCTGTCGAGTGGTGCAGCACGCGAGTGAAGTGCTTCATGTCACTGCTGGGCTGACCCGACCCGCCACCTGATGGGGTGGAGGTGATGGAGGAGAGGGCGGAAAACGCATATAAGAGACAGAGGGACCCCTCAACCCTGCCTCTACTCCTGTTTCTTGTCGCAGCACGCGAGTGAAGTGCTTCATGTCACTGCCAGGCTGACCCGCCACCTAATGGGGTGGAGGTGATGGGGGAGAGGGCGGAAAACGCATAGAAGAGACAGAGGGACCCCTCAACCCTGCCCTTACTCCTGTTCCTTGTTGCAGCACTCGAGTGAAGTTCTTCATGTCACTGCCAGGGAGACCCGCCACCTGATGGGGTTGGTTGGCGAGGGGCGGTAGGAGAAGGAAAGGTGGGGGAGGGGTGAAGGGCGAAGGCAGTGCCGCAGTGGGAGAAGGACAGACAGAAAGACCTACAACAAGTCACCGACTCACGCATGATCCGTGATTGCCAGTCACCGCATAAGGAAACCCGTTACAACATTTGAATCGCCTCACAAGTCACCAACTGACCTGCAGGTACGTCTAGTACATGATCCGCGACTACCAGTTCATACATAAGGAGACTCGTTATAGCCTCTAATCCGCCTCACAAGTCACCGACTCACCTGCAGGTAAGTGTAGTACATGATCCGCGATTGCCAGTTCATATAAGGCGACCCGTTACTAGTCAGCATCACGTGAATAGCATTTTCCCGCCCGCCTTTCGCCCCCTCTCCTCTACCACCCTCCCCTCCTCTCGTTTCCCTTGCTCCTTCCCCTCCTGCATTGCTGCTCCCTTTGCTGCTGCTCCTGCTGCTGCTGCCTCGCAACAGACGGACGTCGTCAAACGAGCCACGCCTGGGGAAAACGGAGCAAGGGGAACAGGCAGAGGAGGGAGCAGACAGGATCGCGAATGGGGTAAGCGCGTGCATTGTTGCTGCCCCTGCTGCTGCCCCTGCTGCTGCCCCTGCTGCTGCCCCTGCTGCTCCCCCTGCTGCTGCTGCTGCCAGTATGGGAGCCTCGCAACAGACGGGCGTCGTCGAACGAGCCACGCCTGGGGAACGCGGAGCCGGGGGAAGGGATAGAGGAGGGAGCAGGCAGGGAAGAGAATGGGGTAAACGCATGCGTTGCTGCTTCAACTGCTGCTGCTGCCAGTATGGGAGCCTCGCAACAAGCTTACGCGGTCGAACGAACCACGCCTTGGAACCAACACTGAGGGAGGAGGCGGGAGGGGAGGCGCATGGTTCCGGGAAGTAACACTTCGGCCGAATAGGGACAGATTTTGCCAACCACCTGTGACAATTCTGGTTGCCCATTCACTTGATTCAAGGACCACCTTAAAGCCTACCTTCTCGCCTTCCCACGCAGGCACACGCAGACTCACTAGCCTTCTACCGTCTGGCCGTCTAACCACACCAGCTAGCCGTCTAGCCGCACAAGCAGCAATAGCTGCACGACTGGCCGTCTAACCGTCAAGCAGCATTAACCGAATGGTTGTCTGGCCGTCCAGTCGTTGAGCCGTTGGCATGCAGACAATTCATTCGCAACTCAAAAAATTCGCGCACCTTCCGATGGCATGAAGACGTCGGTAGTGCTCGCGTGGGCGGGAGCAGAAGCTGATAATGAAGAGGCCAATAACGAGTATGATGATCGCTCGAGTCGTCGGCCCGTGCGCGACTTGCCTGCGAAGGCCTCTCATGGCTGGCGACGACTCTTAACGAATCCCAATTAGGCTGTGTGTGGTTATAGCGAGGATTGATCAGGAGGATACTTTGGGTGCCTAGAAAATGCCGACGTGTACTCCGGTACACCCAGACTTGCTTCTATAATGAAGTTTTCTGCTCGAATGCGATAAGAAACGGCCTGGGAAGATCGTCTCCTGGACTTTCGAATTCGAAAGAGCGTGTGATTCACACTCGCAAGGCAGGCAATGAGCTGAAAACAATATCATTCCCAGTTCGCAAAGTACGTTATTCAAGACGGCTAAACAGCGAGGTAAGACGGGAAAACAACTATTAGAAAAGGGGAAAATGACAAGCGCAGTCAATCACTAGAGAAGTACGCCAACTGCGGCTTGCCAGCTCCGACGCTCGCGCTCGGTTGGCTTGCTAGCTTCCTGGACCAGCAGCCATTGTTCAGTGACCTACGCGGATTATTAGTGATCCTGCACCGGGACTATGACTGAGGGAGGATGGACTGGAGATGTGAGGGTCTCGAGAACCGATTCGTACCCAACGTTAACTTTTGATAACCATCTCAATCCCACAAAACCTGGATTCGCCGTGCGTGTGCCCTCGGGAACACCGAAGCACAGGTGGGATCTGGTTGGGTGTGTTCTGGGAAGATGATGTTCGATATTGGGAGTGCGGTTTAGGCCGTACAGATCTGATCGTCGTGTACCGGCAGAACAGTGAAGATGACATGCAGTTCATATAATAATACGATTTACTATCAGAAGCATGTAGGGTAATTTTCATGCTGGCGAGTAAGGGAAGTCAAACTAGCATCGAAAAACTTTCCCGCAGTCGAAACAGCGGAAGACTCATCCAGATATCCTACCATGTATTCACGCCCATAAGAACTGACGTGCAAGTTCATCTGCCATTTTCATCTGCAAGTTCATCCCACCTTCCCCTCCTCCAACCCACCCTCCCCAGCAGCAGCAGCAGCAACTTTCTCACACCCAATCTTACCTCCAATCAACCCACTCGCTACCTCCATTCTCCACCCCTCTTCCCTGCACGAGCAATCAACGGTCCCAAATCGACCGTGGCGGGCCCTCGGGTCCCCCTCCTCTTATCATCCCCAGCAGCAGCAGCATCACACAGCCGAGCCAGCACGTCTGGGAAAGGTTCGTCTATTGCTGTCAGCTGCAGCTGCTGCCGCTGCACCACGAGAATGCGATGCCCTGCCTCCTTGGCACTTGAGTAGAGATCCTGAAGAAAACAGACAGACAGACAGACAGACAGACAAAGAGAGAGAGAGAGAGAGAGAGAGAGAGAGAGAGAGAGAGAGAGAGAGAGAGAGAGAGAGAGAGAGAGAGAGAGAGAGAGAGAGAGAGAGAGAGCATGGGAAGGAGGGAGGCGCAGCAGGTAAAGAATGGTCAACAACCTTCAGCTGTAGATGTTGCCGCTGCACCACGAGAATACGGTGGCCTGCCTCCTTGGCACTTGAGTAGAGCTCCTGCTATGGATGGTACAAAAATGGGAGACAGGAGGGAGGGTGTGGGGGAAAGGGTGGTGGGGTGCGAGGGAGAAAGTAAGAACGGTGTGTGAATCAGTGAGCAGCCATAACCACACCAACTAGCTGAGCTGCCCTTTGAAACATAGAATAAAAGGGCGCAAGGTTCGATGAAGGACTGCAGAAATACATTAGACAAACCTTCTACTGAGGCGTCTCAAAACTCGAAATAAATGCAGAAAGAAGAAAACTCAGCCCACCTTGGGAGAGCATGGAACAGCTTTCACTTCCACAGCCACACCAGCAACTGCCTCAATTCTCTCCTCCTCATCACCCCCCTCTTCCTCTCCTTCCAGCTCCTCTGGGTGCGCCAGCAGCCACACCCGCAGCACCTCACTGAACCGCGCTGCATCCACCACGTCTTCAAACCCCACCACTATCCATGCGTCCTCTGCTACTGCTGGCCCAGCTGCCCCAGCAGCAGTATCCCCGCTATAAACACCCTCAGTAGAGTAGGCAGTGGCAGAACCCCAATCAGGGGGGAGCTGGAAGGAGTAAGGCACCCTCTGCACTCTCTGCCCCTCACTGCTGGTGCCGTTACTGCTGCTGCTCCAACGCATTATCATCACAACCTGGAAAGACGGAAAGAAAGAAGGAAAGAGAGAAGGAAAGAAAGAAGGAAAGAAAGAAATACGCAGTCAGGGGAGGGGTTGGAAGGAGTATGGCACTCGCTGCCGTTGCCCCTCACTGCCTCTCACTGCCACACCGCTACCGCTAAACCCTAAACCCGAAACCCTACCGCTGCTCCAACACATAATCATCACGACCTGGGGAGGGAAAAAACAGCACGGGAAGGCGAGTTCAGTAAGGGTTTGGGAAGAAGGGAGAGGAGACGGGCAAAGGTTTTAATGGCTGCAACTAAACGTGATAGTTGATTAATATGAACAGCTTTTGAGGCGCCTCAAAAGTGAAGTCGACTTTTAGAACTCGGTTGGGATAAATATAAATGCAATTGAAATCCACAACTGAAATCCAATCAAATACAATCTGAACAAAACAGATCATATCAATCACTCACCCACACTGCCTGCAGGTCAAGCCACCACAGCCGGTCCAGGTCCGGCCGAACCACCCCTCTCCGCCGAGCCTCCTCCTCCTCCGCATCCCGAGCCTGCTCCAAATACTTCTCCGCCACAGCCTCAGCTCCAAACCTCTCCTTCTCCTCCCGAACCTTCTCGAGGAAACTTTTCACCGCTGCCCGCTGCTTCGGGTCGCCCCCTTCCCTCCCTGCCGCTACAACCTGTGAGAGAGTCGGGGCAGAGTTAATTTCTTCCTCTGAAAGCCACTTGGGAAGGTCTTTGCCTAGCTGCTGAATCACCTCCTTCACATCCGGATCTCTCTCCTCTTCATACCTTGCTCTGATATCCTCCGCCCACTGCTTTGTGTTGCTCCACCCTTCGTCACCACTCCCCACCGCTCTGCCTGCCCTCCCTGCCTGTGTCTCCTCTAGCGACCAGGTCTGGCGACCAATCATGCCTTTACTAGAGCTCACCACCACACTCTCTCCCCCTTCCCATCCCCCACTCCCACTACTCACCACCACACCCTCTCCCCCCTCCACTCCCCCACTCCCACTACTCACCACCACACCCTCTCCCCCCTCCATTCCCCCACTCCCACTACTCACCACGACACTCTCCCCTCCCTCCCCTCCCCCACTCTCATCACCCACAGCCATACTTTCGCTTTCCTCCGCACCCCCATCATCAATAAACCGGTTTGCATCAGAAGCATTCACATACTGCGAAACCGCCAGCACTAGCAGCTCGTCTGTAGCGCCGTCACTTGCTGCAGGGACGTTGGTTGCTGTAGCAGTGCCGTTGCCTGCTGGTTCTGCTGATGCTGCTGATGCTGCTGCAGCGATCTCCCCCTTACTGCTCTCCTTTCTCTCTCCTCCCCTCAACCGCGGCACCACCATATCCATCGGGTCGCTCACCGAAATGCCATCTGCAGGGGAAGGGGAATGAGAAACAGAAAAACGGGAGAGAGCAAGGGGCAATAGGACTGAGAGGAATCACCTCTCCCCTTCCCTCATCCGCGGCGGCACCACCATATCCATCGGGTCGCTCACAGAAATGCTGTCTGCAAGAAGAAAGGAGAAAAGAGCAGGGGGGAGGGAGAGGGCGAGGAGCAATAGGAATGAGAAGCATCCCCTCTCTCCCCTCCTCTCATCCGCGGCGCCACCATATCCATCGGGTCACTCACAGAGATGCCGACTGCATGGGAGTGTGGAAGTTGCGGGATGTGGGTGATGGGAGGTGGGGCAGGGGGGAAAGACTGACAGCGACCACCTCTCTCTCTCTCTCCCTACCATCCCCTCCTCTCATCCGCGCGGCATGACCCTATCCATCGGGCCCTCCTACCTACCTTCTTTCACTCTCACTGCGACAAACACACACACATTCATTCCACACGCACTCACCTCGGTTGTACTGATGATTCTCCACCAGCTCAGACACTCCGTCCTCCTTATAGGCATCCTCTTAACTACCACCATCCTCCTCCCCATACAGCCTCTTGAGCGCGTCAAAGAACGTCTCCAGCCTAGCAACTCACCTCGGCCATAGTTCAAATTCTCCACCAACTCAGACACTCCGTCCTCCTTATAAGCGTCCCCCTTACTGCCACCACCATCCTCCCCATACAGCCGGTTCAGCGCATCAAAGAACGTCTCCTGCTCCTCCTGGGTCAGCCCGTGCATCGAGTCTCTCCCTCCCTCATCGTTCAGCATCACCCGCGCCACCAGAGTCACCAGCCGCTCATCTTCCACCCACCACACAGCCCCACCACCCCCATAAGCAGCACCACCAGCACTGCCAGCACCAGCAGCAGCACCAGCACCAATACCAGCAGCCCCAGCAGCCGCTGCTGCTGCCGCTGCTCGCTGCCTTACTCTTCTCTTTGCATCCTCTAGCTCCCGCTGCTGCCTCTCTGCCTGCGCCTGCTGCTGCCTGCCTGGTCCCTCCTCTGCCCTCTGACCATCGCTTTCCCTCTGTCTCTCCTCTACGCTCTGCTCCTTTATTCCCCTCTGTCCGATGTCCCCTTCTCCCAAAGCTGCTGCTGCTCCTGCTACAGCTGCTGCCACTTCTGCTGCTCCCGCCTTGCCAGCAGAGGTGCTTCCTGCTACAACTGGACTCGTTACAGTGTCACCCGTTACAGTAGCGCCCTCTAAAGTGTCACTTGCTACAGTGCCTCTGGGCAGCGATGTAATCACTCTTACTCTGCGCCTCCTCCTGCCTTCGCCTGCTCCTTCTGCTACCCCTGCTGCTGCTGCCCCTGCTCCTTCTGTTGCCCCTGCCCCTGCCGCTGTTGCTGTTGCCCCTGTTGCTGTTGCCCCTGCTGCGGCTGGTGTATCGTCAGCACTGGCAGCACCAGCAGCAGGAGTAGCAGCAGCAGCAGCGACGTCAGGAGGGGAAGATGGGAGAGAGGTGATGATTCGAGCTCGTGCTCTTCTTTCACTCTTGCTGCTGCCACTGCTGCTGCCGCCACTTGCTGCTGCTGCTTCTGAAGCTGTTACCAGTTTTGTTGCTCCTGCTGCCTCCCCTGGTGTTACCCCTCCTGCTATCCCTGCCCCTACCCCTGCCGCTGTTGCTGCTGCCGCTGCTGCTGCCCCTGTTGCAGCTGCCGCTGTTGCTGCTGCTGCTGCATCTCCCCCAATCACTGCACTAAACCCCGCCGCACCCCCTCCTCCCACCTTCCCACCCAGCACAACCGCACACGCCTCCTCCCACACCGCATCCAACACCTGCTGAGTCACCACCTCGCCCCGCCTGCGCCTCTCCACCAGCAGCCTCTGCATCTCAGCACTCACCTTCCTTGCTCGTTCCTTCTCCTCCCTCTCCTCCCTCTCCTGCCGCCTCACCAGGTCTGCACTCCTGCGAATCTCAGCCATTGCTGCCTGTCGCCTCTGCTCCTCTGTATCCTGCTGCTCCTCCCCCTGTCCTCCCTTCTTCCCCCCCTCCCCCTGCTCTCCTTCCACCCCCTCCACTCCCTCCACTCCATTCTCTCCCTTCTCCCCTTCCTCTCGCTCTCTCCCCTCCCCTCTCTCCCTTACCTCTGCACTAATATCCACCACAGTACCCCCTCTCTCGCCCCCCCACGCCCCCTCCCCCCTTCCCATACTCCCCACACCCTCCCAATCCCCCCCTACTAGCACATCCACCTTTCCGTTGATCCCCCTCACCTCCCTTCCCTCTCCCTCATAAACCCCGAACCCTGCTTCTGCCCTTCCCCTACCATCCTCCCAATCCCTCACCTCGCTCCCACCAATCCCTCCCAACTCCTCTCCACCACTCTCAACCGCCTCCCCGTCCGCCCATTTCCCCTTGAACCTCTCTGCTCTCTCTCTCTCCATCCTCTCCTGCTCTGCCCTCCTCCTCCACCCTTCCACCTTTTTCTCTTTCATCTTCTTCCTCTCCCAGTCCTTCCAACTTATTCCATCCTCCTTATTGTCAGCCTCCTTACTCGTTACAAGTCCTTTCCCCTGCTCCTGCAGCCCCTCTTTCTTTTTCTCTGCCTTGCCGCCCGCTCGTCCTCCGATCCACGCCACTGTAGCAGCAGTAACGACAAAACCAGCCGCCCACAGCCACCCTCCAGCCGGCAAAGGGGAGTTCCAAATATCGCCCCCTCTCGGCCCATTAACCTCCCCTGCTGGCGTCGCGACCTCAGCCACTAACCCTTCGCCACGTGGCACCTCTTGACTCCCTTGACCCAACGTGGGAGCGGAAGCTTCGGAGGGCCCTGCAGGAGCAGTGACACGGGCGCGTGAGGAAGCTTCCTGGATGGTCTCAGTCGAAGCAGTAGGAAGGACGGAGGAGTTGAGAGGGATCGAGTCAGGGGGAGGGACAGGGGCAGGGGCAGAGGCGGAGGCAGGGGCGGTGGAGGAAACAGGGGGGGAAGCGGAGACAACGGCGGAAGCGGATACAGGGGCGGAGGCGGAGGCAGGGGCGGAAGCGGAAACAGGGGCGGGGACAGTGGCTGAAGCGGAGACAGGGAGGGACTGCTTAGGAACGGGCGCAGCAGCAGCAGGAGCAGGAGCAGCAGGGATGGTTGTAGCAGCAGGGACGGTTGTAGCAGCAGGGACGGTTGTAGCAGCAGGGACGGTTGTAGCAGCAGGGACGGCAGCCGTCTTTCCCCCGCCCGTCTTCCCCTTCCCCCCTTCCCCGTGCAGCCGCCGCAGCCGCCACTGCCCCCCCCGGCCCTTCTTGTCGCGCTGCCACTCGCCGTCGCGCGGACGGCTACGGCCGCTCTGCGCTTCGCTCCTTGAGTCGGACTTTACGTCGCGCCGTAAGCCCGAAGTTGCGCTGCTGCTTCCGCCGCTTCCGCGAGCCGCGGTAGCCACGCCGCCTGTGATTCTAGACTCGTCATTGCGCGCCGCACGTGTGACACTAACGAGGGATGATCGGCCAGTTCGCCTCCTTGAATTGCGGAGATTAAGGGCCACCGATCCGGTATGTAGACCAATAGAAAATATACTCGATCGGCGGGAGGTAAGAATGCTTGAAGCGAGCTCTTTTCGCGGATCGCGGTTCGACCCGTAGCGCCATACCCTTCCGCTGAATGAAGCGCTTAAAGCGCCGGACGAGTGCTGACGTGGCAGTGCTCCTAAAGTCGTCAACTTAGTCGGTCGCGACAATTGCGAAAGTGCGACGGGTGTCGTCGAGGGTTCGCCGAAGGGTGTCGAGGCGATAGGGGAAAGGCGGAGCGCGGAGGAGTGGAGTAGCACAGCCATGCTGTCTTGTTTCTCAACGGCTAAATTTTGTCCGGTTCAGATAGAAATCAGTATGTGAAAACAAGACGAGAGACAACAAGAGAGCAATATCGTGAAAGTCTGGAAATTTAAGAGAAGTTTTTCACGCCTAAATTCGGAGGGAGGTTTCCGAACCCGATCACCAGAAACTGCTAAGAACTATGCGATAGGAGTCTCGAAATATCGCTGGCGTTTTCTCTAACCGCGCGGATCGTCGTCGACGGGAATGGGTGGAATAATCATCTAAAACGCCGGTGGTGGTGCGTCAAATCGAGTGAATGGCGGTCGCAGAAATCAGGAAAAGCGATCTCTCCCTCTCTCTTTTTGAATGAGTTCCCATTCCATACTCATTCAAACCCACGAATGATCCCATCATGGTGCTGTGCACGTAGGTCAAGAAGTGGTCAAGACTTCGACGTTAGGGGTTTTAGGTTTCCCGATGCGTAACCACAGTATACAGTGTGTAAGGAATTCTAAATCCTTCTTGCAGTTAGTTCTCAGCGAGTACATCCCGAGGCCCACGCGCGAGCTGGTTCGGCCTACTATTCCGCCCCAAACCACTTCCGAGACGCCCCCGACACCAATAGACACACTTCCGAGCCTTATCTTCCCGACCTCCCCGCCTAGCTATGATTCCCCTATTAAATCCCGTCGCTTTCATTGTATCGTCAGGCTTTGAATCACTGTCCCGATATTCGTTTACTTTGCACGCTATGTAATTTAGGCCCCCAGAAGTCAGCTAAATTTCGCTGATATGCCTACAAAAACTCTGATATTTATGCTGATTTTTCAGCTTTTTTTTCAGAGTGTACTCTGATCCATTCGTGTTTCAGCGAGGACCTACGCGGAAATTGACTATGCGTGATTTTCGCTCTGCCGTAATTAGCGGTCCATTTGCAGTTTGCGTGAGCCATTCATTCTCCCTCCACAACTGTTCTTTGTGTTCAAGCACACAAGTGTTCATTCCGACCAACCACAGCAATCAGTAGTGTCCAATCATAGTGGAGTGTTCAGACTCCGGGCCAACATCATAGACATGCAAATTAGTATGGTGACCCTATGCAATTGTATGCAAAACCGTCAATACCCCAGCTTTGGAGGTAATGACATATTGCCTCAAAAGCACAATTCTGTTTAATTTAACCACTGATTTCTACCTCGCTTAGCTTAGCGCTAAACTATGATTTCTTCGGGCAACCGATTCTGCCAGATGAGCAATACTGTTCACTACACCCTGAGAAGAAACTAGGAATGAAATGACTAAAGGAAAGTTGGGTACAAAAGCAAACCCTAGAAAACTGTACCCCATATGTGCTACCCCACTATAGCCTACAGTAGCTATGTCATATAAATCTGACACACCCCCATAGGCAAAGTGGGGGAGAACAAGGGGTCACAAGACCAGTCAAGCAAAACAAAACAAGCTCAGGGTGGATCACAAAGTCACCACACATTCCGAGCACAAGTTCAAGGCCACAAGGCCAGTTCACATGCAGGATTGCATATATATATAAGGCTAGACAAGCAAGAGCAGGTGTATGTATATATGCAACAGTACAAGCAAGGTCAAGGGGTGAGCAAGTGAGGCAAGGTAGGCACAAGACCCAGCTGAGTACAGAAGCGCTGATGATCACAAGGCGGAAGTGCCTTGGTGAAGATATCAGCAGTGTTGGCCTCAGAGGCCACGTACGCAAGCCGTAGCTGACCACGCTGCTGTAGCTCACGAGCAAGGAAGTAGCGGAGAGCAATGTGCTTCGTTCTGTGCTCCAGTCTCTGCTCTCGACACAAGGCCAGCATGGCCTTGTTGTCTACGTACAGCACTGGAGGAGAACGAGGCGGCTCTCCGAGGTCAGTCAGCAGGTAGGTGAGCCAGCGAAGCTCCTGTGCAGCCATGGCCCCGGCGTAGATCTCAGCCTCACAACTGGAGCCGAGAACAGAAGACGAGCGGGTAGCCCGCCACGAAACAGAGCCGGAACCAAGGCTGAAGGTGTAACCCTGTGACGACCGCTGCGTAGCCTGGTCGTCAGCCCAAGAAGCGTCTGCGTGCCCAGTGAGGACCACTGGACTCTGCCCTCCAAGCACAAGCCCCATGCCCGACGTACTGCACAAGTAGCGCAACACCCTCTTCGCTGCAGCCATGTGCTCCGGTCTGTGTCTCCCAGGAGCAACATAGCGTGCAAGAATGCTAAGAGGGTATGCAAGGTCAGGTCGTGTGCAGGTCATCAGGTACATGAGGCAGCCAACAAGCTCTGGGTACGGGCCACTCGACTCTACGGACTCATCCGAAGGCAGAGCTGAGAGCGAGTGGCGAGTAGGCAGAGGAGTGGCCTGAGGCGAGGAGTACGTGAAGCCGAAGCGCTGAAGGACCTGCTGCACCATGTGTGACTGAGTCAGGGTAATGGTGCGGCGTGCTCTGTCCCGGGTGATCTGCAAGCCAAGGTAGCTGCGCAGTTCACCCAGGTCTGTGCACGTGTGTCTCTTCTGCAGCTCGGACTTCACGTGGGCGAGTCCAGCAGTGCCAGCTGTGGCAAAGACCAAGTCGTCGACGTACACGAGGATGTAGAACGGCGGCAAAGAAGTGTCGGTGCGCAGAAACAGCGACGGGTCGGCAGTAGAGGGAGCAAACCCAAGAGCCGCAAGTGTAGTCCTCAGTGTGTCGTGCCACTCACGCGGTGCCTGGCGGAGACCGTAGACTGGCCGCGGGAGGCTCCACTGGGTGCCAGGAGGAAAGGACCCAGTGAAGCCAGGTGGGCGACGCAGCCAGATCTCCTCGTGCAGGCTGCCCTGCAAGAAAGCAGTGCTGAAGTCAAGAGAGTGCAGCTCGTAGTCGCGGTGAGCAGCTATGTGCAGCAGTACCCGAAGAGTGGTCATCTTCGGGGTGGGAGAGAAGGTCTGAAAGTAGTCAACTCCCTGCCGCTGACTGAAGCCACGAGCCACGTAACGCGCCTTGAAGACAGGCGGAGAACCCGGCGGCCGCTTCACCCTGAAAATCCACATGCCACTGACGATGTTCGCCCCAGGCGGGGGAACCTCGTCAACGTAGGTGCCTGTGGACTTCCAGGAAGCCATCTCTGCGTCCATAGCTGCCTGCCACTGAGAGGAGTAGGGACCCTCTATCGCCTCCGCGTAAGAGCGCGGAGTCGGGATGTCAAGTGCATCCGGGTCTCCCTCAGGGGTAAGCAGTACGGACACGAGATGAGGTGAAGCAGCAGCCAGACACTGGAACTCCTCCTGCCTGTCCTCAAGGACGTCCGTGCCAAGGGCACACTCACCCCCGACGGACGGAGGACAGACAGACTCAGACTCAGCAACAAGACTAGCAGCGTAGTCTAGACGACAGCGAGCAGCAAATTCGACGAGCTCAGCAACTAGGGCAGACGCAGCAGTGGACTCAAAGGAAGGGTCAGTGACAACAGTAGCAAGGAGACGCGTGACAGTCGGACTGGCAGCACGAAGGGAGTCCGACTCCGGGTCAGGAAGAGCAGGAAGAGAGGACTCAGGAGGAGAAGGCAAAGGGGCACGCAGAGGAGCAGTGGACGGACGCAGAGACATACGGTGCGTGCCAGGGACAGGAGGAGGACGCTGACGCGAACCACGACCACCAGTGCGAGCAGCACGGAAAGGCGACGCAGGGCGAGACGCAGGCTCACGACGCTCAGTAAGACCTCCAGTAGGACCAGTGTAGGGAGAAGGAGCGGGCAGTGGGGAGGCCGGCTGTAACTGTAACTGTGACGGGACAGGCTGTGGACACTCTAAGGGAGGAGGAGGACCAGTAGAAGGCGGGAGACCAAGAACCTGCTGAAGGAGCGGAACGAAGTCCGGCCGAGGCCGCGCGGCGACTCCAGACACAGCAGGGACAGCACCAGTACCCCCAGCGGCAGCACCAGCACCAGCAGCACCTCCAGCTCCAGTACCTCCAGCAGCACCAGTAGCACCCCCAGTAGGACCGCCTCCAGGACCGACAGCAGTAGCCTCAGCGCCAACACCCTCAGCAGCTCCAGCTCCAGTCGTACCCGCAGGCCCAGCAGCTCCAGTACTCCCAGTACGAGCACCTCCGGGACCCGCGGCACCAGCACCCTCAGCAGCCGAAGAACCTCCAGCTCCAGCAGCATGCCTCCAGCGCCGGGCAAACCACTCGCGCAGCTCCTGTGGAGAGAGTGGCTCCCGCCAAGACGAAGCACCCGGAGAACCTCCAGGCTCAGCACCGCCAGACGCCACACGAGCAGGCCCAACTCCCTCAGGCTCCGCACCCCCAGGCTCAGCACCTCCAGGCGTAGCACCCCCAGGCTCAGCACCCCCACGCTCAGCACCCCCAGTAGTAGCACCCCCAGGCTCAGCACCCCCAGGCTCAGGACCCCCAGTAGTAGCACCCTCAGGCTCAGCACCCCCAGGCGTAGCACCCACACGCTCAGCACCCCCAGAGTCAGCACCCCCAGGCTCAGCACCCTCAGCAGCACCAGAGTCACCAGTAACCTCGACAGGCTCGACTGCGTCTACCTGGGACACACCTGAAGGGGCAGGACCCTGAGGGGGGAGGGGGTCTACCGGGGGGGGACCTGGCACAAGGAAGAGCGGTGGCGGGGGGAGGGACGGAGTGCGGTAGGGGAAGAGGCGGTAGTAGGGGACCGACTCGTCAAACGTGACGTCCTGGGAGGACAGAACACGGCGAGAGGTGGGGTGGTAGAACTGCCACCCTGGCGCGTCAGGGGGGAAGCCAAGGAAGACGCAAGGAGCAGCACGAGGGGACAGCTTGTCCGCAGACAAGTCGCGGACAAACGCCCGAGATCCCCAGACACGGAACGCAGACGCATCGCCAACCTTCCCCGTCCACAGCAAAGCTGGGGAGGTCTCCGGCATGGAGACCCTGGGGTGAAGGTTGATCTGATGCGCCGCGTACCGAACCGCAAACGGCCACAGAAAATGGGGGGCAGCCGCATGCATCATGGACGTACGGGCGACGTCCATGACCATGCCAATGCGGCGCTCAGCAATCCCATTTTGCTGTGGAGAGTCCGGAAGCGTGAAGGTCTGGCGGATGCCTCGTGCACGACAGTAGGCTCGCAGAAGGCCAGAGGAGAACTCTCCACCTCTGTCAGAGTGCAGACGCAGAACAGGAAAGTCCGAGCCGAAGCTCTGCCTGAGCTGGAGACGAGCTGCGCGGATCCAGTCGATCAACACCTCAGTGACATCACCCTTGCTGCGCAAGGGGAAGACTGTGGTGTAACGCGAGTAGTCGTCAACCACCAGCAGGAAGTAGCGCTCGTGACCCTGTCCACGGACGCGGGCCGGGCCCCACACGTCCATGTGAAGCGTCTGCAGCGGGGCCTCTGTCGGAGGAAACTGGGAGGAGTGAGGGGCAGCCCTCTGCCGCCCCTCGACACAGGGGACGCAGGTAGGGCCAGGCCCCGGAGGAAGGGGAGGGAGGGACCGGGGAAGACCAGAGACAAGGACACGGGAGGCCATGCCTCGGAGACGAAGCAGGGAGGGGTGACCAAGGCGGTGGTGCCAGAGGAGAGTCTCGTGAGACAGGAGGCGACACGAACAGGGGGCAGACTCAGGACCAGACCTGGACGCTGCAGCAAACACCTGACCCGACGCAGCTACCTGACCAGACGCAGTGACTGGAGGAGACGCAGTGGTCAGTGTGTACAGGCTCGACCCCGGCCGACGTGTAAACGTGGCCAGGTGTCGGCCTGTCCGAGCGTCCGTGCAGTGGGTCACCCGCTGACTCGCAGGAGTGAACTGGTGAACCCCCGCATCCTGTAGGTCAGCACCACTCACCAAGTTCGTAGAGAACGAGGGGAGGTAAAGACCAGACAGGGTGCCAGAGGGGGCCGCCGGACACGGGAGGACAGTGGAGAAGTGAGCAAGGACAGGACCCCCAGAGGGGTCTGCCAGAGAGACTGCAACTGGCCGGCCAAGCGGCGTGAGTCTGGTGCGGTCTCGAAAGAAGGAGCGAGAAGCCCCCGAGTCAAGGGTGAAGGTGTGGGAGGCCGAAGTCGACGCAGAACCTGAGAGAGCAGACTCACCAGCACCTGAGGGAGCAGACGCACGAGCACCTAGAGCAGCAGCCTCGCTAGCACCTAGAGCAGCAGCCTCACCAGTACCTAGAGCAGCAGACTCAATGCCCGGGTCGGGCGGAAAACACCGGTAACAGTCACCCTCATCACTAATAGTCACAGTATACATGGCAGCAAGAATAGCATCAAAGTCAAGGTCAAAGACAGCTACACCCGCCCTAGACAGCTCACCCCAGCGGGGGATCTCAGTGGCCTCAGGGAACTGGTGATGCCAAGCGTCCGTCAGGCGGCCAAAGCAGCGCTGGGTGGAGTGCGCACCCCAGCACTGCTCACCCGCGCGGTCTCCGATGCGTAGGACGTAGGTGCACGGACCAGTACCCCCACCCCGCTGACGTGCAGCGTACCACTCACGGAGCTGCTGAGGGGGGGGGATGTCACGAGTGCGCTGCTGCTGCTGCTGCTGCTGGCGCTGACCACCACCGGAGCCGACCCTCTGCGCAGCGCCACCCCGACCAGCTCCACCTCCTCCGCCGCCGCCTCCTCCACCGCCGCCACCTCCGCTCCCACCGCCGCCGCCGCCGCCGCCTCCGCCTCCACTGCCGCCACCGACACCTCCACCCCCGCCACCACCCCCACCGCCACCCCCACCCCCTCCACCGCCTCCACCGCCGCCTCCACCGCCCCCGCTAGCTCCTCCAGTGCCCCTGCCCCCCTTGCCCTTGCCAGGGCGGCGTCTCCCGCTAGGGGTAGACGCCGCACCGACCGACTCAAGCCCAACGAGGTCGGCCGCAGCAGCAGAGGCAACAGAGGGCAAAAGGGGGGAGGGGGAACACCCCTCAAAGATGGGGGTGCGAGGGTCACCACGAGAGGCTCCTACAGCTACTATGCTCTTTTCTGCTGCTAGGAGGGCCTTCTCGAGGAGGTCAACGGTGAGAGTGGTGGGGCAAACTGAGAGGAAGTGGTCCCTGACTACGCGAAGGGAGTCAGGGAGCCGGGTGACTATGTAGTAGAGGGTGATGTACATGGGGGGGGGGTTCTTGGCGCAGAACTCAGCAGGAAGCGCAGCGCGGTAGCGAGTGTCACTAGTGCGGAGGTGCGTAATGAGGTCAGCGACTGTGGGAAAGGCAGCAAGGTCAGGGAAGAGGTACGGTAGCATGAGGCGGCTCAGTGCAGCAGTGGCAGGGGAGGAGTAGCGCGCAACTACAGCGTCGTACAAGGTCTGAGCACTCTTGTACTGGCTAAAGTGCGCACGCTCAGAGGTAGGCAGGTGACGACGCACAGCAAGACGTGCAGCAGCATCGCGAGTGGCCCACTGTGAGCGAACAGTGGCGTCGGCATCAGCAGCAGGGGCAGGAGAGGCACCAGAGGTGAGGTCAAAGAGGGAGAGACCGTCTGCCCTATCGCACTGCAGGAAAAGCTGCAGGTCATCTACCCAGACGTCAAAGTCAATGGCCCGACCCTCAGCGTCAAAAGCGAGGACACTAGGGGTAGCCATGATAGTAGTAGACTAGCAGCGCGAACAGTAGGGTAAGGGCAGTGCAGTGACAGAGGCGCTGCTCTTACCAGACAGGGCGGCTCGGGTGGCTCGGCTGCTCAGCGGCTCGGCAACTCGGCGGTACGGCGGCTCGGCAGCAACAGCGGCTCGGCGACTCGGCGGCTCGGGCGGCTCGGGCGGCTCGGCGGTACGGCGGCTCGGCGGTACGGCGGCTCGGCAGCACGGGCGGCTCAGGTGGCGCGGCGGCTCGGGCGGCTCGGGTGGATCGGGCAGCTCGGCAGCAGCTCGGCGGCGCCGGCGGCTCGGTGGTGACGGCGGGGCCGCGCGGGGAGCAGCGGCGAGGCCGGGTGGAGCGGCGCCGGTAGGGCCGAGGCGCACCGACGGGTGCAGTCAGCGGCGGCAGCAGCTGCGGCCCCGAGGGAGGTGGTGGCGGCTGCTGCTGGCGACGGCTGCGGCTGCTGCTGCAGGGACCGCGGCGGCCGCTGCTGTAGGGACTGCGGCGGCTGCTGCGGTAGGGGCGGTGACGGCGGGCCGGAGGGGGGCGGCGACAGGGCCGCGAGAGGCCGCGAAGGGCGGCGAAGGGGCCGTGAAGGGCGGCGCGAGGGGCCGCGGAGGGCGGCGACGGGCCGTGATAGGGCGGCGCGAGGGGCCGCGGAGGGCAGCGACGGGCCGTAGGGGGGCCGTGAGGGGCCGCGGGAGGGGCCGTAAGGGGCGTAAGGGGCCGCGCGAGGGGCCGTAAGGGACGGCGCGAGGGGCCGTAAGGGGCCGCTAAGGGCGGCGCGAGGGGCCGACGGGCGGCGCGAGGGGCCGTAAGGGGCCGTAAGGGCGGCGCGAGGGGCCGTAAGGGTGGCACGAGGGGCCGTGAGAGGGGCCGCTAAGGGCGACGCGAAGGGGCCGTGAGGGGCCGTGAGAGGGCGCGACGGTAGGGAGGGCACACAGGGCGCGACTCGGGCAGGAGCGAAGCGCGCTCCGGGCAGGAAAAAAAAAATTCGTGGTGGGCCCTAGGAAGTGTTCCCACTAGGGAACCTGCTCGATACCATGAGAAGAAACGAGGAATGAAATGACTGAAGGAAAGTTGGGTACAAAAGCAAACCCTAGAAAACTGTACCCCATATGTGCTACCCCACTATAGCCTACAGTAGCTATGTCATATAAATCTGACACACCCGAACCAAGAAAAAATAAAACCCAATCAGAAAGGGATGCGACACGGGGAAGCATCAACCCTAAAAACAATGTATTTTCCCGTGTTTAGGGTTGATCCCTCCCGGAAATGCGGCCAGGTCCCTAGGGGTTTTATGTTTTTTTCTGCCCTGCCCTAACAACTTCTGGTAGCGTCGTCGTCGTATACTTTCATTCCTACGGAATTTTCCGCTAAATGTATCGTGCACATTTAGCGGAAAATTGTTGCCCGCATGAATCATTAATAGGCGCGCAACGGAGCGCGATAAGAACCACTAAAATACGAAATCGAAAACGCAATCGATTTCTGCACATAGTTCTTCCAGTTTTGTGCTGCGTCAGCTGTTACACAATATTTTGAGTTGCGATACCAGACAAACTTGCGCAGCAGAACTGGGGTATGGGCGGTTTTGCATACAATTGCATAGGGTTACCATGCTATTTTGCATGCCTATGATGTTGGCCCTTCAAACTCCCCTTCACTCCCCTTCAGACCAATCAGAAGTGTCCATTCAGAGTAGACACTCCACACCACAACCAAAATATCCCTCCCCTCTACTCCATACCCACTCGTGTCATGAACCATCTCTTTCTTCCTCTTGGCCCTGTTCGGGAGCATCACAACATGATGATGCACATGAAGTCAGTACCGAGCCTAAACTAATATAACGACAAATAACCACTTGCAAAGTGGTACCGTGTCGACAGCAGGGCAAACAGTATCGACAATTGGATCAACAGTGTCGACAGTTGGACAAATGAACGCAGGTGTGTATAGTCAACATTGCACGTTGAGCATAAAGGACAAAGATCACGGTGCCCCATCACAACCACCTCTTCTTGAAAATGAAAGGGGAAATTATACGCGCAGTCACAATTATGGCCGTATTATCACGTTTGGTCACGGGGTTATCACGGACAGTCACAGTACAGTACTTCGCTATCACGCATGATCACAGCGCTATCACGCTTGATCACTCCTCGCCCCGCAGGGTTATCACGTTTGGTCACTCGTTGAAACGCCCGCCAAAAAGTCGAAACTCTCAAATCTACTGTACAGATTCGGGTAATAATTTATTATTAATGCAGAGTCCGCAAACTATTGTCTGCAGTTATTATTAAAAATAAATAAACTGTACTAATTTGTTGCAAAAGTACCAAACAAAACCATCAATTCTAAGAAACATCATATCTTATCAATCGATTGTGCGCCTGACACTGAACTTCAATGGCCGTAACAAGGACCGAGTATATTTCGACAGTCACATCACGTTTTTCACTACAGACAAAACGCGCGCGAGATAAAAGTACCCGAATCTGTACAGTAGATTTGAGAGTTTCGACTTTTTGGCGGGCGTTTCAACGAGTGACCAAACGTGATAACCCTGCGGGGCGAGGAGTGATCAAGCGTGATAGCGCTGTGATCATGCGTGATAGCGAAGTACTGTACTGTGACTGTCCGTGATAACCCCGTGACCAAACGTGATAATACGGCCATAATTGTGACTGCGCGTATAATTTCCCAAATGAAAGACTCCCAATTCCTTCCCTTCCCTAATCACGTTTCCGATACGTAGTTACCCATGCAAGACGAAAATCATGTGAAAAAAACAATCGGATGTGTCTTGTGGGGCGAAATCGTTCAGGCAGGCGTACAAGTCCACCCTGGGTAAATTGCGAAGTGGACTCTTAGCCGCCCAAACATTTTGCACGACAATCCATATTCATTTGACGCTCGCCAAACCATGGCGAGGGGAAACTGAGTCTAATTTTGCATGTGATTAATCTGCAGTCAATGGGTGTTGGAATATGTATATGTAACTGCTTGTAGCTGTAGTTTAGTGTAGCTATCATAAACTGTTGGGGGCGCACCATTCTTGGTTCTTGCCTATATCCTTGTACTGTTTCTCATTATTGCACACTTCTTCCTTCTCGATTTTCCTCACCCAAACTCTCTCGACACTCCTATGCCTCCTAAGCCTACACTTAGTTTCATAGGTGTTTAGTATTCTAACATGGTATTAGAGTGGTTACGACCTAATGGGCCCACCGAAATTTTATCCTTGCATGGCGTCCGCCTCGCTGGCGCCCGTCGTTTTTCTGCCCGTCGCACGCCCCGGGCGTGCCTCGGTTTCTGCCCGTCGCACGCCCCGGGCGTGCGTCGGTTTTCTGCCCGTCGCACGCGCCGGGCGTGTGGCGGTTTCTGCCCGTCGCTCGCCCCCAGCGTGCGACGGTTTTCTGCCCGTCGCGCGGGGGGCCCCGCTGCCCTGCTTCCCGTCGTCCCCGCCGCCCACTTCCTTCTCCCTCTCCTACTTCGCGTGCAGCAGTTTGGGCGGGGGGGAAGGGGGGGGGAAGGGTGTTGGGGGGACGCAAGAGTGGTGTTGGGGGGAGGTTGCACCTCCAGCGCCCTGCTGCTCTGCTTCGTCACCAAGTCAGCAGCCCAACCCCCCCCCCCCCCCCCCCCCCCCCTCCACCTCTCCTTTCCCCCCCTGCTGCAGGTGCAGCAGTGGGGGGGAGGGTATGGGGGTGGCAGGTGTGAGTGGTCAGCCGCCCACCCCCTCCTCCTCTCTCTCCCTGCCGCACTTGTTGCTGTGTTGGGAGAGGGGGGGGGGGATCTTGGAGGTTAAGGGGGTGGCAGGAATGGATCTGCAGCACCAGCCCCCCCCGCCCCCCCTTCTCCTCCATCCCCCTGCTGGTGGGGGGGAGGGGATCTGCAGCACCAGCCCCCCCGCCCCCCCCTTCTCCTCCACCCCCCTGCTGCGGGTGCAGCAGTGGGGGGGGGGGGGGGTATGGGGGTGGCGGGATCTTGGAGGTTAAGGGGGTGGCAGGAAGGAATCTGCAGCACCAGCCCCCCCGCCCCCCCCTTCTCCTCCATCCCCCTGCTACGGTTTCTTCCTGCCCGCGCGCCCTGCAGTCGCACGCGCAGCTCATACCCCACCCCCCCCCCCCCCCCCCCCCCTCCCCCCCCTCCCCCCCTCCCCATGGGGTGGGGGGGAGAGGGTGTGAGGGGGTGGCGGATGTGCCTCAGCAGCAGCAGCTGCCACCACGCCTCCTCCTCTCTCACGGCTGCGCCCGCTGCTGCGGGGAGAGGGTGTGAGGGGGTGGCGGATGTGCCTCAGCAGCAGCAGCTGCTGCCACGCCTCCTCCCCTCTCACGGCTGCGCCTGCTGCTGTGGGGGGAGTGGGGGAGAGGGTGTGAGGGGGTGGCGGATGATTTTCGTGCGACCTCCGGTCGCCCACGCAGCCCCTGCACCGCCCCCCCGCCCCCCCCTTCTCCTCCGTCCCCCTGCTGGTCGTACAGCAGGGGGGGGAGGGTATGGGGGTGGCGGGGGTGGCGAACGACGGGTTCCTGCCCGTCGCGCGCACTGCTGTTGCACGAGCAGCTTCTACACACCCCCCCCCCCCCCCCCCCCCCCCCCCCCCCTCCCCTTTCTCCTCCATCCCCCTGCTGCGCGTGCAGCAGTGGGAGGGAGGGTATGGGGGTGTCGGGTGTGAGTAGTCAGCCGCCCACCACCTCCTCGTGAGTGCCCCTCGCAACCCCTCGTGAGTGCCCCTTGCACCTCCTTGTGAGTGCCCCTCGCACCCCCTCGTGAGTGCCCCTCGCACCCCCTCGTGAGTGCCCCTCGCACCCCCTTGTGGGTGCCCCTCGCACCCCCTCGTGAGTGCCCCTCGCACCCCCTCGTGAGTGCCCCTTGCACCCCCTCGTGGGTGCCCCTCGCACCCCCTCGTGAGTGCCCCTGGCACCCCCTCGTGAGTGCCCCTCGCACCCCCTCGTGAGTGCCCCTGGCACCCCCTCGTGAGTGCCCCTCGCACCCCCTCGTGGGTGCCCCTCGCACCCCCTCGTGAGTGCCCCTCGCACCCCCTCGTGGGTGCCCCTCGCACCCCCTCGTGAGTGCCCCTTGCACCCCCTCATGAGTGCCCCTCGCACCCCCTCGTGAGTGCCCCTCGCACCCCCTCGTGGGTGCCCCTCGCACCCCCTCGTGAGTGCCCCTTGCACCCCCTCGTGAGTGCCCCTCGCACCCCCTCGTGAGTGCCCCTCGCACCCCCTCGTGAGTGCCCCATGCCCCAAGGCACCCTGCCATGCAGCAGTGGGGGGGGGGGTGGGGGGGGCGGGGGTAGGGGTGGCGGGAAGGGATCTGCAGCACCAGCCCCCCCCCCCCCCCCCCCCCCCCACCCCCCCCCCCCCCCCCCCTTTTTCTCCTCCATCCCCCTGCTGCGGGTGCAGCAGTGGGGGGGGGGGGTATGGGGGTGGCGGGATCTTGGAGGTTAAGGGGGTGGCAGGGAGGGATCTGCAGCACCAGCCCCCCAGCCCCCCAGCCCCCCCCCCCCCCCTCCTCCTCCTCCACCCCCCTGCGGCGCTTGCAGCAGTGGGGGAGGGTATGGGGGTGGCGGTGTCCAACATTATATGTTTATATTGTGTAGGCTATAGTGGGTTTAGCCTTAGGGGGTACAGCTTTGTTAGGGTTTCCTACTTGTATCCCCCTCCTACCTAGTTTCATCCATTCTCGTTCTATTCTAGATTCTAACATGGTATCACGAGCCTAGGTTGCTACCTAGGACCGCTTTCTACTATGGGCCCACTATTCCGCTAGAAGCGCCCTCGTGCGCCCTACCTTACGTGCGCCCTCGTGCGCCTTTCTCTGCTAGTGCGCCTTCGTGCGCCCTCGTGCGCCCTCGTGCGCCCTCGTGCGCCCTCGTGCGCCTTTCTCTGCTAGTGCGCCTTCGTGCGCCTTCGTGCGCCCTCGTGCGCCCTCGTGCGCCTTCGTGCGCCCTCGTGCGCCCTCGTGCACCCTCGTGCGCCCTCGTGCGCCCTTGTGCGCCCTCGTGCGCCCTCGTGCGCCCTCGAGCGCCCTCGTGCGCCCTCGAGCCGCCCCTGCAGGTCCGTCAGGCCCCCGAGCCGCCTCTGCAGACCCGTCAGGCCCCCCCCGAGCCGCCTCTGCAGGCCCGTCAGGCCCGAGAGCCGCCCCTGCAGACTCGTCAGGCCCGCGCGCAGCCTCTGCCCGACCGCGCGCCGCCCCTGCAGGCTCTCGCCGCCCGCCGCGTCGCCCTGCCCGCGGCGTCGCCGCCTGCCCACGGCGTCGTCACCTGCCCGCGACGTAGCCCCTGCCCGCGACGTAGCCCCTGCCCGCGGCGTCGTCGCCTGCCCGCGGCGTCGTCGCCTGCCCGCGGCGTCGTCGCCTGCCTGCGGCGTCGTCGCCTGCCCGCGACGTAGCCCCTGCCCGCGACGTCGTCGCCTGCCCGCGGCGTCGTCGCCTGCCCGCGGCGTCGTCGCCGGCCCGCGGCGTCGTCGCCTGCTCGCCGCGTCGCCCTGCCCGCGGCGTCGCCACCTGCTCGCGGCGTCGTCACCTGCTCGCCGCGTCGCCCTGCCCGCGGCGTCGTCACCTGCCCGCCGCGTCGCCCTGCCCGCGGCGTCGCCACCTGCCCACCGCGTCGCCCTGCTCGCCGCGTCGCCCTGACCTAATCCGCGCCTGCCCTCTGGAGCAGCCGCCCCTGCAGCAGCCGCCCCTGGCCACTGGAGCAGTCGCCACTGCAGGAGCCGCCCCTCGCCCCTGGAGCAGCCACCGCTGCAGCAGCCGCCCCTGCCCCTGGAGCAGCCGCCACTGCAGCAGCCGCCCCTGGCACCTGGAGCAGCTGCCGTCGCGGCCCGGCCTCGCCCTGCAGCAGCTGCCGCGGAGCTCCCTGCTGCGGCCCGGCCCCGCCCTGCAGTTGTAGCGGCCCCGCTGTCGCCACCGTCTTGCGCCTGCCGCGCCGACCACTGGTGAGTTGCCCTGCCAGCACTGCTACCGCTGCTACTGCTGCTACTGCCTTTTCTACTCCCACTGCTACTGCTCTTGCTGTTACTGCTGTTACTGCCGCTACTGCTGCTACTGCTGCTCCTGGCGTGGCCAGATGCAGCTCCAGGGCCGTGCGCGTGAGTCCCTCACGCCCCAGCAGCTTTGTGAGTGGTACGCTAGTTGGGGCTGTCGTGGTGGCCGTAGTGGTAGTCGCTCTGGAGTGGGTCGGTCGGGAGCTTCTGGTAGTGGACAGGTGCAGCTGTCGTGTCCTCTTTCGCCCCAGCAGCTTCGTGCGTGGTACGCTAGTTGGGGCTGTCGGGGTGGCCGTAGTGGTAGCCGCTCTGGAGTGGGTCGGTCGGGAGCTTCTGGTAGTGGACAGGTGCAGCTGCCGTGTCCTCTTTCGCCCCAGCAGCTTCGTGAGTGGTACGCCAGTTGGGGCTGTCGGGGTGGCCGTAGTGGTAGTCGCTCTGGAGTGCGTCGTTCGGGAGCTTCTGGTAGTGGACAGGTGCAGCTGCCGTGTCCTGTGAGTGAGGCTGCCGCTCTAGGTGCTAGTGCGTCTGTTGCCCTAGGTGCTGGTGAGGCTACCACTCCCGGTACTCGCGTATCTGCTACCCCAGGTGCTGGTGAGGCTGCTGCTCTAGGTGCTAGTGAGTCTGCGCCCCCTGGTACTGAGTTGACTGAGGCACTGCACACCTTCACTCTGGACTCAGGTGCTTCTCGCTGTTTCTTTCGTGACCGCACTGCCCTTGAGCCGCTTGCTCGGCCAGTTGCTGTCTCCCTCGCTGACCCCTCTGGGGGTCCGGTCATTGCGACCTCCTCCACTGTCCTTCCTTGTCCTGCGGTCCCGTCGGGCACACTGTCAGGTCTCCACCTCCCCTCGTTCTCTACGAACTTGGTGGCGGGTTGTGCGCTCCAGGACGGGGGTGTTCACCAGTTCACCCCTGCCTACGAGCGCGTGACACACTGCACGTGTGCTCGGACGGGCCGTCACCTGGCTACCTTCACTCGGCAGCCGGGGTCGGACCTGTACACACTGACCACTGAGTCCCCTCAGGTAGCTGCGTCTGCGTCTGCGTCAGGTCAGCTGTCGGCCCCCTGCTCGTGTCGCTCTCTGGCGCACGAGACCGTCCTCTGGCACCACCGACTTGGTCACCCGTCCGTGCAGCGCCTTCGTGCCATGCACAAACGGTACCTTGTCTCTGGTCTTCCCAGGGTTCTCCCTCCCCTCCCACCCTCGCCTGCTCCTCCCTGTCTTCCCTGTGTCGAGGGGCGGCAGCGCGCCGCTCCTCACTCCTCCTCGTTTCCCCCGACGACTGCTCCCTTGCAGACGCTCCACATGGACGTGTGGGGCCCAGCCCGCGTCCGTGGTCAGGGTCAGGAGAGGTACTTCCTGATAGTTGTTGACGACTACTCGCGCTACACCACGGTCTTCCCCTTGCGCACCAAGGGTGAGGTCCCTGATGTTTTGATCCCTTGGATCAGCGCTTCTCGTCTCCAGCTCAGCGAGCGTTTCCACTCGGACTTTCCTGTCCTGCGCTTGCACTCTGACAGAGGTGGTGAGTTCTCCTCCGACCTCTTGGCAGCCTACTGTGCGGAGCACGGCATCCGCCAGTCGTTCACGCTTCCAGCCTCTCCACAGCAGAATGGGGTTGCTGAGCGCCGCATTGGCTTGGTCATGGAGGTCGCTCGTACCTCCTTGATCCATGCGGCTGCCCCCCACTTTCTGTGGCCGTTTGCAGTCCGATACGCTGCGCATCAGCTCAACCTCTGGCCCCGTGTCTCCGTTCCGGAGACTTCGCCGACACTGCGTTGGACAGGAGAGGTTGGTGATGCGTCACGCTTTCGGGTCTGGGGATCTCGAGCCTTTGTTCGCGATACGTCCGCGGACAAGCTCTCCTCCCGCGCTGTTCCTTGTGTCTTCCTTGGCTTTGTCCCGGACGCGTCTGGTTGGCAGTTTTACCACCCCACCTCGCGCCGTGTCCTGCCTTCTCAGGACGTCACTTTCGACGAGTCCGTCCCCTACTACCGCCTCTTCCCCTACCGCACTGCCCCGCTTCCCCCCCCGCCTCTCTTCCTCGCGCCAGGTGCTGCTGTGGTAGACCCCCTCCCCCCTCAGGGTGCCGCTCCCTCAGGTGTGTCCTAGGTAGACCCGGTTGAGCCTGTCGAGGTAGCTGTCGACTCTCGTCCTGCTAGGGGTGCTGAGCCTGAGGGTGCTGAGCCTGAGCGTGCGGAGCCTGGGGGTGCGGAGCCTGGGGGTGCGGAGCCTGGGGTTGCGGAGTCTGGGGGTGCGGAGCCTGGGGTTGCGGAGTCTGGGGGTGCTGAGCCTGGGGGTGCGGAGCCTGGGGGTGCTGAGCCTGGGGGTGCGGAGCCTGCGGGTGCTGAGTCTGGGGGTGCTGAGTCTAGAGGTGCTGAGCCTGGGAGTGCTACACCTGGAGGAGCTCTCTCCTCACAGCAGCTGCATGAGTGGTACTTACAGTACTGCAGCCTCAGGAGAGGTGCTTCTGGAGCCAGGAGTACTGCTGGAGCTGGTGCTAGTGCTTCCCCTCCTAGGCGGGAGCTGCCCTCTCCCCAGCGGCTTCGAGAGTGGTACGCACGGCGCTGCAGTCTTCGGAGTGGCGCTCCTAGTGTCGCGGACCCAGCTGCTGGAGATTCTGCTGCTGGCGGTGCTTCTGGCGCTGCTGGAGGTACTGCTGGTGCTGGAGCTGCTGGTGCTGCTGACGCTGCTGGAGGTGCTGCTGGTGCTGGTGGTCCTGCTGGTGCTGCTGGAGCTGCTGGAGGTGCTGCTAGTGCTGGGGCTGCTGGAGCTGCTGGAGGTGCTGCTTCTTCTGGAGGTGCTGCTGGTGCTGCGGACCCTGGAGTTGGAGCTGCTGCTGGTGCTGAGGACCCGGGCGTTGGAGCTGCTGCTGGTGCTGCGGACCCGGGCGTTCCGCTCCTTCAGCAGGTTCTTGGTGAGCCTCCTCCTCCTTGTCCTCCTCCCTCCTTAGAGTGTCCTCCGTCTGTCTAGTCGCAGTCACTGTTACCGTCTGCCTCCCCTCTCCCTGGTCCTTCTCCTTACACAGGTCCGACTGGAGGTCTTACGGAGCGTCGTGAGCCTGAGTCTCGTCCTGCGTCGCCTGAGTCTCGTCGAGCGTCGCCTGTTCGTGCTGCTCACACTGGTCGTCGTGTCCCGCGTCAGCGTCCTCCTGCTGTCCCAGGCACTCACCAGATGGCGCTTCGTCCTTCCACTGCTCCCCAGCGTGTCCCTCTCCCGTCTCCTCCTGCGTCCTCTCTTCCTGCTCTTGCTGACCCTGAGTCTGACTCCCTTCGTGCTGCCAGTCCTACTGTCACGCGTCTCCTGGCTACTGTTGTCACTGACCCTTCCTTTGAGTCCACTGCTGCGTCTGCCTTAGTTGCCGAGCTTGTCGACTTTGCTGCCACTTGTCGTCTCGACTACGCCGCTAGCCTAGTTGCTGAGTCTGAGTCTGTCTGTCCTCCGTCCGTCGGGGGTGAGTGTGCTCTTGGCACGGACGTCCTTGAGGACAGGCAGGAGGAGTTTGAGTGCTTTGCCGCTGCTTTACCTCATCTCGTGTCCATGCTAGTTGCCCCTGAGGGAGACCCGGATGCACCAGACATCCCGACTCCGCGCTCTTACGCAGAGGCGATAGAGGGTCCCTACTCCTCTCAGTGGCAAACAGCCATGGACGCAGAGATGGCTTCCTGGAAGTCCACAGGCACCTACGTCGACGAGGTTCCCCCACCTGGGGCGAACATCGTCAGTGGCATGTGGATTTTAAGGGTGAAGCGGCCGCCAGGTTCTCCGCCTGTCTTCAAGGCGCGTTACGTTGCACGAGGCTTCAGTCAGCGAGAGGGAGTTGACTTCTTCCAGACCTTCTCCCCGACCCCGAAGATGACCACTCTTCGGCTTCTGCTGCACGTCGCCGCTCAGCGTGACTACGAGCTCCACTCTCTTGACTTCAGCACTGCTTTCCTACAGGGCAGCCTGCACGAGGAGATCTGGCTGCGCCGCCCACCTGGCTTCACTGGGTCGTTCCCTCCTGGTACCCAGTGGAGCCTCCGGCGGCCAGTCTACGGTCTCCGACAGGCGCCACGTGAGTGGCACGACACACTGAGGACTACACTTGCGGCTCTTGGGTTCGCTCCTTCTACTGCTGACCCGTCGCTGTTTCTACGCACCGACACCTCGCTGCCGCCGTTCTACATCCTCGTGTACGTCGACGACTTGGTCTTTGCCACTGCTGACACTGCAGCACTCGCCCACGTGAAGTCGGAGCTGCAGAAGAGACACACGTGCACAGACCTGGGTGAACTGACAAGCTATCTTGGCTTGCGGATCACCCGGGACAGAGCACGGCGCACCATCACCTTGACTCAGTCACACATGGTGCAGCAGGTCCTTCAGCGCTTCCGCTTCACGTACTCCTCGCCTCAGCCCACTCCTCTGCCTACCGGTCACTCGCTCTCAGCTCTGCCTTCGGATAAGTCCGTAGAGCCGAGTGGCCCGTATCCAGAGCTTGTGGGCTGCCTCATGTACCTGATGACCTGCACTCGACCTGACCTTGCATACCCTCTTAGCATCCTTGCACGCTATGTCGCTCCTGGCCGTCACCGGAAGGAGCACATGGATGCCGCTAAGAGGGTGTTGCGCTACTTGTGCAGTACGTCGGGCATGGGGCTAGTGCTTGGAGGACGAGACCGAGTTGTACTCACTGGGCACTCAGACGCGTCTTGGGCTGACGACCAGGCTACTCAGCGGTCGTCTCAGGGTTACACCTTCAGCCTTGGCTCTGGTTCAGTTTCTTGGCGTTCTACACGCTCGTCTTCTGTTCTCAGCTCCAGTTGTGAGGCTGAGATCTACGCCACAGCCATGGCTGCACAGGAGTTACGCTGGCTCACCTACCTGCTGACCGACTTGGGAGAGCGGCCTCGTTCTCCTCCAGTGCTGTACGTCGACAACAAGGCTGCCATTGCCTTGTGTGAGGAGCACAGACTGGAGCACAGAACGAAGCATATCGCTCTGCGCTACTTCCTTGCTCGAGAGCTGCAGCAGCGCGGTCAGCTTCGTCTGCGTTACGTGGCCACCCAGGCCAACACTGCTGAAGTGTTCACCAAGGCGCTTCAGCCTTGTGACCATCAGCGCTTCTGTACTGTTCTAGGCCTCGTGCCTACTGGGCCTCACTTGCTTACTTCTTGACTCTGCTTGTACTGTGATCTCTATATATATGCCTGCTTGTTTACTCTTGCTAGGTTGTGATCACTGTATCTCTTGTTATACTATCAACCTGCATGTGAACTGGTCTTGTGACCACTTGCTTGTGCTCAGAATTTGTGTGGTTTCCTTGAGATCCACCCTGAGCTTGCTTTGCTTTGCTTTGACTGGTCTTGTGACCACCTGGTTGTCTCCCACTTAGCCTATGGGGGTGTGTCCAACATTATATGTTTATATTGTGTAGGCTATAGTGGGTTTAGCCTTAGGGGGTACAGCTTTGTTAGGGTTTCCTACTTGTATCCCCCTCCTACCTAGTTTCATCCATTCTCGTTCTATTCTAGATTCTAACAGGCGGGTGTGAGTAGCCAGGAGCCCATCACCTCCTCCTCTCTCTCCCTACTTCATCTGTTGTTATGTTGGGAGAAAAGGGGGGGAGCTTGGAGGTGTGAGGGGGTGGCGAGAGAGATTCTGCCGAGCCAGCAGCCGCCCCTCCTCCTCTCTCTCCAGGCGACCTGCCGCCACATGCATCGGTTGTCACTGCTCTTGCCTACTGCTGCTTTACTCTGCACAAACTCCTGCTGCAAGCAGTTATGGGGGTGTGTTGGAATATATATATGTAACTGCTTGTAGCTGTAGTTTAGTGTAGCTATCATAAACTATTGGGGGCGCACCATTCTTGGTTCTTGCCTATATCCTAATACTGTTTCTCATTATTGCACACTTCTTCCTTCTCGATTTTCCTCACCCAAACTCTCTCGACACTCAACCCTAGCAAGGCTCCTATGCCTCCTAAGCCTACACCTAGTTTCCTAGGTGCTTAGTATTCTGACAATGTGCGGTATGGGCAGCGGCTTGATATCCCGAGCCGCTGATGAGTGCTTGATGAGGTTGATGTTTCCAAACCGTGAGGTTTGGTCACTATGGAGGTCGCACGAGGGTCGCACACGTTTTTTGGGCTTCAAAACCTATTTTCTCTCTCATTTAGCCTTGATTTCCCCCTCAACTCATGTTTTCCTGAACATGACCCTTTGTCCTTCCCTCCCGTGCACCCAACCTATTCGATTGCCTACACCCAAACGTAGCCCGCCCCGACACTATTTCCACACCTGTTGACACCCGTGCTACCCCAACCTGTCGTTACGCGCCTGTTCCTTAGCCCGCGTTTCTGCTCGACGCCGCTTCGTCGCCTTCGCCTGCCGGTTTTGTCTCCTGCTTTGTCTCGTTGGCGACGCCCGCTCGTGACCGCGCCTGCAAGTTTCCGTCACGTGCGCCTGCTAATTTTCGTTGCCTGCCCTTGCTAGTTTCTGTCACCTGCGCCTGCTAATTGTCAGAATCCCAACCACTTAGACAATTGGGATAAAAGGGCTTGTTAAGTAGCAGATCAGTGCGCCCATAACCCTCCAGGACAACGAGCCTGTAACCCTTCCCTAAGATCAATCGGGGATCACCAGTGGACCTCTGACACCCCCCCGCACTGGGATGCCCGAAGTGCACACACTGGGATCTGAACCCGAGACCTTCGCTCTGATTCCGTATCAGAATCCCAACCACTAACCACTGGGATAGAAGGGCTTGTTTGTGTAGCGGGTTTGTGCGCCCATAACCCCCCAGGCGAACGCACTTGTAACCCTCCGTACGATCAATCGGGCATCCACAGTGCAGATCTACTGACACCCCCCCATACTGGGAGGCCCAGGACTGAGCACAGCGGCAACGCCTACATGTGCATACACCGGGATTCGAACCCGAGACCGCTCTGATACCATGTCAGATTCCCAACGACTAGACCATTGGGATAAAATGGATTGTTAAGTAGCGGGTCAGTGCGCCTATAACCCGCCAGGACAACGAGCCTGTAACCCTTTCCCTAGGATCAATCGGGGATCACCAGTGGACCTCTGACACTAATTTCTATTGCCTGCCCCTGCTAATTCGAGTCACCTGCGCCTGCTGAGTCCTGTCACATGCGCCTGCTAATTCCCGTCACTTGTGCCTGCTAATTACCATCACCTACGCCTACACTGTCGCTGATTTATAGTGGAGCTACTGCAATGATTTATAGTGCATTGAAAAATATCAGTTGCAATTCATTACAGCTGAGACAATAAGCCTTTATCTTAGTGATGACTCTTTTGTCAGCCTTTTTTGTAATTAACACTGTTTTTTTTTTTCAGTTTTTTTCATTTATTTATTACCAACACTGGTTCATCAGCCTACAGTCGAGTACCAACGCTGATGTATCAGCCACCCCCAAAACGAATCTGAGGCCATGTTTCATTCATAACACATTGTACACATGCAACATAAGGGGTCAAGACGACTCCGCATTTTGGTTTGTGCATGACCACAATGCAAACTACTCAACTAAGAGGGGGGGGGGGGGGGAGGGGGTGTGTAGTTTAGTGCGGTTCATTAGGTTAAGACAGGGTTGAAAAACGGTTTTTGTACTTCACCCTAAACGCACCAAACCGCGGTTAATGAATCTGTCAAACTTATATCTACTATAGTCTGTTTAGGCTGTAGTGGGGTAGTCCTTAGAGGGTACAACACTTTTGTGTTTCCTACTTGTACCCTTCTGCTTTCTAGTTCAATCATTCCTTTCATCAATTATCTCACATGGTATAGAGCTAGTTTCGAGTTTTTTTTTAAAAGGGCCCACCACTGAAATTTTTCTTCCCTGCCTGACGCGCGCGTCGCGCCAGCCCTTCGAGTCCCGTAGTGGCCCCTGCTGTTGAAATGTATCTGTATACTTTCATATAAATGCCTACAGTAGCCTAGTGTAGTTATCTTAGTTTCCTGCTAGGTGGTGTACCATTTGCCTTTCTTCATTCTTGCCTATTTGTACTGCTCGCTCCATAGTGAACACTCCTTTTTGGCTTGCACTTTTCCCTCGCCACTTTCCTTCTCGTCACCCTCGCCTAGGTCAAACCCTTGACCCTAATCTTCATTCTCGACATGGTACAGAGCATGTAATATCCTGGCCTACTGTTTTTAATTTCTCCATGGGCCCACCGCGTATTCCTTGTTTCATGGCGGCCGTCGCGCCTTTAGTTGCGACTGACGTGACGGGCGCGACGGCAAGTTTTTTGCTGTCATGGCGACGAGCTGGGCGGCTTGTACTGCCCCGTTGCTCCTTCGCCCTGTCACCCGCCCAGCGCTACCCGCCCCGTCCCGACCTGCCCCACCCCGTTCTGTCACCACCACAGCAGCAGCCGCGCGCAGATGCGTACGGGCGCGCATTGCTGCACGCAGCTGTGTACGACCGTGCGCATTTGCGCACGGCCGTGTGCGCCAACACCAGCGCCCGTCGCCAGCACCTGCGTGAGCAGCAGCTAACACCGCCCCCCCCTTCCCTTCCGCAGCTTTTGTCGTGGGGGGAGGGAGATGTGGGGGTGGCGGGTGTGAGTTGCCTGCAGCCCGTCCTACCCCTCCCTTCAGCGGGATTCGCCGTGAAGGGGGGGGAGAGGTTGCGAGGGGAGGGTGAAGGGAAACGGGGGGAGTGTGAGAGGGTGGCGAGAGAGATTCTGCAAAGCCAGCAGCCACCCCTCCTCTCTCTCTCACTGCCGCTTGTGCTGCTATGGGGGGGAGGGTAAGAGAGGGTGGTGGGAAAACAGTCAAGCATCTGCAGCTGCCACCCGCTGCTACCGTGGCACCTCCTGCTGCCGCCCCTGCCGCCACTTGTCTTTGTCTCTGCTTTCTGCTGCTGGGGCCTGCAGGTGCTGCCGTCGAGCCGCTACTGTCCTGCTGCATGTTGCAGCCACAGAGCCTGCTCCTCAGGCGACCTGCCGCCCCTACACCTGTTTCTGCTTTGGCTGAGGGCGTGCTACAGCTGGATTTGCCACTCCTGCACCGGCTACTACTGCTCTTGCTTGTTTCTGTTTCTTCCACTGCACCTGTTGTACCCCTGCAGACTTTGTGCTACACACGGGTTTCCACTGTAGGCATTTAGGGGGTGTGTTGAAATGTATTTGTATACTTTCATATAAATGCCTACAGTAGCCTAGTGTAGTTATCTTAGTTTCCTGCTAGGTGGTGTACCATTTGCCTTTCTTCATTCTTGCCTATTTGTACTGCTCGCTCCATAGTGAACACTCCTTTTTGGCTTGCACTTTTCCCTCGCCACTTTCCTTCTCGTCACCCTCGCCTAGGTCAAACCCTTGACCCTAATCTTCATTCTCGACACCTGCGCCTGCCCTTAGAGCCAGCGCCGGCCCCCAAAGCAGCCGCGTCGCGGCCTAGCCAGGCGCCGCGCAGCCCCGTAAGGCCCCGTTTACGACCCCGTAAGGCCCCGTAAGGCCCCTTAAGGCCCCGTAAGGCCCCGTTTACGGCCCCGTAAGGCCCTGTAAGGCCCCGTAAGGCCCCGTAAGGCCCCGTTTATGGCCCCGTAAGGCCCTGTAAGGCCCCTTAAGGCCCCGTAAGGCCCCGTTTACGGCCCCGTTTACGCCCCCGTAAGGCCCTGTAAGGCCCCGTAAGGCCACGTCAGGCCCCATTTACGGCCCCGTAAGGCCCCGTCAGGCCCCGTTTACGGCCCCGTCAGGCCCCGTCACGCCCCGTTAGCGGCCCCGTCCGGCCCCGTCAGGCCCCGTAAGGCCCAGTCAGGCCCCGTTAGCGGCCCCGTCAGGCCCCGTCAGGCCCCGTAAGGCCCCGTCCGGCCCCGTCAGCCCCCTCCCCCCCTTTGTGGCCCCCGTTGCGGCGCGACTCGCGGCTCTGCCCCGACCCTGTCGCGGCCCTGTCCCGGCCCTACTGCGACCCAGCCCCGGCCCTACTTCGGCCCTGTCGCGGCCCTGTTCCGGCCCTGCCCAGGCCCTACCCCAACCTGTCGCGGCCCTGCTGCGGCCCTGTCGCAGCCCTGCACCGGCCCTGCTCTGGCCCTGTTGCAGCCCTGCCCTGACCCTCGCCCCGGCCCTGTCTCGGCCCGGCCCCGGCCCTGCTCCTGCACTGCCGCGGCCCGGCCCCGGCCCTGCCCCGGACCTGTCGCGGCCTCGCCCCGGCCCTGTCCCGGCCCTGCTCCGACCCTGCCCCGGACCTGCCCCGGCTCTGCCCCGGCCCTGCCCCGGCCCTGCCCCTGCCCTGCTCCTGCACTGTCGCGGCCCTGCCCCAACCCGGCCCCGGATCTTTTGCGGCCCGGCCCCGGCCCTACCCCGGCCCTGCCCCGGCCTCGCCCCTGGTAAGAGCGCCGCGCTGCCGAGCCGCGCCGCCCTGCCGAGCCGCCCTGCCGAGCCGTGCCGCCCTGCCTAGCCTGCTGCTGCTCCTGTCATGGCTAGTCTCAATGTTCTTACCTTTGATGCTGAGGGTCGAGCTGTTGACTTTGAGGTCTGGCTAGATGATCTGCAGCTTTTCCTACAGTGCGATAGCAAGGATGGCCTCTCACTGTTCGATCTCACGTCTGGCGCCTCTACTGCCCCTGCTGCTGATGCTGACAGTTCTGTTCGCTCGCAGTGGCTCACGCGCGATGCTGCTGCTCGCCTTGCTGTGCGTAATCACCTGCCGTCTACTGAGCGCGCGCACTTTAGTCAGTACAAGAGTGCTAGGGCTCTGTACGACGCTGTAGTTGCACGCTACTCCTCCCCTACCACTGCTGCCCTCAGCCGCCTCATGCTGCCGTACCTTTTTCCTAACCTTGCCGCCTTTGCCACAGTTGCTGACCTAGTTGCTCACCTCCGCACTAGTGACGCTCGCTACCGCGCTGCCCTTCCCACTGAGTTCCTTCCCACGAACTCCCCCCCCATGTACATCACCCTTTACTACCTAGTCACCCGCCTCCCTGAATCTCTCCTCAGTCAGGGATCACTTTCTCTCCCTTTGCCCCACCGAGCTGACTGTCGACTTGCTAGAGGAGCGCCTTGCTGCAGCTGAGAAGAGTATCTTAGCTGTCGGTGCTTCTCGCGGCGACCGTCGCACCCCCTTCTTTGAGGGGTGTTCCCCTGTCCCCCTTCTCCCCTCTGTTGCCTGTGCTGCTGCTGTCGACCTCGTTGGCACTGAGGAGGTCGGCGCTGCGTCTTCCCCTAGTGGGCGACGCCGCACTGGCAAGGGCAAGGGAAGCAGGGGTGGTGGAGGGGGCGGTGGGGGAGGTGGAGGAGGTGGAGGTGGTGGTGGGGGTGGTTCCGGGAGTGGGGGCGTCGGTGGCGGCAGTGGAGGCCGTGGCGGCGGTGGCGGAGGAGGTGACGGCGGCGGCAGCGGTGGTGGAGGTAGCGGAGGAGGTGGTGCTGGTCGCGGTGCAGCCACACAGCGTGGAGGCCTTGGTGGCAGCCAGCGTCAGCAGCAGCTGCGCACCCGTGAGACCCCGTCTGTTCAGCAGCTTCGTGAGTGGTACGCTGGGCGTGGGAGGTCTGGGGGTGCAGGTCCCTGCACGTACGTTCTTCGCACCGGCACTCGTAGTGGGGAGGTGTGTGGTCTCCCACACACCATGCAGCGCTGCTTCGGCCGCTTGACTGACGCTTGGCGTACCCAGTTTCCTGACGCTGTTGAGCTTCCTCGTTGGCATGATCTGCTTCTGCAGAATGTGCCTATCTTTGATATAGACTTTGATGCTATCCTTGCTGCCATGTATGCTCTTGCTGATATTACTGAGGGTGACTATTACCTGCGTGTCCCGCCCGACCCGGGCACTGTGGCTGCTGCTCTAGGTGCTAGTGCGGCTACTGCTCTAGGTGCTAGTGCGTCTGCTGCTCCAGGTGCTGGTGCGTCTCCTCTCTCTGGTACTGCACCTACTGAGTCCTTTCACACTTTCACACTTGACTCTGGTGCTTCGCGCTCTTTCTTTAGAGACAGCACCACGCTCACGCCGCTCAGTCGGCCTGTTGCGGTCTCCCTTGCTGACCCCTCAGGGGGCCCAGTACTTGCACACTCCTCCACAGTCCTACCGTGTCCTGCGCCGTCGGGCTTGCTGTCGGGACTCCACCTCCCCTCGTTCTCTACGAACCTGGTGAGTGGAGCTGACCTCCAGGACGCGTGGGTTGACCAGTTCACCCCTGGAGGTCAGCGTGTGACCCACTGCACTTGCTCTCGGACGGGCCGCCACCTGGCCACGTTCACCCGTCGGCCAGGGTCGAGTCTGTACACAATGACTACTGCGCCTCCTCCGGTCTCTACGTCTGGTCAGGTAGCTGCGTCCAGTCAGGTGTTTGCTGCCGCGTCCAGGTCTAGTCCTGCGTCTGCCCCCTGCTCGTGTCGTCCTTTGGCACACGAGACTCTCCTTTGGCACCACCGCCTTGGTCACCCCTCCCTGCCTCGTCTTCGAGGTATGGCCTCCCGTGCCCTTGTCTCGGGTCTACCCAGGTCCCTCCCTCCCCTTCCTCCGAGGCCTGCCCCCACCTGTGTTCCTTGTGTCGAGGGCCGGCAGCGCGTCGCTCCTCACTCCTCCTCGTTTCCTCCGACTGAGGCTCCTCTGCAGACTCTTCACATGGATGTGTGGGGCCCAGCCCGCGTCCGTGGACAGGGTCACGAGCGCTACTTCCTCCTGGTCGTTGACGACTACTCGCGTTACACCACAGTCTTCCCCTTGCGCAGCAAGGGTGAGGTCCCTGAGGTGTTGATCGACTGGATCCGCGGTGCTCGTCGCCAGCTCAGTGAGAGTTTCGGCTCAGACCTTCCTGTTCTGCGTCTGCACTCGGACAGAGGCGGGGAGTTTTCCTCCGACCTCCTGAGAGCCTTCTGTCGTTCGGAGGGCATCCGCCAGACGTTCACGCTTCCGGCCTCCCCGCAGCAAAATGGGATTGCTGAGCGCCGCATTGGCATGGTCATGGACGTCGCTCGTACGTCCATGATCCATGCGGCTGCTCCCCATTTTCTGTGGCCGTTCGCGGTTCAGTACGCGGCGCATCAGATCAACCTTCAGCCTCGTGTCTCCTTGCCGGAGACCACACCTACTCTGCGGTGGATGGGGAAGGTTGGCGATGCGTCCGCGTTCCGTGTCTGGGGATCTCGAGCTTTTGTCCGCGATACTACCGCGGACAAGCTGTCCTCCCGTGCCGTTCCCTGTGTCTTCCTTGGCTTCCCTCCTGACGCACCCGGGTGGCAGTTCTACCACCCCACCTCGCGTCGTGTTCTGTCCTCTCAGGACGTCACGTTCGACGAGTCGGTGTCGTACTACCGTCTCTTTCCCTACCGCACTGCCTCTCCCCCCCCCCCCCGCCACTCTTCCTCGCACCAGGTACTCCCCTGGTAGACCCCCTCCCCCCCCAGGGTCCTGCTCCCTCAGGTGTGTCCCAGGTAGACCCTGCCGAGCCAGTCGAGGTAGCTGTCGACTCAGGTGCTGCTAGGGGTGCTTACCCTGCGGGTGCGGGGCCTGGGGGTGCTGAGACTGTGGGTGCTGAGTCTGGGGGTGCTGAGTGTGGGGGTGCTGAGTGTGGGGGTGCTGAGACTGGGCGTGCTGAGCCTGGGGGTGTGGCGCCTGAGGGTACTGCGTCTGGAGGTGCTGAGCCTGCGCGTGCTGAGTCTGGAGGTGCTCTAGGTGTCCCGTCGCGGCGGGAGCCCCTCTCTCCACAGCGGCTTCGTGAGTGGTACTCTCGGCGCTGTCGAGGTGCTGCTGGTGCTGGAGCTGCTGGAGGTGCTGGAGGTGCTACTGGAGCTACTGGAGGTGCTGGCGCTGCTGGAGGTGGTGCTGGTGCTGGAGCTACTGGAGGTGCTGCTGGTGCTGGAGCTGCTGGAGCTACTGGAGGTGCTGGCGCTGCTGGAGGTGGTGCTGGTGCTGGAGCTGCTGGAGGTGCTGCTGGTGCTGGAGCTGCTGGAGCTCCTGGAGGTGCTGGCGCTGCTGGAGGTGGTGCTGGTGCTGGAGCTGCTGGAGGTGCTGCTGGGACTGGAGACCCTGGGGCTGAGGGTACCAGTTCTGTCTCTGCTGTTTCTGGAGGTGCTGCGCGGCCGCGGCCGTACTACGTTCCGCTCCTTCAGCAGGTTCTTGGCTCCCCGCCTTCTCCTGGTCCTCCTCCTCCTTTCCTGAGTCCACCGCCTGTCCAGTCTCAGTCGCAGTTGCAGCCGGCCTCTCCCCTGCCTGGTCCTTCTCCTTACTCTGGTCCGACTAGAGGTCTTACGGAGCGTCGTGAGCCTGAGTCTCGTCCTGTGTCGCCTGCGTCTCGTTCTGCGTCGCCTGTCCGCACTGTTCGCGCTGGTCGTGTTTCGCGTCCGCGTCTTCCTCCTGTCCCAGGCACTCACTCTATGACACTGCATCCTTCTACTGCTTCACAGCGTGTCCCTCCGCCCTCTCCTCCTGCGTCCTCTCTTCCTGACGGTCCGGACCCGGAGTCTGACTCCCTTCGTGCTGCTAGTCCTACTGTCACGCGCTTTCTGGCCACTGCTGTCACTGACCCTCTGTTTGAGTCCTCTGCTGCGTCTGCTCTTGTTGCTGAGCTTGTTGACTTTGCTGCAGCCTGTCGCCTAGACTACGCCACTAGTCTTGTTGCTGAGTCTGCGTCTGCGTCTGTCTGTCCTCCGTCCGTCGGGGGTGAGTGTGCTCTTGGCACGGACGTCGTTGAGGACAGGCAGGAGGACCTTGAGTGCTTTGCCGCTGCTTCACCTCATCTCGTGTCCATGCTGCTTGCCCCTGAGGGAGACCCGGATGCACTAGACATCCCGACCCCGCGCTCTTACGCAGAGGCGATAGAGGGTCCCTACTCCTCTCAGTGGCAGGCAGCCATGGACGCAGAGATGGCTTCCTGGAAGTCCACAGGCACCTACATAGACGAGGTTCCCCCACCTGGGGCGAACATCGTCAGTGGCATGTGGATCTTCAGGGTGAAGCGGCCGCCAGGTTCTCCGCCTGCCTTCAAGGCGCGTTACGTTGCACGTGGCTTCAGTCAGCGACAGGGAGTTGACTTCTTTCAGACAATCTCCCCTATCCCGAAGATGACCACTCTTCGGGTACTGCTGCACGTTGCTGCTCAGCGTGACTACGAGCTCCACTCGCTTGACTTCAGCACAGCCTTCCTACAGGGCAGCCTGCACGAGGAGATCTGGCTGCGCCGCCCACCTGGCTTCACTGGGTCGTTTCCTGCTGGTACCCAGTGGAGCCTCCGGCGGCCAGTCTACGGTCTCCGCCAGGCGCCCCGTGAGTGGCACGACACGCTCAGGACGACTCTTGCTGCTCTTGGTTTCGCTCCTTCCACTGCTGACCCTTCTCTGTTTCTACGCACTGATACTACTCTGCCGCCGTTCTACGTTCTTGTGTACGTAGACGACCTGGTCTTTGCTACTGCTGACACGGAGGCACTCGCCCACGTGAAGTCCGAGCTGCAGAAGAGACACACGTGCACAGACTTGGGTGAGCTTACAAGCTATCTTGGCTTGCGGATCACCCGGGACAGAGCACAGCGCACCATTACCTTGACTCAGTCACACATGGTGCAGCAGGTCCTTTAGCGCTTCGGCTTCACCTACTCCTCGCCACAGTCCACTCCTCTGCCTACTGGTCACTCACTCTCAGCTCCACCTTCGGACGAGTCCGTAGAGCCGAGTGGCCCGTATCCAGAGCTTGTGGGCTGCCTCATGTACCTGATGACTTGCACACGACCTGACCTCGCATACCCTCTCAGCCTTCTGGCTCGCTACGTGGCTCCCGGCAGGCACCGAAAGGTGCACTGGGATGCTGCGAAGAGGGTGTTGCGATACTTGTGCAGTACATCGGGCATGGGGCTCGTGCTTGGAGGACGGGCTCGAGTTGTCCTCACTGGTCACGCTGACGCCTCCTGGGTTGACGACTTGGCTACTCGTCACAGGGTTACACCTTCAGTCTTGACTCCGGCTCTGTCTCTTGGCGGTCTACCCGCTCTTCTTCTGTTCTCAGCTCCAGTTGTGAGGCTGAGATCTACGCTGGAGCCATGGCTGCACAGGAGCTTCGCTGGCTCACCTACCTGCTGACCGACTTGGGAGAGGCGCCTCGTCCTCCTCCAGTTCTGTACGTCGACAACAAGGCCATGCTGGCCTTGTGTCAGGAGCACAGACTGGAGCACAGAACGAAGCACATTGCTCTGCGCTACTTCCTTGCTCGAGAGTTGCAGCAGCGTGGCCAGCTTCGTCTTGCTTACGTGGCCTCTCAGGCCAACACTGCTGATGTTTTCACCAAGGCACTTCAGCCTTGTGATCATCAGCGTTTCTGTACTGTGTTAGGCCTCGTACCTACTGTGCCTCACTTGTTGACTTCTTGACTCTGCTTGTACTGTACTCTATATACTTATACCTGCATGCTTACACTTGCTAGGTTGTGTTCACTGTATTGTTTGCTTTCCTTTATATAACTCTGCATGTGAACTGGCCTTATGGCCCTTTGCTTGTGCTCAGACTGTGTGGTGACTTTGTGATCCACCCTGAGCTTGCTTTGTCTTTCTTGACTGGTCTTGTGACCCCTTGTTCTCCCCCACTTTGCCTATGGGGGTGTGTCAAACTTATATCTACTATAGTCTGTTTAGGCTGTAGTGGGGTAGTCCTTAGAGGGTACAACACTTTTGTGTTTCCTACTTGTACCCTTCTGCTTTCTAGTTCAATCATTCCTTTCATCAATTATCTCACAGAATCATAAACAATAGACCATGACTTGCCCTAAGCAGAACTAGTGTTAGAGACCGACAATGGTTAAAAGGGGACAAACAAGGGAGGTACAAGTAGCAACCCATACCCTCTAAAAAAACAACCGATCAAAGTATTCTTAAGTTTGTAGGTGTACATTTTGGTAGGCTATGCTGGGTTGTGCTGTAGAGGGTTGGATTGGGTATTTATACTAACTTGTATGCCCTTCTTTGTCATGATTCTCTCTTTTAGACATCGTATCACGAGCAGGTTAGGTCATCGCTTTCGTTTCGCCCACCCTAGCCTACCTAGTCCCGCCCTCTCCTTGTCGCCCCTAACCTAACCCTAGCGCGCCCCTTATAGCACCCCACTGCGCCCCCTAGCGCACCCTTAGCCATGCCGCCCCTAGTGCGCCCTACCACGCACCTCCTAACGCCCCTAGCGCGGCCCCTAGCGAGACCGCTCGCCCCCCACCTGGCGGCCCCTTTTGCTCCCCCCCTTAGGACCCGTCGCGCCCAGCCCTTGCGCCTCGCCCTAGGCCCCATCTCCCCACCCGCACCTGCATTCGCGCTAGCGCCAGCGCCCGCCGCACTCGCGCATGCTGCAGTCACCCTTGTGGCCGCGCCTACTTGCTGCAATGCTAGCGACGCCTGTCGCCGCCAACGTTTGTGCCACTGTCGTTGCTGTCGCGTGTGCCGCCGCTGCGCCGCTGCTTGCGCAGTTGCCGGTGCAGCGCTTCCACTGCAACTGTGCGTGCCGCTGCGGCTACTCGCGGTGCTGTCGCTGCCCGCCCGCTGCGGCCCGCTCATTGCTGCCACTGCTACCACGTGCGCCTCCACTACTGCTGCCCCTACCGCAGCAGTCGTGCCCGCCAGCCGCCAGCGCTAGCTGCCAGTCTTAAATTTCCAGCTTGTTGCCAGCTCACGCCCGCCACTCGCCGTCTGCGCCGCCTGCACCGCTCTCGCCGCCCGCGCTGCCCGAGACGCCCGCGACACCCGCGCTGCCCGTGGCGCCCACACCAAACCACGCCGCCACACTGATCGCACACCTGCTGTGCCTACCCCTCCCCCTTTGCATTATAGAGCAACCTTTCTCCTCCTCCTGTTGGCCCTTCTACCTCTCACCTGATGCAGCTATGTGTTAGAGACTAAGGACAGAGTCTATGAAGATTAAGGGCCGAAATATCTTAAAATCGTCAACTATAATTCAGGACAGAAAAGTCGTCGTCACAAGAAACGTCGTCGACGATTAACGCACGATTAGAATTCTCTCAAACTCGAGTATGTTGTAGCCCTTTACCGTGGCTATCTTTCCCAATTCAAATAGTATCAAAATATGGAGTATAACTTGAGTTATGAACTTCGGCGCACTAGTGGGTATGCTGCCATAGGAAACGTAACTCAATAACAATAATCTCACAAGTTCACACAAGATAGTTAGAGTAGCAATAGAACCAGGTAGGAGGGGATGAGGAGGACGAGAGGGAAGGTCCCAAGGGAGTCCCCAACCAAGGACACCCCATACCACACAATTCCCCTCTCTATAGGCACCCCAACTTTGACATTTGTCACTTTCCCAACTCATGCCATCCACCTCACCCAACTTGGCCACACTTGCCAACCTGGTTTGGCACCTCCCAACCACTTGGCAGCATCTACAGTGATGTTGACGAATTTCCCAACCCCCAAGAGTCTGTACTCCTTATGGAGTCAACACCACAACTTCCCATAGTCACCACAACCAAATATCAAAAGCATACGAACTTCCAACGTTCGTAACTTTCTTGTTCGTGCTCCGATTGAAGCGATACTTGGTTCGTCGGAAAGCTCTTGAGCAGAGGAGTCACTTCAGATATCTGCTCAAGCCAAATCACACTCAGAAAAACCAAACCGCACAAAACACAAATTCTTGCATACGCTCACACCACGCATGCAACGCACGAACACATGATGGGAGGCAGACAGACGTGAATGCATATGATTGCATCACACAACACTATGCACCTGCTTCTTGGTCATGTGACGACTGTGTCGGTGCTGCGTTTCAATGCGGAGGGTCGTGGGATAGACTTTTCATCGTGGCTGCTCGATGTCTAGCTCTACCTGCATAGTCAGCTTCAGCAAGACGTCTGACCATGTTTCCAGTGAGCTCCCAGCCCTACCATGTCCTTCTGCTCCTACTGCTAACGCCACTCCGTACCAGCAGAAGAAGTTCCGCGCGGCTCGCCTGGAGTATACGCACGAAAAGGCATCGATGCTGCTGCACGCCTTGCTATTGGCTGCCACCTTCCGAAGGCCGAGCGAGAGCACTTTGGTCAGGTGAAGACGACGATGGAGTGTCTTGATGATGTTATCGCTTGCTACTCCAATCCTTCGTCTGCTACTTTAGGTCGACATCTTCTACCCTTCCTCTTTCCTGGTCTCCCTTCATTCCAGACCATCGCTGACCAGGCTACGCACCTACGCTCGCTTGGCGCTAGCTTCCGTGCTGCTTGCACTACTCAGATCCTTGCAAAGCACCACCCCCCCATGTTTGTCACTCAGTAATTCCTCGCGGCCCGCCTCCCTGACCGCTTTGTGGCTGCCCAAGACGCCTTCCGCAATGTGCCCCCCACAAGCCCTCTTTGACCTCTTTGAGACACGTCTCACTTAGATTGAGTCCCACCTCCGCGCAATAGGCGCCTCCTCTGGTACTAAGCTCCCCCCCATCTCTGATCGCCGCCTCGTCCCTGCCTGCTACCCCATGCTGCATTGGCTTCTGTTGCTGAGCACGCTGGGTGGCGGTACTGGTATGTCTGGGGGAGCTAACGCTGGAGGAGGTACTCGGTCTAGTGGTGCGGCCGCATTCGCTGCTAGTCCTGGGGGTTTGGCAATGATGCAGCAGTAGCAGTAGCAGCAGCGTCAGGTTCAGCAGCAGCACCCGAAGCAGCTTCAGGAATGGGCCTCGTAGCAGCAGTGGGACCCTATTGGCCCTGGCAGCACTGGCTGTAATGTGGGTCTACCAGCAGGGTGTCGTGCGGCCCTCCTTCTGGGACCTGCCAGTACCTGATTCCGACTGGCCCATGCAGCGGCTTCTTCTGGGGACATCTCTGCAGAGCGGTGCTTTGGGGCATGCGCTGCCCGTCCCAGACTGGGTTGCACTGCTCCTCTGTGACCCGCCTATGTTTACTATGGACATGTATGAGGTAGTTGTTGCCTTGTATTATGTGCCCGTCATTTATGCTTATGACTATAGTGTTGCTTGATCTCATTATTCGTATGTGCATGGACTAGGATCTTTGGCTATCTCTTGTGTAGGATCCTCTGCTGTTGCTTACACAGGTGTGACCACAGCTGATGTGTCACTCTTCTTCACGCTTGACTTTTGCACGTCTCGGTGCTTCTTCCGTTACTACACCAACCTCTCGCCACTTCCAGCTCCAATCGCCATCGCTTAGCCGACCCATCCTCTGGACCAATCCCGCTCGTAGCACTACTACTTTCCCGTGTCCGGCATTCCCCTCTGTGTCCCTCAAAAGGTCTGCAAAACCCCTCGTTCTCTATGATCTTGGTGGGTGTCAGTTGTATTCAGGACCTCAGTGCCACCACCACCTTTCCTGGAAACAAGTGGTCTGTGACTTGTACGGACGATACCACTGGGGCACCTCTTGCGACGAGGGCCTGCAGTGCGCTGCCCCTCACTCCTTGATTCCTCGTACCACTTCCCCTCTTAAAACCACACACATGGATTTCTAGGGCCCTGCAACCATTTCTGAGCCACGTGGGGAGCGCTACTTCTTGGTGGTTATGGGCGACTTCTCCCGCTACAACACGGTGCTTCCCTTGCAGCAGAAGGCCGACATGCTTGACGCTCTCCTCCCATGGCTCGTGGCCGTCCGCACCCAGCGTGCCCGGTCTGTGCTTCGTCTGCACTCGGACCATGGTGGAAAGTTCACCTCCGGTCGACTTGAGAAATTATGTCGTGCAGAGGGCATCCGCCAGATGTACTTGCTACTGGGCTCGCCGCAGCAGAATGGGGTCGCTGAGCGTTGCATTGACTTGGTTGTGGAGATCACTCGTACCTCCATGCGCCGTGCCAGTATCCCCCATTTTCTGTGGCCTTTTGTTGTCTACTATGGCACTCGCCAGCTTGACCTGTGGCCTCGTGTCTCATGCCCACATGTTTTGCTAACCCTCCACCTGGGGCCCCTGGTGCTGCGCCTGCATTTTGCGTCAGAGGCTGCCTTGCTCACGTTAGCGATCCTTGCGCGGACAAGCTCTCAGCCCACTCTCTCGTCTGTGTCTTCCTCGGTTTCCCCCTAGACGTCCCAGACTGACTGTTTTACCACCCTTCGCCTCACATTTCTTAAGCGCTCGTAATGTCACATTTGGCGAGTCTGTCTGCCTCTACACTCTTTTCCCTCACTAAGGTACCCCGGTTCCCTCCCCTCCTTTGTTTCTTACTCCTAATCCTCCCCCTGGTCCCACTCTTTCGCTTTCTCCCGTCATGCCCTGTCTTGTGTGTCGCACGTCACCCCCCTTCCCTTAGTTGGGCCGGTGTGGGAGACTGCTGACTCTCAAGGCCCGGTGTGTGGGGGTGTGCCTCATGACTCTCACAGCTGCTGCCGTAATCTTTGGCAACACCGGCCTCGTCCTCGCAATCGCCGCAACAGCCTTTGCCACAAGCTCAGCCGTTGTCGCTGCAGCAGCCGATCGTTGTGGACTCTGGGGGTGCTGCTGCTGGACATGCCGGTTTCGGGGGTGCAGTTGCGGTCGGTGCTGGCTCTTGGGTGGTTCTGGGGGTGCTGATGCTAAGGGTACTTGCTTTGGGGGTGCCATGGGCCCGCGACTTTTAACGCAGTCGCAACAGGAACAGGAGCACTAGCACCAGCGCCTGCAGCAATTATAGCAGCAACAGCAACAACAGTAGCCGTCGCCGCAGCAATAGTCGTTGCCAATGGCCGCCCTTCGTCTTCTTGGCCTCAACCTTTGAACGACCACCCCCCTTCCTCCTCCTCACCAGTGCCTCTCCCGGACCCATCTCTGGCTTGTTTTCCTCCTCCCCTTCCTTGGGACTTGTCTTTTGCCTCTTCCCTTTGGGCTCGCCGCCACTCTCGTGCTCGCCCCTCGTCTCATGTTCCTGGTTTTCACTCCATAGCCCTCCTTTCTCTCCCCCCTCGTGTTCCTACTCCTGTTTGCTCGTTACCTCCTCAATCGTCCATTACTTTCTAACCTCCTCCATTCTCTGACTTCCTTCGCTCGCCTTACGGTCTCGTGTGTTCTTTCCTCCTTAGTTACTGATCCTAATGCTCCTTCGTCATTTGTCTCTGCTCTTGTCACTGCTGTTGGCGAATTTGCCTCCACCCGCCGCACTTACTATGCTCCCGCTCGTCCTTAGTTCGTTGGGGGTGCTCCGGCACTTAACAGTGACGTCGTAGAGGACAAACAGTTCTAGTTGTTTCCTGCCTTCACGACACTCTATGTTGTAGGAGGCTTTAGCTGACAAAAGGGGGTAGATTTCTTCCATACCCCCCCAACGCAAAGATGACCACTCTTCGGGTACTACTGCACATCACGACTACGAGCTCTACTCGCTGAACTTCTCCACTAGCTTCCTCCAAGGCAGCTCAGAAGAGCAGTTCTGGCTCTACCGTCCACTTGGGTTCACTAGGTCGTTCCCTCCTGGGACCTAGTGGAGCCTTCGACGACCCGTCTTCGTCAGGCTCCGCGTGAGTGGCACAACACGTTGCGCACTACTCTTGCTAGCCTCGGCTTCTCTTCCTCTTTTGCTGGCCCTTCTCTGTTTGTTCGTGCTGGCATTATGACGTTCTAAATTATTGTCTATGTTAACGACATTGTCTTCCCCATTCCATGAAAAGGCGCACTGGCCTTAGTTAAGGCCGAGATTTTGAGGAGACACACTTGCACTGACCTATCTAAGCTGCACCTCTATATTCGCTTGCAGATCACCAATGACAGAGTAACGCGCACCATCACTATGACGCAACCACATATGGTGCAGCAGATCCTCGAACCCTTCGGCTTTCACTTCTCCTCTTCACAGCCGTCTCCTCTTGCGGTTGACCATAAGCTCCCGGTCTTGTCTCTAACGAGCCTAGTGATTCCTATGCAAAGCTGGTGGGGTGCCTCATGTACCTAATGATTTGCACTCGGCTAGACCTTGCATATCCTCTCAGCATCCTTGCTTGCTTTGTCATGACTAGGAGACACCGCCGTGTGCATTGGTCAACCGCTAAGAGGGTAGTGCGCTATCTGACTAGTACATCACGCATGGGGCTTGTGCTTGGATGACGACAGCTAGATACACTCACCGGACACACAAACGCGTTGTGGGCAGACGACGCCAAAACACTCACGTCCGCTCAGGGATGCTGCTTTTGTCTTGGCACCAGAGCTGTTTCGTGGAGGTTGAATCGTTCGTCGTCAGTAACTTCGTCCAGCTGTGAGACCGGGATCTATGCTGGTGCTATGGCTGCTCAGGAGCTTCGCTAGCTGACTTTCTTCCTCACAAAATTAGGTGAGCAGCCTAGCTCTGCCCCAATCCTGTTCGCTGATATCACGGCCATGATCCTCTTGTGACAGGAGCCTAGTTTGGAGGGTGGACCGAAGCACATCCAGCCGCGATACTTCCTGTTGCGTGAGTTGCAACACCACTGATATCTTCACCAAGTCACTCCAACCTCGTAATCCTTGTCGGTTATGCACACAGCTTGGCCTTGTTCCTCACTTTGTAGCTTACTAATCTTTGTATTTTGTACTGTATGTATGTTTGATTTTTTTGCTCACAAACTGGCCTTGTGGCCGTTTGTCTCTAAAGCTGGGCTATTAGTACCACCCTGAGTTGTACACTGTACACTTTGTTGATCTTCTTGAATGGTCTTGTGGTTGCTCGCTTCGGCGACTGGACTAATAGTTGTTAGAATAGTGAACGAATGAATGACTGAACTAGCAAGCAGGTGGGTACAAGTAGGAAACCTAAAAGTGTTGTACCCTATATGAACTACACCACTACAGCCTAGATAGACTATAGCATATAAGTTAGACACACCCCCATAGGCAAAGTGGGGGAGAACAAGAGGTCACAAGACCGGTCAGGAAAGGCAAAGCAAGCTCAGGGTGGATCACGACGTCACCACACATTCTGAGCACAAGCAAATGGCCACAAGGCCAGTTCACATGCAGGGTTATATAAAGGAGAACAAACAATACAATGAACACAACCTAACAAGTGTAAGCATGAAGGTATATGTATAGAGATCACAGTACAAACAGAGTCAAGAAGTAAGCAAGTGAGGCATAGTAGGTACAAGGCCTAGAACAGTACAGAAACGCTGATGATCACAAGGCCGAAGTGCCTTGGTGAAAACATCAGCAGTGTTGGCCCGAGAGGCCACGTAAGCAAGACGAAGCTGACCACGCTGCTGCAACTCTCGAGCAAGGAAGTAGTGCAGAGCAATATGCTTCGTTCTGTGCTCCAGTCTGTGCTCCTGACACAAGGCAAGCATGGCCTTGTTGTCGACGTACAGAACTGGAGGGGAACGAGGCGCCTCTCCCAAGTCGGTCAGCAGGTAGGTGAGCCAGCGTAACTCCTGTGCAGCCATGGCCCCAGCGTAGATCTCAGCCTCACAACAGGAGCTGAGAACAGAAGACGAGCGGGTAGACCGCCAAGAGACAGAACCGGAGCCAAGGCTGAAGGTGTAACCCTGTGACGACCGCTGCGTAGCCAAGTCGTCAACCCAGGAAGCGTCTGTGTGGCCAGTGAGGACAACTCGAGCCCGTCCTCCAAGCACGAGCCCCATGCCCGACGTACTGCACAAGTAGCGCAACACCCTCTTCGCAGCATCCCAGTGCACCTTTCGGTGCCTGCCGGGAGCCACGTAGCGAGCCAGAAGGCTGAGAGGGTACGCAAGGTCAGTTCGTGTGCAAGTTATCAGGTACATGAGGCAGCCCACAAGCTCTGGATACAGGCCACTCGGCTCTACGGACTCGTCCGAAGGTGGAGCTGAGAGCGAGTGACCGGTAGGCAGAGGAGTGGACTGTGGCGAGGAGTACGTGAAGCCGAAGCGCTGAAGGACCTGCTGCACCATGTGTGACTGAGTCAAGGTAATGGTGCGCTGTGCTCTGTCCCGGGTGATCCGCAAGCCAAGATAGCTTGTCAGCTCACCCAGGTCTGTGCACGTGTGTCTCTTCTACAGCTCCGACTTCACGTGGGCGAGTGCCTCAGTGTCAGCAGTAGCAAAGACCATGTCGTCTACGTACACGAGAACGTAGAACGGCGGCAGAGTGGTGTCAGTGCGTAAAAACAGCGACGGGTCAGCAGTGGAAGGAGCAAAACCAAGAGCAGCAAGAGTCGTCCTCAGTGTGTCGTGCCACTCACGGGGTGCCTGGCGGAGACCGTAGACTGGCCGCCGGAGGCTCCACTGGGTACCAGCAGAAAACGACCCAGTGAAGCCAAGTGGGCGGTGCAGCCAGATCTCCTCGTGCAGGCTGCCCTGTAGGAAGGCTGTGCTGAAGTCAAGCGAGTGTAGCTCGTAGTCACGCTGAGCGGCGACGTGCAGACAGGGAGTGGTAATCTTCGGGGTAGGGAAGAAGGTCTGGAAGAAGTCAACTCCCTGTCGCTGACTGAAGCCTAGTGCAACGTAACGCGCCTTGAAGACAGGCGGAGAACCCGGCGGCCGCTTCACCCTGAAGATCCACATGCCTCTGACGATGTTCGCCCCAGGCGGGGGATCCTCGTCGACGTAGGTGCCTGTGGACTTCCAGGAAGCCATCTCGGCGTCCATGGCTGCCTGCCACTGAGAGGAGTAGGGACCCTCTATCGCCTCTGCATAAGAGCGCGGGGTCGGGATGTCTGGTGCATCCGGGTCTCCCTCAGGGGCAAGCAGCATGGACACGAGATGAGGTACAGCAGCGGCAAAGCACTCAAACTTCTCCTGTTTGTCCTCAAGGACGACCGTGCCAAGAGCACACTCACCCCCGACGGACGAAGGACAGACAGACGCAGACTCAGACTCAGAAACAAGACTAGTGGCGTAGTCTAGACGACAGGCTGCAGCAAACTCAACAAGCTCAGCAACGAGAGCAGACGCAGCAGTGGACTCAAACAAAGGGTCAGTGACAGCAGTGGCCAGAAAACGCGTGACAGTAGGACTAGCAGCACGAAGGGAGTCAGACTCCGGGTCTGGACCGTCAGGAAGAGAGGACGCAGGAGGAGACGGCAGAGGGACACGCTATGGAGCACTGGAAGGACGCAGAGTCATAGAGTGAGTGCCGGGGACAGGAGGAGGACGCGGACACGGAACACGACGACCAATGCGAACAGCGCGGACAGGCAACTCAGGACGAGACTCAGGTGACGCAGGATGAGACTGAGGCGACACAGGACGAGACTCAGGCTCACGACGCTCCATAAGACCTCCAGTCGGTCCAGAGTAAGGTGAAGGACTGGGGAGTGGAGAGGCCGGCTGTAACTGCGACTGTGACTGGACAGGCGGTGGACTCAGTAAAGGAGGAGTAGGACCAGTAGAAGGCGGGAGACCAAGAACCTGCTGAAGGAGCGGAACGTAGTACGGCCGCGGCCACGCAGCGTCTCCAGAAACAGCAGAGACAGCACCAGTACCCTCAGCTCCAGGGTCTCCAGCTACAACTCCCGCAGCACCACCAGCTCCAGTACCTCCAACAGCTCCAGCTCAAGAAGCACCTCCAGTAGCAACAACTCCAGCACCCGCAGCTCCGACTCCTGCAGCACCACCAGCCCCAGCATCTCCAGTACCTCCAGTACGAGCACCTCCGGGACCGGCTGCTCCAGTACCCCCAGCAGCTCCAACACCAGCAGGACCTCCAATAGTGCCAGTACCTCCAGCACCAGCACCTCCAGCAGCTCCAGCACCAGCAGCACCTCCAGCAGCTCCAGCACCAACAGCACCTCCAGCAGCTCCAGCTCCAGAAGCACCTCCAGCAGCTCCAGAAGCACCTCCAGCAGCTCCAGCACTAGCAGCACGGCGACAGCGCCGAGTGTACCACTCACAAAGCTGCTGCGGAGAGAGGGGCTCCCGCCGTGACGGGACACCCAGAGGACCTCCAGACTCAGCACGCTCAGGCTCAGCACCCCCAGGCTCAGCACTCCCAGACTCAGCACCCCCAGGCTCAGCACCCCCAGGCTCCACACACTCAGGCTCAGCACCCCCAGGCTCCGCACCCTCAGACACAGCAACCCCAGGCTCAACTCCCCCAGTCTCCGCACCCGCAGGCTCAGCACCCCTAGTAGCACCTGAGTCGACAGCTACCTCGACAGGCTCGACAGGGTCTACCTGGGACACACCCGAGGGGGCAGGACCCTGAGGGGGGAGGGGGTCTACCGGAGGAGCACCTGGTGCTAGGAAGAGTGGCGGGGGGGGGAGAGAGGCAGTGCGGTAGGGAAAGAGACGGTAGTAAGATACCGACTCGTCAAACTTGACGTCCTGAGAGGACAGAACACGACGCGAGGTGGGGTGGTAAAACTGCCACCCAGGTGCGTCAGGGGGGAAGCCAAGGAAGACGCAGGGAACGGCACGGGAGGACAGCTTGTTCGCGGAAGTATCGCGGACAAAAGCTCGAGATCCCCAGACACGGAACACAGACGCATCGCCAACCTTCCCCGTCCACCGCAGAGTAGGTGTGGTCTCTGGCAAGGAGACACGAGGCTGAAGGTTGATCTGATGCGCAGCGTACTGAACCGCGAATGGCCACAAAAAATGGGGAGCAGCCGCATGGATCATGGACGTACGAGCAACGTCCATGACCATGCCAATGCGGCGCTCAAGAATCCCATTTTGCTGTGGGGAGGCCGGAAGCGTGAACGTCTGGCGGATGCCCTCCGCACGACAGAAGGCCCTCAGAAGGTCGGAGGAAAACTCACCACCTCTGTCTGAGTGCAGGCGCAGAACAAGAAGTTCCGAGCCGAAACTCTCGCTGAGCTGGCGACGGGTACCGCGGATCCAGTCGATCAACACCTCTGTGACCTCACCCTTGCTGCGCAAGGGGAAGACTGTGGTGTAACGCGAGTTGTCGTCAACGACCAGCAGGAAGTAACGTTCGTGACCCTATCCACGGACGCGGGCTGGGCCCCACACGTCCATGTGAAGAGTCTGCAGGGGAGCCTCTGTCGGAGGGAACTCGGAGGAGTGAGGAGCGGCGCGCTGCCGGCCCTCGACACAAGGAACACAGGTAGGGGCAGGCCCCGGAGGAAGGGGAGGGAGGGACCGGGGGAGACCAGAGACAAGGGTACGGGAGGCCATACCTCGAAGACGAGGCAGGGAGGGGTGACCAAGGCGGTGGTGCCAAAGGGGAGTCTCGTGTGACAGAGGACGACACGAGCAGGGGGGCGACTCTGGACTAGACCTGGACGCGGCAGAAAACACCTGACCAGACGCGGCTACCTGACCAGACGCAGTAACCGGAGGAGACGCATTAGTCAGTGTGTACAGACTCGACCCAGGCCGACGGGTGAACATGGCCAGGTGGCGGCCCGTCCGAGAGCAAGTGCAGTGGGTCACACGCTGACCTCCAGGGGTGAACTGGTCAACCCACGCGTCCTGGAGGTCAGCTCCACTCACCAAGTTCGTAGAGAATGAGGGGAGGTGGAGTCCCGACAACAAGCCCGACGGGGCCGCAGGACACGGTAGAACCGTGGAAGAGTGCGCAAGGACTGGGCCCCCAGAGGGGTCAGCCTGGGAGACTGCGACAGGCCGACTGAGCGGCGTGAGTGTGGTGCTGTCGCGAAAGAAGGAGCGCGAAGCACCAGAGTCAAGTGTGAAAGTGTGCAAGGCCTCTGTAGGTGCAGTACCAGAGAGAGCAGACTCACCAGCACCTAGAGCAGCAGACTCACTAGCACCTAGAGCAGCAACCTTAATGCCCGGGTCGAGGGGAACACACAGGTAGCAGTCACCCTCAGCACTATCAGTCACAGCATACATGGCAGCAAGGATAGCATCGAAATCAAGATCAAAGATAGCAACATTCTGCCTAAGCAGATCACCCCAGTGAGGGAGCTCAACAGCGTCAGGAAACTGGGCGCGCCAGGCGTCAGTCAGGCGACCGAAGCAGCGCTGCGCAGTGTGTGGCAGCCCGCACGTCTCCCCACGGCGCCCGCCGGTGCGAAGAACGTAAGTGCAGGGACCAACACCCCCAGACCTCCCACGCCCAGCGTACCACTCACGAAGCTGCTGGGCCGACGGGGTCTCACGGGAACGCAGCTGCTGCTGGCGCTGGCTACCACCAAAGCCCCCACGCTGCGCGGCTTCACCTCGACCAGCACCACCGCCGCCGCCACCTCCACCACCGCTGCCGCTGCCTCCACCGCCGCTTCCGCTGCCTCCACCACCCCCACCGCCGCCACCGAAGCCCCCACTCCCGCCACCACCCCCGCCTCCACCGCCACCCCCTCCGCCTCCTCCACCGCCTCCACCGCCGCCCTCACCGTCCCCTCCACCACCCTTGCCCCCTTTGCCCTTGCTGTTGCGGCGCCTCCCACTAGGAGCAGACGCAGCCCCGACCTCCTCAGTGCCAACGAGGTCGACAGCAGCAGCAGAAGCAACAGAGGGGAGAAGGGGGACAGGGGAACACCCCTCAAAGAAAGGGGTGCGAGGGTCGCCGCGAGAAGCACCTACAGCAACGATACTCTTCTCTGCTGCAGTGAGGCGCTCCTCTAGCAGGTCGACGGTGAGCTCGGTGGGGCAAAGGGAGAGAAAGTGGTCCCTGACTGAAGCAAGGGAGTCAGGAAGGCGGGTGACTAGGTAATAAAGGGTGATGTACATGGGGGGGGGGGTTCTTGGCACAGAACTCAGTGGGAAGCGCAGCGCGGTAGCGGGCGTCACTAGTGCGGAGGTGAGTAATGAGGTCAGCGATTGTGGAAAAGGCTGCAAGGTCAGGGAACAGGTACGGCAACATGAGGCGGCTGAGGGCAGCAGTGGCAGAGGAGGAGTAGTGCGCTACGACGGCGTCATACAAAGACTTAGCAGTCTTGTACTGGCCAAAGTGCGCGCGCTCAGCAGACGGCAGGTGACTACGAACAGCAAGGCGAGCAGCAGCGTCACGAGTGGTCCACTGCGAGCGAACCGTACTGTCAGAAGTGGCAGCAGGTGCAGTAGAGACACCGGACGTGTGATCGAAAAGGGATACCCCATCCCTAGAGTCACACTGAAGAAAGAGCTGCAGGTCGTCAACCCACACGTCAAAGTCAACTGCACGCCCCTCAACATCAAAGGTGAGAACAGTAGGGCTAGCCATAGCGGCAGTAGCAGCAGTAGCAGCAGTGGCAGCAGTGGCAGCAGAAGTAGCAGTAGCAGCAGGAGCAGCGTAGGCAGGGCAGCGCGGCTCAGTATGGCGGCGCGGCTCGGCAGGGCGGCGCGGCTCGGTAGGGCGGCGCGGCTCGGTAGGGCGGCGCGGCTCGGCTGGGCGGCGCGGCTCGGTAGGGCGGCGCGGCTCGGCTGGGCGGCGCGGCTCGGCTCCTGGCGGCGCGGCGCGGCAGGGCGGCGCGGGTGCTTACCAGGGGCGGGTGCAGGGCAGGGTCGCAGCAGGCGGTTAGGTCAGGGCCGCGATAGGGGCGGTAGCAGGGCAGGGCCGTGAAAGGGCGGCTGCAGGGCAGGGCCGCGACAGGGCGGCAGCTGGGCAGGGCCGCGACAGGGCGGCAGCAGGGCAGGGCCGCAGTGGGCTGCGAAGGCAGGGCCGCGACAGGCGGCGAAGGGCCAGCGACGGGCGGCGACGGGCCGGCGACGGGCGGCGATGAGCCAGGACGGGCCGGCAACGGGCCGGGACGGGCCGGAACAGGCCAGTGACGGGCGGCGAAGGCAAGGCCGCGACAAGGCGGCTGCAGGGCAGGGCCGCGACTAGCGGCCGCGACGGGCCAGCGATGGGCGGTGACGGGCCGGGACGGGCCGGTGACAGGCCGGGACGGGCCGGGACGGGCCAGCGACGGGCGGCAAAGGCAGGGTCGCGACGGGCCAGCGAAGGCAGGGCGCGCTACGGCGCAGATGAGGCAGGCGCGAGGCGCGCTTCGGGCAGGGCAGGAAAAAAAAATCGTGGTGGGCCAAAAAAAAAAAACGTTCCCACGAGGGAACCTACTCAGAATACCATGTTAGAATAGTGAACGAATGAATGACTGAACTAGCAAGCAGGTGGGTACAAGTTGGAAACCTAAAAGTGTTGTACCCTATATGAACTACCCCACTACAGTCTAGATAGACTAAAGCATATAAGTTTGACAATAGTACCGGGGGATGTGTCAATTCATATTTTCGCATACATTGTAGGCTAGGTTGGGTTACTATTTGGAGGGTACAGGTATGGTACTTATGAACCATGTATGCTCTGATATTACTCATTCTTCGTTTCTGACAACAAACACACGCGCACAGACATTCATATGCAATCACACACACACACACACACACACACACACACACACACACACACACACACACACACACACACACACACACACACACACACACACGCACACACACGCACACACACACACGCACACACACACACGCACACACACACATGCACACACACACACACGCACACACACATACAAACACACACACACACACATACGCACACACACGCACACGCACACACACGCACACGCACACACACGCACACACACGCACACACACACGCACACACACATACACGCACATGCACACGCACACGCACACGCACACGCACACACTCACACACACACACACACATACACACACACACACACACAGACTCAGACACAGACACAGACACACATACACACACACATATACACACACACATACACACCCACAGACACACATACACACACACATATACTCACACACATACACACCCACAGACACACACACACAATGATATGCGAGACGAGGTAAGCGAGCATGATGGCTTGAGACAGATGAAGAGTCAATACACTCACGATATATGGGAGAGAGAATCATGGAGCACGTATGTGGTAGTCTCATATACATATGAATATTATGCCAAGGTTCGTGCTTTGTTACTGTACTTTTCGTGTCTTTAATGCCAATCTTGTTAGAGTGTAAATTACACACAATCATTGGTTTGTGATTTCATAATGTAATGGGTGTAAAATTTATGAAAAATGATTGTTGCGCATTCTGAATTACGTAGGTTCCGATTGTATCGGTATTGCGAGTTAATATTACCGTATATGGTCACAATCATATGATGTTTATCACGTTTTGCCACCCGGGTAAAAAACTGCCACCGAAAAGGGGCGAATCCATCACGGATGATCGGCAGATCATCACGTTTGGTCACTCGTCTACCCACAACATTATCGCGTTCAGTAATTAGGTGAAATCATAACCGAAAAGCTGAAACAAACCAATATGTATATGTATATATATTCGCGTAGAACTATGAAAATGAAAAAAGGGCAAAAGGTTAGCAAAGAAATTTAGTAAATAGATAGTTACAAATTATTTGATATTAGACGAATATGCACTGTTTCATGAGTATGCTTACATTGTAATAAAGCATCCAAAAGTTGTGATCGAATAAGAACCCCCTGTCAAACTTATATATGCTAGTCTCTTTAGGCTGTAGTGGGGTAGTCCTTAGAGGGTACAACACTTTTTTGTTTGCTACTTGTACCCACCTGTTTCCTAGTTCATTCATTCCTCTCATTATTCTCACATGGTATAGAGCGGGTTCCCTAGTGGGACCGTTTCTTCCTAAGGGCCCACCACGTTAAAATTTTTTTTTTCCTAACCTGCCCGAAGCGCGCTTCGCGCTCTGCCCTGCCCTACGCTTTCGCGGCCCCTTAGCGGCCTGCCCTGCTCCTGAGGCCCGTCGCGGCCCCCCCGTTGCGGCCCCTTCGCGACCCCTTCGCGGCCCCTTAGCGGCCCCTTCGCGGCCCCTCATCGGCCCCTTCGCGGCCCCTTAGCGGCCCCTTCGCGGCCCCCCCTTATCGGCCCCTTCGCGGCCCCTTATCGGCCCCTTCGCGGCCCCTTAGCGGCCCCTTTGCGGCCCCTCATCGGCCCCTTCGTGGCCCCTTAGCGGCCCCTTCGCGCCCCCCCCTTATCGGCCCCTTCGCGGCCCCTTATCGGCCCCTTCGCGGCCCCTTATCGGCCCCTTCGCGGCCCCTCCGCGGCCCCTTCGCGGCCCCTTCGCGGCCCCGCCCCGTCGCCCGTGGCGGCCCCGCCCCGTCGCCACCCGGGTGTCGCCCCTGCCTCGTCGCGACGCCCCTGCGGGACCCGCGCGGTGTCGCCCCTGCTCGCGGCGTCGCCCCTGCCCGCGGCGTTGCCCCTGCCCGCGACGTCGCCCCTGCCCGCGGTGTCGCCCCTGTGCGCGGTGTCGCCCCTGCCCGCGACGTCGCCCCTGCCTCGTCGCCACCCCTGCAGCAGCTGCCGTCGCCGTCCCTGCTGCAGCAGCTGCCACCGTAGCGGCCCTGCTGCCGCTGACGAGCCTGCAGCCGCCCTGCCTGACGCGCCCCGGCCCAGCCCCACCAGTAGCGGCCCACCTCGTCCGCCACTGGTACGTGCACCACCGCACCTGCTTGCTGCTGCACCCGCGCCGCCCTGCCTAGCCGAGCCGCCCTGCCGAACCGCCCCGCCCTGCCGAGTCGCGCTGCTACTGCTGCTGCTGTAGCTAGGCCACTGCTGTTGCCTTGCACTGCTGCTACTCTTGCTACTGCTCCTACTGCTGCTACTCTTGCTACTGCTCCTACTGCTGCTATGGCTAGTCCTACCGTTCTCACCTTTGATACTGAGGGACGTGCAGTTGACTTTGACGTGTGGGTTGACGACCTACAGCTTTTTCTTCAGTGTGATTCTAGGGATGGGGTATCCCTTTTCGATCACACGTCCGGTGTTTCCACTGCTCCTGCTGCCACTGCTGACAGTACAGTTCGCTCGTAGTGGACCACTCGTGACGCCGTTGCTCGTCTTGCTGTTCGTAGTCACCTGCCGCCTGCTAAGCGCGCACATTTTGGCCAGTACAAGACAGCTCAGTCTTTGTACGACGCTGTAGTTGCACGCTACTCCTCCCCTGCCACTGCTGCCCTCAGCCGCCTCATGCTACATTATACTGCAGCACCTCCTCTCTTTAGCGGTGCGGCCGCCATCCCGTCATGATCTACTGTAGATTTGTTTGACCCATGTCCCACCCAGATTCACCACAGGTCAAGATTGGTGAAGGGTGTCGCCACTCGCTGTCCACGTCAAGGGTGTCCACTCGTTTGCACGAATCTTTCGCGCCCCAAACGACGAGGCTTCAGAAATCAGGGTGACTCTCAGAAAGAATCTCGTAATGTCTGGGTAAAGCACGCGATTTTCTACACTCCCAATTCCACCGTTACGATCTCTGAAATTTTGCTCCTTTGAATTCTAATGGTTCCAATTTTGATCGTTCTAGGCTAAGTAGGGGTTACTAATTATAAACCGGCGATGGTGTGTTTAGTGGCTTGCACTTCATTTTCAGGCAGGGTGACGTATATGGCAAGAGGCCATACCCCTCTGTTCCAGCTGCAGAATTGTACAGGTATTATTACCTCATATCATTTTTTAATTGCGAGCGCTGTAGGAGAACCCGATTTGCGTCGTGAGGGCGCAACCGAGACAGCTCCCTTCCCCGCTCCCAGATCTCTCCTGCCACAGTGTATTGATGGGATCGGGGGGGCGAGGAGGTCCAGCAAGGGGGGGAAAAGGGGGAGTGGGTTTTCGAAAGATGCAGTGCAAAGAAAGAAGGTTGCTTGAGATGGGATGAGATGGGGTTGGATGGGGGGAAATCAATCCTTATCTTGTTCACCCTGCTCTCACCTTCAAATGAATCATCTCCCCCCCTTTCCAGAGTTACATCCATGTTCAATTCCAGCTCAGACCTCCATTTCTCTCTGTTCCGAATCGTCATTCCGTCTCCTTGCCAGGTCAGAAGTTGCCATGCATGTACATAGCCGGTATCACGTCTTAGAATTCGGCGGCGGCGCAGTTCGGCCCCGACGTGATTCGCTCGTTCCAGGTTTCCATCCTTTACTGAGGCAGGCGAAATCTCCCCCCAGCTTACGCCAGGTTGCCCCTTATTCTTCTCCCAAAACATCAGCATATAAGGTTGATCCCGAATCTGCAAACCAAGTCAGTTTTCATTCTCGCCATCGAACTCACGACGCTCGCCCAGTCCATCAGCTATCGCCTCCCTCGCTCCTTTGTGCAACCACGCCATGGCTCGCGTCCTGCGTCTCTCCCTCGCGCTCCTCGCGCTTCTCGCCATCGTGGGCGCCGCCAATGCCAGTGGCGTCAGCTACAGCCAGATGAGGGTGAGTGTACTGGAATTTCATTACTGACTAAATGAGGGAAGAGACTTTGCAACGAGCCACCTTCGCTGGTTTCTTGCATTTCGTTTTTGAAAACTTCAAATCAACCAATCCGCGGACAGGAGATTAATTTCCAATCTTTGCACCTCTTTCAAACGTGCATGTTCTACACTATGGCAGGGTGAGTGCCAGACGGGCGAGAAGCAGTCGCCGATCAACATCGTGATGGGCGAGGCCAAGGAGGAGAGCGTGCCAGAGAAGTTCATGCTCGCGTACGACTCCGCCCCCACCACCGCCACCGTCATCAACAAGGGCTACACCGTTCGTAAGTGCTAACTGCCCGTTGCTTCGCCGAAAACGGGACTCGCTTCACTTTTGATGCGAAAGCAGAAATTCCAGTTCTGTCGTTCTCCATTTCATGATCTCCTTATCTTTATGTTGAGCCTCATCACTCCCTTCCTCGCTCGCTTTCCACAGAGGTGGCTCCCAACCCCGAGAAGAGCTACAAGCTGCACATTGGCAGCGACACTTACAACCTCCTGCAGGTACTACCACAGCAATCGTGTCATTTCTCCCCGTCATTACTGACACCTGCGATGAATTCACAATGCTAGGCAGTCCTGCCATACTCTTCACTGGATTCCACTTTTGATGCGAAAGCAGAAATTCCAGTTCTGTCGTTCTCCATTTCATGATCTCCTTATCTTAATGTCGAGCCTCATCACTCCCTTCCTCGCTCGCTTTCCACAGAGGTGGCTCCCAACCCCGAGACGAGCTACAAGCTGCACATCGGCAGCGGCACTTACAACCTCCTGCAGGTACTACCACAACAATCGTGTCATTTCTCCTTGTCATTACTGACATCTGCGATGAATTCGCAATGCTAGGCAGCCCTGCCATACTCTTCATTGGATTTTGTCGCATTTTCTCGCAGCACACGTCTCGAGAGCCGTCAACCCGAGCATAATACACTTTCTCGGAGCGCGTTTCACCTTAACACTCTGCCACATTCTTTCGTGTTTCGCGAACGTCGTCGCTGTACTCATTTGCTCATCTCCCTGATTTTGCCCGATTCTCCCCTCCGTACTACTACCACCTCATCCAGATGCACGTGCACTCGTTCTTCGAGCACGCGGTTAACGGGCTCTTCTCGCCCATAGAGGCGCACTTCGTGCACGTGCACGAGAGCGACCCCAACGTCCTCGCCGTCGTCAGCGTCATGATCCGCCTGCAGCGCCACGACGAGGCCTTCGCCTGGGTCGACACGTGAGTGCTTAATGAAACCAAATACTTGCTTCCTCAACTTTCTGAGTTTTTTTCCACGAGTTCTGCGCATCAACTGTTTCTGCTCACATTTCCAACAGCTCCCCCTTCCCCATCGACATTCCCGACAACTTCTGGGCTGACATGATCGACATGTCCATGGGCTTCTGGCGCTACCCCGGCTCGCTCACCACCCCCGACTGCAACGAGATCGTCGAGTGGCGCGTCGTGTGCAAGGCCAAGTTCCTCTCCGTCGCCCACATAATTAAATATAACGAACACACTGTACACTACACATCACAATTGTTGGAGGTTGCGTGGGGCGGTTTTGCCCCCAACCACCAAGCGGTGCTGTTTTTAGTGCTCACCTTCGAGTGAGTTGCAGGTTTGCGTGGGATTGAAGTTTGACTTCGGAAGACTCCACCAATTCGGTGCCACATGGCAACATCAGGAACATTCAAGATTGAAGGAGCATTCGGTGAAATTCGAGTACCGAATTTCACCCCGTTTGAAATGTTACACGAATGTTCGCGACACATCTCATAGTGACTAGATGTTACATGCGCGACTCGATGTATTGAGTAGTTATAAATATGCTCGCCTTGTTTGCATGTTTCATACTGAAAATCAGAGTTTCCTATACACAGTTCAACTCGACACAAATTCCAGAGAGCATCCTATCCTTCAACCTAGAGCATAGCTTTCACGTTAGAGGCCATAACTCACTCGATACTTAGGCGATCGACGCAATTGACGGCTCGTTGGAAAGCTAAGACAGAGCTCTAGTGATTAGTACAAATCCTAGTTCATGCAAATTAGAGGAGAGTCCTTTACAACAGTGGTATCAGAGCTGTTCGGAGGAGTCTACGCGCGCAACAAGAAGCTAGCATGCCGACGTCAAGCGAGGCCTCCCGCAATTCCTTGGATGGTGTCGTTGTACATTCCGGCGAACCCTGGGCAATCGCGACGATGTTCGACACGTCGGCGGTACCGATTTTCACGGGACAAAACTACTCCGCGTGGAAGTTAAGTTCCAAGTGCTCATGATGGAGCGGGGACTTTGGGGTTTCTTCGATGGAACGGAGAAGAAGCCGGACAACGAGAGCGACATCGCGGCATGGAAGAAGAAGGACCAAAAGGCGTTCGCTACGTTGATTTCACGCATCGGCATCAATCTCGTGAGCTCGGTGCGCATGTGCATCATGCTCAAAGCGACGGCGCATGAAGCGTGGAAGCGGCTCGAGACGATGCACGTGAACAAGACTCTCCACGGCAAGATCCTAGCCCAGAATGCGTCCTACACGGTGAATATGTGCGCGGGCGGATCGATGCACGAGTATGCAACTCGTGTGGAGGAACTCGGGGAAACGTTCATGGACCTCGGTGGAACGGTCACGAAGGAGGATTGGATTTTGACCTTGCTATGCGGCCTTCCGGAAGAGTGGTCGACGGTGATTACGACACTCGATAGCGTGCAAGACACTTGGACGAAGGAAATGGTGGTCGGTCGGCTTCTCCATGAAGAATCGCGTCGCCGTCAATTCGCTAATGAGAGCGAGGGTGCCGCCATGTTCTCCGGAGGGAGTTCCGGAAAGAAGTTCACGTGGAGCAAAGGTGCGACAAAGAAGTCGTCCGGTGGAAGCGATCGCGGCAAGGGAAACACATCGAATGGCTCGAGCAAGTGCCACTATTGTGGCAAGGCGGGACACTTTTGGCGTGAGTGTCGGAAGCGCCCGAGCGATTGGACTCCATCGAAGGCGCGGAACCACGAGGGCAACGCGCACATGGCATCCGGCGATGCGGATGATTCAAGGGAGTCGATCGTATTATTGGCCGGTGACGGGACCAACACACCAAGCGACGCATGGTTCCTCGACACCGGCGCAACACGACACATGACGCACTCAGCATCGTTCCTCACCAACGTTGTGTCAAAATGTTATATAGCTTATATTGTGTAGGCTATACTGGGGTAGCCCATAAGGGGTACAACCCAATTAGGGTTAGTACTTGTACCCAACTCTTTGCTAGTTCATTCATTCTCGTTCTTTATTCTGATATGGTTTCAGAGCAGGTCCTCCGCTAGGACCGTTTTTTTTTTTCCTGGGCCCACCACAGCGCTACCCCGCTAGCAGCCCTCTGCAGCCCTCGTGCTGCCCCTCCTTCAGGTCGCGACCCGTAGGCCCCTAGGCCCGTCGCCAACCCTAGCCCGGCCCGTTGCCCCTAGGCCCGTCGCCCCTAGCACGGCCCCGCGCCCCCCCCCCCGTCGCCCGTCGCCCCTAGCACGGCCCCGCGCCTCCCCGCCCCCCCCCCCCCCCCCCCCCCCCCCCCCGTCGCCCGTCGCCCCTAGCACGGCCCCGCGCCTCCCCACCCCCCCCCCCCCTCCCTGTCGCCCGTCGCCCCTAGCACGGCTCCGCCCCCCCCCTCCCCCGTCGCCCTCGTCCCTAGCACGGCCCCGTGCCCCCCCCCCCCTGTCGCCTGTCGCCCCTAGCACGCCCCCCCCACCCCCCCCCCCGTCGCCCATCGCCCCTAGCACGGCCCCGCGCCCCCCCCCCCCCCCGCCGTCGCCCATCGCCCCTAGCACGGCGCCCCCCCCCCCTCGTCGCCCTAGCCCCCCGGCCCCTCGGACCCTTTGCTCCTGGCCCCGCGGCCCCGTTGCCCTAGGCCCCCGGCCCCTCGGCCCCTTTGCTCCTGGCCCCGCGGCCCCGTCGCCCTAGGCCCCCGGCCCCTCGGCGGCCCCCTTTGCTCCTGGCCCCGCGGCCCTGTCGCCCTAGGCCCCCGGCCCCTCGGCGGCCCCCTTTGCTCCTGGCCCCGCGGCCCCGTCGACCTAGGCCCACGGCCCCCCCTCGGCCCCTTCTCACTAGGCCCCACGGCCCAAATCCCCTAGGCCCCCGGCCCCTCGGCCCCTCCTCTCCTGGCCCCGCGGCCCGACGCCCCTAGGCCTTCGCCCCCTCGGCCCCTCTGCTGCTGCTCCTACTGCTACTACTGCTACTGCTGCAACTGCTACTGCTACTGCTGCTCCTGCGTGCTGCGCCACTATGGCTTCGCTTCGAGTTCTCGCGTTCGATCATGAGGGCAGACCGGTTCAGTTTGACACGTGGCTCGACGACCTGCAGCTGTACCTACTGAGCGATTCTAAGGACAGTGTGTCGATGTTTGACCTCGCGTCAGGTGCGGCTACCGCCCCTCCCACCACAGCTGACAGTGCGACTCGCTCACAGTGGCTTACTCGCGACGCTACTGCCCGCTTAGCCATTCGCAACCACCTGCCATTAGCCGAATGCGCTCACTTCGGACAACACAGGCCCTGTACGACGCTGTAGTCGCTCGCTACTCCTCGCCTGCCACTGCTGCGCTAGGCCGACTGCTATTGCCCTACCTGTTCCCCGAGCTGTCAGCTTTTGCCACAGTAGAGGACCTGGTTTCCCATCTACGCACTAGCGACGCTCGCTACCGCGCTACCGTCCCTGCTGAGTTCCTTGACAGGAACCAGCCCCCGATGTTCATCACCTTCTACTTCATAGTCACTCGCCTCCCTGACTCTCTTTGCTCTGTCAGTGACCACTTTCTCTCCCTTAACCCCACCTCCCTCACTGTTGACCTCCTCGAGCAGCATCTCCTCGCAGCTGAGACTAGTGCAGTTGCCGTAGGTGCTGCTCGTGGCACTCCGCGCCCGCCCTTCTTTGAGGGGTGCTCCCCCTCCCCCCTTGCCCCCTCCTACGCCTCTGCTGCTGCAGACGTCTCTGTTGCTGAGGACGTCGGGGCTGCTTCTGCTAGTGCGAAGCGCCGCAGCAGCAAGGGCAAGGGTGGCGGGGGTGGTGGAGGTGGCAGCGGTGGTGGTGGAGGTGGCAGCGGGAGTGGTGGTGGGGGCAGCAGTGGAGGTGGTGGCGGCTGTGGGACTGGTGGCGGGAGTGGGGGCTCTAGTGGCGGCGGTGGAGGCAGCGGTGGGAGTGGCGGCAGTGGAGGCGATGGGACTGGTGGCGGTAGGACTGGACCTCGGCGTGGAGGCCCTAGTGGTGGCCAGCGGCAGCAGCAGCAGCGTCGGAGCGAGACCCAGTCGCCCTAGCAGCTCCGTGAGTGGTTGTTTCAGCGTGGGACATCTGGGGGTAGTGATAGCTGCCCGTATGTCATTCGCACAGGTGACCGTGCTGGTCAGACATGCGGGAAGCTTCACACTCAGCACCGCTGCTTCTCCAGCCTCGACGCCGCCTTGCATGCTGAGTTTGGTGACGAGGTCGAGCGCCCTCGCTGGGCAGATTTGCTTAGGTATGGTGTTGCTATCTTTGACCTAGACTTTGATGTTATCCTTTCTGCTATGTATGCTTTGTCTGCTAGTGCTGAGGGTGACTGTTATCGGTGTGAACTGGTCTTGGGACATGTTCTCAACGAGCAGCAAACTTATTCAGGCTTAAAGCAAAAGATAGACAGTAAAACCCTTCTGTAAAACTTAGATCTCAACAATCCGAGCTCAAGAACTTCAGCAGTAGAGTAAAACAAACATGTTTCGGCCGTTAAGGGGCTACCCTAGCAGGCCTTCATCAGTGCTAATGAAAGAAACAGAGCTAAGCTACGCTTCAAGAAGAAACGAAGCCTCAGAAAAACTGATCTCTAGGTTATCTACACCAGGTCAGCCCGAAATACGGGGACCAGTACATGTCACCCTTGAAAAATTCTCAGGTGGCCACGTCCTCAATCCTTGGAGCGTCGTCGTTGAAGTTCGAATTCGCATCTTCGCCAGGCAGCAACTGTGAAATTCGCGCGCGTGGAGGTGGCAGCGGGAGTGGTGGTGGGGGCAGCAGTGGAGGTGGTGGCGGCTGTGGGACTGGTGGCGGGAGTGGGGGCTCTAGTGGCGGCGGTGGAGGCAGCGGTGGGAGTGGCGGCAGTGGAGGCGATGGGACTGGTGGCGGTAGGACTGGACCTCGGCGTGGAGGCCCTAGTGGTGGCCAGCGGCAGCAGCAGCAGCGTCGGAGCGAGACCCAGTCGCCCTAGCAGCTCCGTGAGTGGTTGTTTCAGCGTGGGACATCTGGGGGTAGTGATAGCTGCCCGTATGTCATTCGCACAGGTGACCGTGCTGGTCAGACATGCGGGAAGCTTCACACTCAGCACCGCTGCTTCTCCAGCCTCGACGCCGCCTTGCATGCTGAGTTTGGTGACGAGGTCGAGCGCCCTCGCTGGGCAGATTTGCTTAGGTATGGTGTTGCTATCTTTGACCTAGACTTTGATGTTATCCTTTCTGCTATGTATGCTTTGTCTGCTAGTGCTGAGGGTGACTGTTATCGGTGTGAACTGGTCTTGGGACATGTTCTCAACGAGCAGCAAACTTATTCAGGCTTAAAGCAAAAGATAGACAGTAAAACCCTTCTGTAAAACTTATATCTCAACAATCCGAGCTCAAGAACTTCAGCAGTAGAGTAAAACAAACATGTTTCGGCCGTTAAGGGGCTACCCTAGCAGGCCTTCATCAGTGCTAATGAAAGAAACAGAGCTAAGCTACGCTTCAAGAAGAAACGAAGCCTCAGAAAAACTGATCTCTAGGTTATCTACACCAGGTCAGCCCGAAATACGGGGACCAGTACATGTCACCCTTGAAAAATTCTCAGGTGGCCACGTCCTCAATCCTTGGAGCGTCGTCGTTGAAGTTCGAATTCGCATCTTCGCCAGGCAGCAACTGTGAAAGTCGCGCGCGTACCAGTAACCTGTTAAGGTTACAACCAATTTGCCATGCAACAAAAATCCTCTCCACATATAATCCGCGTGTAGTGAGTCGATTTTTGAGTCGACTCAAAAGGACCCCTAGCCCGAGACGAGAAGACACCGAAGTGTACTGCGTCTTCAGAACTAGGGGTCCACGGGATGGGAGAGAAATCTGTTGCCGGAGCGCCTGGTTAGCGATGGTAGTGGCGAGGAGTGACGAACGGTGAGCGAAGGCGACGCCTTGGAAGATTGGGTGCAGAAAAGCAGGAGGGTAACCACGGTCACGAAGCCGGCCGAAGAAAGCCTTCTTCGTTGCGAGGAAAGTCGCAGCTGATGTAGAGCGGAGCAGGTACCGCTTCAATTCTGCACGAATGAAGGATTCCTTGCAGTGCCATGGGTGGAAGGAAGCAAAGGGAAGATAGAGATACTTATTCATCGGCTTCTGAAACGTGCCGAAATCCAAAGTACCCTGCTCCTTAAACCGCAGTCCCTTGAAGAGAACCACGTCCAAAAAATCGATGGAGCAGTCCGAAACAGACCATGTGATCCGAATGTTTGGATCAAGCTCATTGAAGGTGCGCAGGTAGGCTTCCAAATCTGCCCGCGTCCCCGGCCATACGATTAGACCATCATCGATGTAGCGCACATGGTAAAGAGGTAACGTTCCGGTCCACTTCCCCTTCAGTAACTCATCCAGGCGGCTCATGAACAAGATCGCGAAGCAGACTGCTACAGGTGTACCCATGGCGGTGCCTCGTAGTTGGTGAAAGATCCGGCCGCCGAACTCGACAAAAGAGTTCCTCATGACCCAACCCAGAAGGGCCATGAGAGGTGGGGTGAGTTGCGGTTTCTCCCTCATCAGAAAACTGCTGACCGCATCAAGACCGCGCTCGATCGAAATGCTGGGGTAGAGAGCGGCTACATCATACGTCGCTAGAAGTACCGTCGTCGGAAACGTGGTGCGTTCGAGCGTTGTCAGCAGAGAGAGAGAATCCTGGAGGTACGTAGGACGATTCAAGACCAGCGGGCGAAGTTCAGCGTCAAGCCACTTGCTCACATTAGTCGTGGCCCATGAATGTGAGGCAGCGATCGGTCGCCCCACGGGTACTTTCTTGTGAAGCTTAGGCAAGACGTAGAACGCAGCTGGCCGCCATCCCCCGGGTGGTTCCTTAAAGAAATATTTCCAGAGACTGTCTGGAAAAGCCGGTCCCCACGTCACCTTCAACTCCCGCAGCTGCTGCAGAACCCGTGGCGTCGGGTCGCGTTCAATCGGCTGGTACACTTCCGCATCTCCGAGATGTTCCATACAAAGGTCGATGTAGTGCTGCCGATCAAGGATAGTGACGCTAACGTTCTTGTCTGCAGGTTTGATGACGATGCTGCGGTCGGCGGCGAGGGAGCGCAACGCCTTGCGAATTCCTGATGAGATATTGAAATCCCGCCGTGGCGTCGTCGCTTTCAGAAGGTAAGAGAGGTCGTTGTGGGCCTCCCTGAACACCGACTCCGGGACAACATCCCGATCGGGTTTCCAATCTGGGTTTCCGAACCGAAGAAGCGCGAGATCCCGCGCCGTTACTTCTTCTTTGGCGGCCCGTTTGCGGGGCCGCCGCCTCCGTTTTTTGGAACCCAGGCCTGCTTCGGTGCTGTTTGGCCCTTCCCCTTGCCGTCGGTAGGAGCGTCAGATTTCTTCTTTTTCCCCCGCTTCTTCTTTGCCTTGTTGTTATGGGGCTTAGAGTCAGCGGCGGTGGCCGACGGAGAGACCTTCTTCTCCAACGCAATCTTCTAAAGCTTCGCAGATAGCTCTTTGTCCAGCTTCGCCGCAAACTCCTTGCGAAGCCGATCTTCGACCTTCTTTACGTGCTTCTGAACGATTGCGTCGACCGTCGGATCCAACTCCATTCTGTCGATCTCCTCAGCCGCGGCAGCTTTCTTCAAATCTTCAGCTTCACGTTTTTTCTGCCGTTCCAACTCCTGGATGATGATCTCATCCCTGGCGATGGCTATGTCGGACTGCGCCTTCTCGATGCAGGCGCCCTTGATCTTCCTGTACTTCTCCCTGGTAGCATCAGATACCGCCAGGTCAGGGTTCTCCAAGAGACTTTTCAGGTAGTCCTCAAGCTTTGTCGCCAGAGTCGTCACGTGTAGGTTAGAAGCTGCCAAAATCTCCTCGACCTCCATCTCCTTCGAAGCGATGAAGTCCTTCTGGATACGCTTTTGATTCTCCAGATGAACAGCAGCAACCGAAGCTGCAGACTTCTCCCGAACAGAAGGGTATTTCGTCTGGAACTCAACTGCTTTGGTGCGAATACTGTGAAGAAACACACCCTGCTCATCAAGCGTCTTCATCTTCTGAAGCTTGGACTTCACCTTCAAGAGTGATTTGAAATCCGCCCGAAAACCCTTGACCGCCAAAGCAGTCCAGCCTTTAAAGCGCTCAGGAATGTTGAACTGCTCAGGAACAGCCGGGTTAGCGCTCGTAGAAGCAACAGCAGGTGCTACCGTAGGAGCAGCGTTCGAAGCGGGATTCATCTCCATGGCGGGAGGAGAAATTGTTTGCTCGTTGTGCGATGTCAGTCCGCGAGTCGGTGCAGTACGATTTGCTCCTTCAAGTTTGCGAAGGCGTTGTCGCTTGTGCGTGCGATACCCCGCGTAAGTCTTGGGAACAACTGCCTCGTGGATCACAATAGCAAAACTGCCCTCGTTAAGTTCGGCGTCGTCTGAGTCAAGCGTAAGTGCCAACTGGTCTTGGGACATGTTCTCAGCGAGCAGCAAACTTATTCAGGCTTAAAGCAAAAGATAGACAGTAAAACCCTTCTGTAAAACTTAGATCTCAACAATCTGAGCTCAAGAACTTCAGCAGTAGAGTAAAACAAACATGTTTCGGCCGTTAAGGGGCTACCCTAGCAGGCCTTCATCAGTGCTATTGAAAGAAACATACTAAGTTACGCTTCAAGAAGAAACGAAGCCTCAGAAAAACTGATCTCTAGGTTATCTACACCAGGTCAGCCCGAAATACGGGGACCAGTACATGTTGTCAGAATGTTATGTTTGTCTAGCCTGCAGTGGGGTACTCAATAGCGAGTACAGCCCAATTTACGGTTTCCTATATGTACTCAACTGCCTGCTATTGAAACCTCTCTTTCTCGTTTCTAACTTTCAACTGTTATTCCAACACATGTCACCCTTGAAAATTTCTCAGGTGGCCACGTCCTCAATCCTTGGAGCGTCGTCGTTGAAGTTCGAATTCGCATCTTCGCCAGGCAGCAACTATGGAAGTCGCGCGCGTACCAGTAACCTGTTAAGGTTACAACCAATTTGCCATGCAACAAAAATCCTCTTCACATATAATCCGCGTGTAGTGAGTCGATTTTTGAGTCGACTCAAAAATCGACTCACTACATGCTGAGGGTGACTGTTATCGGTGTGTGCCACCTCACCCAGGTATAGCGGCTGCTGCTCTAGGTGCTAGTGAGTCTGGTACTCTCCCTAGTACTGCGCCTGCTCAGGCCTTGCACACCTTCACGTTGGACTCAGGCGCCTCACGCTGTTTCTTTCGTGACAGCACCACCCTCACTCCTCTCCTTGCACCTGTCCCGGTCAGACTGGGTGACCCCTCTAGGGGCCCGGTCGTTGCCCGTTCCTCCACTGTCCTCCCGTGTCCGGCGGTTCCGTCCGGCTCACTGTCAGGTCTTCACCTCCCCTCGTTCTCTACGAACTTGGTGAGTACCGCTGCCCTCCTGGATGCGATGGTCACTACCACCACTCTTGGGGGTCAGCATGTGTCGATCTGCACATGCACATGGACGGGGCGTCACTTGGCCACCTTCACTCCTCGGCCAAGGTCGAGTCTGTACACACTCACTACCAAGCCTCCTCAGGTAGCTGCGTCTGCTCAGGTGTCTGCGTCAGGTCAGGTAGCCGCCTCTTGCTCGTGTCGCCTCCTGTCGCACCAGAACCTTCTGTGGCACCACCGCCCGGGTCACCCCTCCCTGCCACGCCTTCGTGGCATGCACTCCCGTCTTCTGGTCTCTGGTCTACCCAGGTCTCTGCCTTCCTTCTCGCCCTCGCCTGCCCCGCCATGCCTTCCTTGTGTCGAGGGGCGGCAGCGCACCGCTCCTCACTCCTCCTCGTTCCCCCCGACGACTGCTCCCCTGCAGACTCTCCACGTGGACGTGTGGGGCCCAGCCCGCGTCAGTGGACAGGGCCGCGAGCGCTACTTTCTGCTGGTAGTTGACGACTACACGCGGTACACCACGGTCTTCCCCTTGCGCAGCAAGGGTGAGGTCGTTGATGTCTTGATCCCTTGGATCCGCACAGTCCGTCTCTAGCTCCGCGAGTGGTTCGGCCAGGACATTCCTGTCCTGCGTCTGCACTCTGACAGAGGTGGTGAGTTCTCCTCCAACCTCTTGCGGGACTTTTGTCGTGGGGAGGGCATTCTCCAGTCATTCACGCTTCCGGACTCCCCTCAGCAAAATGGGATTGCTGAGCGCCGCATTGGCTTAGTCATGGAGGTCGCTCGTACCTCCATGATCCATGCGGCTGCTCCCCATTTTCTGTGGCCGTTTGCGGTCCGGTACGTTGCGCATCAGCTCAACCTCTGGCACCGTGTCTTCTTACCGGAGACCTCGCCCACACTGCGTTGGACGGGGGAGGTTGGCGATGCGTCCGTGTTCCGGGTCTGGGGTTCTCGTGCCTTTGTTCGCGATACGTCCGCGAACAAGCTCTCCGCCCGTGCTATCCCCTGCGTCTTCCTTGGCTTTGTCCCAGACGCGCCTGGCTGGCAGTTTTACCACCCCACCTCGCACCGTGTCTTCCCTTCTCAGGACGTCACGTTTGACGAGTCGGTTCCCTTTTACCGTCTCTTCCCCTACCGCTCTGCCCCTCCCCCGCCCCCGCCGCTCTTCCTTGCTACCGGTCCCCCTCCGGTAGACCCCCTCCCGCCCCAGGGTCCTGCTCCCTCAGGTGTGTCTCAGGTAGACCCTCTCCCTTGTACTGTGCCTGTCGAGGTAGCTGTCGGCTCAGGTGCTGCTCGAGGTGCTGCGACTGGGGGTGCTGCGTCTGGGGGTGCAGAGCCGGGGTGTGCGGAGTCTGAGGGTGCTGGGTCTGGGGGTGCTGAGCCTGGGGGTGAGGAGCCTGGGGGTGCTGAGCCTGAGGGTGTTGAGCCTGGGGGTGGTGAGTCGTTGGGTGCGGAGTCTGGGGGTGCTGAGCCTCGGGGTGCTGCTTCGTCTGGAGGTCCTGCTGGTGCTTCGCCGCGACTGTCTCCGCAGCACCTGCGTGAGTGGCTTGTTCGGCGCGCACACCTTCGGAGTGGAGCTACCGGAGCTGGAGGCGCTGGAGACGCTGGAGCTGGAGGTGCTGGAGTTACTGCTGGAGCTAGTGGTACTGGAGGTGCTGCGGCTGCTGGTCCTGGAGGTGCTCGTACCAGGGGTGCTAGAGCTGCCGGGACTGGTGGTGCTGGAGCTGGAGGAGTTGGAGTTGGAGGCACTGGCGCGGGAGGCGCTGGAGCTACAGGAGCTGGAGCTGTTGACCCTAGAGCTGGAGGTGCTGGAGGCACTATGCGGCCGTGACCGTACTTCGTTCCCCTGCTTCAGCAGGTTCTTGGTGTCCCGTCTTCTACCAGCTTTACTCCTCCCCTCCTGTGTCCACCGCCTGACCAGTCGCAGCCGCCGTTACTGTCAGCCTCCCCACTGCCTGCTCCTTCTCCTTACACTGAGCAGTCCGGCGGTCTTACAGAGCGTCGTGAGCCTGCATCTCGTCTTGTCTTGCCTGTTCGCACTGCTCGTCGCGTTCCTCGTTCGCGTCCTCCTCCTGTCCCTGGCACGCACGCTATGGCACTCCGTCCTTCCTCTGTTCCACTGCGTGTTCCTCTGCCTGCTCCTCATGAGTCCTCTCTTCCTGAGGTCCCTGACCCTGAGTCTGACTGCGCTCGTGCAACCAGTCCCACTGTCTCTCGTCTCCTCGCCACTGCTGTCACTGACCCTTCTTTTGAGTCTGCTACTGCGTCTGCTCTCCTTGCTAAGCTGCTTGACTTTGCTGCTGCCTGCCGTCTAGACTACGCCACTGCTCTTGTTGCTGAGTCTGAGTCTGCCAGTCCTCCGTCCGTCGGGGGTGAGTGTGCTCTTGGCACGGACGTCCTTGAGGACAGGCAGGAGGACTTTGAGTGTCTTGCAGCTGTTGTACCTCGTTTCGCTTCCATGCTGCTTGCCCCTGAGGGAGACCTGGATGCACCAGACATCCCGACCCCACGCTCTTACGCAGAGGCGATTACGGGTCCTTACTCCTCTCAGTGGCAGGCAGCCATGGATGCCAAGATGGCATCCTGGAAGTCCACAGGCACCTACGTCGACGAGGTTACCCCACCTGGGGCGAACATAGTCGATGGCATGTGGATTTTCAGGGTGAAGCGGCCGCCGGGTTCTCCGCCTGCCTTCAAGGCGCGTTATGTTGCTCGAGGCTTCAGTCAGCGACAGGGGGTCGACTACTTTCCGACCTTCTCTCCCACCCCGAAGATGACTACTCTTCGGGTGTTGCTGCACGTCGCTGCTCAGCGTGACTACGAGATGCACTCTCTGTACTTCAGTACAACTTTCTTGCAGGGCAGCCTGCATGAGGAGATCTGGCTGCGCCGCCCACCTTGCTTCACTGGGTCGTTTCCTGCAGGTACCCAGTGGAGCCTCCGCCGGCCAGTCTACGGTCTTCGCCAAGCGCCTCATGAGTGGCACGACACACTGAGGACTACCCTTGCGGCTCTTGGGTTTGCTCCTGCTACTGCTGACCCGTCGCTGTTTCTACACACCGACACGTCGCTGCTGACGTTCTACGTCGACGACCTCGTCTTTGCCACTGTTGACACTGAGGCATTGACCCTTGTGAAGTCGGAGCTGCAGAATAGACACACCTGCACTGACCTGGGTGAACTGCGCAGCTATCTTCGCTTGCAGATCACCCTGGACAGAGCACGGCGCACCATCACCCTGACTCAGTCACACATGGTGCACCAGGTCCTTCAGCGCTTCGGCTTCCAGTTCTCCTCGCCACAGCCCACTCCTCTCTCTACCAGCCACTCACTCTCAGCTCCACCTTCGGACGAGTCCGTAGAGCCGATTGGTCCGTACCCAGGGCTTGTGGGTTGCCTCATGTACCTGATGACGTGCACACGACCTGATCTCGCGTACCCTCTTAGCCTCCTGGCTCGCTACTTGAGGCACCGAAAGGTGCACTGGGATGCTGCAAAGAGGGTACTGCGTTACTTGTGCAGTACGTCGGGCATGGGGCTCGTGCTTGGAGGGCGGGGTCCTGTTGTCCTCACCGGTCACGCAGAAGCTTCCTGGGTTGACGACTAAGCTACGCAGCAGTCGTCACAGGGTTACACCTTCAGCCTTGGCTCTGGCTCTATTTCCTGGCGGTCTACCCGCTCGTCTTCGGTTCTCAGCTCCAATTGTGAGGCTGAGATCTACGCCGGGGCCATGGCTGCACAGGAGCTACGCTGGCTCACCTACCTGCTGACTGACTTGGGAGAACAGCCTCGTTCGCCTCCAGTTCTGTACGTAGACAACAAGGCCATGATTGCCTTGTGTCAGGAGCTCAGACTGGAGCACAGAACGAAGCACATCGCTCTGCGATACTTCCTTGCTCGAGAGTTGCAGCAGCATGGCCAGCTTCGTCTTGCGTACGTGGTCACTAGGGCCAACACTGCTGATATATTTACCAAGGCACTTCCGCCTGGTGATCATCAGCGCTTCTCTACTGTGTTAGGCCTTGTGCCTACTTTGCCTCACTTGCTTACTGCGTGACTTTGCTTGTACTGTGATCTATATATACACCTGCATGCTTGCACTTGCTAGGGTACGATCACTGTATTGTTTGTTCTCTTTTATATAACTCTGCATGTGAACTGGCATTGTGGCTCTTTGCTTGTGCTCGGACAGTGTGGTGACTTTGTGATCCACCTTGAGCTTGCTTTGATTTTCTTGACTGGTCTTGTGACCACTTGTTCTATGGGGGTGTGTCAAAATGTTATATGGCTTGTATTGTGTAGGCTATAGTGGGGTAGCCCATAAGGGGTACAGCCCAATTAGGGTTAGTACTTGTACCCAACTCTTTGCTAGTTCATTCATTCTCGTTCTTTATTCTGACACGTTGGTGCACCAGGAGACGTAACGCGCGTCTTCTTCGGAAACGACAAGTCGCTACCGGTGGTCGGAGTTGGAAGTACGCGCCTCATCGTCGATGGTGGGCCGGTGGACATCATTAACGTGCTTCACGTCCCAGGGTTGAATGTGAATCTCCTCTCCGTCACTCAACTCGCGAAGAAGGGTGTGAAGGTCACTATCGACGATGCGAAGATGAACCTCTTTTGGAAGGGGAAGCAATTCGTGCAAGGTCTTCTCAACGGAGGACTCTACCAACTCAAGACGCACCCGAGAGTGGCTTCATCCAACGTGGTGCAAGGTTCCAAAGCGACTCTCAAGGTGTGGCATAATCGGCTTGCGCACGCCAACTACGACTCGGTCAAGGAGTTGGCCAACAAAGGACTTGCGAAGGGATTTGACGTGATCGCCGGCGACGACGAGAAGGGCGTATGCGCGGCGTATGTCGAAGGAAAAATGGATCGCAAGCCATTTGGTAGCCGTACCTCACCCCTCGCTAAGGACCCGCTTGCGCTTGTTCATATGGACGTGTGTGGACCGATGCGGCATGCATCAAAGGGAGGAGCGCGGTTCCTCTTGGTGATGCTCGACGACGCGACGCGGATGTGTTGGACCCGGCTCTTGAAGGCTAAGGGAGATGTGACCAAGGCGATTCAAGAGTGGGCGCTTGAATTTTGCGACGACGACAAGAAGCGGATCAAGGCTATTCACACTGACGGTGGCGGCGAATTCGTGAACGCGGAGCTTGAGAAATGGATGAAGAGCAAGGGCAGTAAGCACGACGTCACAACACCCTACACACCCCAACAAAATGGAGCGGCGGAGTGGCTTAATCGCACGTTGGTGGAAGCCGTTCATTCACTTCTTCAACACTCCAAGCTTGGGAGAGAGTGGTGGGGTGAGGCGAGTTCGTTGGCGGCATGGATTCGCAACCATTTGCCGATGAAGGTGCTCCCGGGAAGGACTCCGTTCGAAGCATGGACCGGAACGAAGCCGAATCCCACCTACGCACCTTTGGGTGCCTTTGCTTCTACCATGTACCGGATCCCCTTCGCCACAAGTTGCAACCGAAAGCTCGTGCGGCAATCTACTTGGGAATTGCGGCGAACGAGCGCGCGTGGCGAGCGTGGGACTTGGGTGAAAGGAGCGTCGTCACGTCTCGGGACGTGGTCTTCGACGAAGACAAGTTCCCAACGAAGGAACAACCAACGCCGCAACTCACTGTCATCCTTCCCGCACGAGAGGAGGATGAAGCGATGGAGGTTCCATCACAAGTGGAAAAGGAAGCCGAAAATGGAGGGGGAGAGAATGAGGAGAGCGATGACGACGTGGTGGAAGTGCCATCAACCGCGGCGGCAACTTCCTCAACACCTTCCTCCCTCCCATTGGCGTTGACCCGCGAGAGACGTACACGTCGCCCCAACACGAATTACACCGACTACGATACGGTAACCGTTAGGGAGTTGGACGAGGAGCGTGCGGCATATTGCTTCGCAACCTTGGGTGATGACCCTCGCACCCATACCAAGGCTTTGGCTTCTCTGGATGCGCCACTATGGAAGCAAGTGATGGAGAAAGAACTAGCCTTGATCAAAGAGAACGACGTGTTCGAACTCGTCGACCCACCGAAGGGTGCCTACTTGGTGGGGTGCAAATGGGTGCTTAAGAAGAAGTTGGGAGCCGATGGGAGTGTCGAACGCTACAAGGCGAGGCTTGTAGCTCAAGGATTCACTCAACGGGAGGGGGGGCACTATAGTGAGACCTTCGCTCCCGTCGCTAAGGCTACTACTTTTCGGGTGTTGCTCGCGCTAGCGGCATCTCTCAACCTCGAAGTGGAGCAATTGGACGTTTGCACCGCCTTCCTCTACGGGCTTCTCATGGAAGAGGTCTACATGCGGCAACCCCCGGGGTACGATGATGGTAGCGGAAGGGTATGGCAGCTCAAGCGTACCCTCTACGGCTTGAAGCAAAGTCCACGCGGATGGTACAAGCGCATCGACGACTTTCTTCTTCAACACAGCTTCGCTCGTAGCGAGTGCAATAGCGCTTTGTACGTGTTGAAGGAGGGGGAGAAGCAATTGGTGCTTTTACTCTACGTCGATGACCTACTCCTCTTATCTGACTCCAAAGACCTCATTCGGGAGGTCAAGCAACGGCTAGGGGCGGAGTTTGCGATGAGGGACTTCGGGCCGGTCACGTACTACCTTGGGATGCACGTCGACCGTGACCGAGCCAACGGGACCATCCACCTCCACCAAGAGAAGTATGTGAAGGGGGTAGTGGAGAGCTTTGGCATGGGCAATAGCAAACCGATGGGAACACCACTAGCTACGGGATTTTCTTGCCTCACGGGAGAGGAAGAATCCACCCTCAACGAAGCCGAAGGGAAGCGGTTTCATTCGCTAGTGGGCTCGCTCATGTATGCCGCCGTTTCTTCTCGTCTCGACCTCGCATACGCCGCCGGGGTGCTTGGACGAGTCGTGGGCAACCCTCATACCGAGCATGTGCGCGCGGGAGGACGCGTTCTACGCTACCTCCAAGGCACACCTAACTTGGGGCTCGTGTATGAAGCCGGCCCAATCGAACTCAAAGGCTATGCCGACTCGGACTACGCGGGAGATCCGAGCACGTGCAAGAGTACCTCCGGGTATGTGAGTTGGTAAAGCAAGAAGCAACCAACCGTGGCTCTAAGCTCAACGGAAGCGGGGTATATGGCCCTCACTCAAGGTGCCATGGAGGGAATATGGTTACGGCGTCTCCTAGCGGAGCTTGGGCATCCTCAACCGAACCCAACTCCTCTCTTTTGTGACAACCAAGCCACCATAAGCCTCTCTTACAACGCCGTCCTTCACGGGCGAACCAAGCATATCGAAGTGAAGCATCACTTCATTCGTGAGGCGGCTGAGAAGGGTGAGGTCAAACTCTCTTATGTGAGCACCAAAGCTCAACCGGCGAATTTCCTCACCAAACCACTCCCTAAGGACTCGTTCTGTGCATGCTGTGAGCGTGTTGGCTTGAGCACCTAGTGGCTTGGGTGCAAGGGAGAGTGTTGGAGGTTGCGTGGGGCGGTTTTGCCCCCAACTACCAAGCGGTGCTGTTTTTGGTGCTCGCCTTCGAGTGAGCTGAAGGTTTGCGTGGGGTTGAAGTTTGACTTCGGAAGACTCCGCCAATTCGGTGCCACATGGCAGCATCAGGAACATTCAAGTACCGAATTTCACCCCGTTTGAAATGTTACACGAATGTTCGCGACACATCTCGTAGTGACTATATGTTACATGCGCGACTCAATGTATTGAGAAGCTATAAATATGTTCGCCTTGTTTGCATGTTTCATACTGAAAATCAGAGTTTCCCATACACAGTTCAACTCGACACAAATTCCAGAGAGCATCCTATCCTTCAACCTAGAGCATAGCTTTCACGTTAGAGGCCATAACTCGCTCGATACTTAGGCGATCGACGCAATTGACGGCTCGTTGGAAAGCTAAGACAGAGCTCTAGTGATTAGTACAAATCCTAGTTCATGCAAATTAGAGGAGAGTCCTTTACAACAGTGGTATCAGAGCTGGTCGGAGGAGTCTACGCGCGCAACAAGAAGCTAGCATGCCGACGTCAAGCGAGGCCTCCCGCAATTCCTTGGATGGTGTCGTTGTACATTCCGGCGAACCCTGGGCAATCGCGACGATGTTTGACACGTCGGCGGTACCGATTTTCACGGGACAAAACTACTCCGCGTGGAAGTTAAGTTCCAAGTGCTCATGATGGAGCGGGGACTTTGGGGTTTCTTCGATGGAACGGAGAAGAAGCCGGACAACGAGAGCGTCATCGCGGCATGGAAGAAGAAGGACCAAAAGGCGTTCGCTACGTTGATTTCACGCATCGGCATCAATCTCGTGAGCTCGGTGCGCATGTGCATCATGCTCAAAGCGACGGCGCATGAAGCGTGGAAGCGGCTCGAGACGATGCACGTGAACAAGACTCTCCACGGCAAGATCCTAGCCCAGAATGCGTCCTACATGGTGAATATGTGCGCGGGCGGATCGATGCACGAGTATGCAACTCGTGTGGGGGAACTCGGGGAAACGTTCATGGACCTCGGTGGAACGGTCACGAAGGAGGATTGGATTTTGACCTTGCTATGCGGCCTTCCGGAAGAGTGGTCGACGGTGATTACGACACTCGATAGCGTGCAAGACACTTGGACGAAGGAAATGGTGGTCGGTCGGCTTCTCCATGAAGAATCGCGTCGCCGACAATTCGCTAATGAAACACATCGAATGGCTCGAGAAAATGCCACTATTGTGGCAAGGCAGGACACTTTTGGCGTGAGTGTCGGAAGCGCCCGAGCGATTGGACTCCATCGAAGGCGCGGAACCACGAGGGCAACGCGCACACGGCATCCGGCGATGCGGATGATTCAAGGGAGTCGATCGTATTATTGGCCGGTGACGGGACCAACACACCAAGCGACGCATGGTTCCTCGACACTGGCGCAACACAACACATGACGCACTCAGCATCGTTCCTCACCAACGTTGGTGCACCAGGAGACGTAACGCGCGTCGTCTTCGGAAACGACAAATCGCTACCGTTGGTCGGAGTTGGAAGTACGCTGGGAGGGTGGGGTCGCTGGGGCATTGAAGGGGTGGTACACAGGAACAAGGAGTTCTTCTGCTTAGAGGGGTGAGTCACTCAGGACCCGATGCGATTTGTTCTTGGTGGGGGCAAATCGACGCGGCGCGATGTACCATGAAGAATTGGCAGGTGCTAAGGCCTGACCCAAAAGTCCAAGTGCGGATCAACAATGCTGTGTACGATGTGTAAGATATATATAAATGCAAGAAACACAAACTTAGCAACGTTTCGTCACCCTCCTCTAATATTACGCAAACTACTGTAAGGGCGTGTAACATCGCAGTGAACAACTTACAAACCGTCGGTTTCTGCGAGGATTACATTTTGCTCTGTTCGCCATCGCAATTCGAACAAATCGACCAGCCTACCGCACCTTCCAGTATGCCACTGTGTACACCAACTTTGTGTTGAAATGCTAGGCAGAATCAAGAAACAGGAAAGAGGGGTTTTCACTAGCATGCAGTTCAGTACATATAGCAAACCCTAATTCGGGCTGTACTCGCTATAGAGTACCCCACTGCAGGCTACACAAGCATCACATTCTGACACACCCCCATAGTCAAAGTGGGGTACAATCAAAACAACAAGCAGGCAAAGCAGTAGTTCACAAGTATAAGCAAAGCTAGAGGCAGTCACAGAGGGCAAGTGAGGAGGAGGAGAAACTGTGAGGGCGAGAAGATGGGAGACGACGGCTGAAGCTGCAGACCCACAGGCAGCAGGAGTGCGCAGCACTGTCGCTACCAGGCTAAACCCGGACTACACGGCGACAGGCGCAGCTGGCTCACTGTGCTCCCAGGAGTGCACACACTGTGGCTACCGGGCGCAGAGCCCCGGACTACTCAGGCCACAGGGGGTCGTGGCTCTCTGGACTACCAGGAGCGCTCACACTGTGGCTACCGGGCGCAGAGCCCCGGACTACTCAGGCTACAGGGGGTCGTGGCTCTCTGGACTTCAGGCGCTGCGGACGACAAGTTGGCTACCTCCGGTCAACCTCCCCCAGCTGTCCCATACCCCGTTCACACACTCCCTACTGCACCTCTAGCACTGCTCACACGCCACCCCCCTCGAACGACTCCGACGGCTCCAACACATCCACCCCCCTCAGCGGCAGCTGCAGCAGTGGGAGACAGAGGAGGAGGAGGAGAAGGGGACGGCTCACACACACGGCACCCCCACACTCTCCACCCCCAAACCCTAACACAGGAACGCAGGCAGCAGCGGGGGTGGGGCGCAGTCAGGAGCTCGGGGGACGGCGTGCGGCAAGGGGGGAGACAGTACGGGCCGCTCACGGGCCTGGTGCAGCCCGTACGAACCGCGCGCGGGCTGCCCGAGCCGCGCGCGGCCCTGGCGCAGCCCGTACGGGCCGCGCGCTGGGCTGGCGCAGGCCGTACGGGCCGCGCGCGGGCCTGGCGCAGCCCGTACCGGCCGCGCACGGGCTGTACGGGCCGCGCGCGGGCCTGGCGCAGCCCGTACGGGTCGCGCGCAGGCCTGGCGCAGCCCGTACGGGCCGCGCGCGGGCCTGGCGCAGGTCGCACGGGCCGCGTCGGGCGACGGGGGGCGACGCGACGGTTCGACGGGGCAGAAAACCGCCGCGCGCCTTGGGGCGCGCGGCGGGAAGAAAAATCGTTGCGCGCCCGGAGCGCGCGGCAGGCAGGAAACAGCACGCGCCCGGGGCGCGCTACAAACAGTAGAGCAGCGGAAGCATCGGGTGGGACCCACCCACAGGATCGACCCAGGAGGGTCGACCTGCTCTGATAGCATGTTGAAATGCTAGGCAGAATCAAGAAACAGGAAAGAGGGGTTTTCACTAGCATGCAGTTCAGTACATATAGCAAACCCTAATTCGGGCTGTACTCGCTATAGAGTACCCCACTGCAGGCTACACAAGCATCACATTCTGACACTTTGTCGACCATCTCGTCGCACAGGTGCGTAATGAATGTGCACGAGAAGGGTCGCGATGCAGTGCCAATTGAAATCGTGAAACCGTGCAACTCAGTTTGTGACTCATTGTCCCGCACGAACTCACGCGAGTTGTCGCGTGCCGACGAATATCCTTCGTCCAGATTGATCCCACCAATCCGACTCAATTCGTGTGTCGTTACACCTTATTGTCGCACTCTACTCCGTTTCGCCGATATATTGTCAGATTGCTCCAAATCAGCCGCGTCTTGTCTGGTCGCCCAATGGGGCGGTTAGGAGGTTGTGAATCTGTCGCCCCTCGCGAACACTGGCGAAGCTTATGGTCGACCAAACTGTCGACCAGAGCGTGGTTCACTGAGATGTTACACGACCTCACAATCACTGGCTTGGCATGCACCACCAGCAGGTTGTAGCGAGGGAAAGCAGGATAGTCGTTCGACCCCATGATTTCGGTTCGCAATCTCACGCCAAAGCGAATCAGATGGGGCACGAACCGTCACATTTCCCCAACCTCAATTGCTCCGCACCGCAGCCTGATGTGCACCCAATCAGCGTGGCACTCCCAGAAATATACATATCCATAATAGCTCACCGAAAAGAATTTCATTATAATTTCCGCATGAACATGTAACCAGCCAGTCCAAGCTCTAGCACACCTCCAACAACTCGTGAAAGCAGGGAACAGAAAAAAAATAGCCCAGCCCACAACTCCTATCTACTTTCATGGACTGACTAACTACAGAATCCGAACAAGCTCTACGAGGAGATGTTGGGGTAGTAGGTAACAGTGCGGTTGTTCACGGGCTCGGGAAGGCGGTTGTCGGTGCGCTCGGTGTTGAGCTTCGCCAGCATGTTCATGAAAGTGATGGTCTGCATATCACAGGGGACGAGCAAGAGAGAATTGGGCCAGATTTAGAATGATTTCGAACCAAGGCGCACAAGTGAATGCGGCTTCTATGAGACCGAAATGCCAAAAGCGCATAAAAATAAATATAGCTCGAATTGTTACCTGGGCCACGGAGAGGAACTTGGCCTTGCGCACGACGTGCCACTCGACGATCTCGTTGCAGTCGGGGGTGGTGAGCGAGCCGGGGTAGCGACAGAAACCCATGGACATGTCGATCATGTCAGCCCAGAAGTTGTCGGGAATGTCGATGGTGACCGTGCCGTTCACATCGGCGGGGGTCTTGGGCAGCCAGCTGAGAGAAAACGTCGGCGGGGAAGGAGGAGAGTAGAGTAAATGAGCATTGATAACGCTGATATGCAGCGCAGAAATATGAGCAAGTACATCTGACAAGCAAAACTCTGGTTTGTTAAGCACTCACGTGTCGACCCAGGCGGAGGCCTCGTCGTGGCGCTGCAGGCGGATCATGACGCCGACGACGGCGAGGACGTTGGGGTCACTCTCGTGCACGTGCACGAAGTGCGCCTCCATGGGCGAGAAAAGCCCGTTAACCGCGTGCTCCGAGAACGAGTGCACGTGCATCTGGACGAGGGTAGGGGAGGGGAGACAGAATCGGCAGAATTAAGAGAGATGAGCGCACGCGTACAACAAACGAGGCGAATGCTTCACGAAATATGAGAGGTGAAACATCAGTGAGGGTTACGAGAAAGTGAATCATGCTAGGGACGACGGTTCTCGAAACGACTGTTGTGAGTGCCACCAAAAGTGCGAAGGACGGAAGAGCGAGGACGGGAGCATGGAAAGCTCTGACTTCAGGGATTTCTTAGCATTGCAAATTCATCACGCGTCTCAGCATTGAGGGGGGGGGATGACTGTTGTAGAGGCGTCTCCTCTACTTTGCAGGAACTCTAAGTTGCACTAAACGATAGAGCACAGTCTTGGCTTTCCAACAAGCCGTCAAACACGTTAATCGCCCAAGTATACGCCGAGATATTGGCGTTCACGTGATTGCTAGTGCTCTTAGAAGCAAGGATAGACCTCTCTGGAATTTTGGTTCGAATGGACCATGTACAAGAAGATTCAGGATTTCAGTATAAAGCATGCATACAAGGCAGGTCGATTTATAGCAAATGCATTACATCGAACCGCACATGTAACATCACATCGCTACACTCGCGTCGCGAATGCGCCGCGTGTAACATTTCGGTTGGGGTGAAATTCGACCACCGAATTTCACACCGAACACACCGAATTCGCCTTGCACTTGAAGGTTGGAATGTGGTGCCGCCACGTGGCACCGAAGGGTGAGTCTCCCGAAGTCAATCGGTGCCACCCCACCGATCCCTAGTCAAAGGGATCGAAGGCACCGAAGTGCCCTCGGTGGGTTGGGGGCATACCACCGCCCCACCACCGTTTCCTTCCAACACTCCCCCTTGCACCCAAGCCACTAGGTGTTCATACCAACACGCTCACGGCATGCACGGAATGAATCCTTAGGGAGTGGTTTAGTGAGGAAATCCGCGGGTTGCGCCTTGGTGCTTATGTATGTGACCTTGACCTCACCTCTCTCGACCACCTCACGAATGAAGTGATGCTTCACCTCAATGTGCTTGGTACGCCCGTGAAGGACGGCATTGTGAGTGAGGTTTATGGCCGCTTGGTTGTCACAAAAGAGAGGAGTTGGGTCGGCTTGAGGATGCCCAAGCTCCGCTAGAAGGCGCCGTAGCCATATTGCCTCCATGGCTCCTTGAGTGAGTGCCATATACTCCGCTTCCGTTGTGCTTAGAGCCACGGTTGGTTGCAACTTGCTTTGCCAACTCACGGCTCCCCCAAGCAAGGTGAAGACGTACCCGCCGGTACTCTTGCGCTTGCTTTGATCACCGGCATAATCCGAGTCGGTGTAGCCCTTAAGCACGATTGGACCGGCTTCATATACGATTCCCAAGTTGGGTGTGCCTTGGAGGTAGCGTAGAACACGTCCTCCCGCACGCACATGCTCGGTATGAGGGTTGCTTACGGCTCGTCCAAGTACCCCGGCGGCGTATGAGAGGTCGGGACGGGTGGAAACGGCGGCATACATGAGTGAGTCGACTAGCGAATGAAACCGCTTCCCTTCGGCTTCGTCGAGGGCGGATTCTTCCTCTCCTGGGAGGCAAGAAAATCCCGTGTCTAGTGGCGTCCCCACCGGGTTGCTATTACCCATGCCGAAGCGCTCCACAACCCCTTTCACATATTTTTCTTGGTGGAGGTGAATGGTCCCGTTCGCGCGGTCGCGGTCGACGTGCATCCCGAGGTAGTACGTCACCGGTCCCAAGTCCCTCATGGCAAACTCCGCCCCTAGCCGTTGCTTGACCTCTCGAATGAGGTCTTTGGAGTCGGAGAAAAGAAGGAGGTCATCGACGTAGAGCAAAAGCACCAATTGCTTCTCCCCCTCCTTCAACACGTACAAAGCGCTATCACACACGCTACGAGCGAAGCCGTGTTGAAGAAAGTCGTCGATGCGCTTGTACCATCCGCGTGGGCTTTGCTTCAAGCCATAGAGGGTACGCTTGAGCTTCCACACCCGACCGCTACCGTCATCGTACCCCGGGGGTTGCCGCATGTAGACTTCTTCCATGAGAAGCCCGTAGAGGAAGGCGGTGCAAACGTCCAATTGTTCCACCTCGAGGTTGAGAGATGCCACTAGCGCGAGCAACACCCGAAGAGTGGAGGCCTTCGAAACGGGAGCGAAGGTCTCACTATAGTGCTCCCCCTCCCGTTGAGTGTACCCTTGCGCCACAAGCCGCGCCTTGTAGCGTTCGACACCTCCATCGGCTCCCAATTTCTTCCTAAGCACCCACTTGCATCCCACCAAGTAGGCACCCTTCGGCGGGTCGACGAGCTCGAAAACATCGTTCTCCTTGATCGATGCTAACTCCCTCTCCATCGCTTGCTTCCATAGCGGTGCATCCGGGGAAGCCAAAGCCTCCTTGTGAGTGCGTGGGTTATATTCGCCGATGGTCGCTAGGCAAATCGCCGCACTCTCCTCATCCGACTCCCCAACGGCGACCATAGCATAGTCGGTTAACCTCGTGTTGGGGCGAGGTGTACGACGCCCGCGAGTCAACGCCAATGGTAGGGAAGAAGGTGCGGAGGAAGTGGCCTCCTCGGTTGGTGGTACCTCCTCGACATCATCATCGCACTCCTCGTTCTCTCCCCGTCCACTTTCGGCTCCCTTCTTCACGTGCGGTGAAACCTCCACCGCTTCATCCTCATCTCGTGCGGGAAGGACGACGGTGAGTTGCGGCGTTTGTTTCTCCTTTGTCGGGAACTTGTCTTCGTCGAAGATCACATCCCGAGACGTGACGACGCGTTTTTCATCCAAATCCCACACTCGCCATGCACGCTCGTTCGCCGCAATCCCCAAGTAGATCGCCGCACGAGCTTTCGGTTGCAACTTGTGGCGAAGTGGATCCGGTACATGGTAGTAGCAAAGGCACCCAAAGGTGCGTAGGCGGTATAGGTTCGGCTTCGTTCCAGTCCATGCTTCGAACGGAGTCGTTCCCGGTAGCACCTTTGTTGGCACACGATTACGAATCCATGCCGCTAGCGCACTCGCCTCTCCCCACCACTCGTTCCCAAGCTTGGAGTGTTGAAGAAGTGAACGAACGGCCTCCATCAATGTGCGATTGAGCCGCTCTACCGCTCCATTTTGTTGGGGTGTGTAGGGTGTCGTGACGTCGTGCTTAATGCCCTTGCTTTTCATCCATTTTTCAAGCTCGTTGCTCACGAATTCGCCGCCACCATCGGTGCGAATGCACTTGATCCGCTTCTTGCCGTCGTCGCAAACGTCGAGCGCCCACTCTTGAATCGCCTTGGCCGCATCTCCCTTAGCCTTCAAGAGTCGGGTCCAACTCATCCGCGTCGCGTCGTCGAGCATCACTAAAAGGAACCGCGCTCCTCCCTTTGATGCATGCCGCATCGGTCCACACACGTCCATGTGAACAAGCGCAAGCGGGTCCTTTGCGAGGGGTGAGGTACGGCTACCAAATGGCTTGCGAGCCATTTTTCCTTCGACACACGCCGCGCACACGCCCTTCTCGTCGTTGCCGGCGATCACGTCAAATCCCTTCGCAAGTCCTTTGTTGGCCAACTCTTTGACCGAGTCGTAGTTGGCGTGCGCAAGCCGATTATGCCACATTTTGAGAGTCGCCTTGGAGCCTTGCGCCACGTTGGATGAGGCCGTTGTCGGATGCGTCTTGAGTTGGTAGAGTTGTCCGTTGAGAACGTCTTGCGCGAATTGCTTCCCATTCCAAAAGAGGTTCATCTTCGCGCCATCGATGGTGACCTTCACGTCTTTCTTTGCGAGTTGAGTAACGGAGAGTAGATTCACCTTCAATCCCGGGACGTGAAGCACGTTCGTGATGTCCACCGGCCCGCCATCGACGATGAGACGCGTACTCCCAACTCCAACCATCGGTAGCGATTTATCGTTCCCGAAGACGACGCGCTTGACGTCTCCCGGAGCACCGACGTTGTTGAGGAGCGACGCCGAGTGCGTCATGTGTTGTGTTGCACCGGTGTCGAGGAACCACGCGTCGTTTGAAGTGTTGATCCCGTCACTGGCCAACAAAACGAGCGACTCCGTTGAATCATCCGCCTCGCCGGATGCCGTGTGCGCGTTGCCCTCTTGGTTCCGCGCCTTCGATGGAATCCAATCGCTCGGCCGCTTCCGACATTCACGCCAAAAGTGCCCCGCTTTGCGACAATAATGACAGTTGCTCGAACCGTTCGATGCGTTGCCCTTGCCGCGACCGTTTCCACCGGACGACTTCTTTGCCTCACCGTTGCTCCACTTGGACTTCTTTCCGTGAGAAGAAACGAGGAATGAAATGACTAAGTGAAAGTTGGGTACAAGAAGCAAACCCTAGAAAACTGTACCCCATATGTGCTACCCCACTATAGCCTATAGTAGCTATGTCATATAAATCTGACACACCCCCATAGGCAAAGTGGGGGAGAACAAGGGGTCACAAGACCAGTCAAGCAAAGCAAAGCAAAAACAAGCTCAGGGTGGATCACAAAGTCACCACACATTCCGAGCACAAGTTCAAGGCCACAAGGCCAGTTCACAAGCAGGAGTACACATATATATAAAAAAAGGCTAGACAAACAAGAGCAGGTATATATATATGTAACAGTACTAGCAAGGTCAAGAGGTGAGCAAGTGAGGCAAGGTAGGCACAAGGCCAAGCTGAGTATAGAAGCGCTGATGGTCACAAGGCGCAAGTGCCTTGGTGAAGATATCAGCAGTGTTGGCCTCAGAGGCCACGTACGCAAGACGCAGCTGACCACGCTGCTGCAGCTCACGAGCAAGAAAGTAGCGGAGAGCAATGTGCTTCGTTCTGTGCTCCAGTCGCTGCTCCCGACACAAGGCCAGCATGGCCTTGTTGTCTACGTACAGCACTGGAGGAGAACGAGGCAACTCTCCGAGGTCAGTCAGCAGGTAGGTGAGCCAGCGAAGCTCCTGTGCAGCCATGGCTCCTGCGTAGATCTCAGCCTCACAACTGGAGCCGAGAACAGAAGACGAGCGAGTAGCCCGCCACGAAACAGAGCCGGAACCAAGGCTGAAGGTGTAACCCTGTGACGACCGCTGCGTAGCCTGGTTGTCAGCCCAAGAAGCGTCTGCGTGCCCAGTAAGGACCACTGGACTCTGCCCTCCAAGCACAAGCCCCATGCCCGACGTACTGCACAAGTAGCGAAACACCCTCTTCGCTGCAGCCATGTGCTCCGGTCTGTGTCTCCCAGGAGCAACATAGCGTGCAAGAATGCTAAGAGGGTATGCAAGGTCAGGTCGTGTGCAGGTCATCAGGTACATGAGGCAGCCAACAAGCTCTGGGTACGGGCCACTCGACTCTACGGACTCATCCGAAGGCAGAGCTGAGAGCGAGTGGCGAGTAGGCAGAGGAGTGGCCTGAGGTGAGGAGTACGTGAAGCCGAAGCGCTGAAGGACCTGCTGCACCATGTGTGACTGAGTTAGGGTAATGGTGCGGCGTGCTCTGTCCCGAGTGATCTGCAAGCCAAGGTAGCTGCGCAGTTCACCCAGGTCAGTGCACGTGTGTCTCTTCTGCAGCTCGGACTTCACGTGGGCTAGTCCAGCAGTGTCAGCTGTGGCAAAGACCAAGTCGTCGACGTACACGAGGATGTAGAACGGCGGCAAAGAAGTGTCGGTGCGCAGAAACAGCGACGGGTCGGCAGTAGAGGGAGCAAACCCAAGAGCTGCAAGTGTAGTCCTCAGTGTGTCGTGCCACTCACGCGGTGCCTGGCGGAGACCGTAGACTGGCCGCCGTAGGCTCCACTGGGTGCCAGGAGGAAAAGACCCAGTGAAGCCAGGTGGGCGACGCAGCCAGATCTCCTCGTGCAGGCTGCCCTGCAAGAAAGCAGTGCTGAAGTCAAGAGAGTGTAGCTCGTAGTCACGGTGAGCAGCTACGTGCAGCAGTACCCGAAGAGTGGTCATCTTCGGGGTGGGAGAGAAGGTCTGAAAGTAGTCAACTCCCTGCCGCTGACTGAAGCCACGAGCCACGTAACGCGCCTTGAAGACAGGCGGAGAACCCGGCGGTCGCTTCACCCTGAAAATCCACATGCCACTGACGATGTTCGCCCCAGGAGGGGGAACAGCGTCAACGTAGGTGCCTGTGGACTTCCAGGAAGCCATCTCTGCGTCCATAGCTGCCTGCCACTGAGAGGAGTAGGGACCCTCTATCGCCTCCGCGTAAGAGCGCGGAGTCGGGATGTCAAGTGCATCCGGGTCTCCCTCAGGGGTAAGCAGTACGGACACGAGATGAGGTGAAGCAGCGGCCAAGCACTGGAACTCCTCCTGCCTGTCCTCAAGGACGTCCGTGCCAAGGGCACACTCACCCCCGACGGACGGAGGACAGACAGACTCAGACTCAGCAACAAGACTGGCGACGTAGTCTAGGCGACAGCGAGCAGCAAAGTCGACGAGCTCAGCAACTAGAGCAGACGCAGCAGTGGACTCAAAGGAAGGGTCAGTGACAACCGTAGCAAGGAGACGCGTGACAGTAGGACTGGCAGCGCGAAGAGAGTCCAACTCCGGGTCGGCAAGAGTAGGAAGAGAAGACTCAGGAGGAGAAGGTAAAGGGGCACGCAGAGGAGCAGTGGACGGACGCAGAGACATCCGGTGCGTGCCAGGGACAGGAGGAGGACGCTGACGCGAACCGCGACCACTAGTGCGAGCAGCACGGACAGGCGACGCAGGGCGAGACGCAGGCTCACGACGCTCAGCAAGACCTCCAGTAGGACCAGTGTAGGGAGACGGAGCAGGCAGTGGGGAGGCCGGCTGTAACTGTAACTGCGACGGGACAGGCTGTGGACACTCTAAGGGAGGAGGAGGACCAGTAGAAGGCGGGAGACCAAGAACCTGCTGAAGGAGCGGAACGAAGTACGGCCGAGGCCGCGCGGCGACTCCAGACACAGGAGGGACAGCACCAGCACCCGCAGGGGCAGCACCAGCACCAGTAGCAGCTCCAGCTCCAGAACCCCCAGCAGCACCAGTAGTACCCCCAGCAGGACCGCCTCAAGGACCGACAGCAGTAGCCTCCGCGCCAACACCCGCAGCAACTCCAGCTCCAGAAGTACCCGCAGGTCCAGCAGCTCCAGTACTCCCAGTACGAGCACCTCCGGGACCCGTGGCACCAGCTCCCTCAGAAGCAACAGAACCTCCAGTACCCGCAGCACCTCCAGCTCCAGCAGCTCCAGCAGCTCGCCTCCAGCGCCGGGCAAACCACTCACGTAGCTCCTGGGGAGAGAGTGGCTCTCGGCGAGAGGGAGCACCCGGTGAACCGCCAGGCACAGCACCACCAGGCGTAGCACCCCCAGGCTCAGCACCTCCAGGCGTAGTACCCCCAGGCTCAGCACCCCCAGACGCAGCACCCCCAGGCTCAGCACCTCCAGGCGTAGTACCCCCAGGCTCAGCACCCCCAGTCGTAGTACCCCCAGACTCAGCACCCCCAGGCTCAGCACCCCCAGGCTCAGCACCCCCAGGCGTAGCACCCACACGCTCAGCACCCCCAGAGTCAGCACCCCCAGGCTCAGCACCCTCAGCAGCACCAGAGTCACCAGCGACCTCGACAGGCTCAACAGCGTCTACCTGGGACACACCTGAAGGGGCAGGACCCTGAGGGGGGAGGGGGTCTACCGGGGGGGGACCTGGTACAAGGAAGAGCGGTGGCGGGGGGAGGGACGGAGTGCGGTAGGGGAAGAGGCGGTAGTAGGGGACCGACTCGTCGAACGTGACGTCCTGGGAGGACAGAACACGGCGAGAGGTGGGGTGGTAGAACTGCCACCCTGGGGCGTCAGGGGGGAAACCCAGGAAGACGCAAGGAGCAGCACGAGGGGACAGCTTGTCCGCAGACAAGTCGCGGACAAACGCCCGAGATCCCCAGACACGGAACGCAGACGCATCGCCAACCTTCCCCGTCCACAGCAAAGCTGGGGAGGTCTCCGGCATGGAGACCCTGGGGTGAAGGTTGATCTGATGCGCCGCGTACCGAACCGCAAACGGCCACAGAAAATGGGGGGCAGCCGCATGCATCATGGACGTACGGGCGACGTCCATGACCATGCCAATGCGGCGCTCAGCAATCCCATTTTGCTGTGGAGAGTCCGGAAGCGTGAAGGTCTGGCGGATGCCTCGTGCACGACAGTAGGCTCGCAGAAGGCCAGAGGAGAACTCTCCGCCTCTGTCAGAGTGCAGACGCAGAACAGGAAAGTCCGAGCCAAAGCTCCGCCTGAGCTGGAGACGAGCTGCGCGGATCCAGTCGATCAACACCTCAGTGATATCACCCTTGCTGCGCAAGGGGAAGACTGTGGTGTAACGCGAGTAGTCGTCAACCACCAGCAGGAAGTAGCGCTCGTGACCCTGTCCACGGACGCGGGCCGGGCCCCACACGTCCATGTGAAGCGTCTGCAGCGGGGCCTCTGTCGGAGGAAACTGGGAGGAGTGAGGGGCAGCCCTCTGCCGCCCCTCGACACAGGGGACGCAGGTAGGGCCAGGCCCCGGAGGAAGGGGAGGGAGGGACCGGGGAAGACCAGAGACAAGGACACGGGAGGCCATGCCTCGGAGACGAAGCAGGGAGGGGTGACCAAGGCGGTGGTGCCAGAGGAGAGTCTCGTGAGACAGGAGGCGACACGAGCAGGGGGCAGACTCAGGACCAGACCTGGACGCTGCAGCAAACACCTGACCCGACGCAGCTACCTGACCAGACGCAGGGACTGGAGGAGACGCAGTGGTCAGTGTGTACAGGCTCGACCCTGGCCGACGTGTAAACGTGGCCAGGTGGCGGCCTGTCCGAGCGTCCGTGCAGTGGGTCACCCGCTGACTCGCAGGAGTGAACTGGTGAACCCCCGCATCCTGTAGGTCAGCACCACTCACCAAGTTCGTAGAGAACGAGGGGAGGTAGAGACCAGACAGGGTGCCAGAGGGGGCCGCCGGACACGGGAGGACAGTGGAGAAGTGAGCAAGGACAGGACCCCCAGAGGGGTCTGCCAGAGAGACCGCAACTGGCCGGCCAAGCGGCGTGAGTGTGGTGCGGTCTCGAAAGAAGGAGCGAGAAGCCCCCGAGTCAAGTGTGAAGGTGTGGGAGGCCGAAGCCGACGCAGAACCTGAGAGAGCAGACTCACCAGCACCTGAGGGAGCAGACGCACCTAGAGCAGCAGCCTCGCTAGCACCTAGAGCAGCAGCCTCACCAGTACCTAGAGCAGCATTCTCAATGCCCGGGTCGGGCGGAAAACACCGGTAACAGTCACCCTCATCACTAATAGTCACAGTATACACGGCAGCAAGAATAGCATCAAAGTCAAGGTCAAAGACAGCTACACCCGCCCTAGACAGCTCACCCCAGCGGGGGATCTCAGTGGCCTCAGGGAACTGGTGACGCCAAGCGTCCGTGAGGCGGCCAAAGCAGCGCTGGGTGGAGTGCGCACCCCCGCACTGCTCACCCGCGCGGTCGCCGGTGCGCAGGACGTAGGTGCACGGACCAGCACCCCCACCCCTCTGGCGTGCAGTGTACCACTCACGGAGCTGCTGAGGGGAGGGGACGTCACGAGTGCGCTGCTGCTGCTGCTGCTGCTGCTGCTGCTGGCGCTGACCACCACCGGAGCTGACCCTCTGCGCAGCGCCACCCCGACCAGCTCCACCTCCTCCGCCGCCTCCTCCTCCACCGCCGCCACCTCCGCTCCCTCCGCCACCGCCGCTGCCTCCTGCGCCTCCACTGCCGCCACCTACACCTCCACCCCCGCCACCACTCCCACCGCCACCCCCACCTCCTCCACTACCTCCACCGCCGCCTCCACCGCCCCCGCTAGCTCCTCCAGCGCCCCTGCCCCCCTTGCCCCTGCCAGGGCGGCGTCTCCCGCTAGGGGTAGACGCTGCCCCAACCGACTCCAAACCAGCGAGGTCGGCCGCAGCAGCAGAGGCAACAGAGGGCAAAAGAGGGGAGGGGGAACACCCCTCAAAGATGGGGGTGCGAGGGTCACCACGAGAGGCTCCTACAGCGACGATGCTCTTTTCTGCTGCTAGGAGGACCTTCTCGAGGAGGTCAACGGTGAGAGTGGTGGGACAAACCGAGAGGAAGTGGTCCCTGACTACGCGAAGGGAGTCAGGGAGACGGGTGACTATGTAGTAGAGGGTGATGTACATGGGGGGGGGGTTCTTGGCGCAGAACTCAGCAGGAAGCGCAGCGCGGTAGCGAGTGTCACTAGTGCGGAGGTGCGTAATGAGGTCAGCGACTGTGGGAAAGGCAGCAAGGTCAGGGAAGAGGTACGGTAGCATGAGGCGGCTCAGTGCAGCAGTGGCAGGGGAGGAGTATCGTGCAACTACAGCGTCGTACAAGGTCTGAGCACTCTTGTACTGGCTAAAGTGCGCACGCTCAGAGGTAGGGAGGTGGCGACGCACAGCAAGACGTGCAGCAGCATCGCGCGTGGCCCACTGTGAGCGAACGGTGGCGTCAGCATCAGCAGCGGGGGCAGGAGAGGCACCAGAAGTGAGGTCAAAGAGGGAGAGGCCGTCTGCTCTGTCGCACTGTAAGAAAAGCTGCAGGTCATCTATCCAGACGTCAAAGTCAATGGCCCGACCCTCAGCGTCAAAAGCGAGGACACTAGGGGTAGCCATGACAGCAGTAGACTAGCAGTGCAAACAGTAGGGCGAGGGCAGTGCTGTGAGAGAGGCGCTGCTCTTACCGGACAGGGCGGTTCGGGCGGCTCGGCTGCAGGGCGGCTCGGCGGCGGGGCGGCTCGGCTGCTGGGCGGCTCGGCTGCGGACAGGGCGGCTCGGCGGCTGGGCGGCTCGGCGGCTCGGCTGCTGGGCGGCTCGGCTGCTGGGCGGCTCGGCTGCTGGGCGGCTCGGCGGCTGGGCGGCTTGGCTGCTGGGCGGCTCGGCGGGGCCGCTGAGAGGGCGGCTTCCGGGGCCGCTGGGAGGAGGCGGCGGGGCCGCAAAGGTAAGTGGCGGGGCCGCGGAGGTAGGTGGCGGGGCCGCGAAGGTAGGTGGCGGGGCCGCGAAGGTAGGTGGCGGGGCCGCACAGGTAGGTGGCGGGGCCGCGGAGGTAGGTGGCGGGGCCGCACAGTGAGGTGGCGGGGCCGCGAAGGTAGGTGGCGGGGCCGCACAGGTAGGTGGCGGGGCCGCGGAGGTAGGTGGCGGGGCCGCACAGTGAGGTGGCGGGGCCGCGAAGGTAGGTGGCGGGGCCGCACAGGTAGGTGGCGGGGCCGCGGAGGTAGGTGGCGGGGCCGCGGAGGTAGGTGGCGGGGCCGCACAGTGAGGTGGCGGGGCCGCGAAGGTAGGTGGCGGGGCCACACAGGTAGGTGGCGGGGCCGCACAGGTAGGTGGCGGGGCCGCGGAGGTAGGTGGCGGGGCCGCGGAGGTAGGTGGCGATGGGCGCGACGGGCGCGACGGGCGCGACGGGCCGAAAGGGCGGCGCGACTCGGGCCGGCGCAAAACGCGCTCCGGGCAGGAAAAAAAAATTCGTGGTGGTGGGCCCTAGGAATCGTTCCCATTAGGGAACCTGCTCGATACCATGAGAAGAAACGAGGAATGAAATGACTAAGTGAAAGTTGGGTACAAGAAGCAAACCCTAGAAAACTGTACCCCATATGTGCTACCCCACTATAGCCTACAGTAGCTATGTCATATAAATCTGACATTCCGGAGCTCCCTCCGGAGAACATGGCGGTCTCCACGCTCTCGTTAGCGAATTGTCGGCGTCGCGATTCTTCATGGAGAAGCCGACCGACCACCATTTCCTTCGTCCAAGTGTTTTGCACGCTATCGAGTGTCGTATTCATCGTCGACCACTCTTCCGGAAGGCCGCAAAGCAAGGTGAGAATCCAATCCTCCTCCGTGACCGTTCCACCGAGGTCCATGAACGTTTCCCCGAGTTCCTCCACACGAGTCGCATACTCGTGCATCGATTCGCCCGCGCGCAACTTCACCGTGTAGAACGCATTTCGGGCTAGGATCTTGCCGTGGAGAGTCTTGTTCACGTGCATCGTCTCGAGCCGCTTCCATGCTTCACGCATCGAAGCTTCGAGCTTGATGCACGTGCGCACCGAACTCACGAGGTTGATGCCGATGCGCGAAATCAACGTTGCGAACGCCTTTTGGTCCTTCTTCTTCCATGCCGCGATCTCGTCCTCGTTGACCGGCTTTTTCTCCGTTCCGTCGAAGAGACCCCAAAGTCCCCGCTCCATCATGAGCACTTGGAACTTAAATTTCCACGCGGAGTAGTTTTGTCCCGTGAAAATCGGAACCGCCGACGTGTCGAACACCGTCGCGTTTGTCCAGGGTTCGCCGGGATTCGAGACGACACCACCTAAGGAAGTGCCGGAGGTTTCGCTTGACGTCATCATGCTTGCTACAAGTCGCGCATGTAGACTCTACCGACCAGCTCTGATACCACTGTTGTAGAGGCGTCTCCTCTACTTTGCAGGAACTCTAAGTTGCACTAAACGATAGAGCACAGTCTTGGCTTTCCAACAAGCCGTCAAACACGTTAATCGCCCAAGTATACGCCGAGATATTGGCGTTCACGTGATTGCTAGTGCTCTTAGAAGCAAGGATAGACCTCTCTGGAATTTTGGTTCGAATGGACCATGTACAAGAAGATTCAGGATTTCAGTATAAAGCATGCATACAAGGCAGGTCGATTTATAGCAAATGCATTACATCGAACCGCACATGTAACATCACATCGCTACACTCGCGTCGCGAATGCGCCGCGTGTAACATTTCGGTTGGGGTGAAATTCGACCACCGAATTTCACACCGAACACACCGAATTCGCCTTGCACTTGAAGGTTGGAATGTGGTGCCGCCACGTGGCACCGAAGGGTGAGTCTCCCGAAGTCAATCGGTGCCACCCCACCGATCCCTAGTCAAAGGGATCGAAGGCACCGAAGTGCCCTCGGTGGGTTGGGGGCATACCACCGCCCCACCACCGTTTCCTTCCAACAATGACGTGATTGATGTGGTAGTACCTGCAGGAGGTTGTAGGTGCCGCTGCCAATGTGCAGCTTGTAGCTCTTGTCCGCGTTGGGAACCACCTCTGTTAAAATACGGACCAAGAGATGAAAAAAACAGGATATTGGAGAAACAAAAGAGCTCGAATTGGAACAAACCATGAAACAAACAAATGTTGGTATAGCAGGAAATCTACATAAAACCGCAGACGGTGAAGGGCGAGTTATGAAGCGAGGACTTACGAACGGTGTAGCCCTTGTTGATGACGGTGGCGGTGGTGGCGGCAGAGTCGTACTCGAGCACGAACTTCTCCGGCGCGCTCTCCTCCTTGGCCTCGTCCATCACGATGTTGATGGGCGACTGCTTCTCGCCCGTCTGGCACTCTCCCTGCAAACGATGAACAAATTGCGATCGAAAGAGGTTCAAGGCTAGAGCTTCATTTCCTGTCCGCGGATTGATGAAATTAGTACTTTCGTAACGAAACAGAAAGGGATACAAGTGGAAGACAGGAGATAAGCCTATTTGTAGTGATTAGGCGGATTCAGCAATTTCGGATTGTGAAGGCACGGCGCAGCTTGAGGCACGCTAGCGCGCTTCTTGTGGAATAAAGATGCTAGCGTCGTTTAAGCGAGGAGAATAATCGAGTCCGATTCGCAGCAACTCACCCCCCAGTCGAGGCCGCTCTGGCTGTAGCTAACGCCACCGGCATTGGCGACGCCCACGACAGCGAGCAGCGCGAGGAGCGCGAGCGAGAGACGCACGACGTCCATGGTGGATGAAGGAGACAAGTGTCAAGTGTGCACCTGATAATAATCAGGAGAGTATAAATAGAACTGGGCTAGAGGAAAGTGACAAGGCAACTAATATTGGTTACGGATTTTGAGCATCATCTTGTACTGATTGCCTTGCCATTTCTCCAACGAGCGGGGGAATGGGTGGAGAGCGGTGGAACGACGAGCCGCGTTGGGGCTGAACTGCGCCGCCGCCGAATACTAAGCAGGGATGCCGGTTATGTGCATTCGTCCTTTGCACTACGGAAAGGCTGGATTGGAGGGGAGTTGGGAGAGAAGTATGAATTTCACCCGAATTTCAGATAAGGGGGAATGTGGAGTTCCTTCGGGGATTCACTGGAAGGCGGTTTGCTGAAATGGGTAATGCGCACTGGAGGAGCAAATGATCGCTAGCGAAGCCACGGAAACATGGCGTCCATCCTGCACAGTACTGTAAATGGGGATAGGGCTGGTGCTGTTGCACAGGGTTTAGGGGGGAATGGGGGGAGAAGGGGTGGTGGCGGAACGATACTGAGGAGGAGATGGTGGGGGGGGGGAGGCTTGGCGGAGAGTGGGGAGCGCAATGGAACAAAATTCGCGACGAATCGCGCAAAATTTGCTTTTCACCAATTTCTTCCCCATTCATTTTGTTCTCCCCCCCAGCCACAACTGCGCGACATACCCTCGCCTGACGTGGTTTGACCAGAAACACCAATTTGCTGGTTCACTCAGCTCGCTGAACTTGGATGCAATGCAATCAACATCCAGTTTTCGGGGGGGAGCAAGAGGCCCCATCTCGTCTCCCGTCTCAGCCTGAACATCAGCAGTGCACATGTGCTTGTATCGCGTAGAACTATGGAGAGGTACACTACACGTACCTGCACTTCCATAGGACTACATTGATTGAAGACTTCTGCTATAGGGTTTGAGGTTAATTTTCCTACGAGCTCCCAGCAGCTGTCTACTAATTCCATGCGCCAACCACAACTCATAACACTGGGCAGATAGAACCTCTGTGGCCCAGGCTGGAGAAGGGGCAGGCAAAGTGAAGTGATACTCAATAATAAACTGAAACAAAGTGAGCCTAGTTTCCTGGCAGGGAAAACAATTATTCATCAACACATATAACACAGTCTATCTAGAACAACCCATATAGCAGCCTTATATCAAATCAGATGCACCCATCTATATGCCATTTCCTACAGCATCCATATCTTCTTTCATGTCACACCTAAGCAGAGACATTCGTGAAGTACGTAACCATGCGCCCATTCAGCGGCTCGGGAAGGCGGTTGTCGGTGCGCTCGGTATTCTCCTTGGCGATCAGGTTCATGAACGTGATGGCCTGTTGACGACAAAGGAAAAGAAAAGAGAGGAAGGAACAGAACAAGACAGGTCGCCTCAGCAAAGCAAAGCAAGCAAAGCTAAATGAACAAGCCCTGTGAGATAAAGCAGCCGAAAGTTTCTCCTACCTTATCTTGCTTGAGTCGACATAAGAAACACCTGAATAAATACCTGAGCCACGGAGAGGAACTTGGCCTTGCGCAGCACATGCCACTCGACGATCTCGCTGCAGGCGGGGGTGGTGAGCGAGCCGGAGTAGCGCCAGAAGCCCATGGACGGGTCGATCATCTCCGTCCAAAAGTTTTGGGGAACGTCGATGGTGGTGTTGGTGTCCACCCCGGCTGGTACCTTGCTCTGCCAACTGAGAAGGGAATAAGGTTTGGGGGACACAGGGGTTGGGGTGGGGATTTGAGTTGATGCAGGGAACGTCGATGGTGGTGTTGGTATCCACCCCGGATGGTACTTTGCTTTGCCAGCTGAGAAGCAAGCACGAATTTGGGGGATGGAGGGGAGGGAAGGGAGGAAAGGGGAGGGCTGTGGGAGTGTCCAGAAGCCCATGGATGGGTCCATCATCTCCGTCCAAAAGTTCTGAGGACCGTCGATGGTGGTGTTGGTGTCCACCGCAGCTGGTACCTTGCTCTGCCAGCTGAGGGAGAAGAGAATGAGGTCGGGAGCACAGGGGTTGCGGGAAGGGATTTTTGAGTCGACTCAGGAAACGTCAATGGTGGTGTTGGTGTCCACCCCCGCTGGTACCTTGCTCTGCCAGCAGAGAGAGAATTGATTAAGTTGCACAGGGGTTGCAGGATTGAGGGAGAGGAGAGAAAATGCAGAGGGAACTCCACGAGTCGGAGGGAGTCCAGAAAACGGAGAAGGGACGGGAAGAGAAATGAAAGAGAAAGTGGTGAGACGCTGCTGTGTAACTTCAGATTGGTAAACATGAAATGTCTCAGCAACGAAAGTGAAATGTTGGAACTCTTGTTCATAGCTTTGGTGTGAAGCACTCACACGTCGATCCAGTCGGACTTCTCGTCGTGGCGCTGCAGTCTGATCATGACTCCCACCACCGCGAGGGACGTGTTGTCGTTCTCGTGCTGGTGCACGAAATGAGCCTCCATGGCCGCGAAAAGCCCGTTGACGGCATGCTCCGAGAACGAGTGCACGTGCACCTGCGCGAGGGAGGACGAGATAGGGAGGGAGGGGGATTGGGGAAAAGAGTGAGCCGTCAATTTCCGTTGACTGCGTGCTCCGAAAACGAGTGCACGTGCACCTGGAAAGAAGAAAACAAGAATCAGCATATTTGCTGTTTAAAGTAGCACACCTGAAGAATTCGGTTGAAAGCATCCAGTGCATGCTGGAGAGTGTGTCAAACAAAATGTATATGCCATGAACCACTTTCGAACTGAAACAAGCACGCGTACCTGTTTCAGAATAAACGTTCCTTTGCTGATGTGGAGCTTGTACGTCTTCTCCGGATTTGGAACGACCTCTGCCCAATACCAAAGAACCAAGGAAAAAGAGGGAATGAATGCGGGCGACACGTTTAGGCCTTCATGTTTCTAACACATGCGGATTCACATGTGCGTGGACGGTTGCTGATACTAAAAACAATCCAGGAAACTCAGAAGGAAGGGGAGTTTTGGTTCACCGAGACTTACGAACTGTGTATCCATGGTTGACAACGGTGGCGGTGGTGGCGGCGGAGTCGTAATCGAGCACGAACTTCTCCGGCGCGCTCTCCTCCTTGGCCTCGTCCATCACGATGTTGATGGGCGACTGCTTCTCGCCCGTCTGGCAGTCTCCCTGCCCGTAACGGAAAGAGAACAAAAGCATGATATCGCGTCTTCACATCTGAATCTTACTACTACGGAGCAGCAATTTCGAGATGCGTAGTAGTAGTTACGGGATTGCATCGGTAAAACGTGATGATACGTTCGAACGGACAAAATCAAGACAGCATGCTACCATAGCACTCACTCCCCAGTCGAGCCCACTCTGGCTGTAGCTGACTTCGCCGTTGACGCCGTTAAGGACGGCGAGGAGCGCAAGGAATGAGACTGAGAGGCGCAGGAAACGATCCATGGCTACCAAGTTGGTGATCAGATCGTGACAGAGGTACGATGCACAGAAACGCTAAAACCGAGCAAGAAATATTGTAGAATGGAATGAATGCATTTTGCGCTTCAAATTTACATGGAAAGCACTTCGGTAGTGGTTGAACACGCGCGACAGTAACCACATCTGCGACGCTCGCCAGTACTGATTTTTCTGTGTTGGAACACCTCGCTCCGGCTCGCCAAAGCAGTTGAGTCTGTTGGCAAGGAACAACGGAACACATGTTCGCAAACACGCCACACGCGTTTTCGCGTGTTCGGGAGACGGGTGCGCGTTGCATGGTGCTTCACAAGAGTACCTAGGCAAACACCCTGCATAAAAAAAATATATATAGGTATTCGGATACCAGTATATTTTCAGCAGCCACTTTTATTTTGATAAATTCAACAGAGTCTTCCTGCCTTTTTTTTTTTGACCCGCTTATTTGGAAACGGGGCTCGTCCCGTCGTTTCCGTACAAAGATTATCACACGGTAATCGAGTCGCATCCCCCCACATAACATGGTCCTTCCAGGCTCGGGAGCCTGACCTACTCGTCAGGTCAGGTCCAGGGAGACTGCGCAGGTTGGACTTTGATATGCTGATCTGCAGGTTTTGCTTGTGGCGGCGGCGTTGCTTGTATCGACGGAGAAACATGCGGTCCGGAAGACTTTTCTTGTCGGATGGTTCGATATTGAGTGTACGAGTAGATTTTTACCCTAAACCCGAAACCAAAACATGCACGTGATTAACATATGGAGGCAAAAAATATATATACAGTTGTATATATAAGACATTTTTTCTAATGACAGTAATCTTGAAAAAAAACAACGCAGCGCCTCGTGTATGGATGAAACCGACGAAATATACAAATTCACATATATATTTTTTAATATATTCTGTGTGTATGCGATTGGTTTAAGAATTATCAATTACGTAATTAATACTGAAATATACAAATGCACTATTAGTTACGTTTGTTAGTATACATTTGTTTGTTTAGTATTGCATCTGCTTATACTGGGTGTGAATTGTTTGAGCTTCTTGTTCCCTGCTGAACGAGGTCAGACAGGTAACTTTACTTTTTTTCGTAGGGATCATATTCTCGTTGCTCTCGTCACCCAATCTGCCTCTTCGCCTTCTACCCTAGCGAGACGTATTGAATTGAAGCCTTCGCAGCGCTCACAACTTACGGTGTGTTACAAACATATGATCAAGCCCTTGCTGCCACAAACCAAACCCCAAGTCATCCAAGACCCAGAACCCTCAGCTTTGATCCTCTTAGGGAAACCACTTAGGGATTTTTGGGTCTCGAGTGTTCTCGAATTTCCCGATCGTGCCAAGATTTAACTTAGTCCGTCCCATCCCAGTCGGCATCTGCTGCTGCCGCTGCGCCTTCCGTCTGTCGAAACCGCTTCCACACTCCCACGCTCCACCCCGCGGCTCGCACAGCTGGGTTTTCCGGCGTCGCGTTTGTAGATTCGCGCCAATCCCGTTTAGCATCCCGAGAAAGCCTCGCGCCTGATCCTGATCTTGTCGCGATCCCTTTTCCTGCCATCGCAGCGGTGCCCGATTCACAGCGCCGTTTCGCTGCGGGTAACCCTGCTCTTGCTGCTAGCGGCCTCGCTACAGTGCTCAGATCACAGCGGCGTCGCGATTACATTGCGGGACGCGGCGAGCCGATTCGTAACCGGGACCACGCACAATGTCGGTCCTAATGCGTTTCTGGGGTGAGAATCACAACTCAACTTCTGAGACGACAATAAAATCACATAAATAACCGATATGTAACTGGATAACCTATCTGAGTCGTCGGCGCGTGTGCATTCACGATAAACAGGTTTGAACACCATGATCTGAATCATTCATACCATCGGCGCGCTACTGACGCAAATAATTCTTACTATCGGCGCGCTACTGAGTACCCAGACAGCCTTTTCTCTCCTTATGCCTCGCCGCCACGAGCCGGATCATATGGACTCTCGGCATGCCGTCGAGTAGCCAGAAACTAAGGCCTTTTCCCTCCTTGATCCCCTTTCCCTCGCGAGCCAATGCTGCCCCTACTTTTCACAGTCTTCGGGCCAATCTTCTTCTTACCCTTGTCCCCCCCCCCTTCATTTTTGAGGCGCCTCAAAAATCTTCTTCTTACCCTTGTCCCCCCCCCCTTCATCCCCTTACCCTTACCCCCGACCCCCCCTCTCTCCCTCTCCCCCCCCCCCCCCCCCCCCCCCTTTTTTATGGAATCGCCACCAGGCTTGGAGGTGACAGCGGGCGAGACGGTAGAGGTGCAGTGGAGGCACGAATCACCACCTCTTTCGCTCTCTCTCCCCCTGTCCTTCCCCCTTTCACCCCAATCCCTATTCCCTACTCCCCATCCCCATATGAACGCCACGAGGTGTGGAGGCGCGAATCACCACCTCTCTCCCTCCCTCCGGCTCTCCCAAACCCATTAACCCCTAACCCTGTGTGAATGCCATGCCACCAGGCGTGGAGGTGAAGGCGGGCGAGGCGGTGGAGGTGGATACAAGGCACGAGGCACGAGGCATAAGTTCCCGTCCTTTAGTTCCCCCACCCAACACCCTTCTTCCCCCCTCTGCCTGTCCCCATCCTTCTCCCCTGCTCCCCCAATGAAACTCCACCAGGCGTGGAGGTGAAGGCGGGAGAGACGGTGGAGGTGGGCCGTGGACTAACGAGTTCCCAGCCGTTTGTTTGTCCTTCCACTCAACACCCTTCCTTCTCCCCCCCCCCCCCCCCCTCGCCCTTCCCATCCCGCCCCCACCAGGCGTGGAGGTGAAGGCGGGCGAGACGGTGGAGGTGGACCCTCGGGATATTGCTGACTATGTTCACATTACCCAGGTAGGTACTGTAGCGCGAAGATACTGTAGCGCACAGTCACTGTAGCGCGCAGTTACTGTAGCACGTGGAGGTGAAAGCGGGTGAGACGGTTGAGGTGGATCCACGTGATAGTAATCTGATTAGAAATCAATAGTCATCCCCGTACTCCCATTCCCGAAAACTAGTAACCGTACTCCGTACTCCCATGTGCGGATTCGAGTACAGGCACGTGGTGCTACAACCAAAAAGACCAGACGAGGGGGAATAGTAATCCGATTAGAATAAAAAAGTAAATCCCGTACTCCCACGTGCGGGTATAAGAACATGCACGGGGTGTTACAATCTTTTGAATCGACTTTAGACAAATTAAACTGTAACGCAAAACCCTGAACCCCTGAAGCTAAAAACCCTGTACCGCACAAACAGAAACCCTCTGCTGTGCATTCGACCTTTTGAGATGCTGAATCGTATGGTGCTGTGTCATCTTATTAGTCCCAACAGCCGATGCACCATTGCATGTCACACCACAAACTAGCGCTCTCTGGAATTCCCCTCGTAGCTGCAATTGCAAATACCAGTTGTGGATAGAAGGACAGGTGAGCACTGGTGCACCCCCCCCATCCTCGCGAGGTACTGAGGTACCCTCCCTCTTCTCGAGGATGAGAGGGGGAGGGTACAACTACAATCTACGCTACCATTGTCTTCCTCGCTGAACTCTCTCTCTCTCTCTCTCTCTCTCTCTCTCTCTCTCTCTCTCTCTCTCTCTCTCTCTCTCTCTCTAATGGCCCGTTCATTGATAGTCAGGGTGTACATGCATGCAAGACATACGTGAACGTGGTCACGTGGCTAGTACAGAATAAAGTTCCTATCCACCCATCCGCCCAACACCCTCTAAGTGAGATCCAGTGCAGGATCAAGAACCGAGAGGCAGTCCCCAAGGGACGGGGCCTCTCCCACTGCTTCTAGTAGCGGGTTTTCAACCGCTGCTGCTATGTTGCACTTTTCCAGGTACCCAATCGACTGCCCACGCGGAAGAGCCACCGACCACCGCTGCCGGTATTGGTGTAAGAGCTTGGCAGCTTGGTAGGAGGTTGGCTCGGCGTTGAAAAACCGCCGTGCAGCTGTTTCCGCGAGTAGTTTCAGGAAGTCAACTGACTCTGGGCAAGGGCACCCATATGTCTCGACCGCTAGCGGGAAGAACTTCACCCATTCGGGGCGGTCCTTGTAAAGGCCGTGTTTCTTATCCGCTGCCTCCCGTGCCGCCCACCCCCTCCCCTTGGTGGCGTTCTCATCGCGGGTGCTGATGGGGTCCGTTACCATCACATCGCAGATATAGACGGCGCCAGTAGAGCGGCAGCGTAAGGCCAGGTCTGCCTTCTTCTCCTCCACTGGGCTGAAGGCGGCCGTCTCTATATGCACCATGAAGCCTGCGTCTTGCGCCATCCGTGCGCACTCGTCCCTAAGTTCATTGTGTGTGTTTGTGCGCCCCCCCCCTGTTCCGCATCGTAGCAGGTGGTTCGGGAGCCGCTTATCCGGGATCTCCACCTTTTTCGAGCAGTTGCAAACCCCAGGAGCCGCAAATGGGAGCCCCAGCCTAAACTGGAGCGCGTTGGCAAAGTGGGGAGCCTCAAGGCGGAGCGAGGAGTGGATAGGCACTGCGTTTAACCAATCCCCCGCCCCATATCCCGACACGGACAGCATCCGCTGCGTGTGACCGTTGTTGGGGTTCGGGCTCATCCCCCGCACCTCGTCCACCTGCACGGCATAGCGCTGGCCCTGGATAGCCATGGCCAACCCGGGCTGCAGTTTCCCTGCAGTTGGAGCCGATCTCTCAGCCTGAAGAACTTCTTGGGCTGGAAGTGGGAGTTCCCCTTCGCATTCCGCCAGCCACTCGGTCAGGGGGGAGGACTCGGTGTAGGGGCCGCGCATCAGCTCGCGCGTGACTTCCAAAGGGCCAGAGCACTCGCTGTCCAAGGAGTCGAGTAAGAGCTGCGCCTGCGTGTAGCTGGCGAGGAAGCTGTAGCTTCCTTCCACGGAAGGGTCCGTCAGCCCCAGGCCACCGAGCGATATGGGTAGTGAGGCTTGCGCCCACGTGCGAGAAGTTTCCTCATCCCCCCGCGGGTGGTTAATGCCACATGCTGAAAGGAACGTTTCCAGCAGCCGCCTTCCCCATTCAGACCACTCCTCCTTGGGCAGGAAAGGCAGAGGTGTTGTGCGGGCTAAGTATGACACCCGCCGTGAGATGCAGCAGGACAGCAGTAGTCCCGCCAGCTGCGGCTCCATGCGCTCTATCAACCCCAGCGGCGCGCTCATCGCCTCCAAGCTGGAACGAACGAGGGCAGAGGTTGCCGAGGAGGAGCCGATGTAGCTCCCCAGCACTTTCAAGCCTTCGCTGCTCGGTGGTATTCCCTCGGGAAGGCGATAATCCGTGGGCGTCCTTTCTGACCAAGCCCCGCATTTGGCAGGATTGTGGCTGAGCCCTATTTCAGCCAAGCGGCTTGTGAAGTGATTAAACGCAGCCGCGCACGACGACGGTTCCCCCAAGAATGCCAAGCAGATGACCTCGGGGTGCGCCTCCGCAGCTGCCTTCAGAGCCGGTTGCATGGCGGCGGCAAAAAGGAGGGGGCCGAGAGGGTCCCCTTGGCGGACTCCTGTTTCGCTAAGCAGGGGCGGATGGTCGAAGGCCGCGTCTAGGTGCAGTATTGAAGGCTGGCCGTATGAGAAGTGTACCAGTGGCAGTAGTGGTTCCAACTGTGAGTCTTTCAAGGCCGTCGCCATGGCGTGGCGGTCAACACTATTGAACGCATTGGCCAGGTCAGCCTGTAAGACCAAGGCGTCCTTGTTGGCCGCAGTGAAAGTGCGAACGATATGAATGACTGCTTCGGCACCTCCTGGCATGGCCACTCCAAACTGTAAAGGTAGGAAAAACTCTCGGGCTGCTTCTGCTAGCTGGGTAAGCGCTGCTTTGGCTGCCAATCGGAGGACGCACTCTCCTATGGCGATCGGCCTGGTCCCCCCATCGGGCTTGTCTAGGGCTATCAAACGTGATGCTGTGAGGAGCTTCCCTACTTCCTGACACAACTTCCCTCTCAGGATTGTGTTGACCAACGCATGTAAGTGATACCCAACGGTGGCGTGTATCAGGGCAGCTTCGCGCAGGTGCTCGAACGTTGTGCCCGAGGGACCTGCGCCTACCCCATTCTCACACCGCGAGAGGAGCTTCAGAAAAACTTCCCGCAAAACTGCCAGGTATGAGTCCGGTTCAGGCTGGGGCCACGGTGTGCCAGGGCGCGGGGCACTTGGATGCTTGGCGCGGAGGGATTCCAGAATCGCCGGTGATGGCTTGCTGACTGGGGTGGCTTCCAGTGCCATGACTGCTCTGCGTAAGCTGCCTCGTCGCGCCAGACCCTCTGCCCTTGATATTACCCCCAGGTCGTCTGGCTGGTGTCTAGGTGGCTGAGGGGACTCCAACGAATCAACCGTTTCCTGGTACAGTGCCTCCCACTCCCCTCGCAGGAATTTACGCAATCTTTCCCTGGTCGCCTTCCAGTCAGGGTGCCTCGGCGAATGCTGACGCAGCGTCAGGCGAGCCGCGAACAACAGAATCGTCCAGGCCGGGATGGAGTCTGGGTCGTGTGCGAGTCGTAGCAGTGGTGTCAGCATAACCATAGCGAAAAGTAGGCGCAATTTTTCCGGCAGGCGACGTGCCAGCGGAGCGTTGCGACTATCGCGTAGCTTATCCAGATTCCAGGTACTGACGTTCGCGAATAGTGTGTCGTCCTTGGCGAGGGCTTCGGGCGATTTTTGGGGGGGGGGCTGTGGTTGCTGTTGGTTACCCTTCGCTGCAGTTCGCGGTGCATTTGCAGGTGGCGAAGTCAGGTTCGGTTGGGCGGGATGGTTGGCAGTGGTGGCAGGGGGGCGGGAAGCGGTTTGAATCTGTGGTGAGGGTCGCGGCTGGGTGAATGTGTTTCTGAAATTTGATGACGCGCTTCGGGCATGGGTTGAGCTGATTCTCCCCCGAGCTGGAGTTTGTGACTGGGCCTCCTCCGAGGCATTCGAAGTTGAGGGTGCGCCTTCTTCTCCCTCCTCCGCCTCATAAATACTCCCCGATACTTCTACTTCTTCGTTAGTTCTAGCTAATTCAGTTAAAGCCCTTCGCGCCGCTGCCTGGAACGCGTTCTCCGGACCTCCTTCACGAGTGCCTCTACCACGTCCGCGACCTCCGGCTCGACCCCCTCGTGCCCGCGCACTGGCCGCGGTCAGCTGGGGATTTCCGCGACTACCTACCCCCGCGTTCTGACGCAGCCGTGCGTCCTCGATCACCTGCTGTCGGCGCGTTCGCCGCAATGGCTACTGAAGCGGAGAAGTCAGCGGTGGATCAAGGTCGCACCGCTGAGAGCGCGATTGCTCCGCCTCCGGCCCTTGTTGCTGGTGTAGCTGTTGCTGCTGCTCCCTTTGCCCCCCCGGCTCCTCCTGTTGCTGTTGCGGCGTCCTCTGTTCCAGTCCCGCCGGTGTCGGCTCCCCCTCCGAGCCTTCCACACGTTGATCCCACGTCCGGCGCGCCGGTTCCCGTCGCGCAGCCGTCGCTTGTGGCCGCGCTGTCTGTCCAAGCTGCCGCCGGGGGCCCTGCTCCGGGGACAGCGGTGGGCGCCGGCCCCGACTCTGCCCGCCTGGTGGCCCCTGCGGCTGCGCCGGTGCATCCCGTCGCGCAGCGGCACGCGGAGTCTCAGATTCACGGTGCCGCGGGGGGCAATGCGGCAGCGCATCGGGGGCGAGGTTCTCCTCGGCGACGCCCCTCCTCGTCGTACCGGTCGGCGCACCGCGGAGGCCGCGGTGGCTGGTGGGGAGGTCACGGTCGCGGGCGCGGTGGGCCAAGCGAGATGCAGCAGCTGCGCGAGGATTTCCCGGGGATGTTAGCTGCGGCGATGCGCAGTGCCCTGAGTGGCGCACCGAATCTTGGAAACTCTCTGGCTCCCGCCGCTCCTGCGTCCGCCCCCGCTCCAGTGAATGCGCAAGCTCCGGCCGCGCCCCTTGCTGCTCCTGCGCCACCCGCATTGGCGTACCCGCGGGTTCCCGCTCCTGGCGCTGATCGTGCTCCGCGTGCATCCTTGTGTCATGTTTCTGCTGCGCCATATCCCCTGCTGCCATGGATTCCTCCTCTTCCAGACACGGGATTTGTGGGGGCGGGAGGCGGAGGGGCGAGGGTGGCCTTCGTCCCTCCGCGGCAGCGTGCTGATGTTCCATCAGTGCAGCCCCCGCCCCCTCTTCCTGCTCCGGCTGCGATACTGACCACTGGGCTGGCACAAGTTCCCACGGCGACTCTCGCCCAGTTGTGGCGATTGGTGGAGTGTCAGCAGGCCCTGACACTGATTCTGGTGAACTCACATTTTGCCATTCTCCGGAACCCAGGGAGCACTCTTGATCGTGATGCGCGAGCTGATTGCATGGCGGCTGCTGCCCAGCTTGCCTTCCTCCTCCTACCCGTGCTGGGAGCGCCCGCGCTGGGAGGCGTAGCGGTCTCGCAGCTGGACGAGACGGTCCAGGGTCTGACAGCAGACCTCCGCGATGGAGGCGCGATTGAAGCTGTCGGCGCGACCGCGTTAGTGGTCCAGCAGTTGTGGCATGCTTGCGGCACCATGCGTTGGTTAGTGGACCATTTTTGAGTCGACTCAAAAATCGACTCATGCGTTGGTTAGTGGACCATTTTTGAGTCGACTCAAAAATCGACTCATGCGTTGGTTAGTGGACCATTTTTTAGTCGACTCAAAAATCGACTCATGCGTTGGTTAGTGGACCATTTTTGAGTCGACTCAAAAATCGACTCATGCGTTGGTTAGTGGACCATTTTTGAGTCGACTCAAAAATCGACTCATGCGTTGGTTAGTGGACCATTTTTGAGTCGACTCGACTCAAAAATCGACTCATGCGTTGGTTAGTGGACCATTTTTGAGTCGACTCAAAAATCGACTCATGCGTTGGTTAGTGGACCATTTTTGAGTCGACTCAAAAATCGACTCATGCGTTGGTTAGTG